>OY282559.1:275388830-276588830 GCA_958295665.1 Tipula vernalis
TATAGGTCACCCAGCTTTACTACAGGAAGGCTAAATAAAACTGGAGGGTGCCTGGTATCCAGAGTCCGCATATTTTGGACTGATTAACCTATCACCCATTCATCCGAAGAAGGAGGTTTTCTCTTTTAGCGCCGTACTTTAGCCTGTGCCAAATGGCCAAAAATGTGCTAAATGGCCTTATGTTGTGTGCCTCAGAAGACTTTTCAAACTAAACTTTTGTAAGACCCAGTAATTCATGCAATATTTAAATAGATATCACTAGGTTAAAAGTATTCAATTGTGCCTTATAGCCAACTAAACTTTTTCAATGTCTCGTTTAAATAAATGACGTCTAATAAAAAATATACCGAGTCGTTTATTAAAAGTTCGACGATTATTAACCATACAATCAGATTAAAGCAATTGATTTTGGCGTTTCGAGTAGTAAACAACTCGTGCTTTTTTCTTAAAAACTAATTAAACTCTACAGTTAGAAGAGTACGAACACGGGAGACGGCGTTGAAAGATAAAGAAATCAGAATGAAATCTACTATCGTGCCTACTGCTGGAGCTTGCTTAAGTTTTAGAGATGTCGAAGAATCGCTTTCGAAGTTTAACGGGGAGGATGATTATCCCGTCGAGAAATGGATGCAGGATGTCGAAGATGCTGCTGTATGTAAGAAATGAAATGCTGAACAGAAAGTTATTTATTCAAAAAGACTCTTAACTGGAACAGCAAAAGACAGTTTACGTTTGGCGGTTACTGATACATGAGAAAATCTAACCACACATTTAGTCAACGTGGCGCATGGCAGAGAGGAAGAAAAAAAAGATGAATTTTTCAAAAATTATTTAATCGTAATTATAGTCAAACCGGCAACTTGGAAGATGCTTCGATAATCGATTACTGTTTAAGTGGAATAACCGATTATGAACATAATAAGGCGGTTTTATATGGATCAACCTCTATGAATGATTTCAAAAGTAAACTCGTAATTTATGAAGAAATCAAACAAAAAATTAAGATAAAAGCACCAATCGAGAGCGTAACAACAAAGCCAATTGAGAACAAAAACTCAAATAGATTCCGCAGAATGCCAAGATGTTACAACTGTGGTGGAACCGAGCATATAGGAAAAGATTGCGCGAAAAAATCTGATGGTTCAAAGTTCTAAATATTGTGCAGCCATAGAGAATCAGGATGATTGTTCATCTAAAGCTGTCAAAAATGTAATATTCAATGGAAAGGTACTTTCTGCAGTAGTTGATAGCGGAAGCGACATTAGTTAATGTCACATAAAAAATTCATTGGAACGGGCATTTGCAAATTTAGCGAGGAGTGCGCAATATTTCATGGTGCGGGGTCCAGAGATGTATCAACCGTAGGTAGGTTTAATGCAAAGCTAAAAATAATGGATGAAGTATATGAGACCACAATTCACATAGTTCCTGATGGAATGTTGCCAGTTGACTTTTTATTGGGTAGAGATTTGTAAAACCGTACTGAATTTGTACAGTAAAAAAATGACGCTGTATTTGACTCACGGAAATCCGTCGTGAATAAAAACACTTGAGATTAAAGTTTTCACAAATTTTATTTATAATTAATTCACTATCTGACTCCAAGTAACTTTAACTTTTATGGTTAATTGTTATGATTAACTTTACAATTATTTCACAGAATTTATCTACGTTAATTTACCTTTTACCACTTCGCCATTAATACACTAAAAACGAGCGCGATAAAATTAATGTACGCGGAGCGTATGTATTCGAATTGAAAGCAGAAAAACGACTGACTCAAAAAATCCCACCTAATCGAAAAATAAATTGCCATACGAAAAATCGTAATGTCAAATTTTCGTCGATCTAATCAACGCGAGATGGAAAACACAGAAAAATCAATTCGAATTTGAATTGAGTAAGCTAACGAAAACGAGATGGAGTAAATATCACAAAATATAATTTAGTGATCAATTATATTTTGTGTCCATACTGTTTCGTTAGATGGCCAAATAAAATATGTTACGCAAAGAAATATCTTATGCGCAAACCCTATGTGTCTGTGGTGGTGAATGTATTGCAATTTATATAAACAAATAATTAATTTATATGATTGCAATGTGTGAGCCGCTACAGGACTCCCCCGCAAGTGAGTCCTCCTCCCTATGGAAAATGTTTATGGCTGAAAACGAACATGTTTAAGTGAGCGATGAACTGATTTGACATCAGTAGAACACAGTATTCCGTAAGCCGGTTTGAGCCGATCAATTGAAATGGTTTGATTCTTTCCATTAATTGAAACGGTGAATTGTTTCCGAAGACGTCGAATGACTTTAAACGGGCCTTCATAGGGGGTAGATAAGCCTGTGCGAACCTTGTCTGTTCTTACGAACACAAACTCACAGTTGGCAAGTGCCTTTGGAACAAAAATATCATCTTGTTTGGCTTGCCGTGTTGAATTCGGGATAAGGTTTTGCATAGTGTCACGTAGTTGTTCGATAACTGTGTCGCTAGTTGGAAGTGGTGTAAGAGGATTTTCGACGAAGAACTCACCTGGTAGCTTAATGGTTTGTCCATAAACCATTTCAGCTGGTGAGCACTTCAGATCTTCTTTCACTGTTGCTCGGATTCCAAGTAATACGATTGGTATTTCCGAACTCCAATTGATTGTGTTTCCTCTGGCCATTAACGCGGCTTTGAGTTGCCGGTGGAAACGTTCGACCATGCCATTGGCTTGGGGATGGTAAGCCGTTGTACGAATACGATGTGAGCCGAGCAGTTTTGTTAACTCAGCGAAAAGCTTCGACTCAAATTGCGTTCCTTGATCGGTAGTGATATTAAGGGGCACGCCAAATCGTGAAACGTAATTGTTGACAAAAGTTGTGGCAATGGTTGCAGCTGACATATTAGTCATGCAATAAGCTTCGGGCCAGCGAGTAAATCTATCGACACAAGTGAGCAAATAAGAATATCCATTAGAAGGAGGAAGTGGTCCTACTATATCTATATGGATATGTTCAAAACGAGCAGATGGTATTTGAAATTGTCCATATGATGATTTGGTATGCCGTTGGACTTTGGCACGTTGGCAGGATAAACATGACTGAGCCCAATGGCTTACGTCCTTGTTCATACTAGGCCAAAAATATCGAGCAGTAATCAATTTACGAGTAGCACGGACACCAGGATGCGAAATGTTATGTAAAGTATCGAAGATGGTTCGACGCAGTGATTGTACGATGAATGGGCGATTGTACCCAGTTGATGTTTCGCAGATAATGTCGAGGCCAGGCAATTGGAAAAGCGCCAGTTTCATTGATGAACCAGAGTGACATTCGGAACCAGAAAATAAATTCTGAAGTTCTAGGTCAGCTTTTTGAGCAATTGCGATTTTGTTTAAGTCGAATTGTGTCTCGACTGCGGCCGTTTCATTGTCTGTTGTGCGAGAGAGTGTATCTGCAACAACATTGTCATGTCCGTGAACATGCTGAATGTCCGTGGTAAATTGACTAATATAATCCAAGTGGCGAGCTTGCCTCGGATTACGTTCAGTTTTAGACTGAATTGCTCTAGTCAGTGGCTTGTGATCGGTGTAAATAGTAAACTCCCGACCTTCAACAAAATATCTGAAGTGTTTCACAGCGAGATAAATTGCGAGTAATTCCCGATCGAATGCAGAATATTTCTTTTCAGCATCCGAAAGCTTCCTTGAGAAAAATCCCAATGGTTCCCAACACTCCTTATTATACTGTTGCAGTACTGCCCCTACAGCAGTGTTAGATGCATCAGTAGTTAAACTTAGTTTTGAATCGCTCAGTGGATGAGCAAGCAGTGTTGTTTTCGCAAGTTCAGTCTTAAGTGACGTGAATGCTTGTTGACATTCGTCGGTCCAAGAGAAATTCTTAGATGTTTTGGGCTTACGTAGAAGTACGGCCAGGTGACTGTGAACTGGTGCGAGAATTTCAGCAAGTTTTGGTATAAATCGGTGGTAGTAATTTACCATACCGATAAACCGCTGAATGTGCTTGATTGAGGTTGGAGCTGGGAACTCCCTAATGGCATTAATTCGTTCTTCAGACGGCAGAATACCATTAGGGGTTATTTTGTGGCTAAGGAAATCAAGAGTTGATACGCCAAAGACGCATTTAGAACTGTTGATATGAACATCAAACTCAGTTAACCTGTGGAAAAGTTGTTCCAGGTGGAATTTGTGCTGTTCCTCAGATTGTGAAGCCACAAGAATATCGTCGATGTAGACGAAAACAAAGTCTAGATTTCGAACGACTTCATTCATAAAACGCTGAAACGTTTGGGCGGCATTACGCAGACCGAATGGCATTCGGGTGAATTCGAAGAGGCCAAAGGGGGTCGTTATTGCCGTTTTGAAAACGTCTTCAGGGGAAACAGGAATTAAATGATAGGCCCTAACGAGATCGATTTTTGAGAAAACTTTACATCCATGTAAATGCATGGAGAAATTTTGTATGTGGGGTATCGGGTAACGATCCGGTATTGTCACCGTATTTAATTGCCGATAATCCCCACATGGTCGCCAATCATGATCTTTTTTCTTAACCATATGTAATGGGCAAGAGACAGGAGATGCAGATGGTCTGCAAATCGATAATTCCACCATATACTGAAATTCTGTAAATGCGGCTTTATGGCGGACTTGATCTAGTCTTCGAGGTCTTGCAACAGGCAGATGGCCTGCTGTGACAATGTGATGGACCACATTGTGTCGGACTGGCAATTTATAGTTTGGCTCTGCTGTAAGTTGAGGAAACTTTTTAAGCAGAGTGCCGTACCCGTTGGTGATAGAATAATGGATCGGAGTCGGTGTGTCGACGTGAACCATTGTGGCATTGATTGACAGCTTTGTCGCTGAATCAACCAGCCGTTTATTCTTCAAATCAACCAAAAGTCCGAATTTGCATAAGAAATCGGCTCCAATGATGGGACGATTCACAGCAGCTAAAATGAAAGCATGCGTGAATGTTCGTTTAAGTCCCAAATCCAACTGAAGCAACTTTGTGCCGTAAGTATGGATATTCGAGCCATTGGCGGCCGACAGGACTAGATTAGGATTACGTTTAAATAAATTAAATTCACTTTTGAAATTAAAAACTGGAATAACCGAAAGGTCAGCGCCAGTGTCGACTAAATAGGTGATTCGATTTATTCGGTCGAACGCGAATAACCGAGACGTATAGGGTTTATTTACAAGGGTCCCGACCCCGTGTTTTGATAGTTTTTTGTGCTACCTTCAACAACGTCCATTTTGTTGGCGTTGTGAGACGTCGATGGTTGCGACGTGATGAAATCGCACGGTGGAATACACTTTTTAGCGGCCTTGCCAAATTTAGTATGATACCAACATCTGCCGTGCCGGCGAGAATAGTTGGCAGAACCGCGCGATCGCGATCGAGGACGAGACGATTCTCGATTCCCTTTCGACTGTCCACGCTCTCGGAATAATCCGTCTAATTTAGACTCGAGTCGAGCAATCCTTGTTTCCAGAGTGGTAGTGCCGTTTTGATTATTGGATTGGACACGATCGGTGCGAACGGGTGGTCGGGATTGTCTAAAAGATACCTGTGATATTGAGTTTTGTTGGCCGATGTTAATTATCTCATACATTTTGTCAGCAGTCTTCGCCAGTGCATCGATTGATATCGTTTCTGGCTGTGCGACAAGAGCGATCTTAATGATTTCGGGCATTTTTCTTATCCAGAGTGATTTAACGATTTGTGCATTAAAATTAGTGCCCGCCAATGTACGGATATGTCTTAGCGCGTCTGATGGCCTACGGTCACCAATATCTTGGCCCGTGATGAGAGCTTCGAGTTGCCTCTCAGACGACGGCGCTAAACGGTCCAATAAAACTCTCTTTAATCTTGTGTACTGTTCTGTGTCGGGAGGGTCGGTCAGGAAATCCGAAATGCTGTCACATGTCTCTGGTGACAATGTCGACAAAGTTAATAAAAATTTCTGTTTCTCAGATTTAATTCCCTGGAGATTGAATTGTATCTCCGTCAGCAAGAACCAATTATGAGCCTTTAATGGCCAAAATGGTTGTAGTCTCAATTGGCTATTTGTCGCTGACACTTCCGGGGTTCCCTGATCGGCGGTATCCATAGTTTGGGATGTCTCTTGTTGAGTATCTGACTTTAATTTATCATTGTCGTTGACCATTTTGTTTATTTATGGATTAAAATCATATTTATTCTTTCGATTATCAACAAGATCAAAATCCCAAAAACTTTTTGTTTTAAATTAAAAAAAGTAAAAAAAAAATATGAGACGAAATACAATAAGTTATGTAATAACTCTCGACACCAATGATTAAATTTAACCAGGGGGAAAACAATTTTATTGAATTGACTGAATAATAAATTAAAATTTTTCTTTTCTCTTCAAAAAAAAGAAAATAGGAATGGTTACCCTGTAATTGACTGTATAAAAAATAAATGCACCACGGCTACGAGATACCCTCCAATTACGGGACGAGCGTGCCACTACGTATTGGGGGGGCTCGTTAAAATTGTTAAATCGAAAAAAAAAAAGAAAAACAAAAATCTAATTAAATCAGTAATGAGAATGTTTCAATGCAAATATATCGTTGAATGCAATCATATCATTGAATACAACCGTTGACCAACAAAACAATTGTATTGCGGCCTTTCCCGATAACAAATGATTACCCGCACGACGAGGTAAAAAAAAAATAACAAACAACAAAAATTTTCAAGTAGCAAACGAAAATTTTATAAATCGTAAATTTTGATAACGAAACGAAATTATTTGAATAACGTGCAAAATAACGAAAATAATATTATCAAATGAAAGAAAACTACCCGTGCGTTGTGGTAAAAAATTTACAAATAGCAAAAGAAAATTTTTTTTTAAAAACCATAAATTTTGATAAAAAAAATCGAAAATATTTAGATAATGGTGCACAACAATGTGCTTTTATAATGTACCATAATTTGTAAAAAAAAAAATCCTGATTTATAATTTAAAGGCAAAAAAAAAAAATTGTTCTAGCACTTAGCTGTTGTTTAGTTCCCTGCTGCGTTGTACCCTGTGCGTACGTGTGTAGCTGTTTGGTCTTCTCGGTAAAGATGTTTGCAGGCAAGTACCGTTATATTGTTGTTTGTTTCGTGTTGGTAGAGCTGCTCAATGTAATGTATCTTATTTTGTGGTTCCCGTTATCCACTGGTATTATTTTGTTGTATTCACTCAAAATATAAAAACACAGCGTTGCATCGCTGTTCCGTTTTTGTTATGTATATCCTGAATTTAGTACTGCTTGTCCGTTACACCATGTATATAATATGTATTTATATACTCTGCTTTGGCTCCCGTTGCCTTTGGAATGTTATTTCACACTTTTACGTCGTTTGATATTAACCGGGAAAAAAAAACAAAACAAAATGTTTATTAGATTTTGTTAAAATGATACGTAATCCACGTAACAATAATTATTTAATATTATAGGTTACTAACCTGTTACCTGGCGCGGTTTTTCCGCACCAGGTTTCCCGTTGCTAATTAAATGTAGAGAGAAAATATACGTTGTTCCCTAAAAAGGGCGTCGCCTGGTCACCACTGTAAAACCGTACTGAATTTGTACAGTAAAAAAATGACGCTGTATTTGACTCACGGAAATCCGTCGTGAATAAAAACACTTGAGATTAAAGTTTTCACAAATTTTATTTATAATTAATTCACTATCTGACTCCAAGTAACTTTAACTTTTATGGTTAATTGTTATGATTAACTTTACAATTATTTCACAGAATTTATCTACGTTAATTTACCTTTTACCACTTCGCCATTAATACACTAAAAACGAGCGCGATAAAATTAATGTACGCGGAGCGTATGTATTCGAATTGAAAGCAGAAAAACGACTGACTCAAAAAATCCCACCTAATCGAAAAATAAATTGCCATACGAAAAATCGTAATGTCAAATTTTCGTCGATCTAATCAACGCGAGATGGAAAACACAGAAAAATCAATTCGAATTTGAATTGAGTAAGCTAACGAAAACGAGATGGAGTAAATATCACAAAATATAATTTAGTGATCAATTATATTTTGTGTCCATACTGTTTCGTTAGATGGCCAAATAAAATATGTTACGCAAAGAAATATCTTATGCGCAAACCCTATGTGTCTGTGGTGGTGAATGTATTGCAATTTATATAAACAAATAATTAATTTATATGATTGCAATGTGTGAGCCGCTACAGGACTCCCCCGCAAGTGAGTCCTCCTCCCTATGGAAAATGTTTATGGCTGAAAACGAACATGTTTAAGTGAGCGATGAACTGATTTGACATCAGTAGAACACAGTATTCCGTAAGCCGGTTTGAGCCGATCAATTGAAATGGTTTGATTCTTTCCATTAATTGAAACGGTGAATTGTTTCCGAAGACGTCGAATGACTTTAAACGGGCCTTCATAGGGGGTAGATAAGCCTGTGCGAACCTTGTCTGTTCTTACGAACACAAACTCACAGTTGGCAAGTGCCTTTGGAACAAAAATATCATCTTGTTTGGCTTGCCGTGTTGAATTCGGGATAAGGTTTTGCATAGTGTCACGTAGTTGTTCGATAACTGTGTCGCTAGTTGGAAGTGGTGTAAGAGGATTTTCGACGAAGAACTCACCTGGTAGCTTAATGGTTTGTCCATAAACCATTTCAGCTGGTGAGCACTTCAGATCTTCTTTCACTGTTGCTCGGATTCCAAGTAATACGATTGGTATTTCCGAACTCCAATTGATTGTGTTTCCTCTGGCCATTAACGCGGCTTTGAGTTGCCGGTGGAAACGTTCGACCATGCCATTGGCTTGGGGATGGTAAGCCGTTGTACGAATACGATGTGAGCCGAGCAGTTTTGTTAACTCAGCGAAAAGCTTCGACTCAAATTGCGTTCCTTGATCGGTAGTGATATTAAGGGGCACGCCAAATCGTGAAACGTAATTGTTGACAAAAGTTGTGGCAATGGTTGCAGCTGACATATTAGTCATGCAATAAGCTTCGGGCCAGCGAGTAAATCTATCGACACAAGTGAGCAAATAAGAATATCCATTAGAAGGAGGAAGTGGTCCTACTATATCTATATGGATATGTTCAAAACGAGCAGATGGTATTTGAAATTGTCCATATGATGATTTGGTATGCCGTTGGACTTTGGCACGTTGGCAGGATAAACATGACTGAGCCCAATGGCTTACGTCCTTGTTCATACTAGGCCAAAAATATCGAGCAGTAATCAATTTACGAGTAGCACGGACACCAGGATGCGAAATGTTATGTAAAGTATCGAAGATGGTTCGACGCAGTGATTGTACGATGAATGGGCGATTGTACCCAGTTGATGTTTCGCAGATAATGTCGAGGCCAGGCAATTGGAAAAGCGCCAGTTTCATTGATGAACCAGAGTGACATTCGGAACCAGAAAATAAATTCTGAAGTTCTAGGTCAGCTTTTTGAGCAATTGCGATTTTGTTTAAGTCGAATTGTGTCTCGACTGCGGCCGTTTCATTGTCTGTTGTGCGAGAGAGTGTATCTGCAACAACATTGTCATGTCCGTGAACATGCTGAATGTCCGTGGTAAATTGACTAATATAATCCAAGTGGCGAGCTTGCCTCGGATTACGTTCAGTTTTAGACTGAATTGCTCTAGTCAGTGGCTTGTGATCGGTGTAAATAGTAAACTCCCGACCTTCAACAAAATATCTGAAGTGTTTCACAGCGAGATAAATTGCGAGTAATTCCCGATCGAATGCAGAATATTTCTTTTCAGCATCCGAAAGCTTCCTTGAGAAAAATCCCAATGGTTCCCAACACTCCTTATTATACTGTTGCAGTACTGCCCCTACAGCAGTGTTAGATGCATCAGTAGTTAAACTTAGTTTTGAATCGCTCAGTGGATGAGCAAGCAGTGTTGTTTTCGCAAGTTCAGTCTTAAGTGACGTGAATGCTTGTTGACATTCGTCGGTCCAAGAGAAATTCTTAGATGTTTTGGGCTTACGTAGAAGTACGGCCAGGTGACTGTGAACTGGTGCGAGAATTTCAGCAAGTTTTGGTATAAATCGGTGGTAGTAATTTACCATACCGATAAACCGCTGAATGTGCTTGATTGAGGTTGGAGCTGGGAACTCCCTAATGGCATTAATTCGTTCTTCAGACGGCAGAATACCATTAGGGGTTATTTTGTGGCTAAGGAAATCAAGAGTTGATACGCCAAAGACGCATTTAGAACTGTTGATATGAACATCAAACTCAGTTAACCTGTGGAAAAGTTGTTCCAGGTGGAATTTGTGCTGTTCCTCAGATTGTGAAGCCACAAGAATATCGTCGATGTAGACGAAAACAAAGTCTAGATTTCGAACGACTTCATTCATAAAACGCTGAAACGTTTGGGCGGCATTACGCAGACCGAATGGCATTCGGGTGAATTCGAAGAGGCCAAAGGGGGTCGTTATTGCCGTTTTGAAAACGTCTTCAGGGGAAACAGGAATTAAATGATAGGCCCTAACGAGATCGATTTTTGAGAAAACTTTACATCCATGTAAATGCATGGAGAAATTTTGTATGTGGGGTATCGGGTAACGATCCGGTATTGTCACCGTATTTAATTGCCGATAATCCCCACATGGTCGCCAATCATGATCTTTTTTCTTAACCATATGTAATGGGCAAGAGACAGGAGATGCAGATGGTCTGCAAATCCCTAATTCCACCATATACTGAAATTCTGTAAATGCGGCTTTATGGCGGACTTGATCTAGTCTTCGAGGTCTTGCAACAGGCAGATGGCCTGCTGTGACAATGTGATGGACCACATTGTGTCGGACTGGCAATTTATAGTTTGGCTCTGCTGTAAGTTGAGGAAACTTTTTAAGCAGAGTGCCGTACCCGTTGGTGATAGAATAATGGATCGGAGTCGGTGTGTCGACGTGAACCATTGTGGCATTGATTGACAGCTTTGTCGCTGAATCAACCAGCCGTTTATTCTTCAAATCAACCAAAAGTCCGAATTTGCATAAGAAATCGGCTCCAATGATGGGACGATTCACAGCAGCTAAAATGAAAGCATGCGTGAATGTTCGTTTAAGTCCCAAATCCAACTGAAGCAACTTTGTGCCGTAAGTATGGATATTCGAGCCATTGGCGGCCGACAGGACTAGATTAGGATTACGTTTAAATAAATTAAATTCACTTTTGAAATTAAAAACTGGAATAACCGAAAGGTCAGCGCCAGTGTCGACTAAATAGGTGATTCGATTTATTCGGTCGAACGCGAATAACCGAGACGTATAGGGTTTATTTACAAGGGTCCCGACCCCGTGTTTTGATAGTTTTTTGTGCTACCTTCAACAACGTCCATTTTGTTGGCGTTGTGAGACGTCGATGGTTGCGACGTGATGAAATCGCACGGTGGAATACACTTTTTAGCGGCCTTGCCAAATTTAGTATGATACCAACATCTGCCGTGCCGGCGAGAATAGTTGGCAGAACCGCGCGATCGCGATCGAGGACGAGACGATTCTCGATTCCCTTTCGACTGTCCACGCTCTCGGAATAATCCGTCTAATTTAGACTCGAGTCGAGCAATCCTTGTTTCCAGAGTGGTAGTGCCGTTTTGATTATTGGATTGGACACGATCGGTGCGAACGGGTGGTCGGGATTGTCTAAAAGATACCTGTGATATTGAGTTTTGTTGGCCGATGTTAATTATCTCATACATTTTGTCAGCAGTCTTCGCCAGTGCATCGATTGATATCGTTTCTGGCTGTGCGACAAGAGCGATCTTAATGATTTCGGGCATTTTTCTTATCCAGAGTGATTTAACGATTTGTGCATTAAAATTAGTGCCCGCCAATGTACGGATATGTCTTAGCGCGTCTGATGGCCTACGGTCACCAATATCTTGGCCCGTGATGAGAGCTTCGAGTTGCCTCTCAGACGACGGCGCTAAACGGTCCAATAAAACTCTCTTTAATCTTGTGTACTGTTCTGTGTCGGGAGGGTCGGTCAGGAAATCCGAAATGCTGTCACATGTCTCTGGTGACAATGTCGACAAAGTTAATAAAAATTTCTGTTTCTCAGATTTAATTCCCTGGAGATTGAATTGTATCTCCGTCAGCAAGAACCAATTATGAGCCTTTAATGGCCAAAATGGTTGTAGTCTCAATTGGCTATTTGTCGCTGACACTTCCGGGGTTCCCTGATCGGCGGTATCCATAGTTTGGGATGTCTCTTGTTGAGTATCTGACTTTAATTTATCATTGTCGTTGACCATTTTGTTTATTTATGGATTAAAATCATATTTATTCTTTCGATTATCAACAAGATCAAAATCCCAAAAACTTTTTGTTTTAAATTAAAAAAAGTAAAAAAAAAATATGAGACGAAATACAATAAGTTATGTAATAACTCTCGACACCAATGATTAAATTTAACCAGGGGGAAAACAATTTTATTGAATTGACTGAATAATAAATTAAAATTTTTCTTTTCTCTTCAAAAAAAAGAAAATAGGAATGGTTACCCTGTAATTGACTGTATAAAAAATAAATGCACCACGGCTACGAGATACCCTCCAATTACGGGACGAGCGTGCCACTACGTATTGGGGGGGCTCGTTAAAATTGTTAAATCGAAAAAAAAAAAGAAAAACAAAAATCTAATTAAATCAGTAATGAGAATGTTTCAATGCAAATATATCGTTGAATGCAATCATATCATTGAATACAACCGTTGACCAACAAAACAATTGTATTGCGGCCTTTCCCGATAACAAATGATTACCCGCACGACGAGGTAAAAAAAAAATAACAAACAACAAAAATTTTCAAGTAGCAAACGAAAATTTTATAAATCGTAAATTTTGATAACGAAACGAAATTATTTGAATAACGTGCAAAATAACGAAAATAATATTATCAAATGAAAGAAAACTACCCGTGCGTTGTGGTAAAAAATTTACAAATAGCAAAAGAAAATTTTTTTTTAAAAACCATAAATTTTGATAAAAAAAATCGAAAATATTTAGATAATGGTGCACAACAATGTGCTTTTATAATGTACCATAATTTGTAAAAAAAAAAATCCTGATTTATAATTTAAAGGCAAAAAAAAAAAATTGTTCTAGCACTTAGCTGTTGTTTAGTTCCCTGCTGCGTTGTACCCTGTGCGTACGTGTGTAGCTGTTTGGTCTTCTCGGTAAAGATGTTTGCAGGCAAGTACCGTTATATTGTTGTTTGTTTCGTGTTGGTAGAGCTGCTCAATGTAATGTATCTTATTTTGTGGTTCCCGTTATCCACTGGTATTATTTTGTTGTATTCACTCAAAATATAAAAACACAGCGTTGCATCGCTGTTCCGTTTTTGTTATGTATATCCTGAATTTAGTACTGCTTGTCCGTTACACCATGTATATAATATGTATTTATATACTCTGCTTTGGCTCCCGTTGCCTTTGGAATGTTATTTCACACTTTTACGTCGTTTGATATTAACCGGGAAAAAAAAACAAAACAAAATGTTTATTAGATTTTGTTAAAATGATACGTAATCCACGTAACAATAATTATTTAATATTATAGGTTACTAACCTGTTACCTGGCGCGGTTTTTCCGCACCAGGTTTCCCGTTGCTAATTAAATGTAGAGAGAAAATATACGTTGTTCCCTAAAAAGGGCGTCGCCTGGTCACCACTGTAAAACCGTACTGAATTTGTACAGTAAAAAAATGACGCTGTATTTGACTCACGGAAATCCGTCGTGAATAAAAACACTTGAGATTAAAGTTTTCACAAATTTTATTTATAATTAATTCACTATCTGACTCCAAGTAACTTTAACTTTTATGGTTAATTGTTATGATTAACTTTACAATTATTTCACAGAATTTATCTACGTTAATTTACCTTTTACCACTTCGCCATTAATACACTAAAAACGAGCGCGATAAAATTAATGTACGCGGAGCGTATGTATTCGAATTGAAAGCAGAAAAACGACTGACTCAAAAAATCCCACCTAATCGAAAAATAAATTGCCATACGAAAAATCGTAATGTCAAATTTTCGTCGATCTAATCAACGCGAGATGGAAAACACAGAAAAATCAATTCGAATTTGAATTGAGTAAGCTAACGAAAACGAGATGGAGTAAATATCACAAAATATAATTTAGTGATCAATTATATTTTGTGTCCATACTGTTTCGTTAGATGGCCAAATAAAATATGTTACGCAAAGAAATATCTTATGCGCAAACCCTATGTGTCTGTGGTGGTGAATGTATTCATAAAATAATGAAATATAAGAAATTTCAAGCGCATACAACAATGAAATTTAATCAGCGCACGAATAATGTGTACGGCCGAAAATAAAACTAACATTAGGTGTCCACCGAGGGAAACAAAGTATTTTATAAACGTAATGAAATTCTTTATTTGAAATGGAATATTTATTTCCTTCACTGAATCTGCTCTTTAAACAAAAAAATAAAAAAATTTACCTCTCTCTTGCTTTTACGAACATTTTTGTTTCCTTGTTTTTGTTTTTTTTTTTTGGTATATTTTGTAGATGTACGTGTGTATATTATCTTGTACGTACATAATTGAGTCGATTGTTGTCGATTAGTTTTAGTTTAGAAAAAAAACTTATGAACGTCAGTCGTGCGATTTTTGTATCGCGAAATAAAAAGGATGAATTAAGATATGAATGAATGATTCTAATATAAATGAAAACAAGTTGATTTTGTTTCGTAATATACGGCCCAAAACCTATAAAGGAATTCAAACAAAATATTTTCGATTTTCAAAAAATCGATTTCTCTACAAAGTTAGCAGTTGGTTGGACTAATAAAGCTTTATTTAAAATTGTTTGTGCAAATTAAAAATTAAGACAAAAAAACAAATTTTAACGGAACAAATAATTACCCGCGACATGGTGTGTTCTTTATAAATAGTAGATCTACAAATAAAGAAAAGTGAGTTTTCCAGCGAGTGTAAAATTTCTCAAGCATGTGGTATATCACTTTTGTCACGCGTCGAATATGCCATTTTTCGTTGTATACTTGACGAAAAATACCTAAATTAAACAATCACTGGAAAACTTTCACTTTTCTTTACTTGTAGAACAATCTACTATTATTTGTGTAAATTGTCCCTTTTAAAGTGGAGAAAAAAAGAAAAACTGATTTTTTTGTTTTCTTCACATTTTTATTTATATTTCGATAATGGGTGAACGGCCGTTAATGGGACAAAAACCTTTTCACGCGGTTTGACGACCTCTTTATAACAATTTTTATTTTTGAAAATCGCAGAAAATATTTCTCTCATTTAAGGTCGCCGGCCCGCGCGTTGTTTTATTATTTATAACTCGGTAAGGGTTAATCGGCCTTTAGTCGACCAACACCATTTAATTTGCATGGAACGATCAAACTATCCTAATTCATATACTACCAAACTATCCTATTCTATGTGACCTCTTACTTTATACTCTAAGCGTATGTAGTTCTACATGTAAAGGTCGTGTCTCACAATCTTCTGCTTTTTTGTCTTAAGTTTTAATATGCACAAACAATTTTGAAGACATATTTTAAGCAGTTTTGAATAAAGCTTCATTATTAGTTCTGCCAACTTCTCTAATTTTACACTGAAATCGATTTTAAAGGAAATATTTGTTGGATTCCTATAGATTGTGTGCCGTACATAACGTCAAAATATAAAGTGTACGCTGTTTAATGCGGGACACCCTTAAAATTGAAGAAGAATCCCATCTTCACCCTTTTTCTTTATTTTAAAAGTCCTATAGGATCAAACTAAAATACTTGAACTTAATTTCCGGCAGAGATATGTGGTACAGTGTTCGTTATGTTGTGAAAATGGACACGCGTTTTCAGTAGTAAACTACTTGTAATTGTTTACTTTTTTTTTAAATTCCTGAATATCTGTGAATTTATTTATTTATTTAGTTATCCTTATCACCAACTTATTTAATTGTTTATATAGTTATAACGAACTGGTTACATTAATAAAAAATTTAATAAAATTATATCATTAAAATATTTCAAAATTTTTTTTTTTCAAAATTTACCAATAATCTAAAAGATGTTTTGGCACCAATTTCTTAAATGGGTCTCTACGAATAAAGAGGGGCTCAGTATTTATTAATTTGCATCTACCTCGATATGCTGGAAGTATGAAAGCAGGCAGGCTTACATCTCTAGGTAGCCTTGGGTGAGATTACATTTAAAAGCGCTTTTACACTCTATCTATGCCATCTGAGTAGTTATTATAAAACAGATTCCATACGGCAACACCATATTCTAACAATGAACGAACAAACGGGATGTATAAAATTTTAATCACGTAAGAATCCTGAAAATCCTTGGAAAACCTTTTAAAAAACCCAAGCATAGAATTCGCTTTAGAAATGCAACCCTCAATGTGCTTATGAAATGATAGATTCGAAGTAAAAGTTATACCTAAATTTTTAAACTTATCGACACTTTCAATAATGCAATCGTCAAAAAAGTAAACGTAACTAGCGGGTGAGTGTAATCGGGTGAAGCAGATTGTTTTGCATTTGTAGATCTATAGCATCAAATTATGCGATGTACACTTAGCTTTGAAGTTTGTCGGATCCGATTGAAAGTCAATTGCATCATTGGCGCAAGAAATAGTTGTGAAAATTTTAATGTCGTCCGCATAAATTACTCAGACAATTTACCACATCATTTACGAAAAGAATAAAAAACATGGAGCCAAGTGACTACCTTGATGGGCTCCTAAAGAACTCTTGAACTTGACTATTTGAGTTCTAAATTCCAGGTAAGACCTAATCCAATCAATCGGCAAAACAGTTACAATCCAAGGAGTCAAGTTTCCGCAGCAGCAATTCATGATCGATCTTATCAAAGGCCTTTCACAAATCAGTGTAAATGACCTGTACAAAATTACCATTTAATAGTGCACATAAAATACAATTTGAAAACAAAACTAAGTTAGTTACAGTTGACCTATCAAGGAAAAATTCAAGCTATCCTGTGAAAAATTCATGAGAAATGAATATCTTAACATGAAACCACAATTTCCCTTTAACTAGTTACACACAATGCTTTGTTAAAACTGAAATAAGTCAAATACCTCTATAGTTCTCGACATCGCTTCAAGATCCAGATTTAAAAATTGGCTTAATAAGTAAGCGTTCCCATAGAAGAGAGAGGCAACTAGGGAAATATGGCCAGAAATTTCACTACCGGCTAATTTTAGAAAATGGGTGGAATACAATCGAATCCGGAACTTTCATTAATATCAAGGATTGACCATTCGGATAAAATAGTATCTACTTCGAGACGAAACATAGAATATTTTGACTCCCTTATTATTCAAAATACATAGATTTTGAATTATATACAATGTCCAACAAATTAGTTGTCCATTAGATTTGTTTTTGTAATTAACAAAATGCGAAAAGTTATTCGGCTTTGATTTAGTTGATGATGCAAGCTCCAGAATATAACTTCTGTAAAGAATATATATGTACATATATACTATATTTATATATATATATATATATATATATATATATATATATATATATACATATATATTCTTTAATAGAGTTTCCCAATATTTGGCTCTTTCCAGCGCCCCTCTTCTCCCCCTCCACGAGTAATACTTTTTGGAAGTTAAGAAATTGAGCGATTTTAAGCTATTCTCGATAGGTAACAATTCTACTTAGGTTGCTTTATTTTAATTTTATGGGCATCATTCTCTTCGTTTTTTATTGAACTTTCATTTGAAGTCAGTTTCAGCCTCATATTTAATATTGGCTAAATGCGGCACCAAAAGGTACAATCTTATATTTTTATTAGAAAATGGCATGTTTTAAAATTTTCGCTAAATCAGTGAATTTTTACTAAAATACATAGACTCAGTTTTTTCATGTTTTCATGACCTTTACAAATTTTTGAACCACATTTTTTCAAACACTTTTAAAGTTGGGTACAAGCGTTTGAATGCACCCAATTTTTCAGAAATCGTAATATTCACACCTCTGCAATTTTTCTCGTTTTACTCTGACCGACACTAGCTTTTGGAAAGAAGCTCATCGTTTTATCCTCACAACACCTCATGAAATACTTATTTGGATATTGAGATCCTAACTGCGTTATAATTTTTTAAAACACCTAATAACTCGTTAAAAAAAATCAGGGGTAGTAACGCACGTTTTAATTCTGTAGTTCACAAATATCTCTGCTTCTGTTTATCATGTTAAAAAAAGTATGTACTACTTTATTTATTTTGAGTTTGCCTTTAAATCGAACATTTTTAACTTAATATTACAGTAAACAAATTAAAATCTCTCAGATCAATTTTGATTTTTTATAGATCATAACAAAATTCAGAAGCATAAGGAAAAGCTCAATAGTAGGTTCAACACTGTTAAAAATTCACAGTTGTGATCCCCTTGATGAAAAAAGGTGCAAATTAACTTGTATCTACTACTAAACTTACCCCTACTTATAATTTTAAAAATGTTAGATTTAAAGGCAAACTCATAATAAATAAAGTGGTACATACTTTTTTTTTTAATATGATAAACAGAAACTGAGATATTTGTGAAATACTGAATTAAAACGTACGTTACTACTCTTGATTTTTTTTTAACGAGCTATTACGTGTTTTAAAAAAAATTATAACGTAGTGGGGCGAGAAAACGGAGAGAATGAGGCCTATACCTTTAAAAACAAAGCAACCTAAGTAGAATGGTTACCTATCTATTAGCATAAAATCACTCAATTTTTTAACTTCAAAAAATCATAGCTTGAGAAGTGTGGGCCAGGAAGGGATCAAATTTTGGGAAAATCCATTTTTCATCGACTAATTTTCTGGAAAAAATTTACAGATAAATCGGTGAATGCAGTAAAATGCATGCGCACGGTTTTTTTAAAAAGTAATGGAATAAGCCCATATATACTTCTTACGTAATTAGGATGTAATTTATATTTTTGTGAGCCTTGCCCCTTCTATTTTTAGATTTATCAAGTCATTATTATGCCACGTTTCCTTTTTTGTACTTGAAGCTGTTATCCTAGGGATAAATCTCTCCATACCTAAATTAATGTTTCAATTGAAAATCCGGAAATGCATTTAAGGAAATGTAATCATTACAAAATTTAAAATTCATGAGTTCACATTTTCTTCAACCAACTCGCAGCATTTAAAAATAAAAAAATACATATTGTATATTAACGAAATTCGTAATTTCGTATGAGTTGAGTTAGAAAAATTTGTATGGCTGAAAAGTTCATGCCGAGACCGTGCGAGGTCTTTTACGAGGTGTAAATTTCCATGGCAGAAACGCGAGATAAAAACAACTTATTCATAACAATAATATAAAAAAATACGGATAAGGTGTATATTTTCAGATGAGAGTAACTTTAATATTTTTGGCTTCGAATCCCAAATGGAATGATGAAATAATATTCAATCAATTCAACGCTGCCGTACGTAACTTGATTTACATAACGAGAGAAAATGCATTGTGGGAAAATCGATGTAAAAGTTTTGAAAATATTATATTCTGCACCAAAATTGAAAACTATTCTTCTTAAGCGTTTCTTAATCTAGTTTTATGTAATTATTTTTGTTAATTTTAATGATAAAGTTTATTATTAGTTATCGATTGGCATCAATAACTGAATTCGGCCGAAAATATAGTTCTGTAAAATATGCAGTGAAACATGAATGTGGGCATGATGAAATGGCGTGGGGGTATATATCAGATGGAAACATGGACCGATTTCTCAAGGAAAATTTGATTCCAAGCTATTTAACCCTTGGAGTGTTAAAAACTTTGGAATTAAAGATTGTTTCGAAATTTATCAGGAGAACGATCCGATACGTTCATCTTATATCGTCCAATAATGACTGTTGTATAATTGTCTCGAAGTTATGAAAATACCACACATCACCGGGCTTAAATATTATTGAAAACTTGTCGCTTAAGTTAAAACTCGGAATTCGAAATCACTCCATTTCCAACAAAAATGTGCCCAAAAAGCGTTGGCTGTTTGGTATTGGCTATGTTTTTGTTTTGTATTAATGTACTAATAAATGTATCTGCAATTAACAATTAAGTCGCTATAGCATGAGATGGAAAAAAAAAATTTAATTTTTCATAATTCTCATTCTAATCGAAACTGAACTTGCAAAATTCTTGATAATTTCGCTCTTCGTAATAAAAGTATTGTAATATTACAAACCGATAGAAATCTTTGTTCAACTATTTTAATTGTAACTATTTTAATTATTAACTACAAATATTTTAAATATATTATAATATTATTTAATATAGTATACATAAAAAATATTTTAACTATTTATAATTAAATATTTAATTTTATAATATTTGTTTTTTTTTTTTCAAATTAATCTAAAACTGTCATAATTTTAAACGTTAAAATGAACTGAAAATTGTTAATTTAATGTTCAATAATTATATTTGGTTACATAACCGAAAGAAATAATTGAATTAAAAATTTAAACAAATAAAATAAGTAAATTAGCAAAAAAATCGTTTTTTTCATGTTTAACCTGGAAAGCTCATTGTTTCCACCAGAAGTTGAACATTTCATATTTGGTCTAGTTAAATAAAAATGCTATGTTGAAAAAGTTAACAATTTGTAAAATATTTAAAAAGTAGGTAGAATTGAAGAGTGTTTTCCCATTTTAAGGGTGTTCCGAACTAATCGATTTCCCATTTTTAACCTTTTTGACAGATTAACTGGACTATCTGTACTTTTCTCTAGAATAAAAATTTAATACAAATTGTATTGATTATTTTCCAAAATGAATTTGAATTTCAAACCGTTTTTTAATTTAGGAATACCGTAAATCACACACAATTTAAAAATGAATGTTTAAAAAACCACCAATTTACAAAATATGTAAAAACATTTACATATTTTAAAAATTTATGCATAGTTCATATCGTGAACAAAAATTCGCATCATCAGTTGCTTTTATTTACTTATTATTGAGTAAATAATAAGCAACTGATGATCTGAATTTTACTTCACAAAATGCATTTTACACAAATTTCTAAAATAAATGTTTTTATTTTATTCGTTTTGAAAATTAAAATTTTGTGATTTTTTAAACTTTCATTTTTAGATTGTATTGAAATAAAAAGCTTAGATTATTTATTTATTTAAAATAAAAACAATCTTAAAAAATTATTATTTGATTTATTTTTAATTTCATAGGATTGGGTTACGCTGTAATACAAGTTTAGCCTGCACAAACTATTTGAATATTTTGAATGCAAGGAAAAATAAATAAAATTTCGTAGAAGTAGCACAAAATTAGATAAAACCATGAATGAAATATTTTCTACGTTTTCAATTCCTTTATTCATAAATTAAATAGTTCGATGCAGAAAAAATCTATTTAAAAGTATATGTTGTGTTATGTACATATTTGTGCATACTATAATATGTATGTATAAAAAATCAACATAAACAAAACTATGTAGATATGTTTTCTTTCTCTTCTCCATACCAAATGTGGCTAATGGAATGGCTAAGCTATATGTATATACATATATATCTAGATACTATGTTATGTATGTACATAATTACGAAAATACAAAAACGAAGTCAAAACGAATGAAAAATACATGAGAAATTGAGAATATGCTTTACAGTGAAGGGAATATATATTCCATTTAAAATACAAAATTTCATATCATATGTAAATGAATTTGTTTCCCTTACTAGACACCTAATGTTAGTACCAAAAAACAATATTTAAAGAGTGGCGCTAGGTTCGCACCGGCTTAATATTTTATTTCGGTATAATCTTTCTTATACTTTTGTGTTTTGTGATGTATTGCAATTTATATAAACAAATAATTAATTTATATGATTGCAATGTGTGAGCCGCTACAGATTCGATAAATCAAACGCCGACTGGAATTACTATGAGAAAATTCATTCCGGAAAACGTTTCAATGGTGATTGAGCATGGAGAACTTCCGCTGAACATAAACCATATTAATGATCGTGAAGTGGCGGATAGAATTCGATTATTGGTAGTATACTAAAATCCAGAGAAGAGAACACCAAGTCCAAACATAAAAATGCATATTGAGCTGACCGATGAGAAACCGATTGCTTATAAACTGAATTATGTAAGAAAATTGTTAAAATTGTTAAAACTGTATGATTTTAATTAACAATAGTTTTAATTTCATTTTATCGTTTTAATTTACAATGATAAATTGAAATTTTGTATTAAAACTGTTAAAATTTTAAATTTTATTTTTAGTAAATGCACGATATTTTAACTATTGTTCATTAAAATCATACAGTTTTAACGATTTTAATAATTATGTTACATATTTTGTTACATAATTTCGTTACTCGTTCTCAATGTGTACCGGGCTTTACTGACTACGTATTTTAAAATGTATGTCATACAAATTGAAAAGTTGTCGAAAAGTAATCTCGTAAACTGCCTTTTCACAAAGCATCTATGAGGAAATAGCGAAAGCTTCAAAATTTGAAAAGTTTAGTTTGAAAAATCTTCCGAGGCACACAGCATTAATGCCAAAATCGGGACGCCTGGGGACCGATTTTGTAAGCAGTAAATGAGTTTTAATTTTTTTTTTTTTTTTTAAATAAACAAATCGCAATTATCTAATGCACTTCAAGTCGCCTTACCTAATGCTTACATAATCACGTTTTCTCGCAATTGGACATTGTTAATTACATGTCCTCGAGACTCGTAACTCGAAATACGAGAGATACATAACTGACACACCAATAGAGGTAACCATAGCAGATGAAATTGAAATGTTGGGTGAATAATAGCTGATTTACATTCAATGATATTCGACGTCCGCAAAAAAATTGAAACACAACATAGGAAAAAGTACCAAGACAAAAAGAGAAAAAATAATCATCTGCCTAAAAAAGTCAATTGAAACCCGAGAAACAAACCCAAAAGTCGTCGTCTAGTAATTTTTGCAGATGTCGAGTTTCATCTTTTTTCTGTAAAATCGTCAATGCGTGAATAAATAACTATAATAAGGTTACATAAATAAGACAACCAAACATTTGCATTAGTTTATCACATTTTTTGTTTAAATTTATTTTTTATGAGGAAAGAAAACGAATTTTTGATTTGACATCTGCATCTGCAAAAAGTTTTGAATGTACTTACTGAAAAAATTGTAAGAGTTGTTTGAGCGAAATAAAAGTTTCTCAACAAATCGCTGTTTAGCAGCCGAATGGAACGAGAATTTTAATAATTCATATAAAAAGATCTACACCAACGATTTGGTATGAGTAGGTGCGAATAGATGCTAGTACTTGTAAGTAGTTTGCTAACGTCTATTATTCGAACTTTAAATATGACCTAAATATATCCAAATTGCAACATAGTTCTAAATAAACATTTATTTAACAATTATTTGAAGCCTACATATGCACACTCTTGACCAAACTTTGAAATTATGATTTATTATATAAATACAAAATCAATCAACATACTCAATAACAATAATATTAATAATAATAAAATCATCGGACAAGTAATTAAAATAATCTACTCATAAATATGCGTTTACATAAATTATTACAAACAAAAGCAAATGTTGTATGTATGTACATATTATGTAGTTGTAGATTATAGATGCGAGATGTAAATATTATCTCAAGTTTTATTATGTTGTACTACACCGAATAATTATTTTTTATGTTGCAACTGCAATATTTCTTAATACTTCTTCTTAAATATTTTGATTAAATTTAAAAACAAAACGAAAATTCTCAATAAATTATGTTTTCTTCACTCAATAATATTACGGTTGGTTACCAATTTTGTATTGAGTATATTTTTCTATTTAAATATAGATGGCAGCGTTTATGTATAAGCACTGTTTTATTATTCATGAGTTATCCAATTAGAATATTTTATAAGAGAAAAAGCTTGCACGAATACTTAGGTTTATTATATCGGTGATACAAAAATCATAGAAACTTTCTTAGTTTGAAAATACAATTTAGACATATTATGCCTGTGGTAAAAAAGTAAATTACTTGCAGAAAAGAGTTTGTAGAAAAAGTTATTTAAGAAAAGAAAGTTTATTTAAAAAGTTTACAATGAAGAATTCCATGGAATTCGGCCATTTGTGATCTGAGATTTGTCAAATGTAGTGTTTTTTTATTCGCTCCGGATAGCTGCTATCGAGAGCCGTCATATGAAAAGTGGCTCCGGATAGCGCTCCGTATAAATAGGTAGAGCCAAATATTTTTTATATCAAGTTTTCGCTAAACAATTGAATTAAAAATGATAGTTTGATGTTAAATAAGTTTAGTTTACCAATAAATAGCGCGTCAAATTTAAATTTAGGCAAATAAAAATGACGGCTCTCGATAGCAGCTATCCGGAGCGAATAAAAAAACACTACTAAAATTGATGAATTTAGTGCTAGTAGTTCTTTTTAATTATTTATTATTTTCTTTTAACTGTTCTGTGTAAGTGGTGAACCAATCTAAACCCATACAGCCTTTACCGTAATAAAGATCGCGAACTACATTAGACGGGACTAATGTAGAGTACTCATGGATAACCAGTGAAACTAAAATGGGCAAAGTGCAACAGAGCCCAAAGAAATAAATAATAATGTACCTCGTTCGATAATATCGTACCAATGGCCAATTTTACTACATAAATATTATAGAACGAGATTATAAAGGAATTGGAAGCCTTACATATACAAACAAGTAAAGGAAATGATATAAAGATGAAATTACATAAATTGCAATATGTAAGCATTCGTTTAGCTTTTAAAATTATACAGTAAGACCCCTGGTGAATTAATAAGACGCACTCTCGCCACACTACTCCGCACATAGAGAAAACGAGCTAACTTTTACCATCGGTGCTTGTGTCACGTTACGTGAATAGGTCGTTTCTGGAACAAAAGACTGGAATTGGGTTCTGTTGGCCATTATATCTTCGAGTAGTGTATCGTACGTACTCGTCAATGTAAGAGTCCTTGAGTTTCTCGATGGATATTTTTGAAATTTTGCTGTTGATTTTTATTATGAAAGATTTATACATCGGGTCCATCCACGCCGTCCACTCTGACGAGTACGTGTGTACAAACATTCAAGTCTTTTTGCATAAATACTTTACTGGTACGGGTACCGTGGTGAGCTGTAACTGTTGAACGAATTCGACTCATGTGATATCGAGATTCCTTAATGAACTCGGTTTTGGATATTCTAGTATTTGCAGGAGTAAAGAATAATCCAGGTATTCGAAGAGTTATTCCGAATAAGCGGCCGGCAGGCGAGGCGCTAATATCCTCTTTGAAGACAACTCTTAGGCCTACATCAATATAACTCGTATATCACCTCGCTATCAGTACATTAGCTTGTGGATGAAATGGTTGAATTTGAGACTCAAACTGCCATCCGAGATCACTAGAAATTGTCTCTGTTACTCCGAAATTTTGTGTCCACCCTGATATTAAACTACCAGTACCAACCGTTTCTGCCGTCATGTCAGCAAAAGGGATCGCAGTAGGACATAAAGTGAATCTTTCTATCTCTATTATCAATTTACATATATGTTGAAAACCTTCGGTAGGGATGACGTATGTAGAAATTTTTGTTTTATTGCGACGGCGAATTTTTGTCCGTTGAAATTGTAAACTTGTTTGAACGAAATGTTTACAATCGCGATTCAGATGTGACCCAACGAATCGTTCCGTAACCAACTTCTTGGTTCCAGGAATACTGGGGTGTATCAAATTATGTAGTTTCCCAATTATTTGACGTCAATGCTCAAAAGTTATGAATGGTCGGATGCGATTATTCGAAGTATCACAGTAGATTTGTGAAGATGAACATGATATTGCAACTAAACTGAGTGGCATATGAGTTTTAGAAAAGAACCAAGCGGCACTGACTCATCATTTCAACTTCTTTGATCAACTACAGCTCCTGTGGCTGCATCTGTTACATCTACGACTAGTTGAAATTCACTGTTTCTGCTGGATGTGCTAAGTACAGCCAAATTGTATTCGGCAGACCACTTAATAAGTGTTTGGTCGAAATTTTACGTTTCCTTTTATGATTCTCCGGCGGATCATTTAATTCTCTGCTGCATGTGGGATAAACCCACGATAGAATTGAATTTTGATTGATTATAATTTCGGATAACTTCAACCTTTTCTGACAACGGTACTATTACCCTTGCTGTGATGAAGTGGCCCAGAAATTTTAATTATGTTTTTAAGCTGAAATTCTTGATGAAATGCTCGTTGTACTTGCCAAAATACTTGCCAAATACTGAATAAACGGTATAGGATACCTATCAGGTACAGTGGTTAGATTAAGTTTTCCGTGGTCGCCGCATGGGTTCCAATCTACGTTGGGTTTCTGGGTCATATGAAGTGATGATCATATATTTAAATCAGGCTTTTGCTATTTTGAGCTGGTTTGGTGGATGTCTTCTCGGGCGAGAAAAATCCAAAGGTCTCTTTGTAACGATGTGATGGGAAATATTTCTCTTCATTTACTCTCGGTTTTCATGAAACAATGTCATATCATGATATTGTTGAAGAATATCTGCTAAAGAAATGTTCGGATCCTGAACGTTTCGTCGGATAAAATGAAACTCTTAATAGAGAACTTAGAGTTACACCATCTATTAACTTGTTACTGGCCATGTCGATCACTAAGTTGTAATGTGTGATGAAATCAATAGATGATTGATTTGTTTATATATCTTTTTTAATTTTTATGTTTGTCGAACTATCGGAAACGTACACAGAGAAAAAAAAGTTAATGAGATCTCCCTCTTAAACGATTTTGCGGGTTTTCTTTTCATTTAACTAGTTTTAAATAGATATCTATTTGATTTTTAAAAAGAAAGCATTTCATTCCTAAAAGTATTTTCACATTACAATAATATTAAGTTATTCTGCTTGAAATAATGTGTATTTCCTATTAAAAAGAATAATAATGGGAAACTTCACATTAAAGTAAATGTTTGAGCAGATTCCATTTTAATCTTCTTGTCAGCGACCGTGAAAAATTGTTTAATACTGTAAAAATTGAGAAAGAGAATATACTGGTTTGGAACACAAAAAAAAATACCGTTAGAGCGAATGACGATTAAATGTGAAAAAATAAAAAATCCATAATAATAAGTTATTCTAATTAAAATATTAAGTATTTCCTATTAGAGAAAATACTAATAGGAAACTTCCCATTAAAATGAATATTTAATCGGTAATTCCTCTTAATCGTATCAACGATCGTGGAAAAAATGGTTAGAGCGAACGACGATTCTATAGAAATAAGGAAACCTCATTCTTCGTACAAATTTTGTAACGTGAAGGTGGTGTTTAGTAATGCTAGTGATTTTAATTTTAAAAAAATAAAAATAAAATTCAAGTTATTTTACAAATTTTTTTTCAGTGCCAATTTTAAAATAAAATTAATTTTATGTGTTTAATTAAAAAGTGTAACAATGAATTTTAAAGTGAATAGCTCTATTTAATTTACTTTTTTAAGCTTTATGTTTATAATATAATAATTTTTTTTGGTTTTTTAGCTTAATTTTTTCTTTTTATTAATTTTTTAATAAAAAACCCGACGTTTCGACAGATTATCCGTCGAAATGTTGACGGGATTATCCATCGAAACGTTGAGCTTTTTATTAAAAAATTAATAAAAACAAAAAATTAAGCTAAAAAACAAAAAAAAAAATATTTTATTATAAATAGCTATATCTACATAATTTTACAGTTCATATAAGAGATTTGTAAAATGTTCGCCATTACTGGTACAACCCACAGCAATAATTATTATTTTATTTTAATATAAAAATATTCATACACAAAGTGTTACAATTGGCAATAAGGTAAGTTATTTTAAAATAAACTTTCAATTTTGTAGTAAAAAAACATAATTATATTGAATATAATATTTGCAGATAATATCTGAGTCAAACCAAAATGGACGAAATTGACAAAAATACAACAAACGGTCCGTTTGATGAATCGCCGCTTCAAATTTTTTTTGTAAAGCCTCTAGAATTCAGCCAGAAGGAAATCGACGAAGTTGCGCACCTATTACAATCTTGGGGGCTTGCACAGCCCACGTGCGACGTAATAATCTCTGGAGGCATCTACACCGTTAAGCATTTAGAAAATTTGGATCGAGAGTGTGTAAACGAAATTTTTGCTGATTACGGTAAAACATACATAGGCGAAAAAAGCCTGTTTTTAAGCCAGTTAAGGTCTTGGCGGAAAAGTAAGGTTAGTGTATAGTATTGAAATAGTGTTAACATACAGGGTGTTGTGCAAAATACTGGCCAACGCTACATATAATTTTCTAAGCTGCTACTAATAGAAGACATAATATTGAGGAAACAACGCGAGAAATATCTTATCTCCCCATTGCTGAAATAATTAAGGTTTTACTGTCAGTTTAAGGTTATGAGAATTATAAGAATTACTTGATTAATAAAATACGACTTATCCAACAGTACTAAAGTAAACGATTAATTCGAACCATACTTAATACGTGGCTAAAAATTATGTTTAATCGTAATATGTGACAAATCTTTCAATTTAAAATAGGTTAACAAAATTTACTGCAATACAAATAAAATAGTAATATTTATCGTTTAATTGAGTAATTTTGGTTAAGTAGCATTTTAATAATCGAAAAATTTTCAAAACTAACTATAATATTACAATTATTTCAGCAACCGTATAGATAGAATTTTTGTCGCGATACCATTTTTTGTTCAATATTATGTCTCTCTCTATCAGCATCTGGCCTGTAGCCAGAGCTTCGCATAATAGCCTACAGAAAAAATTCAAAAATTCCTCTTTTTTTGCTAAATACACAAAATTTTCCTTTGAAAATTTATTACTGACATAATATTTTCTCTGTTTCTCAAAAATCTTGCAAAATTTCCAATAAGCTTGAGCCGAACGTATAAAATACTATATACACTAATTACGCATTTTATGAACCAGCGATATTACAAGAAATGCCCGGTTGTTTCATGGTATGTTTTGGTTGAATTTTTTTGGATGCTACTGGGAATCAGAGTTGTAAAATTAATTTATCGTTGTTTTTCTTAGTTTTTATTCTCAAAATAAATTAAACTCGATTTTTGTAATAACAGTCTTATTTAGCAACTATGAAACAATCTGATGTTTACCTCATAGACAGGAAATTTTGCGATTTTTTTTTTAAATTAGGAAATGAGAAATTATTAACTAATAAATTGTTTTAAAAAATTTAGTCTGTAGGGGTATTCCACTTTTTTCAAATTAATTGTAATTTTTGAACTTTTTTAGAAATTATATGATTGACCATTTGTTTAAAAAAACAGTTTATTTATAATTATTAACGCTCATTTCCCTAATTTTGGTTAAATTATTTAACAATAATTGACTAACTGAATTATTTAACAATAATTGACTAATTGACTAACTTTAACATACTTGATTTTTATAATAAAGCCTCGGTTACCTGATTTGTGATAAAAAGTGGAAATAAGATAGTTTTTTGTTGATAAGTATATCCGCTATTAGGATCGAATGACGAGGACGTTATTCTGGGTCATCCTATATATAACATTAATATTTACTTCTCTATATTCAGGAAATTCCTATGATGTGTGATTGCGAGACAGTAAGTGGAGGATCCATTTTGGAATGGCTTGAAAAAATGTCTACTGAAGTTTCTTCGTTGAGCAGATCATCCAGTGCAGGTTGTTCACACGATTTTTCAGAATCAAATGTAGCCGAAAGGGATTTCTATAATAAAGCCGGTACCAATTTAAAAGCGTTGTTAGAGGAAAGTATAAAAGGAAAATTAATTCTTTTACATTACAAACAAAATAATTCCCTCGATTCCAACAATCAAAAAGAATTATGTCATTTAATTTGTGACTTCCATAAGATGAAAAAACTTCGAATGACTTATTCAGAGATGGAAAACTGGTCTAATAATATAGAATTAATATTTCCTAATGAACGTTCAGTAAGTATTTTCCTGTTTAATTAAAATCTTGGTTAGATTTGTATTATTATTTAAATTTATTTAATCTATTTGCACAGTCTACATACTTCATGCAGCGGAAGGCTGGGAAAAAAACCCAACTGGTAAACTTCATTCTCGATGGGTCAACGTCCAGAAAAACGCTGAAAAAAAAATTGATAAAGAAGAAGAAATTGTTGATATCTTAGGCACCGACAACTTTGGTTCGTTTGTTATAATTATTATTTTAAAATAAGTTAACTAATATTCACATTTTTTAAATAGATGAACAAGAATCGCTAAAATGTTGGTTAGCGAATAATTTTGGACCTTGGGTGGAAGTTTGTGAAAAATGGGAAAAGACAACTTCAATTAGAATACCAAAATTCCAGAACTCCTTACAGCCTTTACACGATCTACTAAAGGAATGGCCACGATTTGATGACCCCAACGGGTATCAACTGGTATGTGTGTTACATATAATATATAATATTGTTCAAGCCAGCCGCATGCTAAAAGACTTAAGGTTTTTTGACACCCAGTCTACACTAAAAAGATAAAATTTTTCCATCTCTCTTGTGTTATATTCTAAAAAATTTACCAAAAATAATCCAACAAGCAAAATGTTTTGCTTGTTGGATTATTTTTGGTAACTTTTCTAGAATATAACATAAAAGATATGGAAAAATTTTATCTTTTTAGTGTAGACTGTGTGTCGAAAAACCTGAAGTCTTTTGGCAGGCGGCTGTCTTCAAACATATATAATCTGAATCAGCATTAGTCTAAGCATTACTATATATATACTATATATATATATATATATATATATATATATATATATATATATATATATATATATATATATATATATATATATATCTATATATATATATATTTTTTTTTTTTTTTTTTTTTCGTCCCTGCCCAAAAGCGGCTAGCACTACGACCTAAAAGATCTTTTGTGCTATCGAATATATATATATATATATATATATATATATATATATATATATATATATATATATATATATATATATATATAAAAATGGGAAAATGAAGAGGTTTTAATTGAAAATTAAAAACGCAAGAATTAAAAGGGCATAAGTCACTTATGCCCTTTTAATTCTTGAGCACAGAATTATGAATTGATGCATTTTCTTTTGTAATTTGAATAGATTGACATCGATTTTCAAAAGTTATTCCCATCGAAAGAAAATTTGCTGCTCACCAAATACAACCAGTTTTGCAAAAAAAAGTTTTACAAATATTCGAAATATAAATTAAGGACAAACAGTCAAAAATATTATTAAAATCTTTGAAAGAAAAACCTATGGACAAAAGTGAGTAAAATAGTAAACGCCAAAAGCGTTCTAGAAATAATTTTTGTTTTTATCCAATTTTTGCTTTTAGATTCACAACACTGTATCACAGCAATGCTGCTTCATAGCGTGTTAATTCCGAAACGTTTGTCCAAAACTTATAAGCCGACAATATTGGACGCGCAGAGTGATTTCGTAATACATTTACACACAATTAACGATTTGGAACCTAAATTGGAAAGTATACGAGAAGCTTTCCTCAAAAAAAAGCAAGCTATTCAACCAAGAATTATTGTTATTGGCACTACGTTGGAGAATTTAAAAGAATTTTTTGTGTTTTTCGATTACGTAAAATATAAAGTTGGTAATTTTATCAAATGTATAGATATAATAATCAAATTAACTTATGTATATAAACTAAAATACTCGCCTATTTCTAAAATAGTTTGGTCCTTTTTTGAGGAATTTTTTTTTAATTTATCTTCAGAAAAATTTTCTGAGGTTTCCAATTTAATTAACAGAATAAAACACATTAATTAAAACATAGCCATACTATGGCGAAACTAAACTGTTTTATGTGCGAGTATTTTAGTTTATCATTAAATAATCTGATCAATCATATTAAGATTGTTCATGGTGTCCCAACTATATATAAATTCAAATGTAGGCAAGAAATTTGTAGGCAAAAGTTTCAAAATATTTATGCATTTAAAAAACATATTCAGAAGCATATACTTAATGATTCCAAACTCGATCCGATAAAAATAAATCAAACAAATGAGTGTTCTACTACTCCTCAAATTAGTAAAGCGACAGTAAATAGTACAGCAGCTCAACCTACAACATTAAATTTAACAGAAGCACCACTAGATATTATTTTAGAATCAAATATTGTTAATTTGAAATTAGACAAACCAATAGTACAATTTATTTTAAAATTGTATTCGAATCCGTCTCTTCCTAGGAAAGTTGTAACTGACATTCAAAATAATGTTACCGAGCTTGTAACCAAACCAATATCTAATTCAATTTTAAAGTTTTTGAATAATTATAGTGCTGATATTCCAAAAATGGAACTTAAACATTTTATTGAAAACATATCAGAACCTTTTAAAGAAATTGGTTCAGAATACAAGCTCTTAAAATATCTTGAAAATCAAGGAATCTTTAAGCCACCCTTAAGGGTACCTATTCACCATGAGCTTTCACACATAGTTACTAACAGTACCCCAACTTTAGCCGAAAATAAAATTGAAGTTTGTCTCTTAGATTTAAAATTTCAGATAAAATCATATTTCGAAAATTCAAACATTTTGGATAAAACACTGGCGAACTTTAATTTATTGAAAACAAAAACTAAACTCTCGAATTGTATAAATGGTAAATTTTGGACTAACATGAAATTTGCATCTGAAAAAATAGTATTACCAATATTTTTTTATCTAGACGATTTTGAAATCAACGATCCCTTGGGATCAAAGTCAGGGTTACATTCAGTATGCGGAATTTATTATAATTTTCCTGTCATTCCAAAATTTCAACTTTCGAAAATGAATAATATATTTGTAGCAGGATTTATAATGAGCCGTGACATAAAAGAATATGGTATGGAACGATGTCTAAAACCTCTCATTCAACAAATCAATGCATTACAATCCGATGGGGTAGAAATAAACACGACAGACAGATCTTATAAAATTTATATTCAATTTGGTCAAATCGTCGGTGATAATTTGGCGTTGAACAGTGTATTAGGTTATGCAAAATCATTTAGCGCTAATAAATTTTGCAGGATCTGCCTAAGGAATAAAGTTCAAACCCAGGGGCCCTATTATGAAATTTTCGATAGCGTTTTTTTTCGATAATATCGAGTGTTTCGATAGCGTCGAAAATACCTATTATGAAATTTTCGATAGCGTTTTTTTTCGATAATATCGAGTGTTTCGATAGCGTCGAAAATACCTATCATGAAATTTTCGATAGAGTTTTTTTCCGATAATCTCGCAAGTTTCGATGACATCGAAAATATCTATTATGAAATAATCGATATCGAAATCACTTCAATTTGAATGTGAGATTATAGAGATATGTATTTACTTGGCATATATGTATTCATATGTATACATAAGACATTTACTTGGCAGATATGTAAATATAAGACATTTGTTTGGAACTTGGCCATTTCTTATCCGATTTTGATGAAATTCAGCATGCACGATGGAAATGGGATTCTAAAATGATTTTTAGATAAAATTCTGGAATATGGCCAATTAGGATGGAACTTGGAGATTTGTTATCCGATTTTGGTAAAATACAGCATGCACGATGGAAATGGGATTCTTAAATGATTTTTAGAGGAAGTTCTGGTATATGGCCAATTAGGAGGAAACTTGGCCATTTATTATCCGATATTGATGAAATTCAGAATGCACGATAGAAATGGGATTCTAAAATGATTTTTAGAGGAAGTTCTGGAATATGGCCAATTAGGAAGGAACTTGGTAATTTCTTATCCGATATTGATGAAATTCAGCAAGCACGATTGAAATGGGATTCTAAAATGATTTTTAGATAAAGTTCTGGAATATGGCCAATTAGGAAGGAACTTGGCCATTTCTTATCCGATTTTGGTGAAATTCAGCATGCACGATGGAAATGAGATTCTAAAATGATTTTTAGATAAAGTTCTGGGATATGGCCAATTAGGAGGGAACTTGGCCAATTTTTATCCGATATTAATGAAATTCAGCATGCAATATGAAAATGGGATTCTTACATGATTTTTAGAGGAAGTTCTGGTATATGGCCAATTACTAGGAAACTTGGCCATTTCTTATCCGCTATTGATGAAATTCAGAATGCACGATGGAAATGGGATTCTAAAATGATTTTTAGAGAAAGTTCTGGAATATGGCCAATTAGGAAGGAACTTAGTAATTTCTTATCCGATATTGATGAAATTCAGCATGCACGATTGAAATGGAATTCTAAAATGACTTTTAGATGAAGTTTTGGAATATGGCCAATTAGTAAGGAACTTGGCTATTCCTTAATCGGTTTTAGTGAAATTTGACACTTGCGATTGAAATGGGATTGTAACATGCTTTTTGGATGAAGTTCTGGAATATGGCCAAGTATGATGGAACTTGCCTATTCCTTAAACGATTTAGATATGTGCGTTGGAAATGATATACAAAAATGGTTATTCGATGTATTCAATGACTTTTTTATAAATCATTTAAGAATCCCATTTTCAACGCACATGTCGAATTTCATAATAATTGGTTGGGAAATATGCAAGTTTCGTCATACTTGGAACTATTACAGAACTTCAAACAAAAATCATTTGAGAAACCCATTTGCAACGCAAATGTATAATTTAATCATAATCGGTTGAGAACTAGGCAAGTTCGATCATACTTCGTGAAATTCCAGAACTTCATCTACAAATCGTTTTAGAATCCCATTTGCAACGCACATGTCAAATTACATCATATTTGGTTGAGAACTAGGCAAGTTCCATTATACTTGGCCATATTCCAGAACTGCATCCAAAAAACATTTTAGAATCCCATTTGCTTCGTACATGCTGAATTTCATCAATATCGGATAAGAAATGGCCAAGTTCCTTGCTAATTGGCCATATTCCAGAACTTTATCTAAAAATCATTTTAGAATCCCATTTCTATAGTAGTGCATGCTGAATTTCACAAAAATCGGATAAGAAATGGCCAAGTTCCTTCCTAATTGGCCATATTCCAGAACTTTATCTAAAAATCATTTAAGAATCCCATTTCTATCGTGCATGTTGAATTTCACCAAAATCAGATAAGAAATGGCCAAGTTTCCTCCTAATGGGCATATTGCAGAACTTCCTCTAAAAATCATTTTAGAATCCCATTTCCATCGTGTATGCTGAATTTAACCAAAATCGGATAAGAAATGGCCAAGCTCCTTCCTAATTGGCCATATTCCAGAACTTCATCTAAAAATCATTTTAGAATCCCATTTCTTCATTCCCATTTGATAAGAAATGGCCAAGTTTCCTCCTAATGGGCATATTGCAGAACTTCCTCTAAAAATCATTTTGGAATCCCATTTCCATCGTGTATGCTGAATTTCACCAAAATCGGATAAGAAATGGCCAAGTTCCTTCCTAATTGGCCATATTCCAGAACTATACCTAAAAATCATTTTATAATCCCATTTCTATCGTGCATGTTGAATTTCACCAAAATCAGATAAGAAATGGCCAAGTTTCCTCTCAATGGGCATATTGCAGAACTTCCTCTAAAAATCATTTTAGAATCCCATTTCCATCGTGTATGCTGAATTTAACCAAAATCGGATAAGAAATGGCCAAGCTCCTTCCTAATTGGCTATATTCCAGAACTTCATCTAAAAATCATTTTAGAATCCCATTTCCATCGTGTATGCTGAATTTCACCAAAATCGGATAAGAAATGGCCAAGTTCCTTCCTTATTGGCCATATTCCAGAACTTCATCTAAAAATCATTTTAGAATCCCATTTCCATCGTGCATGCTGAATTTCACCAATATCGGATAAGAAATGGCCAAGTTCCTTCCTAATTGGCCATTTTCCAGAACTTTATCTAAAAATCATTTTAGAATCCCATTTCCATCGTGTATGCTGAATTTCACTAAAATCGGATAAGAAATGGCCAAGTTCCTTCCTAATTGGCCATTTTCCAGAACTTTATCAAAAAATCATTTTAGAATCCCATTTCTATAGTGCGTGCTGAATTTCACCAAAATCGGATAAGAAATAAAGGCAGATCTCAGTATACTCTGGCAAATCATCATGAGTGAAATGAATGAGTGAAATGAATCATCATGACTCACGCTTGAAGAACGCTACGAAATTATTAAAATTTACTTTGAAAATCAGTCGTCGATTCTCGCAACTAGACGACTTCGTGATTTTTATGGCGCACATAATCGTTCATCTGAGCAAGCTATCCGTCGAACTGTGGATAGATTTCGTACCACATACTCTCTAGAGGATGCAATAACATCAACACGTCGAAGCAATGTCCGTACTGAAGAGAATATCGCCGCTGTAAACGAAAGTGTGGAAGAAGATCCAAATTTAGCGATTCGTCGTCATTCGCAGGAATTGGGGCTCTGTCCGTCCACTACAAATATGGATGACATTAATCCGAACGAGATTTGGTTTCAACAGTATGGCGCTACATGTCATACGGCGACCGCAACCATCGACTTATTAAAATCAAAATTTGGCGATAAGTTGATTTCGTGAAATGGACCTGTCAATTGGCCTCCAAGCTCTCGATTATTTCCTGTGGGGCTACGTGAAGTCACTGGTTTATGTTGATAAACCAGCAACAATTGACGCCTTGGAGGCCAGCATTGTTCGTGTTATTCGTGACATACGGCCAGCAGTGCCCGAAAAAGTGGTCCAAAATTGGACGTCCAGAATGCATTTTCGTCAAGAACAGCCGCGGTGCCCATATGCCCGAAATCATTTTCAAATATTAATGCCATGTACATATTGATCTTTCGAATAAAAAAAAATGTTCATTACAATTTAATTTTTTGTGTTATTTTTTACAATTTCAAGTTCTATCGGGCTTAAAAAAACACTCTTTAGAATCCCAAGAAAATTTTAATAAAAAAAATCATAAATGCTCAGTTCAACACCCCATTACAATGGACAACCTTTTTGGTCCCATCGATGTCTGTTGTAGAGAGGTTTCTCTGTAATATAATATTAATATAACACAAATATAATATTAATATAAAATAAAAATTTATTTGCAACTCACATTTTTGAAAAAAATATTTTTATTTATTAAATATTGCAATTTAATTCTATTAAACTACCTTAATGAAATAATATGGTCGTCACCTCAAGAGCAGTCGAAAATTTTCGATATTATCGAAAAAAAAATACTATCGAAAAATTTCGTGATAGCTCATTTTCGATAATATCGAAAAAAAATCGAAATCGAAAAATTTCGTAATAGCTCATTTTCGATACTATCGAAAAAATACACTATCGAAAAATTTCATGATAGCTCATTTTCGATACTATCGAGAAAAAAAAACGCTATCGAAAATTTCATAATAGGGCCCCAGGTTGATTGTTTAGAAATACCTGAAGCTCTTCAAAATATAGATAATTATAACACTGAAACTTCATTGATTGGAAGTAGCGAAGGTAGCTTAAAGGAGATTTCTATTATAAATCAAATTAATAATTTTCATGTTACACAAAATATTGCGTGTGATGTAATGCACGATTTATTTATTGGAGTCTGTAAATATGACTTGTCTAAAATATTAAACTATTTTTTGTTTGACAAAAAAATGTTTACCCTTGAAACACTAAATTACAGAAAACAAATGTTTAATTACGGTAAAACGGAATTATTAAATAATAGTCCTCCAATTGAAAAAAACATATTCTAAATACTTCTTTTAAAATGATTGCAGCTCAAATGAAAACTTTTGTCCATTTGCTACCTCTTATAATTGGCGATTTAGTTGTTCCAAATGGCCCAGTGTATAGATTTTTAATATTATTAATAAAATTAATTGACATGATATTACTGCCAGAATTTGATGAGAATGATTTAAGTAAAATGACTTTGCTCATTGAAAAACATCACAAAACGTATCAAAATTTGTTCAATGATTCTCTTAAACCAAAATTCCATATGATGGTACACTATCCTACTATTATTAGGCAATTAGGTCCAATAAAATATCTGTGGTGTTTCAGATTTGAGGCGCAACATCATTTATCGAAACTTTATGAGCATAACATCACTACACGAATAAATATTCCTTTTACCTTATGCATCAAAGCGGCATTGAGTCATTCGTATTTTATTATGTCCCAAACTTTTTTTCAAGATGAATTCATAATTAGTAAAAAAATATCCCAGTTTTCTATCTCTTCGCAGACATATTTTAGTAGACTTGAATTTTGGGTTGAATATCCTAGTTCAGCCACTCAAACATGCGATCAAATTATATTTAGAGGTTTAGAATACAAAAAGGGTTACATTTTAACTAAAAAATCAGAAGTTGCTCTACCTAAAGTTTGTGAAATAATAGATATAATATTATCAAATAACGCTGCATACGTTGCATGTCAAGTTTGGAGTGTAATAAAATTTTCTGACCATTTTCAATCGTATATAATAGGGGAGCCATTGAACTACACATTTAACAGTCTCATGAATTTTGACGGGCCGCCAATTCATTTTTATAATTTAAATAATGGACTTAAAGTTGTTCGCCCTAAAATGTATTTCTAGGATTATTTTGTTTTAAAATAAATATTAAACTATTAGATTTTTTAAACATTAACTATGCATGAATTAAATAACATTATTTTTTTAATTTAATTACTATGCTAGATATACAATATTTTTTAAATGTATTTTGAATAAATGATATAATATATGATTTTATGGTGTAAAGTATTTTAATATTTAATTAAAGTTTTAAAATACACATTTTTGGATTAAATAACAAATTGCATTTTAATTTATTCTTACAAAATTGGTTTTACTTGAAAGTTCAGTTTTAACTATAGATGTTTTAAGCAGAAATTCATATTAAATGGTCAATGTGATATCTGTTTAATTTAATCTATTTTAAGCAGAAATTCGGATTAAATAGTTAATGTGGTATCTGTTTAATTTAATATGATTTAAGCAGAAATTCGTATTAAAATGCCAATGTGATATCTGTTTAATTTAATATGATTTAAGCAGAAATTCAGATTAAATGGTTAATGTGGCGTCTGTTTAATTTCACATGTTTTAAACAGATATTCGTATTAAAATGTCAATGTGACATCTGTTTAATTTATTATGCTTTAAGCAGAATTTCGGATTGAACGGTTAATGTGATATCTTGTTAATTTAACACGAAAAGTTATTTATTTATTTATTAAGACGATATCAGGGTCATTTTATTAAGGATTCGGATTATTAAACAATAAGGAAGTTTACTAAAGTAATCAAAAATTCACATCAATTTGTCAAATATTAATGTGAGAACCTTGTTATTTTAAAATGACATCACAGTAAAATATTTATAAGAAAAATCTTATTGTTTTAATAAATTTCCTTTTTGGAAAAAAACTATAGAGATTTCTGATTGACTTTGTATGGGAAATGTGTCATTTTATGTGCCTTTTTTTCTCTGTGTATATAATCGATTAATAGCGTTTGTTCAACCACTTGTGCCTCTCCAAGTGATTGATTGTCTAGTTTTTGGTTTCTTCAAAATCAAATGCCTTACTGAAATCCGTATGAGCTACGTCTATTTGATGATGTTTTTCTATCTCCCTTATTACTTGGCTGGTGAATTCAACCAGGTTAGTATAGATGTAGACCTACCATGCATAAACCAATTCTGATTGACAGATATGCATATAACGTATTAGTGTTGATTTAAAAACGTTGCATACAACTAGTTCAAATAACTTAGGAATTGATGTTGAAGTTGGTATTCCTCTGTAAGATGTGACGTCATCCCATTTGCCTGATTTAAACATTGGAGTTATTTAGTTATTCTCGCAAGTGTTTTTAGTGGTTATTCTCGCAAGTGTTTTTAATAAGGATGAGGGTATATCATCCAGCCCACGACCATCTCCAAAACCCTTCAAAGCTAATAGAATGTCTTCATCAAGTAAGAATGGAGGAGTGATTGAAATGTTGCTATTGCTTGTTTTATCGATGTAATAAATACTGGCGGTTGGTCGATAGACAGATTGAGAAAATGCAATAAACAACTCCGCTAGGAGAAGGTTATATTGGCAGAGTACCCCACGATTTTACGTTTAGACCTAAAATATTTCCAGAACTGTTTTGGACTTGTTCTAATTTTTAGGCATCAAATTCCTCGCTGTGTTCTGAAAAGGACAGCTTGTCTATTTCCAAACTTGATTTCGAACCATGGAGGATAAATACTTGGTGGTTTATTTGAATAAGGCACATGATGTTCAATCCCTTGCAGTAAGATCTCATAAGATAAAGGTACAACATTAGTACATCTTATGTAGTGCCCTTTCATCACTATAGCGAGTGTAGCATCTTCAACGGGCGCGAAATATTTAAATGAACCCGTGTGTCTCGATATCGTAACGATTTCATGTGGTATATTTTAGAGGACAAGTCAAATTTAACCGACACTTGTCATCATATATTTATCAATAAATACCGTATCATAATTTCAGATTCCATTAATTCAGTCGTGTCATTTCATGTGATGTGACTATAGTCGTATCACACATCACTTGAAAATTGCTATTCTTGAAGGCGAACCAAGTAACACGACTGCAACTTGAAATATATTAGGCAAATTAGAAATAAAATCGTTTTATAACAACAATCTTATTATTTTAAACAATAACATATTAAAAACAGTGCACAAAATTATTCAAAAAATAATATTTTAAAATATATAAAATAAAATATTGCGTCTTCTCTGTCACTTGCAAAAATCAAGTGACATCTGTCGTATAAAGTGACTTTAGTCGTAACAAACGAATAAGAGAATCTCAAAATTGATGTGATGTGACTATAGTCATGAAAATTGACGTAATACAACTATGAGAATTGGGGTGTTAGATTTCAGATCAGCTAGTCCTTCTTTAGTGTCACATAAGACGAGATCAATACCTAATTTATGAGTGTTTGTGATCCACGTAGATTGTCCACAGCCTGAAATACCTTGAACGGAAATAGCTGTAGGCCGTTTGATGTTGTCCTTGTTTCTCCTGTGTATAACATAATAGTACAGTGTAATTGTCATATTATGTTATCCAACTCTTTTGGTGCATCTCTGGTATGAATGAGCTCATGCTCAAAACAGAATGTGCCAAAAGCTTGTATTCAATTCAAAATTATAATAAATACAATACATACATACATACCCCGATGTACAATACACAGCACTCCACAGACTGAGCTTTAGCTGGCACAAACTGCAGTCAAGCCTGTTCATATATTATTGGATTTCTGTATTCACAGTGTCATCGTGTGTTATGTGTGGAGAAAAAGGGGGTAACCATGGGGTTAATTTAACGCATAGTGAAGGTGTGTTGCAGCATACCGTATGCTCATTCACGGCAGCAGCAAAAAACTACCCGCAAATCCAAGAGAAGCTCTGGCACTCACATTCGCCCTTCAAAAGTTTCACCGCTAGATTTATGGTCGCAAATTCGAGTTCCAGGCGGACCATAAACTCTTGCTCGCAATCTTCGGCAACAAGAATTGAATTCCGATACATACGGCAAGCCACCTCCAACACAATGCTTGATATTGCTCGCATGCGACTTCAAGATCAAATACGTCGACACGAAGAGCTTCGCATACGTGGATTTCATCTCTCGACTCATTAGTCAACACGAAAAGCCTGACGAAGACTCGTCATTGGAAAAATGGTTTCTGGAAAAAAAAACGCGAACCATCGCCCTTCTCCAACATAATTCATAAAGAGGCAAAAGGCCGGAGGGATAGCGCAGCGGGAAATGGTGAAACGAAGGCAAACCTAAATCACGGGCCACAAGACTCCAACTTCATTGCAAAAATCATGCGACACCGCTAAGAACCATCCAACATGATTCATAAAGAGGCATAAGGCCGGAGGGATAGCGCAGCGGGAAATGGTGAAACGAAGGCAAACCTAAATCACGGGCCACAAGACTCCAACTTCATTGCAAAAATCATGCGACACCGCTAAGAAGCTGCCAGTAGCCTTCGAAGCTATTCAGCACGAAACAAGTCGAGACGGGACGTTGAATGTAATCACAAGTTTCATCGAGAAGGGTTGGCCACGTAAGCGAGAGAAAATTCCTGACGCTGAGGCTGCAGACTACTTCCAAACACGAGATTCGCTCGCAGTCATCAACGGTTGCATTTTCTTTGGTGATCGGATTATCATTTCGAAGCGCTACCGCAGCGAAATCCTCAAAGAACTGCATCAAGGTCATCCTAGCACTAAGCGCTAAGAAAATCTCCTGGCCATCGCTCGACAACGACATCGAGAAGACAGTTCGTACCTGTGTGAATTGCGCGTGGCCAATTCCAGAAGCGCCATGGTCGCGATTGCACGTCGACTTCGCTGGGCCAGTGTGCCTTCTGGTATTTTGTCATCGTCGACGGCATTCCAAAATGGCCAGAAGTCTGCAAGATGCAGAGCACGGCGTCCCAGCAGACAACAGATAGACCCGAAGAGACCTTCGCAAGACAGGCCGATTTCAAAACAATCGCTTCCGACAATGGACCACGACAATGGCATAAAGAGGAATCTACCACATCACATCACCACAGCGCCTTATCATCCGCAATCGATCGGTTAGGCAGAACGGTTCGTGTTGTGCAGACCCTGAAACAGGGACTCAAGAAGCTTGAGATGGATGGAAACGCTAATAAAGGCTTGCGAAAAATCCTTAAGCACTACCGCTTCACGCCGGCATACAACCTTGGATCGAAATCGCCTCATGAGCTGATGACGGAACGACAAGCAAGATCGAAGGTCGACTTGCTTATGCCGACTACGAAATCTACAGCAGAACGAAACTACAAGATGGAACATCAGTTCAACACTCACCACGGGGCTAAAGAAAAGACGTTTCGTTTTCACTTAAGCAACAACCAGCGGGGGGGGGGCGGGTATTTCAGGGGGCCTATTACGAAATTTTTACAAAAAAGGAAATTCGTATCGGATTTTTTCGAACATACATGGCAAAATTCGACTGCTATTTAGTTGGCGGATTTTGTAAAATGTATGGTATTTTGTGTTTTTATGGAAAATACGTTTTTGTAAATGATTTATTCAATTTTAAATAAATTAAATATTATTTATAATATTGTAATATTTATAATAATAAATAATATTACAAATTCGATTTTCCAAGTTTCATAATAGGGTAAATCCGCGGCGTATCGAATTTTTTCGATATCGTAAAAATCCGAAATCGAAAAATTTCGTAATAGACCCCCAGAAGAAATCGTGTGCAAAATGGGAACGGCCAATTACAAGGTACAAACCGATATACGAGAGATCGTTGCTCATGCAAATTAGCTCAAAAAACGCTACACGTATCTCGAGGATGACCACAACGTTCTTCTGAACAGTTTTGATATACATGTAGCAGAACAGCAAGAGATTGAGCCCGAAATCGTCCCAGAACCCGATGAAGAGGAAAAGGAAGTACAAGAAGATGACTCATTGCAGCACTGGACGATCAACAAGAAGACTTGCCAGCGCCCCAAGAGCGAGTTCCGCGAAGAACTCAGCGAGCTACAGCTGGAGTTCCTCCCGCCTATCTCGAAGGCTACGTGCACTATACAAGGGATCTTCGCAAAATCAAGTTGAAATGAATTTTTCCATTTCCATTTATTTTCATTCCCATTCGAAACAATTGTAATCATTCATATCAGAAGTTCACCTGTTTGTAAACAGGATATGTGGGTATTCTAGCAAGCTGTGACATACTCCGCCTGTCTTATGTTCTGAATCACATAAAAGGATAACTTTTTGCCACGACACGTTACACATCGCATCTAAAATAAATTATTCTTTCAGATGTCCGAATAGCACCATCTCCAGCATAACAACAATGTTGCATGTACATTTGCATATGAAAAAGCTTAGGCGAACGCGTAACCACCACAGCAATGTACAAAAGATTATATTAAAAATTAAATAAAAACATTGCCAAAAAAGTTGCGTTTTATTATTAATATAGGAAACATTTTAGCCCATTATTGTGTTTTATTTTTATTAGCCAATCCGTAAGGAATATTTCCCCAAGACTGAGACAAGGAGGCACACGGAGTTGTGAACTTTTTAATTACTACATCTATTTAAAAGAACCATATAGTAACTAAAAAGCTTATAAATTTGTTTTTGTTCGAATAATAATACATCTATCCAATTACCACTCAATACCATATCGGCAAAATTTGTATTCAAAAATGGCGTTTGTAAATGGTCGTTTATGGTATAATCGCCGTTTTTAGTTTACAAGAAGCGATGAAGCCTTATTTAAACAAAACTTTAAAAAAATACTGTGTTATGACCGCATTGGTAAATTTGATTTTTGAACGTCAAAAGAGATTTTGCTGCAAAAATAATATTTGAACGCAATGCTATCAAATCTGCGGAGCCGACTGAATTCTTGTAAGCCCCATAGTATAGAGACAAACCTAAGTTTTCAGGCCCACCATAATATACAAGAATAACATATTACATAACTATTTCATCAAAATTAAATTCATACTTCTCAATTAACGAAAACAATAATGTATTTAGCAACATCGAATCTTTAAAGCATACAAAAATGGTTCAGTTTTTCCGCTGGGCGAAAGATATTTAAATAAAGCTACGAACCACTCAGCCAACCCTTATAATAAATGCATTTACCAAATTTAGTGTACTTACCCTAAGTGTGGTGGCAGAGCCTAAATTAACAATTTCGAGAAAAAAAAAAAAATATTCAAATATTAAAAAAATTTTCTGTAAAATAATAAGTTAAGTAAATACATGTACTTATTTTTAATTATTATTGTGCAATATACAATTAATATGTTATCTTATCTTAAATTAATTTTCAGTTTTTTTTTTATTTATTTTAAATGATTTTTTTTTGTTTTGTTTATTTTCCTCCAATTTTCTTCCCTTTACTTTTTATATATATATATTTTTTTTTTTTTTTTGGTTTCAATTAAGACTTTTTATATAATATATAAATATATATATTTTATGTAGACTTAATTTTATTATTAAATAATTTTTGTTTTAATAATAATAAAAACCAAATATATACGTTTTACACGACGACAATAGGTATTTTTTTTGTTTATTATATTTTTCTTTGATAATAAATTAATTTAGCCTACGGTTCTCTTCTTTTTTAATAATCAATATAATATAATATATATGCAAACATATTTTATAATGTACTTACATATATACATATGTATATATATACCATCTAATTAAAAAAAAATATAAACAAATAAAAATTAATAATCATATGTAAAATAAAAAAAAAAAAGAGAAGCAAGGCAGTTAATATTATTATGTATAATATTTAGATTTATTTTTTGATTAATATTTTTTTTGCTTTGTTATAATAAAATTACAGCCAAAAAAAATTTATTTATTTATTTTTTTTTTAAATTAAATTAAAAAAAATTATATAATTTTTTTTATATATATGTTTATATAAAATAGTTTTCAAAAAACTAATATTATTTTTGTATGCGATTTATTTTATTATATAATAGTTTTTAAAGCTTAAAAATAAACAAAAATAATATAAAAAAAATATTTATGAATTTATTAATTTTTTGTAGTTTTTAATTTTATTATAAAGAAAATATCATAAAAATGTTTTATTATTTTTTTTTAAATTCGACTGAATACATTCGATAAAAAAAGGAATAGTGTTTTTGATAGTTTTAGCGATTTTTTTTATATATATTTTATTTTTGATATTTACATAAATTTTCTATGTTGTTTTTTTTTATCCAAATATTTAGTTTTTATTACCATTTAGAATTGTTCTTGTTAATATTTAGTGTTTATATATAAAAAAGGAAAATATATATGTATGTAAAAAATTATTTTCTGAAAATATAAAAAAAAAAAAAGAAAAGAAAATGATTCAGTTTATCGAGCGGTGACTGAATTTTTTTCTCTCCCTTTACTGTTGTAGGTTTTTACTTTTATTTGTGTGCAAAACCGTGTAGATTTGAGATTAATTTTATATTCACCCCAATTCTAGAGTCATATCCTTTGTCAAGCCAAATAAAATTCAGTTAAAACAATCCTACTAAATGTTAGCTGGTTGCTATTGCCAATCATCGTTTTGGTTCTTCTACGAGTCACTACTAAAGACAATACCTTATAAGTCGTACAATGTTGAACGGTATAACAAGGAATGTGTTGTAATTTTCTATTATTTGGAGTGACAAAAAATACAACTACGGCGAGATATTGGGGAGATTATCTTGATTTTGGATTGTTAATTAAATAAATTAAAAATAATATTGTTTTTGAAAATAAGAATAGAAATACCCATCAAGTGACAAAAATAATGGCGTAAAATAGTTTATTTCTTCGTATTTGCACAGTAAATAGTTTTTTCATTGAAAAAAGCTTAATTTATTATTTTTAATTTATTTTTTTAGTTTTTATATGTCACAATTAAATTTCCATTTTTGTTTGTTTTAATCATCCGCGACTAGAATTTTTTATATTATTTTAATAATTTAAATATATAATTATATTTTTTCTTTTATTTATTATCTAGAAAATTATTTTCCCGTTTTAAAAATTCTATTAAAATTTAAAAAAAAAAAGTTTTTTTTCTGGAAAATTTATTTGTGCTTTAAAATTAATAAAATTAAATACAACAATAAAAAATAGTTTTTTTTTTATCATAAAGATATAATTAAATGTAGCTAATTAAATGAAAAATAAATTGTGTGCGTATTAAAATACAAATTTGGTTTTGTTTTAAGTAAAAAAATAATTTTTTTAAACCATCTATTTCAAAAGATTATATATTAATTTAAAAGAAAAGCGCTCGAGACGGCACAGTCTTCCAAAGTATATATATTCTTAGCGTTCGATATTTAATTTGCCCCCCATTTATATTATATTTGTTGTTTAATGTTTTTGTGCTATAAAATAAATTAAAAAATTTAATTTTTTGTTGCGTTTAGTATTTTATTAAAAAAATTATTTTTTTCTTCTCTCGTTTAACAAATTTAAAAAAAAACGATGAGGATGGAAATAAAATAAAAACAATAAAATAAAATAACGTTTAATTAATATGTAAATATAAAAAAAAAAAAAAAATTTAATAAAAAATAATTTCTTTGTTTAGTTAAAAATTAAAAATTAATTCGCCATCCATAAGGAAAATCTTGATTGGGAGCCCTTTCTTAGATTTTGAATTATATTTATAAATTAATGTTAAATTTTGATATTTTGCGCGAAAAAAAAATCTATTTTTTTTAATTTCGCGCATAATAAATTTATATATATCCAATCAAAAATTTCGAAATTAATTTTTAATTTTAAACATAAAAGTACCTCGAAAAACAAAAAATAATCTCACTCAAAAATTATTTTTTATTAATTTAATCCTAAAGTCTAAAATAAATGTTTATTAAAATAATTAATGAATAATAAAATATTTTTGTTAAAAAATAAAATTAAATTTGTTTATTTTTTATTAGGTCGCGCCATAAGATGTTGATTATAGATTTATAAAATTTAATCTCGTTATTTTTAACAAAAATATTTTTTTATATTTTTGTTTAAATTATTTTAATGAATTTATTTTAGTTATCTTCTTTTTACAAATAATTTAATTAATATAAAAGTTTTTTATTTTTATTTTAATTTGAAGTAGTTTTTAAAAAGTACATTTAGATATTTTTTGTTTTTATTTATTTATGAATTGAACTTAATTTTGTTTTTTTTTTTATTTTATTTTAGGAATTTATTTTCATTTTAAGAACGATGTAAAAATAATAAAAAAATAATTAAAAATAAATTAAAAATCATTCTTATTTCCTGTATATAATAATAATAATATATATTATGATAATAATAATATTAGTACAAAAAACTTTTTTTTATTATTATGTTTATAAAAAGCAATGAATACTTTTTTCGTCGACATATATCTTTAGTTTGAAGTCAATTTCTATATTTTTATTACTTTTAAAATAAAAAATAAATAAAATATAGATTTTCGATCAAAGCCCATTTTGTGTGTGTTTGTAATTGTGGATGAGAAAATTTCCAACATTTTTATTTATATATTCTTAATATTAAGCGATTTTTTTAATATATTTTTCTTTTTAATTTTTTACGAATAATAATAAATAAATAATTATAATAAACAAAAAATAATAAAATATTTATGTATATATACTCAAAATATATACATAATTTAAAAGAATGTATTTTTTCATTTTTATAAATTTTTTAAATATCAAAAAATTACATAACTTCTTTTTTTTAATTAATTAATAATAGTAATGTATAATTAAATAGTAATGAATATATATATTTATATATATATATATATATGTATAAATTTATAATAATGAATAATAAAAAATTAAAAACAAAAAAAAAATTAATAAACAAAAAAAAAATGTAATTTTCCAGAAAAAAAATATATAATTTCAACTTTTTGAATTTTTCTTTTTAGTTTTATTTATTTATTCTTTTTTTTTATTAATTTGTTAGTATTATTTTAAACTTATTTTTTAAATATATAAACTTTTTTTGTTTTTTTATGTTTTAAAACAGTATAAAAATGTATATGTCGGAGATTTTCTTTTTTTTGTTTTTTTTTTTGGTTTTTTAGTTTTTTTAATTTTATTTTTGTTTGTAATTTTTTAATATTTTTTGTTTTATTATAAATTTTAATATTAATTTTAATTCCAAACTCGGAGAAAAGAATCCCACGAACCAGTTGCTACGGCCATACCATTTTCTGTGACACCTAAACAGGATACACGATTATCGTGGCCAGCTAGAATACCTAAAAAAAATAATGGAAAAAATATATAAATATTACGCAAAGATTAAATTTTTTGTGGCCAGCTCCCAATAACTTACCCGCTCGTTCTGCTTTCATTGTATCCCATACATTACAATTAAAATCGTCATAACCAGCTAACAGTAAACGTCCACTCTTTGAAAATGCAACAGATGTAATACCACAAATAATGTTATCATGTGAGAACATGGCCAATTCTTGATCGGAACGTATATCGAATAGGCGACAGGTGGCATCATCTGACCCAGTTGCGAATGCTTGTCCATTCGGAAAAAACTGAAATAAAAAAATTAAAAAAATTTAAGTTATAAAGAAGTTTTGAGAATTGTTATTTTTATTTCACTTCTTGCTATATTTATATTACATATTTTGGTTTCGGTTCTCAAAGACGTTCGCTTTTCGGAAAGCATAATTTTTTTATGCAAGTTTATTCACATTTCAAAAATTAACCATCATATCCTCAAAGCTAGAAAGAAGGGAACTTTATACAAATTGTTCAAAACGAAATGAATTAATTTCTGACGGTAACAATTACCACATTATGATAAAATTTGATCATTTAAATAACTTCTTGAAGGATATGCATAACTGCCACTAATGATGGGAAGATTTGATGGGGCTTTAGTAGGAATATTAGTAAAGAGAACTCGTGGCTAATCTTTTTATATAATAACAAATAGAGAAATCCATTTTAAATTTTCTTAATTCCTAGTATAAACCATAAAATGGTCAGTCGCTTTTCTACCGACAAGTTGTTCAAAATTAAAGATGGTTAACTGAAGCTTCCAACGATCAACAAAAAAATTAAATTATAATAAATACTTAGACACAAGATTTTGGTTAATTTAAATCTTCTGAAAACGGGAAATATCAGATTTGTCCGTTGATCTGGGGGCCTTATTCTCGAATGCCACATCCATTTTTCACATGTGGGCATCTGTCAAAATTCCTAAAAATGTTCGGAAATTGTAATTCGTGTATTCTTGGATTCACTACTAATAGAAACTTTTCGCTACTAAGGTAATATTTCCGAATGGGTATAAAGCAGGTGGAAAAAAATTTCCCATACACAAAAAAGTCAATATTTGCTTAGATTTTAAATTTACAACATTAGTTTAAAAAAATATTTCGATTTTTACTTTATCAAAACTCATAATAAAATAAAAACAAATTCCTAAAAACTGAACAGACATCACAAAAAACGCATCGCAAAAATATTTTTAATTGTCTTATTAACGCTATATTGCTCTGGCAGGTTTTCAACTACACTGCTCGTCAAAAAATTCCGGACACTTGAATTTCTTCATAAATCTTCAATTTTTAGAGCAAAAACGTATTGTTTAAAGGTACTACAGTACATAACCGAAAAATAGGTATAACAGAAACCGTATTATTTTATTTTAAATCCAATCAAAGCAACAAAGTGTAATAAATGAAAAATATTCAAAATTTCGATGGTTACGTTTCTAAATAACTGAGCATCAATCAATTGTTTTTAAACATTTAATAGTATATTATTCAACGAGCATATAATGATAGCTGTTATTCACGAAGATGAAGTTTACCGACACGAGCCGATAGGCGAGTGTCGTAAATCATCAGAGTGAATAACAGCCATTATATGCGAGTAGAATACGATACTTTGTCCACGACCGATACAAAATTGTATTTTATTATCAAATCCTTTAAATAAAACTAAAATAATTTACGACGACATTTTGACGTCTCAATTTAATAATAATGAAAATAGCAAGAGACTACTAGATAAAATTTCAAATGAAATTTGGTAGTAGTGAATAATCGAAGAAAGGAGTACTAGATAAACTAGCAGTGAATAATGGATATCATTATAATTGAAGAAACAAACGTATAATGAATATATTATACGTTAGGCGTGGACAAAGTAGCATTTATTGTTAGTATTATAATTACAATTTACGTTAACATTGCTTAGTTATTATTATTAGCAAATGTTGTAATTATGAGACCAGAAAATGTCGCAAAAGTAATCGCTTTGAGTAAGGATGGCCGCAGCGTGCGTTATATTGCTGCCCACCTAAATGTTTTTATGAGACAAATATTTCATAACGATCAGAAATTTCCCGTTAAACCTTTATGTAATTGTGATTTGATACAAAATAACTTGGGTAACTTAGAAGATTTTTTGAATTTATTCTAAATTTTTCATAGAATTGTTTACTACCGTTACAATTTACCCTACGGATTTCATGATTCCGCCCCAAGTCGTAAGCGACCAACAAACGAGCGGGACAATCGGTTTATGGTATCAAATGGTACTGCGAGATCGTTTCCAAACAGTTGGAATCGTCGCTGGTCGATTCACACAGGTACGTGGTGTCAATATTGCAGTCAGCACAGCATCGCGAAGATTAAATAAACATGGGACTGCATTCCAGGAGGGCTGCTACAGGGCAAGAGCTTCTCCCAGCCCATTGAAAAAACCGTTTGACTTTTGCCCGTAACCATGTCAGTTGAACGACTGTAAACCTTGTGTTTCTACGCGGCGGTACCGTAACTACCGAACGGTATATTGTGGACTGGTTCCATACGCCCCTTTTATTGGAAAATAATTCAAATTAATGGATGACAACGCCAGACCCCACGTTGCAAACGTTATCAATAATTATTTGGATGAGGTGGGAATTGATCGAATTGTTTGGCCCGCTCGCAGCCCTGACTTTAATCCCATTGAGCACGTGTGGGTGCTAGGGCGTCATTTCAGGCAAAGGGAAGTCGTTCCAGTAACCTTAGATCATCTTCAATCAGGTCTACAGGAAGAATGGGAAATGATACCTCTGGAGTACATTCCAAACTTGGTGCACAGGATGCAAAAAAAAATGCTAGATGTGATCAGAGCTCGCGGAGGAAATACTTGATATTAGAGTACCGACGGGAATGGTACTTTTCACCGAGGTTTGTATACTATTTTTTCGCAATCGGAGCCATTTAATAAAACAAGCAACAGTATAAAGATAAACAAATTAAAACCTATAATATTCTTGTTTATTTTGGCAAAATATTAACACTTAGTAGGCGCTGCACAATTGACATTTCATTAAATATTTTATAAATAGATAGTAGCGCCCCCCACGAGTTAGTAATGCCCTCATTACTGACCGATTGCGTCTCATTACTAACCCCTTTTTTACTATTCTGCCGTGCTATAGTATATTATTCAACAAGCATATAATGATAGCTGTTATTCACGAAGATGAAGTTTATCGACATGAGCCGATAGGCGAGGAAATTAATTTTTTTTTTTAAATTAGTTTGGTTTCACGTTGGCCATTCTTTATCAAATTTTGTATGTACTTAATTTGATAACCACTAAATAGTCATAGCTAATTTGGTTTGCAATAGTAGGAGTTTGATTGGCCTCTCTGAAACATAATACACTACCAAGTTCGAAATTACAGTGACAACAAGAGTTCGTATGTTATCCTGCATAAAAATGAAAACCATAATAAGACCATAATTTGGAACATAAGGAACCACTTGCTCTTGGAGAAAAACTCCATATACCCTTGTGAGTTACTGAACCTGAGGGGAGTACAACCAATTCCGTTCTACCATCAATAGATATAGTGTCCCACAACATCCCTGATCCACCTCTCAACAGTACTCCGCAAAACTTTCTCCTGGATGCCTCCATACGTTACGGCGATCACTAAGTACTAGTAGGACTAACGATGAATCTGGATTCATCCGAAAACATAATACGCCTCTATTGCCGTAGTTGCCAATTTACATGATTCTTGGCAATCTGAAGTCTTGCTTAGCTTAGCGATGAACTGCGGTTAGTGAAGGGCAAAGGGCTGGAATTTTGGAACGGATGTTATTCTCATCAAGCATATTTCTTACTGTCTGGTCTGATATTCGACGTCCAGTTACCAATAGGAACTCGTTTTGCAAGTACTTGGGGTCTATTCCCGAACAGATCAATGTTGCCATAATATTGTGAAATTTGTCAATATTGTGAATTTCGTATCATGTAACACCAAAGTGGTGTATAATGTTACACAATATTGTGAATCCGGCAATAACAATATAGTTACTGTCGAAACCACAATAATGCATTTATATCGCTTTTTCGTTGGTTTTGTACTCATAACCGAACTTTGGTTTTGAATTTAGCAATTTTAAAGGAATCTACTACAATTTTCTAGTTAAGAAATACAATTTACACTTGTGTACGAGAATGCCATTTTTACGTAAAATTGTGTAGCATATTTGTCAAATTGGCATAATTGTCAATGGACAATTATGTGTTCATGAATACTGAATAGGCCCCCTTTACAGTTGATTCTCGTTTTCTCAGGGCACTTAACCAAATTCGCCTGTCCTCTACGTTGGGTATAATTATTGTTCTTCCTGATCGAGGCCTTATAGAAAAACTAGAAGTTTACTCATAAACCTTTTCCAAAGCCTAAAAACCGTAGATTGGTTTACAACGAACCACTGAGCAACAAATCGTTGAGTTCGACCTTCTTCCATTTTAGAATTTTAAAATGTATGCAATAAATTTTAACTGAATTTGGAAACAAAACAATTTCTTTGACAACTAATTGTTCAGGTTGTTTCGAAATTTATCTCATTGATACTATTTCTTTTCGTTTTACTTTTCCAGATTTAACTGCTTCGCCCACTGAAAAACGAAAAATTGAATTTAGGTTTTTCGATAAACATAATTCCAAAATTATTGCTTTCGGTCGTCATTGACAACAGCCTCGTTGTCTTCAAAAAAGTACGTTCAATGATTAGTTCCGAGCAAATCCCACACCTGTGGCCCTATTCTGGTAGTTCCCGGGGAATAGAAATTTTAAATTTTGTTGCAGTATTATTCCCTTTTCCCCAAAGTGTATTCTGGTGTTCGGGAAAGATTTTTTATTGGGAAAAAATTATTCCCCATTACAGCAGTTTTGACGTTTGTTTTTCCACACCGATTTTATGAATGAATTGATGGGGAATAGATTTTTAACGAAAATGTTTGTTTATATGTAGTTGTTATTAATAATTAATAATATTAATACTGTTAATAATTTTAAAGATAGTATTATAATAAATAAGAGTTATTATAATAATTTTGATACAACTAAATTTATTTCCCCTGTATATTTATTCCCCAATTGACAGAATGCACTTTAAGAAAATAGGGAATAAAAAGTGGAAATATGTATCTGGGAATATCTGCTGTAAAAAAAAATTATTCCCCGTTCCCCGGGAATTACCAGAATAGGGCCACTGGAGTGACATGTTGTACTGTCACTTTCGATTCGTTTTCGATAGCGCTTTGTCTTTTGTAACAAGAATAGAATTGTACTACATTTCCTTTTTTCATAACGATTTTTTTATTGCGATCTAAGCTTAACTTTCAGTTTTCATCAAATCGAAAAAGTATCGCAAACAAAAATTTGGGTGATAAGGAGTGATGAATAAAAGTAGAAATAGAATGTTGTCATATTCTAGCAAGCTGAGATAGCTTTAAAAAAAGCGAAATAGAGTACAATCTTGTTCTTGTTACAAGGAACAAAATACTATCGAAAAGGAATCGAAAGTGATGGTACAACCTGTCACCCAAAGACAGTTACTTTTTTGTCGAATTCGACTTTCCCGTGAATAATTTTAGGGCTTTCAATTTCCCAGAAGCGAATGTTTTACTTATTGAGACTGCCGTTGAGACAACGGTGCGCTTCATCGCTCATAATCATTTTCTGCCAAAAGTTCTTTTCGATTTGAACGATGTTTGCAACGATATGAGAGTAATTTAAACATTGTTGTGGGTCCCATGGCATCAAATTGATTATTAATTGAATTTGGTATGCGTTTATTTTCCAATCACATTTCAAAATTCAACGCAAATTGGTGCGAATGTATCCCAATTGGGATTCAAGCTTCCTTGTTGATGTTCTCGCGTTCTCACTCACACAATCAATAATCTCACTCGAGCAACCCGTACCGATATCTGCCACTACGCTTTGCTTCTGTAACAGCAGTACTTTCAAGAAATGCTGCTGATAAACGTCTTAATCTTCTCGATCCGGCGCTTTTACACATCAATATTTTAATCCAAATCCTCTTTGACTTTGAGTACAAACAACCGATGATTTATTTTCATAAAACAAGTTAAACATTTCTGACCGTTCTTTTGGCGTATACTCCTATCACCATAACTAACCAATTGTACGCATCTGCGCTAAAATATACCGGACTGAAAAAATCGAAAGTTGCGCCACAATCAATATGAAAAGGCCAAAGATAGTGGGCTCCATTCAATGTAAACCTTCTATCAGTTTGTTCTTCTATTCTATTAATATTTCTTCGCACACTACATACGATTTTTAAACAATTCGTAAATTTCATATGGAAGGTATTTTGTTGAAATTGAATTTCAGTAAATAATTTCAATACCTTGGTAAAAAAAACAAATTAACCGATTAGTAATCTACAAAATTAGAATATTTAGTGATACACCACTGAAATTCCAAAATCTAGCTTTTTGCCACAATCAATTATGGTTTGTGGTATCCAAATTAAAAGATAGAATTTTAGTTTGATATTATAATCTAGTGTGGGGTTTATCTATTGTGAAATCTTGGGTCGACCACACATCTATCTAATCACCGCACCCACAATAAATAAATAGATTTTTTTCAAAATTTTGAGGTGTTTGATAATGTGGTAAATATAAGACGTGATTATATTTTCGAATGTGATTAAATCAAATATCTTTGTTCTACTAAAGGAATTGAAGGTATATGTTGTGCAATAAACCTCAATTAATGTCCACAATAAGGGGTATCTCCTCCATCCACATTTAATCTGTAATATTAATTGTCTTGGCTTACTTGATTTTATTCGTGTCATCAGAAAGCCGGTAGTAACTTCCTCATAATGTTAAAGCAAATAAAACTCGATAAAAAAATAATTTTCAATGGAAAAACTCATGTTAAAATCAATCGAATAAATAGTCTATTTGCGACCGGTGGAGGAGATAGATATACCCCTAAACGTATTAGGTGTGCAAATAGAAACTCGGCTCTGAGGTTGGTTGCATTAAATCATACTTGAACGCACCCAAATCGCCTGCCATTTTGGATATATAGAATTGTGCAAATTAATGCGAACAAAGTAAGAATATTTTTGTATATTAATTTATATTTTATTTTAAAAGAATTACAAATGTTTAATATTTTATGTGCCCTCTTTTTCCTGTTTTAAATCATTTACTCGATTCGGCATTGATTCTACCAAATTTTGGCACATTTTATCAATAACGTCCGGGTCACACCATATGTTATTGATGGAGGTCTCCATTTCCTGTAGGGTACTGCAATCCAGTTTTCGTAATTTTCCCTTCATGATTGTCCACAAATTCTCAATGGGGTTGACGTAAGACGAATTTCCAGGCCAATCCAATATTGTAATGGAATTGTCATCAAAATATTTTTCAACACCTTAGATGTGTGACAAGGAGCCAAGTCTTCGTTTTTTCATCATTTTTAATGTTGGGACCGCATAATAATTTAAAACATCGCTATGCTGAATTCATCAACCCAATGACTGGGCATAATGGACCAACACCATTAAAACTGAAGGATCCCCAAAACATTTTTTTCAATGGATATTTTACAGTTTGAACAAGGTAGAGTATTCATTATGATTTTATTAAAATATTGCTATGTTCACATTAATTTGCACAATACTGAATGTAGCTTAGTCATTGCTGTTTTTATGACATAAGCTTCAGTCATTTACAAGCGGTTATTTCGTGTAATGCCTCAATTCCACTGTGAATCAAAGTTTGTCAGTAAAAATAACTTGAGATAAAAATATAAAATCGGTGGTTGTGTGAACGAGACACACAACGGAGTCAGTCAAGTTTTTACTTACAAAAAATGTGTATCTGTGTTAGTGCACTGAGGTCGAAATTAAAAAAAAGTATCAAATCGAGAATATTTAATGGCAGTCCAACTAATACATGTACATAAATATTGTGTACCGATGAAAAATATTTCTCGCACCCGCTGATAATTTTAATTGTTTGGTATTTTTATGGGAAAGATTTTTTTTAATTTTGTATTTTATTACGGAAACAATTTGAATAAAATAATTCTGATATGAGTTTAATAATTAAATTTTTAGATTATTTTGAAACGTGAAAATAATCAAATTAACACTAATACTTCATTTTTCTAATAATTTTTGGTTATTCTAGGTTATGTTTTGGTTTGCCGTCAAAACACTAAGGAAATTTTAAAGTTTGCAATTTTTATGGTAAAGTCTAATAGCCGATTTAGACGTACCAACATTTTTTCCCCAACAAAAAATGAAGATATTAGTATATTACGATTTTCATTTGTAAGACAAGAACAAAAAAATAATCCAACAAAATTTTGTTGGGTTTTTTTTTCTTATTTTTTTCAAACAATGTTACTATAAAAACAAATTTGACTATAAAATATACTCGACCCGAGTATATTTTATAGTAACAAACAACAACAAACACAATAAAAATGGCGATTTGAGAAATTTTTATAGCGCTTTATTTTGTTTTTTAAAAATTTTAGTAATAAAATAAATTTTCGTTCGAAAATTATTCATTTCACGCGGAAAACCCATAATTTTGCCAAATAAACTAGTATCACCGCGGTATTTATCAAAAATTATATCGTCGATTTTATACCGCCAAAAAATTATGGTATGACGAGATTTTTGTTGTATACTTTTCTCTTTTTATCGCGTGTACATTTTTTTGTATTGCGTGTAGCTCTAAGTGTCAACAAAAAAAATGTTGGAAAAAAATGTTGGTACGTCTAAATCGGCTATAATGTGTGATCGAAAATATTCGAAAAAATAATTCTGATGTGAGCATTAATAATAATTAATTTTTTAGATTATTTTGAATCGTAAAAATACTCGAATTAACACTAATTCATAATTTTTTTAAATAATTCTTGGTTATGTTTTTGTTTGCTGTCAAGATTATTCATAAAATTTGCTATAAAAAAAACAATAACAAAATACTTTTTCTTTGTCTCTCTGATGGATTATTTATTTTTGTCTTCTTCCAACTTCAAGTCAGCTCAGTCAATTTTTCACAGTGGAATTGGGGCTTAAATCAATTGCATTCTGTTGTTTTCAAATAAAAAAAATGCTGCTTATGCTATGGAATTGATTAATTCGACTTTGGGTGAACATTATGTGTCATTCACAACAGTAAAAAAAAAGTGCCTTGCAAGATTACGTGATGGCAATTTTAGCCTCGAGGACGATTCACGTCCAGCAGCTGTATTCTGAAAAAAAAACAAAAACCGTAATGGGTAACGTGATGTTCCTTAACATAAACGTTTCTTTTTTGTCAAATTCCTATTTCGATAAAAAGAACCTTCACGAACATCGAAAAACCTTATAATACTGGAAAACGGAAAAATAGTCGGTCAAATTATGCCATTTGACAATGATTTTAATAGTATACAAGTCTGTTTGCGAATATAACAGCAATAAAATGTAAGTTTTTGCGAACAGGTGACAACAAGGAAGCCACCGAACTGAAATGTTTATTAATTTTAAATTATACACATATGCACTATATATAGTAATGCTTTCAGTGGATTAATAGTATCTAACATAAATATATTCATAATAATTAATAACATTGCCAGATTGACCAAGCCGTGCTCAAATTTAATCTAATTGAAGTTTAATTAACAAAAATTTAAATAAAAATATTTGGTAATAAAATATGACTGTTTGTTTGTTTACTTTAAGTCATCTTAGCATATCCTCCATCCCGCTGTTTGCTTGTCACTGCAGTGCTCTGCTTATTATCTTGCCTTTCCTCTATACTGAATTATTATTATTGTTAAGCTCTAGCACTTAAAGCTAACCAAATTATTTTAGTTTTAATATTACAATAAACGAAAAACGTTTCAAAAACCCAACCAAAAAACGAGGGTTTTTGCACGTTTCAATCAGAATAGGAAATAACGTAATCAAAATAATTTTGCGATTCTACAAAACGAGGATTTTTAATTCTTTTAAAAATGTATAACTGCCTCCTACCAACCGATGATTTAATTAATGTACGTACAAATTATAATACAATAAATTCTTTCAATATAACTACTAGCTAGGTAGTACCTAGGTGGTAATTATTTATCAAAATTATTAAAACATTTATATTTATACAGGAAGAAGATAAAACGATTATTTTTGACCTTGATGACGACGAAAATGAATCGGTAAAGTCACCTGAGGCTTTAAACGAAAACAACATATGTCAAGATTATGGTTTCACGTGTAAACCAGCTGAATTTGTTGAACCAACATCTCAGGAGGTAGAAATAATGGAATTTATTGATGAAGTAAGTAAACAATTCTTGTGAGCTACCCTAAAAAAATACTGGTATTACTATTGACGCTATGTCTAAATTATTTTCAGGGTCCGGAAAAATTTAATTTGTCTGGCATTCCCATAATTTACCTAGATGATCCCCTTGTGCAAATCGATATTTTCCTGGTCGTCCCGCAAACCAGCTGAATTTGTTGAACCAACATTTAAGGAGGTAGAAATAATGTAATTTATTGATGAAGTAAGTAAACAGTTCCTGTGAGCTACCCTAAAAAGACGCTATGTCTAAATTAGTTTCAGGGTCCGGAAAAATTTAATTTGTCTGGCATTCCCTTAATTTACATAGATGATCCCCTTGTGCAAAACGATATTTTCCTGGTCGTCCCGCAAACACGGATTAAAAACTTAGATCACCGCAGTTTTATAATTTCATCAACTCTTTTCCAGAAAATAGAAGAAGAAAAAATCGACAAAAAACGTTCGAAAAATAAAAAACGAACAGAAAGCTAAAGAAGCTTTGGCTAAAGCCCAACGTAGAAAGGAACGTTTGAAGAAAGAATTAAAAACCGAGCTAAAAAAAAACATCTAAAAAGTTGTTATAACCAAACATAAAATAAAATTAGCAAACAAATAAAACAAACAAATCCTTTGCAAGAAAGTGTCTGCCACCTGTCGACAACGGCACATCTCCTGCAGCAAGATATAGAAATTCATACGGCCCAACCAACTATTTTCTGAATACAACGAAGATGAAGAAAAAAAAATTGAACAGCTATACTGAAACTGGCATTTGTTACCAATGGACACCAAAGTGGGAATAACATGCAACATTTGCAAATATAGAACCTACCATTTTGGCTGTATGAAAAGTACTTCCAGCAACATAAAAAAATTCCATTGCGAATTTTGTTTGCCAAATTAAACGAATAATATGATATGTGATGTCCCCAACTTATTGTGTGATTACAGTTAATTGAAGTACCTTATACAAATAGTGAATTAAGCTTTTAATTTGCTTTTTTTTTAAATTGTCTTTAAATCGACTTAGTTAATTAAATCCCTGCTTAAAACCTATACCCACCTAAGTAGGTACTGAAAAAAAAATGATTGGGGCTTATTACTGGTTAAAGTTAAGGGCTTATTACTGGGAAAAAGAGCGATTACTGGGAAAAGTGCCTTATTTTGATTTAAATCATTTTTGTTATTTAACATTAAAAACTGTAAGATGTTCCATATTTTATTGAATCTGAAAGGTTTATTTAACACAAAAAACAAAATTCCATTACAATTTATCCACCCGGTAAATCATAGAATATGGTTAAAGTCAAAAAAGTTTTTTCATTCAAAATTTATTTCGAATGCTTGGTTATTTTTCAAACTGTATTAAATCTAACTTGGCTGCTTCTTTATTGAAAAACAATAAAAAATTTTAAAATATTTCAAATTCAATTTTCCTCAAGAAAATAGGTTGAATGTTAAAACGGTGTGAATGACTTAAAACCATTTGCAAGTCGATCCTAATTTTTTTCTGTTACTTAAAATATACTAGAAACTTGTTATTTTCCCATCAATTACGTGAATGTTTATGCATCGTAATCTTACTATAGGTAATTATGCATATTTGTCTGCATTAAAACTAAATTATTTAAAAATAGAATAAGCATAAATTTAATTGTTTGTATTATATGCCATAAAATTTTAATAAATCGAATTATAATAGGAATAATTACTTCCCCAAACGCAAGGATGCTGTTTATTTAAAATTTGGGGTTTACAAATTTCCAATTGTTTAGTCATTAGATCATTACTATTATTAAAACCAGGTGATAATAAAAAATATTCTATACAAAATTAAATTGCAGCGCTGACATCAGCTGATTGGCTCTCTCTCTCTTTCTCTCTCTTCATAAATACATTGATTATAGTAAAATTATAATATACAACAACATTAATCTCATTTTTTTATTTTATTCGACGTGACTCGCCTATTTATTGCATTATTTCCATAGACAACAAACAGCTGTATCACAACATTTGGCTTTAACTAATTCTCAAGTAATTTTTTGCTCACACAAGAATTAATTTTCCATTGTGCAGATGTGGATTTCTCATCATTGAATACAATTATGATTTCCAAAACTCATAGGCACACATAATTAAGAGCATTTCCATTTTCAGTTACACGTATGAATACTTTTCAGGAAAATAGATTTACTATAGAAAATTGAAAAGGCCCAAAATCTACCAAAAAGAGAAAAACAATGCATACCACTATACTTTCTAAAATATAACGTAACAACTAAAAAAATTGTTTTCTTTGGAAAACCACCATACATACATGAATTCGCGCACGATTATTAGAGATTTTCTTTTATTTTCCCTAACTTTATAACAGACATACATACAATACGGTGTGGTACGAGTATGTATAGAAAAAAAATGTACAAAAAGCCGGTTGTGAAACTCAACACCAAAAAATCAATAAACGAACCAAATATCTGTTTAACCAATTCTGTTTCTTGCGTCGCACGTGACTTGTGTTAAAAGAATAAAAGAAAATTATTTTTTTTATTTTCATAAACTTCTCTCTAATTCTGGAAACGAAATTAAAAGTTTAAAAATTACATGACTTAAAATAAATGAAAATGAATTTTTCTTGTTCCGAAATTATAGTTTTTAGACTCTTTTAGTAGTTTAAAGAAAAAATACTTTTCGATTTCGGTTTTATTTTTAAATCACCGATTAAATTTATCCAAACGATTTTATTTTCTTGGTGTGAGAAAGTACAATATAACAAACAAGGGAGAAATATGATCAATAGAAAAGTTATTTGTCAAAACATATGGTAACCAATAAGCTTGGATAATGGATTATTTGAGATCTGTTTGAAAGATTGATTGGTGGTGAATTCGTAAGAGTAATTCAACGAAATTTTATAAGAGTAAATTTTAGAGAAATTTCTTTTAAATTTCAAACTAAGCTAAAAATCTAGACCAAATTGAAATATGACAAATTAAATATATTTTAAGCAACATCTGGCAGCAAAAACGTTCTGCAATTCATAATATTAAATTGTTGACGCAAATAATTTATAGCTCAGCCAAATTTAATCAATATTCCAATTAAGCTTGTGAGAGGAATATAATATGAACTGACAGATCACTATTACCGGCCTAACGACTTTACATAGGAACTTGCCTTCTCAATTTTTGCTCCTATATGGTCAACTAGTACTCGTAAAATTCTTGTTTTTTGTATATGTTTGAGGCAGCGCTCAGTATAGATTTGGTTGCAACTGTTTGTTTGATTGCTGGTACCAACTTTCCATATTTTCGTTGCATGATCATATCTTGAAAATTTTTCGGCACAAAATCCGATTCGGAAAAGGTAAAGTTTTTCTAAAATGGCTCTACTTTTTGACATCGGAAGGTTAGAAGGTGTGAATGAATGTGGACGGCAAACGTCAAATTGCCGATTCCTAAGCAAAACAATATCAGTCATTATGGAGGTTAGTTTTCTGTCTTCTACATAGATTTTACATAGTCAAAACCATTATTATTGTTAAACAAAATACATAAAATATGTAGATGATTAAATGAATCCCACGCCAGCAGGAAATTACAATTGTTGGAAATGATTTGAAAATATATAAATTTGTTAAGAATACTCAAGAGATTAAAAAAATTAGGCCATAAGATATGTAAGCGTCTTACGATTTACGTTTTAACGAACAATACTTGTGGTACAGTAACTAACTTTTAAGGGTCACTAACGAACAAAATGCACGACAGTGTTTTATTAGTTCTCACTAATCACCTTTATACAATTTATTTTACTATAAACAATCATTTGAGTAAAAAAAATGTATATAACACAAAAAAAAATCATTGCGGCTAAAATAAACACAATGAAGCAATAAACTGTACAATTGAAGATTTCCTTTTATAAATATAAAAAAAAAATTGTTATCATAAGCCCCCTTATATGATTTTCAAAAATAGTTTGTATGTAGTTTATAACATTTATGAATATAAAAATCAAAAATTAAAATCATGACTGAAATTAAAACTTAGGTAATCAAATGGCTAATAAATAATTATATGTAAATTTAAAAGGAAGAAACATAAAACATTTTCATATTTGTAGTAATTGATGTATTTATGGCTAATTTTGGGATTGTATATTTTTGAATACAAACACATTGAACCCCATCATCATCAGATTTCAAGAAAATGTGGCGATTTATATTTATTTTTTGGCACACTATTTTAAATATAACTTTTTTTAAATAAACAACCACATTTGGAAAGTAAAAAATCCTTCTTGGAATGGAATCAATTAAATCACTCGAAAATCATGAATCCTCGAAATTATATATCAATTAATCTCAACAAAAAAGAAATTCATTCAGTTTACGTATCTGTGAATGGTTTTTATGTTTACACGATAAATAAATGACAGGTTCAAAGTGTAAAAATAGAGACAAATACAATAAATTGACATTTGGATACTGAAATATTTATAATTGGCAACGGCAAAAATAATATGCGGAGACATAATCAATATTTGTTCAATTTTTATGGGACACAACAAAAAAAAATAAAAATTATCTATGTATTTGTGTTGCGACTTTAGCTTTATATTTTATAAACTGTGTTTACGTATGCGCGCCCAATCGAATATGTACGGTGGTGCAACAATTCGGTTCGGGGAATCTTGCGATAAAAAAATCATATATATATACTCATTGTGATTACACATCCATACACACAAAACAATGATATATCGAGTCTGTAAAATAACCAACTTGTTGATATATTATATATATATATATATATATATATATATATATATGTACATAGTTTATTAATAATTTTAGTAAACCACATATTTTTGTTGTTGTTTGATACGGGTGTGGTCAACGCTTACAATTAGGGAATTATTGTTGCTGATGTAGAGACTAAATTAGCGGTTTTTTAAACGTCAAGAGGACGAAATATAATTTTCAATTTGTATTTTCTACTGATTGAGTAGTAGGAGGTAGGACATTTTTTTAATGGCTTTTACTGAAGTCTATTCACGCGAAACATGGTTAAACTAGGCCACCGATAACGAATTAGTTACTAGCATTAATTTGTTTGTACTATAAATTATGCTTTTTCATCAAACTTACTAATGTTGCACGTGATATAATTGTCAAAAAAACAGAAAATATTGGAAGTTTGAGACGGGTCGCTATGAGATACTAATCGGAACTACACTAATTCAGAAGCTGAAAATTTTTAAAGCAAGACGTAGAAAACGAGGTGCAATGAATATTTCCGCTTTGAAAGCACAATTCTTTGAAGAGGTAATAAAGCCCTTTCAATGTTGTATAAATATTGCCCAAGAAGGACAGACAACTTTGGAGAACTACTTCCCTGAAACTGCTTCGTGATGTAAACGATGTTCCAATAAAAGCCTATGGATGATGTGCTAAACTGTCTTACTTGAGAAAAAATAATGGCTTGGTTGCTTAGTTCAAATAAACATTTGCAATGACTACATAAAAACGAAACCGCTTAAGAATCAATAAAGCCAAAAATGACAATTGTAATTGGAAAACAGTCAAACGGATTGCTTGCAGTTAAAATAATCGGAAAATGTCATCTATTTATTTATTTCCCCATCACTAAAATAACTAGTGTGTTTGATTGATTTTGGAGTTCGGAAACATATACTCGTACTATATGGTAAAAATTCGACCTCATGAATCGACTCTAATGGTGGATTCACGGGGCCGGTTTTTTACACTAGGGTATTTTTTCCGAGCTAATTAACAATCAAATTGATCCAAGAGATTGGTTCTTTACTCTAGATATTTTTCTCCGTACTGTTCCTTAACCTAACAATCACTAAAATAACCAACAAAAAAATGTGATTTGGTTAATTTAGGAGCTAGGAAAAATATACGGCGGAGTAAGAATTCGACCTGAACATGAATATTCTAAAAATTAATATGTATTGTGATTCCCGTTACTTTTCGCTTAACTTCTAATTAGGTTCAAATAATTTTGTAAATTTATTGCAATCCTGCTTTTTAAATTATTTTAATTCAATTTATTTTAGGCCAAATTTTAAGTTTTTTCAATTATTATTATTAGTCGAGTTTCTCTTATGAAAAAAATGGTAAAACCTCGGAATCGTGATGAAATTGAACTTAGGAAAGTATTTTTGGGGTTCACTGATTACGAATCGTGAGATTAAAAGATTAAATTCAAAATGGCGGATCCTTATAGCCACTTTAAAGAAAAAATTATCTAATTTATTATAATTTCTTTGAAGTTTTGAGGTTAATTGTCTCCAGAAACTTCTGCTTGAAATTTGAATCAAAAATTCAATTTAAGTCAGGAAATATGACATGATGTAATGGAATTTGAGTGAAACATGAGAACCTAATTTTTCTCAAGTTTACAGCCGTTTCTTAATTAAATCACTTCTTATTTGGTTTTTCGATTTAATTAAATAATTAATTTTAAAATTTTAAAAAAATTAATGCAGAACAAACTATGAATACAAAGTAGACAGATACAAAAACAAATACATCCATTTAGTACTGTTTATCGGGTTTAGTGTAATGTAAAAAAAATCGGGTTTTTTTAAATTTCCATTGTTTCATCACTTTTTGGAAACTACTTACTTAATAAACGTACTTACTAAACTAAAATAATCATAAGGTATAGTTTCGAATTTCAAGAACCCGCATCATTTGAAAATAATCGTAAGGAATACTTTCGAATTTCAAGAACCCGCAACATTTGTAATCTATTGACGATTGCAAAAGTAGGGAAAACGCCTCTCGCGGCAAAAAAATTGAATTGAACTGGTTACATAAATTAAAAAAAAAATGTGGCAAAAATAGAATTAACCAGCTAACCAGTTTATTTACGAAAATGTGAAAACACACAACACGAAAAAATCTGTATCAGTTGAAAAAATTTTCGCTACTTGGAATCCGCGTGATGCTCCTATCGTCAATTACAATTGAATCGGTCATTTCAGAAACCCCACATGTTACACTATGTAGTCTGTATTTTCAGAAAATTGAAAAAACTGTTTTGCAAATATATGTGCAATTGAATTAAATTTTTTATGATTCGCTTAGATTATTGAGATTAAAACTTATGTTTTGAGGTGTATTTTAGACAGCGTACTTTAAAGCATAACTAGTAAAACAAAAACAAACAAAAACTGTACATGTGGGGTTTTGGAAAGTATTTATCTTATTTGAAGGTATTTGGACCAATAATAATAATAAATAAAAATTAAATCTGATGTTATATTATTTTTTATGTAAATCAAGGATGACCTGTAATAATGACGCAACAGAATGCCGGATCGAATCCATTCAGAAACTACACATGTGTAACACTTGTGGGAGTTTTGCAGGGATAATTCAATTCTGGGGCGATGTATTTGCTATTTGAAACTAGTTACATGTAGGTTTTCAGCAGGGATCGATAAGTCGATATGTTAAGACAACGAAACGATAGCTAACTAAAAAACGGCCAAAATTGTAACATGTGGGGTTTTTGAAATGACCGATTCAATTATTCTTCTCGGATTAGAGACGATTTCATTTATCAAATAAAAAATTAATTTATCAGATAAAGCTATGATGTTATTAAAATATAATTTTAAAACATTAAAAGGGATAAATTTAAGTTTAAACTAAGTTTGAATTTTTTAGTCATCATCTGAATTTTTGTTTCCTTAATTTTGTCTGACAATTTTACAATCAACACAATCTTAATTTTGTATTTATTTTTTCTTAGATAGTTACTAAGCCAAGGGTGTTCTAACGGCTCTAACTTCCTGCGGAGCTTTGTTAAAGAAACTGCAGGTAGTCTAAGAAAGTACTTCGCAGTCATTCCAAAACTCAAGAACACTATTCGTCGAACTGATACAATATAATTCCCATGTCCCGGCTCGAAAATTACAGGCTTCAGACTTGGCAAAATTACATTTAATTTTGTTTACTTCATTAGAATTTCATAATAAATTAAAAGAATCTTATAGCCTCTGAAGCATCTTTAAAGTATCATTTAACCACAAATTTACACTAAGGCGGCGGTCGAATTCTCGAGTAAATTCACTGAATACGGTAAAATGCGTTTAGTTTTTTTTATGGAGGGTAAACGAAATAAAAAAGGTAAATGTTTCACGTTTAGATACTTACCCCTCAGACAGTCTCGACGCTGTGCGCAGTCACGCAATAGTGCAGAAATTAAATTACATGAAAATATATGCGAATTGGACGGAGCGCATTAGACCAAGTACTATAATTAAATTATTTTCAATATTGCACGCAAGCACGGATTGAAGTGTCACTTTGTGATGTGAAAAAAAAATACAAAATCAAAGACATTCTTGTGAACTTAAGTTATACAAATTAAAGTGATGCCAAACACATTAAACGGCATATACTTAGCTAAATTATTAGTTGTTAACTAAATTATTAGATTGTGTACTACGAGGGAAAATTGGAAGGGGGGGGGGGGGGAGTTACAAAATAGGATTTAGAGCCATCAAATTATGGATTTAAGGCCATCAAAAAGTTTTAGTTCCTGTTAGATAATTTAAGATAATTTTAATGTCAAAAACGTGCGTCGAGATCGTCAGCAAAATTTTTATTTTCACAGTACTAAATAAATTTTTGCGTTCCGTGCATAATTCCGACGAGATTGTCTCTACCTTTAGACCGTGTGCGAAACCCATGATAAATATTTTTTTAGTAAAAATGTCGTAACATTTATTTGAAAAACATTCCAATACATTCAAAATTGTTTATTATTTTTATTCATATATTTGTACATTAATTCTCTAAAACCATACAAAATTACAAAACTAAATACATATACAAAAGATTGTAAATTATGAAAGGAAGATAGGATTCCTTTGTCAATGAATACTTAAACAATTGGTAGGGGTCAAATTAAAATTATAATAATAATTAATAGCAAAACTCATTATACAAATTTCAAAACTATACAAAATTTACAATAAAAAGATAATAAAGTAAAAATAAAGTACAAAAATATAAAAAATAATTAATTAAAAGAGTTATAAGAAAAGAAAAAAATAAAGAATAAAAATGAAAATTAACTTTAAGACCACCTCAAAAAGAACTAACATCCTTTCCTTCGAATAACGAACCTTTGCTGATCAAAAATTGCAATGGAAGGCAATTAATGAAGTACGGACCAATGACTAGGAAATATTGCCTAAAAGTTTCGGTATTAAAACAAACCTCACTACCCTCTGGCCACTTCAATTATAAAACAAACCAAGAACTGGCCAACAAGAAACAGTACGGCTCAAGCACCACCCCAACAGGGAATTCCATAACTCAAACGTGAGCCAACACAAGCATGATAAAAACTTAATAAAATAGATTGAGGACAATAAGAGCGCAATAGATTGCACACAAAACAGAGCACAATTGTTTTTTTTAGGTTTTGAATATGCATCTTCCAATTAAGGCCAACATCCAGGTGGAGACCAAGGTATCTGAAGGATTTGACAATTTCGATTTTAAAACAATCATTATTACAATTCAGGAAATTACACTCAGAATAGTGGTAGATAAATGTGTCGTTCATTGTAAAAGTGGTGAACTCCATATTTTTAAAATATATATATTTTTTTGTTAATCGAATCAAATTTTGTCATATCTTTCATTATAAAAGTGAAGCAATTCTAATAAATGCACTATAATCCCATAAATGGCCTTACTTATTTACTCAGGAAACTGAAACTGCTAAATATCCTTTGCAAAACGCTCTTTCGCGTTCAAATCATGCTTGATATCGGTAGACACATTATCCAAACATGATCCGAATAACATAAAGTCATATCGTCAGCAAAGGCTATTATTTTTCCACGTAGAGACCCAGGCTAAAAATATAATTTATATAAATTAAAAAAAGTAATGGATCCAAGACAAAACCTTGAGGAACACCACAATTCAATGTAAAAGGAACACTAAAGGAACTTTGTATTTTAACTTTGTGAGACCTATTACTCAGATAAGAGGCAAACCATTTTTGTGAAATACCTCTAAAACCTAGAATCAAGCTTATTGAGAAGCCAGTTATGGTCAACCATAACAAACGCTCGTTATATTGTCCAAATAGTGTAATATTGTCTGAATGGTGTAACAATTTTTTGGTATATGGTATTTCCCCACCTCACATTTTTGTTGCTTCATTTTAATTACTGTAATTTTCGAGAAAAATAGTTGGTTGGACAAAAAATGTCATGGATGGCATATTTATTAGGACGTAATTAAACAAATTAAGTTAAATCGGTACAGTATGTCAATCACAGCTAATAAATCAAATAATGAGTTTATTCTGCAGCTGAAACAAATTATCATAGGAATTGACTTTGATAATTTGGGTGTGTGCAGTTTTTTCAAATAAATCTCAAAAATTAGTACTAAAAATTATTTATCACAGGTTTCGGACACAGTCTTATTCTTTATTTTAATAAGAAGAGAACGAGTATAAAATAGAAAAAATGCGTAATTCAACAAAAAATTAACACAAAAAATCTACAATTACGGTAGTAAATGATTTACCCTAGAATTCGACCGCAGCCTATGTAGTTACAATTTTGCTGCAACAAGTGATGGTGAAACCAATTAAAGAAAGAATATTAGACATTAATGCTGAAATCGTATCATAAGTTTGCTTTCAAAAGAGTATCGGTATTTGTTATCTCGAAATATGTAAGTAAATATGTAGGTAATGGTGGATATACTTTTGGCTATTCGCGTTAGTATGCAGAAAATTTAAATTGCTATAATTCAGTCGATTATTATCGTAAACAACTTAAAAATAATTTTGTTAGCTTTTCTATTTTCAAAATTATTTACGAATTTAACTTCAGCTTAATGAATGGCAAGTTTGTCATTGTAATTTGATGAGCTGTCATAGGTTGCAATGTTTGTTTAAAGTGACCTGATTGAAATAAACATTGAACAACTAATCAAAATTAATCCTATAAATTCTGATTTATTACTCATCTGTCAACTACCAAATGCACTTATTAAAAACAAATGTGTTTATAAATTAATTTTAAATACATGACATTCACAATTGATCCAAACGGCAAAATACGAAATTTAAGCGATCAATCAACACAAACTAAAATTCCCTTGATTTCACAAAAAAAATTACACAAACACAGATACTTTTTTTACTGTTATTAATTTCAGTTATTGCGATAATTAAAATTACTATCGCAATTTAAAATTAAATAACCGCAACTGATTAAAATGACCCATTTAGGCTACGTAACAATACAAATACAAAATTTGTAATTAACTAACTTACTAATTTCATTGATACACAATCAAATTTTGTCGATAAATTATTCAGGTGTAAATTAAAAAACATGATTTATTTAGAAGATCTTAAAACAGATCTTTATTATCACCCTTTATTAATACCAATACACAAAATTATTTTTGTAAATATATTACCAAATATCATGTTTGAGGTTATATAATTGATTTTTATACTACAAATAGAAAATTGAATGTAAATTAGAATCAAATCTATCCTATGTGGAATATAATAATGACATAATAGGTCAATATTTACTTCAATCATCTTCTCCTTATTAGTTCGCAAACTCACATTGTATAAAAAACCACAATGTTCCATTATAATTTTTTTTTTAACTAGTGAAATTATTTCATTTTTTATTTATTTAGGCTTTTATGTGTAATTAATTGAAATAAAAAAAAGTGATGTCATTATTTTGAAATGAAATATTTTATAAGAAAAACAAATACGAGAAAATAATTTTTATGAAATTAAAAAAAAAAATGTATCATTATATAGGACTATCTCTCAATATACATTTAGAATACACTCTTTGGAGTGATAATGAAAATACACTTGAGAAGATTGCGAATGAGACACAAAACAAAAACATACTATTTATAGGGGTTAATAATGTGGTTTTATTTGCGCTATTGACGTCACAAAAAATTGATAGGAATAATAATTGCTGGCATAACTCATTAATTATCTGTGCAACTCCTCTAAACTCTTATTATTATTTGCAAGTCATTTGTGGGACATTAGCCAGTGACATCGACATACAATTTACCCGCAACGAGATATTTATAAAGAAAATAATAAAATAAAATCATATGATTGAGTCAGCGGATATTGGAATTGATTTGTCAAAGTTTTACATAACACTACACTCAAGTAATTCTATGTAGACTAAATTACATACATATATTGTTTTGACACACCCAATTCAATATTTTTCTTTTATTTAATAATTTTTTATAGCGCACAATTTTTTGTGTGCAAAGAAAACAACAGGGAAATGTTATGTAGATCGTTTCCGATAGTGATAAGATTTCTCATTCCGTGAAATTATTTGATGGCTCCAGAATAGAATTAGATGTTATGGAACGTACAACAGAGTCGAAGACATCCGAATACTAGTATGATTTTTTAATTGTCTTTTTTACTAGTGAATAGCAGTTTTGATAACATTAGTGTAAATAACCCAGGAATGCTTAACAAACGACTCTTACGACTTTTATGGGGCTCCCGCAAGTCGCGGTAAATGGCTATAAATCCTTTTGCAGAAGAAAACAGTTTTTAAAAAACCTCTTGTGCATTTTGTGCTCCTCAATTGATGTCTGTTAATTTTAAGAAATATAAACTGTACTAAAACTTCAAGAAGAAAAGCTTTAAATTGTTATCTACAAAACCAAGTTTGAAATTCGGTTGTGGGAAATAAGGCAAATAAAAATGTTCTAATTGGTCATTTAGCGCAGTATAATCAACAAAAACACGTATTCGCTTGGAGCGGATGCTTCGAAGGAATAAGAGAAATACAGTTCAACTCATCGTCGAGGGGATCTGAAAAATTAAAAGGCCATTTTGTAAATTTCACACCAACTTCATTTCACACCACTCGGAAATGGGTCATTAATAACACAATTTATCACATTTATGTGGACTGTGCGATATGTCATTATATCAGAGATGGGTAAAATGCTAAAAAATCTAACTTTCCGAAAATTTTGCCAAAAATGACAAAAACTTGTCGTGAAGTATCAAAAACTGTGGCGCGGTATTGTCAAAAAGAGGAAACAAAACATTCTATTGCTTCATGAGTAAGTTTTAAACGTGTCCCATAGATCGTACAAGCAAATTACAGGTTAGGTGTCAGGAGAAATTTTGTTTGTCTTGTTAAAAAAGAATATATAAAATGGAAACTATAAACTTTTGTGACTAAGAAGTCGTAAAAAATATAAACAATTTTGTAATTTTTATTCACGAAGAACAAATTGACTGGAGTCTCGTTTGTTGTTGTTATTATCATAATTGACGGTGGTTTGGCGTCTATTGGAGGGGGGGGATCAAAGTTGAGTAGATTAATCTACCAGCTCCGTAACCTTCCAGTAGGGTGCGCATCACGTGAGCTGTTCTGGTCTTGTCATTAGGCAGCTGCGTGATGGGTACAATTGTGTAAGGGGTAACCTGTTCACAATTCGCAAGTGTACGTACTGCCTCCTCGTGGCAACCACTGGTAACTAAGGCCACTTGGCACATTTTTGGCCATTTGGCACAGGCTAAAGTACGGCGCTAAAGGAGAAAACCTTGACAAAAAACCCTAATCTAAGGTGGAACAGCATATGCCGAAAGATGAATGGCTGATAGGTTAATCAGCCCAAAATATGCGGACTCTGGATACCAGGCACCCTCCAGTTTTATTTAGCCTTCCTGTAGTAAAGCTGAGTGACCTACAGGTGATTTGCAATTCCCAGCAACTCGTAAGAGTAAAATTAAACGGAATACGGGGCAGGAGTAGGAATATACGGAGTGGGACAACCCTCTCGAGGTCCTTGAGCTCCAATGCCACTGTCTTTCTAGCGGAACTACATGCTGTAGTAAACATCTAGGAGGGAGAGCAATGGGCCCGGATAGTATGTATCACGTACCGGGAGGCAGTATTTTCAGGTTCATTAAGAACCTGAATATTGACTGGACGGATAATTAAGCTGGGGCCAGCACAATAGATCTTTTAGGTCGCAGTGCGAAGTGGCTGATCGCCCGCATGGCCCCCTCAATAATAATAATAAATCATAATTGACATTTATAATTTTGCTGGAAAAAAGGTGGAATTTGGCAACGTATCTCAATTTCTCAAAATTGATTAAGGTCAAAAAAAACATCACTGCTATAAATCAATTTTTTCCTATTTATGGAAATTTTATAATAAAATGTATGTTTATGAAATTCTAAGCAAAAATTAAGCTTACCAGTCAACTTTATGTCATTGCTTCAGTTTACGAGTAATCCACTTGTAAGATTTCATAAATTTGGAATTAGGTGCAAGGTAGAATACAAAACGAAAAGCGAAACTTAGCGTCGTAAAACGAAAAGTGACAGAGTCAAATAATTACAGGATCGAACTAAAACCTGATATTTTAATTAAATAATGGGTATATTTCACAAACTAGGTAATTGAAATAACACTCGTAATAGTTTACTTAAACCATTAGAAATTTTTTTTACAATACTTTTGTAAATAGTTGTTCAACTTAAAATGTTTCACGCTTACGAAATAATGATAATATTGCAACCATGGGCCTTTTGTTGATAATGACTTATAGGCGACATGGCATAGAATTTATCAGATTTTTGAACACTTCCTGAATAATTATGGTCGATTCGTTCAACTGTAAAGACCGAATGGTTCTTTTAGTTACTGAACAGCGTTGAACTGACGACCACTTTTAAAGACATGTTCTTATAATATTGCCCAAAGTGCTCCGATCTGGTTTAGTTCCGGATTACAGACGGCCCAATCCCATAACGGGAAACTAGCAGGTTTAAAAACTGCTTCGTTAGTTGGGCAGAATGAATGGGGGAGCATCCATTCCCTTGTTGAAATATCTAATTTCTTCAACCAATTTCATTTCCATATGTTGTCAGTAAATCGCAAACAATTCCACATACTTTGTGGTATTAATTTCCGTTGAGATAATACTTATAGGAGTTATTCCATTATATCCAATAGTGTAAAACCGTGAGACATCCCCTCTTAATTTTTTGCTTGTGTGTCATACTAATATATCTGCGATACTTCAGGATCATCGAGATTAAACTTGTTCTCATCTTTAACAGTGTTGGTCTGCTCCTTTACCAGGAATTGTGTTTCCCTGCGAAATATAATCTCGCACATTTCAGGAAAATTGCCAATCATAGTTTTGCAACTCGTATCGCATTCTCCATATTAAAATCACTTTTAAAAGTTACCGAAACCCGTCTTACAGTCACGTTAAGATTGAAACAACGCTTCTCAGTAGAGCCGATTTGTGGACTGATGAAGACGATGTTAAGGCGGATTCACGGTTGCGTTAGTTCGTTCGTTCATTCGTTCTGATATTTTTTTTTATCCAATCAAAAGAACACGGACGAAAAATAACATCACTTTCAAGGAATACGATTGATTAAAAAAAAATTCAGAAAGAATGAACGAACGAAAGAAGGCAACAGTGAATCCACCTTTAGTGGACGAAATTGGGTTTTTCAACAAGATAATGCGCCTTTGCAATCGGCACTAACCAAACAGTTTTTTTAATTCTACTGGTATTCCATTATAGAAATGTTTGGCCTACAGTCCAGATCTGAAGATTGAGGAACGATCTAAATATTGAGAAACTTTGCACAATATTGTCGGAGCGTATCTTCAAAAATCAGCTCAATTCAACTCAAATTGGACGAATCGCACTCATTTATCACAAACAAAATAATGAATTTTTTGGTTTTTTCTGTCAAAACTAATATTTTTTGTTTAAGTAAAAGAATGCTAGGCCGGCCTTAGACGTAACGTTTAACTGTGCAAATTTAACTGCACAAGCCAATCGTTGCAAGTCTACTTGACGGTGTAGGGGGCAAAACTACTTGTGTAAGACAAAACGTTTTAATTTGTTGCTTTCGCTTGCGCAAGTCTATCGACACATCGTTGCGTGTAGGGGAAGTTTGTGCAGTTTTTTTTTTAAATTTTTGTTTGCTTTTACATATTTTGACTTGTCAGCTATTTTGAATTAGGTGAATACACCGCTATTATGGTCGATCGACGATCGACAATCGACATGACTCTGTGTTGCCTTTTCGTTTTGCATAATGTTAATATCAAAAGAAAAAAGGAAACGCAACACAGAGTCGTGTCGATTGACTCGTCAATCATAATAGGGCTAATTATTAAATAATGGTGGAGCGAAAAATAATAGAGGAATTGTTAGATATTTCATTGACATGCAATTTATCTTTTGATAGCATCTTGTAAATTGCTTTACAAGTTTCGGGAATTATCACCCTCAGCGTATAAGACCTTCATCTTCAGAGGTCATGTTTCAACAATGAAATATTGACAAAACTGAGCTAAAATTGTAACAATAGTTTGTATTGTCTAGGCGCTGATTTGCACAAGTCTAGACTTGAACGATAATCTAGACAGTTTTATTTGCGCAGTTAAAACTAAACGTTAAATCTTGAGCCGTCCGTAATTAATAACTTCAAATAATTTCAATTTCTATAATATATACTGGAAACATTAAAACAGGTTAGAATACTACAAAAATTATAATTATTACATTAAACAAAAACATTCACGGTACTTTAAATTGTTTCGACGTTTATTTCGTTATTGTTTTTTTTTTTTTTGGTCGTTCCCCGGGTCTGACGTAAAATTACTGATGTGCAGTATCATATGTTTTATCACATTTGCCCGAGGAATTACCTGGATTATTTAATTAAAACGTCAGTTTTTAATTTGGTGCTATATTATTCTGTATAGTGTACCTAATTAAGCCAATATTGAGAACATTGTTTACGAAGAGTATTAAAAATTATTTGTAAAATATCACTCTGGATTCAAATAGCTATAAAAAATGTGTATCCCATTGTTTATGTTAGCGTTTGTTGTACGGGCAAGTAAAAACCATTCGATAATATCGCCTATAGAAAACTTTTTGTAGTTCTGGCGACAAAAAATTAAAGGTTGATAGGGATAAACGAACGAAAAACCTTTTTTTGTTTATTAATTAAAAATTATATTTTTTTGTCAAGTTCATTTGTATTGAATTGATTATTTACTAGCCTTATTTGTGGGGTTTGCATTACGGTCTCTAACCAAAAACTGAATCACTTTATAATTTTTAACTTTATACTGAAACACTTTATAACTTACACGTATTTTAACAGTTCTCAACACTATAAATATCCATCTAACAGCAAGATCCCATTTACCGCTTACCAACTATGTGAATCAAGACAAAATATTCCTTTCACTGATTATTTGACCTTCCAAACATACATTGATTATGTTAATTATACGGTAGCTGGGTTCCATGTAAATAACACAATAATAAGTATAACCTTGAGCGAAAAAGATGTCACGCGTGAAATGATACAATGTTAACAGGTACTACTCGCGATTCGTATCATTTTTCTTACATCATTTTACTGATGCTTTACGACAACCACATGTCGCTTTCTAAATGCACAATTTACACTGTTTTGGCGGTTAAACAGATTTGTGTACAGGCAAAGAGTGGATTTTACCAATAACATTATCGTTAATCTAAAATGCTCTATTTTTAACAATGTCGTTATGTGGCATAGTTTTGTTAAATCCCTATAAGAAAAATCCTTAGTTAAAATTTAGTCCAAAAATTCTACAATCGCTTTTGCACTGCTAGTTTACTTCCTATCCCGAATCTACGAATGTGCAATGCCTTGATGAACTATCTAAATAATAATTTAAATAAATAATAAGTTATATGAAACGCTAATTTTATTAAACAAGTGTTAATTTTTTCAGTGAGCAAATTAAACATTATTTCATCTTATTGTTACAATCCCCTCATATACAATAAAAAAATCTTTTTTACCATGTCGTTTAATTTTTTAGTTCCGTTAAAAATAAATAAAAACCGCAACTATAAAAACCGCAAGAAAATCGTACGTAGGAAACACAACATAAATATAGAAAATTCATCATCATAACAATCATAACAGTATCATTAAATTATTATTAAGGTATTAAAATAAAATATAAATCGAGTACTTACTGTAACTGCATTAATGTCACTTTCGTGACCTGGAAATGTTTGTTTGCATTGACCATCGCGTATATCCCATAATTTAGCAGAGGCATCACATGCTCCGGAGACGAATGTACGACACTGTGGAGCTAACGATAATGCCATAACGTCGCCTGTATGTCCCATAAAAGAAGTTACCTGAAAATTGTCAAATAAAACATGCATTGTGTAGTGGTAGTGGATATTCTAAAGGAATCATACGTAATTGGATTATTTACCTGTTGGCCGGTTTCAATATCCCACAATCCACATGACATATCTCCAGAACTAGTAACAATCTGCAAATTTAAAGAGATGTTAGAAGATTATACTTATAAAAAAAATTAAGAATATCTTACTTGGTTATCATCGAGGAACCGACAACACGATAGATATCCAGTGTGACCAGGTAATTCACGTGAAACACGTACATTACCTTCGCGTGTTTTTAAACTGTATATTGAACATATATTATCCAACCCACCGCATGCAACGAAATTCCCCGAGGGTGCGTAAGCGCATGTCATTACCCAAGACGAACGTAACGGGATTGCGTGAACCTAAAAATTATATATTTTGAAGAAATAATTGATACTCTTTCCAGATTTCTCTACAATTACAACCCATATGAATGAGTTAGCTGGCATCTTTATATCTTACTTTGTTGGTGGTATGTGAGTCCCATACAATTAATTTACCGTCCTGCGATGCAGACACCAAATTTCTGGAATCACTACCCCAGTGCATTGCATAAATTTTAGCCAAGTGACCTCTAAGCGTCCTTCTGGTCCGCATTTGAATACGTCCGATCGGCTCCAAACTATTTGTTGCTTGCACAAGGCTTGTATCGCAAGCTGATTTTCTAGCATCCTACATATCCGTCATGAGAAAAGAAAATACAACAATTTTTTTTTAGTTTTTTCATATTCATTATTCGATCTTCATTCTGTTTTTCTCTCTCCGAAAATAATCCACTTTTCGAAAAATAAAAATGAAAATTAAAACGAGATAGAAAATCAAAATGGACGACAATCATAGTCTATATTTAAATTAGAAAATGTATATAATTTTCTTTTAAGTGCGGTATAATTTTTATTTTTTTTGGAATACATACACGAATTGCATTTTTGAGTGTTTCCGCCTCTTGGCGTAAATGGTCCAATTCACTCATCTTTCACCTAAAACAAAAAAAAAAAAACGTTCCCGATAGTTAGAGATGTAATATGGAAATGTATATCATATAAATAAATAAACAAAAAAAAAATGTTCATTAATTTTTTTTTTTTTGGAATTTATTCCATGAAAATTTTTTATCACCACCAAAAAGAAAAAAAGAAAATGATGAAAAATTAAAGATGGCGTTTGCAAATGATGGAAGAATCGAGGAAGATTGGTGGTTGGGATCATTGGTGCCTTTTAATTAAAAATGGGAAAGGGAAGTTAAAGAAAATTTATTTCATTACAATTACCTGTATTTAATCTAATACAATTATTATATATAGTAAAATTAGTTTTCCTCCCGGTTTTTATAAATAGTAGAAGTATATAAGATGATAATCCTTTTTCTATTGTAGGTATGGTATGGTATTTCGAGAATATGATTTACTGGACCCGACCCCGAAATTTGTATAAGACGGCGGCCTTTTCACTTTTTTTTTAATTATTTTAGTGCAGACACAATCTTTCTTTTTTAATTTTTATTTTAAATATGGAGACCAATATTTTTTTTATCTTAATCGAATTTTTTCATTTTTAATATAAAAAAAAAATTTTTTTTGTTTCATTTAAGTTTTGATTTATAAATTTCGTATAATCAATTCATATCTAGATTTCAATATAATGTAGAAACAAAATATAATTTAACTTATCATTAAATTTATATTTGGAAAATGTATGAAAATTAAAAAAAAAAAAATCTACCTCTATTTATAAATCCAAATCGATAATCCAGGAAAAATTTTTTTTTTCTTTTTCTATTTTATCACGACACTTTTTTTTTATTTCCACTTTTCAACAATTTTTTTTGTACGACACTTTAAACATATAAATATATAAATATATAAAAAAATATTATAATTAAAAATTAAATTAATAAATTTTATAAAACAAATTTTTCACTTCAAAAATGTAGAAAAATATAAAAAAAATTTCTAGTCAAAATTTTTTTCTGCAATTTTTTTTGCAGTTTTCTCTTTTTCTCAGGCTATTGCCGTCTCCGTCTCCCACACACACACACAATTTTTTTATCAATCACACACCAGTAAAAAAAAAATAAAAAAAAAAATGAATTACCACAAAAAAAAATTGTTGATTTGAGGAAATAAAAGAAAAAATCGAAAAATTTCTACTTTTTTTTCGTTATTAATTAGAAAAAAAACACGAAAACCAAAAAACTTATAATTATTATATTAAATTGTTTATATTTTCTATATTTTTCTATTTTAAAATTTTTAATTAAAACCAAAAAAAATTCTATGAATTTTTTTTTTTAAATAAATTTTAAACACACTGCGTCTTTTTTCTTATTCCTCTACTAATAAAAAACGAAAAAAAAAGCTTTGCGTTGTTCGTTTTTCATGTTCCTTTTGGTGTATCGATGAAATTGTACAGTGAAAATAATATGGCGGAAATCGTTCGGTCCAAAAATTTTGCGGCCGAATATGATTCGGGACCAATCGAAACGGTGCTCAAAATGTACGGAATGGTCGAAATAAACGAGCAGCGCTAATCATGGGCGTGGTGATGACGAATATTTAGAGCTACAATAAAAGGTAAATGGTATAGAAGAGCTTTTATCGAATTGACCATAGTTTTTTATACATTCTGATTAATTCGAATAAATAATTTGATTTTTGAGCCTTTCCATTATAAAATTATATTGAAAATATTATTTTACTTATAAAATTATAAGTTATAATAATAATCAACAAAATTATTCATAAATTATCAATTTCTGTATACTAGCAAATTTTTAAAATTGTGTTTCTAAAAGTTTGCAACAGATGGCAAGCCTTATTAAATAATGTAAATATGTTTTTAAACCCAATTTGAATAGGTTTAGATGGTTATATCCAATAATTAGTGTTTCATATAGTTACGTCTAATATTATTTCTTTATTAACCATTTCTGGTTTAGAGTAAATCACATAAACTTGACCGGTTGAATGGGTTAAAAGCTTAACACATTCAACTATGTTTTTTTAACAAATAAATGATGTCTTACTTTGGTAAAAGTTATTCCTATTCGGATAGGAATGAAATTTTGCCCAAAGTAAGAGCCAAGAATAATTTTTGTTTTTACTTCTAACAGTTGGCACCAAGCTCTAAAAATATAATTATTATTTAGAATTTTAACAAATATAAAATAGTGATAACAAATTATTGAATAAAGACGGTTGTACAAGTACAGAAAGCGCCTCTCGTGGAAAAAAGTTAAAATGAGGCTACTGACAAAATGACACTTCTCACAAATGCGACGAAAGAAAATTTTGCAATCCGTTAATTAAAAATCATTTTTATAATCCAAAATTGGAATTATTTACAATTATTAGCAATCTGGTAAGTAAAAATTGTGTTTACAGTTCAAAATTGGAATTGTTTACAACAATTTCGAACGTCTAATTATCAGCTAGCTCAATTTAAAAATTTTCTACTAAGTGGAATCTGTGAAGCTGCGTACATGCTATACATTTCTGGTGAAAAAATGTACACCACGAAGTTGGCTATATGAGTTGAATTATTTCCAACTTGAACAAAAAGTTCACCAGGGTTACCAATTTTAACTAAAAATTTTACTGTTTTGCTAACTTCGTGGTGTACATTTTTTCACCAGTATATAAATTTTGGTCCCAAATTTCCTCACTGCCTCATGAGAATTTTGTATACGTACAAGGAGTATAAGATACATTTTGTTATTGTGTTCTGTCATTTTCGTTGTTTGTATTAGTGTATCGTTTTGTGACGGTAAGTATCAAAAATAAGCCAATCGGTTGAAATCAGTTGAAATCGTGAAAAAATTTTGATGCTTATGCTCACGTGTGAGAATATTTCTCTTGCTATGAAGCAGGAGAATTAACAATACATACTGTGTTGTTCGTTGTAAATATTTTTTGAATATTCTACTTTTAGTAAAGTTCTATTATTGTATAATAAAAAAATGTATTTCTTTACTTTCAACTTAACATGTTTGTTTATTAATTTTTTAGGTTTCGTGTTGCAAAAGCAGATTAATTTTTTATTAAAAACTTAATTAAATCAATCAAATATTGTGTAAGTTCAGTTTACATTATGTAAAGGTTACTAAAAAATACTTACACTGAAATACATTCAAAATACATAATGTAAACTGTACTTTCACAATATTTGATTGATTTAATTAATTCATTTTAATATTAAAGCCATCAACAAATTCTGTTGAAAATTTGATAAATTTAAACAAATCGAGAGTAATCGCAATTTGTTTTAACAAGATGTATTTGAAATTGATAATGATGTTTTACGAAACCTTTTTTACGTACAGCGTCACATACATATGTATGTACCTATTATTAAAACTCTTTTTTCTTATTCCTTTATTTTCTGTTTATCTTGCTAACTACTACATGCATTTTATACATTTTTCCAATGCCATATGGAATGTAAACAAAATCATATGAGATTTTCAAATTCATTATTTTACATCGTCTTTATTATCAATTTAAACGAAAATTTTTGTTTATAAATATAAATAATTTGAAATTAAATATATCGAATTGCAGGTTGTACACAATTTTAATTGAAATTAATAAAATTTTAATACACAATTTTGCATTTTAGTCAATTGATTTTTTTTTTCAAACGTCGTCGTATTCGTGTCCCTTTAAAAATTTCATTCGTATACGAAACCCTAAACTCAACAAAGAACACAAAATAACTATACGAAAAACTAAAAAGAGCATGAAGAGCATGAATAGTTAAAGAGCATTCGAACACACACACAATAACTAATACCATTACGATCCGGTAATTCTCGCCTCACCGACTCATGAGACGACCAAAATTTATGTCCAGAATTGACGATTGTGAAAGTAGAGAAAGCGCCTCTCGAGGAAAAAAGTTAAAATGATGCAACAGCCAAAATGACATTTCTCATAAATGCGACGACAGAAATTTTTGCAATCCGGTAATTAAAAATTGTTTTTATAATCCAAAATTGGAATTATTTACAATTATTATCAATCTGGTAGGTAAAAATTGTGTTTACAGTTCAAAATTGGAATTGTTTACAACAATTTCGAACGTCAAATTAGCAGCTACCTCAGTTTAAAAATTTTCCACTAGGTGGAATCTGTGATGCTCCAATCGTCAATTGGATCATGTACGCACCTTGATGCTCCAATCGTCAATACCTACTTCTTAGTGGTATGAAATTATTCATTCCGCAATTAAAATACACGGCATTGTTGTTGTAAAATTCCCAAAGTATTATAAATTATTATTATTGAAGGGCCATGTGGGCGATAAGCCACTTCGCACTGTGACCTAAAAGATCTATTGTGATGCCCAAAGTAAGACTAAAAATCTTATTTTCTTTCCAAATTATGCCGTCTTACTTTGGCCACTGGAATAGTTATTGGTATAAAAATAAAAATGAAATTATATGCTCAAAATAAAAACCGAAAATAATTTTCTTTTTACATTTATCAATTCACATTAAAAATTTAATAAAAAAACAAAAAATATTTATAAAAAAATTACTGGAATAATTCTATGTATACCAACAACTTGGTTTGAAACTATTCATTCCGGAATGAAAATACACGGCATTGTTTTTATAAAATTCCCAAAGTAAGACGGCAATAGTTTCAATGTTTTGCAAAATTATTTATGATTTTCTAAAACTTATGTGGAGTTCGATTGGGCAAAATAAATAAATCTAATGTCAAAAAAATGTCAAATATCATTATGTAAATCATTTTTATTTGGCAGTAATTTGATTTATTTTGCCAAATCGAACTCCACATAAGGTAAATAGATAACACATAGTGGGAGTCGAGTCAACTTAGAGTTAGATTTGGATGAACTTTGTGCTAACTTTTTTAGCATTTATAATGGAGAATTAATTCAGAGTCGAAGTCGAGTTGAAACAGGATCGAAACCGAGTTAAAAATGTCAAAAACCATTCGTATTTTGTGTTTTGCTTATTATTATTAATTATTGTTTGCTATTATTATATATTAAGCTATTAAAATTATTAATTATTGTTTGCTGCTGTATCGTATGCGTCGCACAAAAAAAATTTCGTTATGTTTCATTTTTCTTGTTTGTTGATTTTCTGTTTTCTGTTGTTGTTTTTCAACTCGATCCCGTTTACAATAGACAATTCGATCACGTTTATAATAAACTCTTTAGTTTGAGTACGTTTATGCTTAGGGTTCAACCTGGTTTGAACCTACTTATGCCCTTTCCGAAACTTACTACTTATTTATTTAGACATACTTATTTGCCACCATCTTAAATAAGTATGTAAAATCATCCGAATTGATTTCACATACTTCTTTTTTATTTTGACTATTTTGTAACTATAAAATAATTTGTTTAACTAAATTTTTTATAAAACTTAATTACTACATAATATCACAATATGTATGCAATGAAATTAACAGAATTTTGGTTTTCGTTTAAGATTTTTTTTTTTTGTAAGAACATATAGTAAAGATACATGTTAAACCGAAAGTGATCTGACTGAAAACGTCCGAGATAAATTCAACATGTAAACGGTGACTTGACTGAAAGTTATCTGAAAGTAGTCTGAGTTCGGTCAGCTCAAATTTGGTTGGTTGAGTCAGTTTGTATATTGAGTTAAACATGTAAACTTTAGTTTAGTTGAACTGACAGATTTTTTCATACTGTTAAAAGGGCAAAATGTTTTTATACATTTTCCAAGTAGTTTTTAAATTATTTTAAATAATTTAAATGTAATTTTAGAACAAAGTGACATTTGAACTGTCAGCTCAGATCAAATAAAACAGTCCCATGTAAACACCAACCCAAATTTTCAGTCAGATCACGTTCAGATAAAACTCAGTCAGATCACTTTCGGTTTAACATGTATCTTTAGTAATACTTATTTAAATAAGTAGGTCTAAATAAATAAGTATAACTTTCGGAAAGGGCCTATCGTTATCTTTTACTATAAAAGTCGAGACATCTTGTAGTTAACTCAACTCGACCTAAAAAATGTCTAGGATCGAGTCGAGTTAACTCCAAAAACATCCACTACAAACGGAGTCGAGTCGAAATACAAAACAACAAAAAATAATAATAAAAAGACACCATTTTGATTTCTTAATTCGTGTGCGCATCTCCGATTTTTGTGTGGCAATAAAACTTTTTATTTTGTTTTTATAAAATTTAGAAAATAATACAAAAAAAACTTATGAACATACGATAGTAAATGATTTTTTTTTTTACGTTTCTGACTCGGTTTCAACCTAGTTTCGACTCGACTACGGTTTGACTCTGCAGTATAAATGCTAAAAAAGATAACTACAAGATGATCCAAAGTTAACTAATGTCAAATTCTTTTCGCCAAAAAATATAAAAAAAAATTGATGTACATCGAAAATTGTGTACTTTTCGTCAAAAAACATCAATGTTTTTTCGATGCACATCAATTTTACGAAATGTATAATTTTTCATAAATCAACTACAACAACAAATTAGAAACGTCAATTTTTAGTTGTCAAAGTTGTCAATTAGAGTTTTTGTATCTTGATTTTTAATCATTTTAAACTATTTTAATCATATTAAATAAAGTTTTCAATATAAACAGTTTTTCCCGTCTCGATTTTTTATCCTTTTATTTGTTGTGCTTAATTATTTTAATTGAATTAAATAAAGTTGTCAATATAAACAGTTTTTGCCGTCTCGATTTCGAATCGATTTTTATAGTGTTTTGTGTCCGAGTGTATTCAGTGTTTTGTTTTGAAATTTGAATAAAATAAATATATAATTTATAGAACAATTATGGAAGAGGTAATTGCGGAATTGGTGGCATCTTCATTGTCAAAATTAAAATAATTAAACACAACAAACAAACAAAAGAATAAAAAAATCGAGACGGAAAAAACTGTTTATATTGAAAACTTTATTTAAACGATTAAAATAATTAAATAACAATTAAAATGATTTAAAATCAAGACACAAAAAACTCGTATATTCACAACATTGATAAATAAACATTGAAGTTTCTATTTTTGTTGCTGTTAGTAACGTCAAAAAACCACATCAATTTGTTTCATGTACTTTTCGCACCATAAAATTTACATTGATTTGAAAAAACGAAAAGAATTCGACATAAAAGATGACTCGACGCTGAGCATAAACGTACTTAAAGTTAATTCGATCCTACAATTTTTTTTGGATCGAATCGAGTTTACTCCAAGTTGAATCCATCCTGTTTATAATAAAAGTTAATCCGGGCTCAACCCGGATTGAATCCCTATCATAAACGTACCAATAGGTAAACATTTCATTTCGTCACCGACCAGCACCATTTAAAAAAAAATATACATGATTATTTTAAAAATGTTTATTTTTATTATTAATTTCTTTTTTTAGTATTATATAGTATTATTATAGTAGTATTTCATTATTATTATAGCACTAAATAATATCCATTAAGGTTAATGCTGTATTTTAATTTTATTTAAAATGTCAAAACACCTTTCAGTTGAAGGTAGGCGCATGCCAAAAGACTACAGGTATTTCGACACGCAGTCAACACAGCTACACTACCCAGTCAGTTGTACTTTGCGTGAGCAATCGAGACATTTTGTTTGAGATGGCACGTTAAAAACATGAAACAGAAGTATAAAGCAAAAAAAAAAAAAAAAAATCTTCCGCTTTCTTAATTTGTTTTTCATGTTAGTTAAATTACAATGTTCGCATTTTTTTCGTGCCTTTTTTACGAAATATGGTGTAAAGTGATGATCACGGTGAGGTATAAGAGAGCATCACCGTGATTGATCATTGATCGCTCAGTCGGTACAACAGGGTAAAGTACTTTCCATACCAGACGCCTCGGCTTTGAGCTTCATAAATAAAATATTTTTATTTCGTTTTTTAATTATATAAATTAGTTTTATTCGATTGATACCGTTTATCTTTATAGTAATAAATTCAATTTGTTGAAAAATAAATTATTTTTAAGTGATAATTAAAAAAAAAACAAAATATATTACAATGAAGTTATCTACAAAGCCAAGGCAAAGGCCGAAACAATTTGCTACTGCCAAGTACTTGTGAGTAGATGTTCAATGGAACGCAAATTTTTGTGACAGTAGTAAAACATAACCTCAATTTAAATGAAACCTAGATTTTAAAAAAAAAATACGTTGTTCTATTAATAATAATAAGTAATAAAACATTAAACAATAAAATAATTAAAGTATTTTTACGATTTAACAATTGCGCGTCGTATCACAAACAAATAATTTTTTTTTGTTTTTAACCGAACCAACATATTTTTGTTATGTCAGTAAATTCAAATTCTAATCAATTAATTTACGAACAATTTTTCAGAGAATGATTAGATGTCAAGTACGTTGTATGGAAATGTTCCAAAATAAAATACATACAAGTTTATAACTAAATTAACATTATTTTGAAAATCAAGCATTTATCAAACGAGCCAAAAAGGCACACCCTGGTTGGATTAGGGTTAAAAAATGACGTTTCATACAACCAAAATTGGTATAGAGCCATCTATTAGAATTTTTAAACAAAAAACCCTCTTTCGTTAATTATATGCATAACTACTTCTAACAACTACTACACCATCACTTGAGCATGAGTAGTTGCGAGTAGATACAAGTACTTGTGAGTAGTTTGCTAACTCTAATGGAACACGCTTGTTTGGCGTATTAGCTTGTTACTGTTTTTCGGAATTGAATTCCGAAATCCGATATGAAATCGAACTAAAGTAGATGTCTCTACTGGGCTTCATGGGCTAAACAGTCTATGATAAATTTCTATGGAAAATATTGAACTTGTGGATTAAAATACAATATAAATTAAACCGTACATTTAAATTAAAAAAATTGTACACTCAAATAAAGTTAAATATCACACATCCAGAAATACATATATATTTAAATTATTTAAATACATTTTATACATAAAAATGGGGCGGTGCTGTGTTATTCCGCAATTTAAATCGAAAAAACTTGCAGATAATAAGCGAATGGTGACGAGATGGTTACGGGCACTTAAAAGTGGCAAAAAACTAAGCAAGCATGCCTAAGCTTGCCGCTTGCTCTTTACAGAATCGCGATAACTAGCCATAAATTGAATGCTTCGAGGTATATTAGGCTCAGAACGCTTCGTATTGTAAATGATCTCAATACACAATCTGATGCCGCTGAACAAAATGATGATTATGTTCAAACTGCCGGGATTAACCAAGATGCGGAGATTTCTATGCTAGAAATTGACAAAATAGCAATCGTACTCAATCCACCCACACTTCCCAATTAGTGGCAAGAGCGCTATATTTTGATCGTTCGGAGGAGCAAAAGAGTTATACCGGCCTGACTTCCGGCAGATTCGAAAATTTATATTCCTTTCTTTCTCAAACTGAATCTTTGATAAATATTTATCAAATTGGGACTAACTAATATTGTGTCTGATGAAATATATGTTTACAGTATAATTTTCTCCATAATCGGTGGTATATACGAATTGTCTTTAATGGATAATATTTGTTCACTGGACTCTGGACGCATAATCTCGAACTGAACCAAAGCTGGTTCTCGCAATAAAAGAATAAAAATACATTAAAATATTTGATTGGGACAGATGAGAAAGGAAATGTAACTTTCAGTTCCGATGTATTCTGTTGTTCAGTAAGTGATCGTACTACATTACAACAAGGCGGAATCGTCGATCTTCTTAGCGAAGGAGACATCGTTTTAACATATCGTCGATTTGATGTAAGTGACTTCCTAGTGAGTAATGGTATTGCAGATAATATCCCTCCATTTCTTAGAATTCAAGAACAGCTCACCCCAAACACATTCCTATAAACACGAATAATCGCAAATAGGAGAATTTTAGTAGAAAAGATACTTGGATTAGCCAAGTTTAATAAAATTTTATCCCATACAGAGATAATTTTTGTAGATAATTTACTAATAATAAATAAAAAACATATTCGTTTTGTTGTTTAAATCAAATGCTTAATTTTTAAATATTGGAATCTTCATTTTCCACGTCCGAATCGTTCGACTGATTGGCATTATGCTCCGTTGGCCCTCAATTTTCTGTTGTTCATTAACCACTGGAATGTAGTAAAGCGTCCTATTTAAATTCTTTGTCTTTCGAGTGTTAAGCCTAAAATTTGTTAGTTTTTGCAATTTCTTTAATTAAATTCTGTATTTTAACGAAGACTTTTTAAATTTGTATTCAAATTACCTTTCAATAGCAGTAGTCAGACCCATACTCTTGTACGGGGTAATAGTCTAGTGGCCTGCTCTGGACAAAACTGTCAACCAAAAACTGTTGACAAAAGTTCAGAGAACAATTTCTCTTTGATCAGTGGTGCACTGAGGAGCATATCTACTCAGGCTCTAGAGACTCTGCTATTTTTGACTCCTCTAGATATCTTGGGGAAACAGTTGGCAGCTTGTACTGCCATACGACTGAAATCCAGCTTAATGTGGACCTGCAACAATACAGGGCACTCATCTATTTTGTGCAACAAACCAATTCCCAAGACCACCGGCTATACTGTCCCGTCACCGGCTAAAGGATCCCATCCAGGGAGGACTGGATGCTATTTGCAGTTTTGAAACCAGGAGTTATAAACTTCTTCACTGATGGTTCAAAACGGGACGGGAAAGTCGGGGCTGGAGTGTTCTGCGAGGAACTTCTGTTAAATCTCTCCTTCCGTTTCTCCGACTTCTATAGCATTTTTCAAGCTGAAGTAACTGCCATAAAGGAAGTCGTAGACTGGTTGAGGTATAATGTAATATCAGTTTGTGATATTCGCATATATACGGATAGTCAGGCTGCCATTAAAGCGCTTCAATCACTCCTCCTCATGTCGAAAGTAGTCCAGAACTGTCTTGCATCTCTTAACGAGGTGGCAGATCAGTTCAAAATCCACATTTTATGGGTGTCAGGACATTTCATAAGTACAGGGAATATAAACGCCGATGAACTGGCTCGACGTGGTGCAACGGACCACTTCTCAGAAAGCAGAAAGAATATTGAAATGCCTCTTGCGCCAAATGCGTTCCACTAGTGTACTTATGAAATGTCATGGCACCCATATAATATGGATGGTAACTGGTCTGCCATCTCGTTAAGAGATGAAAGACAATTCTGGACTAATTACGACGTGAGGAGGTCTGATTGAAGCGCTTTAATGGCAGCCTGACTGTCCATATATATATATGCGAATATAACAAGCCAATATTACATTATACCTCAACCAGTCTACGACTTCCTTTATGGCAGTTATTTCAGCTTGGAAAATGCTAAATTGGTCGGGGGAGATGGAAGGAGAGATTTAACAAAAGTTCCTCGCAGAATACCCCAGCCCCGACTTTCCCGTCCCGTTTTGAACCATCAGTGAAGAAGTTTATAACTCCTGGTTCCAAAACTGCAAATAGCATCCAGTCCTCCCTGGATGTGATCCTAGTTCGGAACTTTGTGTCGAAAGATAGTGACGGGGCAGTATAGTCGGTGGTCTTGGGAATTGGTTTGTTACACAATATAGATGAGTGACCTTTATTGTTGCAGGTCCACATTGAAGTGGATTTCAGTCGTATGGCAGTACAAGCTGCCAACTGTTTCCTCAAGATATCTAGAGGAGTCAAAAATAGCAGAGTCTGCGGTGCCTGAGTGGATGTGCTCCTCAGTGCACCACAGAGAGATTGTTATCTGAACTTTTGCCAACAGCTTTTGGTTGACAGTTCATGGCTTTCATGTAATAAATTCAACATCTCTTTTCCCATTACCATTAGGATTACTAAATCTATCCCTATAAAATATTAAATCGTTTTCTAATGTAAGCTCGTTTCTGAACTTATAGTATAATTTAACATTATGATCTATGTCTTGTGACTTTTTCGGCCAACCATTTATCATGCATTCTTTAAGTTTCTGTAACACTATATCTTTGCCTGTATCTATTTTGTAATGTTTCTCTTTTTCTGAGTATTGATTGTTTCAACTATTTCGGTCAAATTTTTCTCATCTATTGGTTCATTTGATTTTGATCTTGTTAGTAAGTCTGCTATCAGCAAATACTTTGCCGGTAAATGTGTTATTCTCCATTTATAAATTACTAACTTTAACATTCTCTGTATTCTTGATCCATGTGAACTTAAAATGCCTTTCTTGAGTAAACTAACTAATGGTTGATGATCGGTTTTTACTTCTATGTTCCTACCATATGTATAATTATGTAACTTTTTACAAGAAAAAACTATGGCCAGTAATTTCTTTTCAATCTGTGCGTACCTTTGTTCACATTCCGATAGACTTCTACTTGCATAGCTTATTGGTTTACTATCTTGTAATAACACTGAACCTATCCCATTTTTTGATGTGTCTATTTGTTTAGTCAGTTCTTTCTTTACATCAACTATTGCCAATGCTTCTGACGACTTAATAATTTCTTTGATTTTATTCAAAGATGCGGAATGAGTTTTTCCCATATAAATTGTTTATCTTTTTTTTAATAATTCATGAATACCTGCAGTTAATTCTGACATTCTCGATATAAAAGGTCGCTTATAGTTTAACATCCCTAAAATGCTTTGTAATTCTTTTATGCTTTTCGGATCTTTAATTGTGTCCACTGCTTTCACACGATTTGTATCTGGGGAAACTCCGCCTTTTGAAAAAATGTGCCCTGAATAACTAACATTTTCTACTTTAAATTGAATTTTCTTTTCGTTAAATTGTATATTTAACTGTAAACCAAATGGCAACCTACTGAATTTATATACTCCAAGTATGGTACCAAAACTACACAACTCGCTTGATTGTTCATCTAATTTAATTTTAAAGAATCCACCTTTCATATCCAAAACTGTAAGGAATACCTTCCCATCTAATATTCCGGAATTATTACTTCATTTAATTCCTTGGGGTCAAGACAAATTCTTAAACCACCATCCGGCTTTTCCACAATGACCAAATTATTCACCCACTCTACTCCCTTGTTAAATCCCACTTTGCTGTAGTTCATCCAATTTTATTTTAAATCTATCTTTCAACATTACTGGAATTCTACGTGGTGCTTTTGCTACCGGTATTGACCCTTTTTTAATTATAATTTTGCCTAACATTGGTAAACACCCTAACCCTTTAAATATCGTTAGTCACATTTCTAAAATGCCACTTTTTTTACTAAGTAAAATAATTCGCTCGTCTTTAATCCAATAATAGCTGTATTTCCATGAGAAAAATTGAATTCGGATTATTTTTTCTCATGAAAACAAGTCGCGAATTATTTTTTTGAATTGAAATAAAACAACATAAAGAAGGAGCAATTTGGCATCTGGTGTCAGGTAGTATAACTAAAATTAGAAATGAATTAAATAATTCAAACTTTCGGTTTGAATTATTTAATTCGTGTCGCGAGCAATTGTTGTTGTAAAATTCTCATGGAAATGCGACTATTATGTCGGGTGCCCTTATCATTTACTACAATAAATTTTCGTACAAAACTGTGCCTCCTATATTCGATTTCTAAATCTACTTCCCCTATCGGTCTTACTTGAAAGCCTCCAAACGATTCCAGAGTGCTGTAAGGGTGTGTCCGAAATGCGAATTTAAATGTACATTTTTTAAAATGCGAATTGTTTGATTAAATTAAATTACATCAAAATCATTAAATTAATTAAAATTGGTCAACACTAAATTAATAAATTGATAAATATGGTTAGTTAAAATATAAATTGACATGAAATAGATGTAACAAAAATGCATATAAAAACTACATCCCTTGTAGGTTTTTAAATGTGTCTTCGCTAAATGCACATTTTCCAATCCGGACCCACCCGAAGCCCTAGACTTTATTCTTTTTGTTTAACTTTTCATAATTATTTCTTGGCAATACTTTCAAATCCGTTCCCGTATCGATCTTAAATTTTATTTTTTGATTTTCAATAATCATGGTTTCTAACCATTCATTTCTTTTAAAATTAATCACTGAGTTCCATTGGAAACAATTTGCTACTACCAAGTACTTGTGAGTAGATGTTCAATGGAACGCAAATTTTTGTGACAATAGTAAAACATAACCTCAATTTAAATAAAACTGCTAAATTTTAATAAAAAATACGTTGTTCTATTAATAATAATTAATAAACAACAAAATAATTAAAATATTTTTACGATTTAACAATTGCGCATCGTCCATTGAGCATCTACTCACAGGTACTTGGCAGTATCAAATTCTTTGCAATGGAACACAATGGATAATATTATAGCTTTCATAGATTCCAACTATTTTATAATAGTTTTGTTATTTTAGGAATTACGATTTTGCTAAAAATTTGAAAAATCGGTTTAGATTGTCGGACCGACATCTCTTTCACAAAATTGAATGTAAACAATGTAAAATTCGAATTTTAGCGGAGCTTAACGTGAATTGGTTTTGATTTCCCTAACAGTAATGTCTTCAGCAGCTATGCGAATAAAGGGTCTGCTCGAATACTGTCGTTATTATATTCCCGTTGTAGTTTTTAGCATTTTAATTTTAAAAATTTTCGCTGCTCGAATGCTATTTATGTTTCACGTTTATTGTGAAAATGCAAATTGAATAATTTAACAGTTTTCGATTGTTGAATTGCATATTTAAATTTTATTTATCTTATTTAATTTTTATTTACCTTAGTTTTCATATTAATTCGAAAAATCTTTTATTATTCTCTGGTTTGAGAACTTTCCAGATTCTTGATCGTTGTACAAATTTACGATAGTGGTTCAATCTTATCATAAGGGTATTACCAAAAAATCAGAAATTCCCTAAAGGTTTGAAATTTATATATTTTCTTATGGAGAAATAACCAAAATTTTACCAAATATGCCATGGTTCGACACATGACATTGAGCTAATACATTTGTTGGATAGCCTGTGGTGCTACCAAATAAATTATAATAACTATAAGGGAAATGAGGATAGAATTCACACACCAAGATCAGAGATTAGGGGTTCTCTCGTAAAGTGACAGCACAAGCTATTTAACGAAAATTCGGATTTTTTATTTTTATTTAAGGAAATGTTTATTTTATTTTAACGAAATATCTGTCACAAAATGTATACCATTTATTTGGTTTGTTTACATTTTAAAAAATATTTTATGTAAATATTCTAAAAAAATTATTATTTCTTTTTGTAACAGAAAGTACGTACGTTTGTACGTATAACAAAAAGTTGTTTTATTTGTTATTTGTGTTGTGTTTTGATTACTTTGTGAATTTCTATAAAGTTGAGGTTATGTTCCTCAAAATTTTAATTTGTTAATGTGTCCTAAATAAGAATTTCTTATTAATTAATTCGGGCACATACACATTGAGTGAAGTGAGTAAAAAAAGTAAATATTCTTAGTTAAATTTTTAAAGATTTTTTATTGAAGATCATATGTTTGGAATTATTAATTTGTTGGGCAAGAAAGCATTTGATGATCACTGAACTTAATAATCAAAACGATGATGCGGTTGCCATGAATTACGAGATACGTAAAAAGGATATCCAGGGGCCCTATTTCTGAATACGATACGAATTTGTATACAAAACGAAAATGCTATTCGATACGAAAAATAATTGGTATTTCTGAATACGAACGTATGGACCTATTTTAGTTTTTATAGTGTAGGAAAAGGGAAATTTTGTTTTACGTGAAACATCCTTAAAATGACAGTGTAAAACTGAAAATAAACGGAAATATGTCAAATTGTTGGCATCAATTTAGTTTTTAATTGGTTACGTGAATAAAAACGAATCCGGATTGGATAAATATTATTTTATATCAAAATAAAATAATTTTATTTAATAAAGGCAAATACAAATCTGTACCTAGAAAAATCTATAGCTACATATTTCGTAAAATTTTAATTTTATTTATTTAATTTATTGTGATTGCGGCATTGAGGGACCCGGTAATTAGTCAACAAATTGGTGTATACATAAAATATGTGAATTTTTCCTAAATAAAAAATATTTCCAATTAAAAAAATTTAGGTTTTAGTTTTTAAAAATTTGTATTTCTTTTAAAAATTAAAAATATAAATTGTACATCTTGCATTTTTTGCTTGTTTATTTTTGGTATCGTTAACTATTATGTCATCGAACCAAAATCCGTTCATGAACGAATAAAAACTGCTCGAATTCTTATTGTGAAATAAGGGAAATTTTGTCACGAATCATGCTTACCCGAATTCGTACAAGAAATAAACGTATTCATATTCAAAAATACCAATGGTACGAATTCGTAAATTTTTTGTTCGTATTCGTATTCTGAAATAGGACCCTGGATACAACAAATGGAGGATCGAGTGCCGAGGTTCGATTGGTACTCGGAGAAACGGAAGGACAAACCTGTGCTAAAACCGTCCAGAAAAAGAAATCGAGAACCTTGACCAATTTAATTCTTTGGGCTATGGATTTGTTCAATTCAGGAAACAAAAATGCAGAAAAGGTTCTTTTACGGGAATAAAGTGGAATTGAATGGAATTCTAAATATGCACGGTGGTAGTACATCGAAGAGAAGAAACGTGGGGAATACCGAACAAACAGGTAATAAAATATTGGTACGAAATGTAACAGGCGAAAAAGAGTGCAATTCGTGATCTATTCAAAGTAGTATTTGGTAAACTAAAAACTGTTCGACTGCCGCAAAAGTTAACAGCAAGCGTAGAAAGCCATCGGGGTTTTGCATTTGTTGAATTTGTAACAAAACATGATGCAATATCCAACAGAAGATAATATTGATTAACTTGAAAATGAGCAGCCGATAATTTTGTAGGTAGCGTCAATAAGGAAACTCGGAAAGGTGGATTTGAATCCAAGATCAGCGTAAAAAGTTGGATGACACGGCTGAAAAATTATTCTTCGTGGGTTATGAGTTCGGTACGAAAGGATATCGACTTTTCGATGTTAACACACACAAAATTAAGATTTGCCGTAATGTTAAATTTATTGAAACCGATATATATATATATATATATATATATATATATATATATATATATATATATATATATATACTCGTATATATATATATATATATATATATATATATATATATATATATATATATAATCAAACTACCATTGACATCTCGAGCGACCATCAAACGAAATCAGCAGACAGCGATGAACATCAACTCAATGAAGAAGCATCTCAAAACGAAGATGATTTAGATCCAGAAGGGGAAGAAGAGCAATCTACACGACGTTCTACAAGACCAAATAAGGGTGTGCCACCAAAACGGTTAATAATGGAAATTAATAAGGCGACAAAAGAAATAAACTCGGATCCTGTTACATATGAAGAAGCAATAAATGGCCCAAATTTTGAAAATTGGATAACGGCTATGAATGAAGAGATGGACTCACTTCATAATTTTGGAACTTGGAAGATAACTAAATTACCACCAGGAGAAAATGCAATTGGTTCCAAATGGGTCTATAAGAAGAAAACCGATCAAGAAGGTAACATCGTTCGATTCAAAGCTCGTTTAGTAGCATAAGGTTTTCACAAATATTATGACGATCAGATTACGACGAAGTTTTTGCACCCGTAGCCAGCCCGACGACATTGAAGGAAGATGGAAGTTAAACATTTTGACATTCAAACTGCATACTTAAATGGAGATCTATCGCATAACGTCTAAATGAAACAGCCGAAAGGATACACGATGGGTGACAGTCTCAAGTATGTAAACTTATTAAAAATTTATATGGTCTCAAACAGGGCGCAAAAGAATGGAACAAGAAGTTTGACACTGTTATGAAGGAGAACAGGTATGTACAAAGTGATAACGACCTATGTTTGCAAAAAAAAGAAAACCGAACGAGATGTTATATATATATATATATATATATATATATATATATATATATATATATATATATATATATATATATATATATATCCAACCATGTCGATGATATTGTTGTAGTCTCAACAAATATCAAACTAATTGATATTTTTGAAATTTCTATGAATAACAATTTTATCATAAAAAATCTTGGAAATTTACAATCCTATCTTGGTATCCAATTCAACAGAGATGATAAACGCATGTTCTATTTAAATCAACAGAAATATATCTTAAACAAGCTTCGTGAATTCAATCTGGAAGATGCCAAAGACTCGTCTGTACCGATAAATGTCGGATATTTAAGCCAATCAATGAACCAGGAACTGTTCGAGTCACACGAAATCTATCGGAGTGCAATCGGATCTTTACTCTACTTATCTACCAATACTAGGATATCTCCATTGCAACGTCAATATTGGCCAGACGTGTGAGTGACCCAAAACGATGAGACTGGAATGAGGTAAAGAGAGTTTTCAGATATTTGAAAGCTACCAAATCCCTAAAGCTTAAATTGGGAAACGAATAAAACGATCTAAGTTTCAAATGCTACGTTGACGCCGATTGGGCCGGAGACCATATTGACAGGAAATCCAGTAGTGACTATTGTTTTATTTTCAATGGTGATTTGATCTCGTGGGTTAGTCGAAAACAAACATCTGTCTCTTTGTCTTCGACAGAAGCAGAATTCATCGCATTTTCTGAAGCAGTACGCGATCTAATCTGGATAGAGCGCTTATTAAATGATGTGGATGAGACGATTGAAACTCCAATCAATATATTCGAAGACAAATCAAGACGAATCAAATTTGTCATCAGCGTGTAAAACATATTGACATCAATTACAAATTCGTACATGACTACATAACTTCGAACAAGATAACAGCCATTTATTGTCCAACTGATAATATGATTGCGGATATGCTGAGGAAGCCACTAGATGGACCAAAGTTGGCTATACACCAGTGCAATTGGTTTAATTTAATGTAACTACATGTTGAGAAGGGGTGTTAGTTTGTACAACATTTATTTTATAGTAATATTAAATTGGCATTTCTTGTTAATGTTTAATGTGAACGCAACCTAAATTTGTCAAACATATTATGTAAAAATATGTAAACCCACCTTAAGTCTTTTTGACATTCGTTGTAATAAAAACCACACCAAATCTAGCAGTCTATCTAGCACGTTGTTTAATTTTGTTATTTTGATAATCGTCCAAAAAGTAATTCTTAATCATCGGCTCAAATTAATAGGTTCGTCACGTTACATTGAGCTAATACATTTGTTGGATATTCTGTGGTGCTACTTATAGTCATAGAATGGTCGTAGCATTAAAGCAAAAGGTCAGAGCAACAGTTACGGAAATTCCAAACTCGATTTTATGATAGATCACTAAATAAAATACATTTATGTAATTTAGATTTTTATTATATTTGTATATGATATTAATTCATTTAAATTAAATTTTATAAAATCTAAATTAAACAATTTTATATTTAAATCCAAACGAACGTTAAAGGCGTTGCCACATGCACAAACAGCAAACCTGCATTTGAAACCGTCAAATCCATTTTTTGACAAAAAGAGAAAACTTACAACATAATAATTATTAGAAAAAATGTTTGAATTAATGATAACTATTACATTCAGGGAAATTTTTAATAAAATTAATACAATTTCATTGAAAAAAGCTAATAATATGTTTTGCCGGCCGTCAAAATAAAATCCGTCCGTCAAAATTTTGAATGGTATAATTTGTGTCGGCTAAAGAACGCCTTTTTGCTGTTTTACGAACCCATCATTTCTCGCCAGATTTTTTTGTCGGCTTTGATTTTGGTTTCAGTGTCAAATAAATGGCGTTTTCCTTTATATGTTGTGCTGTAGTAACAATAATAATTTAAAATGAATACGGTAAGAACATTATATTTGTAAACTATATTTTACTAAACTTTTGCTTATATAATTTGTTTGGGTGGTGACGTCATTTTGCAGTCCGACAATTCTTTTGAATGCGGCGATGTAAACTGATAATCCGACCGAATTGTCCGGTTTCTCATTTGTATGTGGCATGCACTTAATTCTTTCCTTTCCTTCAAATTCTACCATGGTGTAAAGGCATTGCCCTATGCACAAACGGCAAACCGGCATTTCAAAACTTCAAATCCAATTTTTGATAAAATTGTTTGATTTTCAATATTAAAATTATTAAGAAATTGTTCAAATCTATAAGTTCCGTCCTATTTGTAGAAAATTTTATTAAAATTGATTTAATTTCATTCAAAAAACCCCAATTTTATGTTTCGACGGACGGATTTTTCCTTGACGGCCGGCAAAACATAAAATTGGGTTTTTTTGAATGAAATTAAATTTTTTTTTTTTTTAAACACCTTTATTGATATGGCTACTACAATCTTAAACATTATTAATTCATTAGTAAGGTTGACATTAGTACTTATGAGATAAGCATAAACTTGTGTGGGTCTGCTGGACCAGTATCCAGTTCCCTTAAGATATAATATTCATACGGTTAGCTCATGTGGTTTGATTCGTTTGAGCCGCCTTACTTCGTTTATACTGTCCAGTATAGTTGTACGGCCTCAACGTTGGTGTGGTTAAGAAGTCTCTTCTCATGTTTAATGGCACATTCGCGGATGACGTCGTCTATCAATTGTATTTTTAGATCATTGTGTATTTCCCTGTTAGTCACAAATCGGTAAGCGTTGGTGACCATTCGAAGAAATTTATTTTGGCTACGTTGTATAATGTCTCTATTGGATTTAAGAGTACAACCCCATAGCTGCGCACCATACATCCATATTGGTTTGAAGATAGTCTGGTAGACTAGTCTTTTGCAATACAGGTTCATTTTAGAATGATGCCCAATTAACCAGCACATTTGACGTTGTTTTAATCGTATCTGTTGAGCTTTTTGTCCCACATGATGTTTCCAGTTGAGCCTTGAATCTAAATGCAGACCAAGGTATTTTGCCGATTCAGCCTGCGGCACTTGCACCCCATTGAGGTATATGTGTAGACTGTTATTTTTGTGTCGGAGCGTAAATGTCACATGGGTTGATTTGAGCTCATTAAGCACTATTTCCCAGTCAATTGTCCATTTAGTAACGTTGTTCATTGCTCGTTGAAGATTTTCCACTGCCCTTGGTTGTGATTCGTCTACTGACATAATTACAGTGTCGTCAGCAATGTTTTATTCGTTGCAGGTATGTCCGCAGTGTAGATAAGGTAGAGGAGGGGTCCCAATACGCTTCCCTGCGGAACTCCCGCTAGCGTTGGATAAAAGTCAGAACATTTTTCTTCATGGATGACTCTGAATTGGCGATCAGAGAGGTATGATTCAAGCAGCTGGCAATAGTTTTGTGGTAGCATTTTGCTCATCTTGAATGTCAATCCCTCGTGCCAAACCCTATCAAAGGCCTGAGATACATCCAGAAATACGGCGGGGCAATATTTCTTTTCTTCTAACGCTTGCTCTATTACCGTAGTTATTCGATGGACTTGATCTATTGTGGAGTGGTTATTCTTGAATCCAAATTGAAAATCAGGAACGTTTACCATTGGCTTTAGACGTTTTAGTAGTAGTTTTTCAAAAAGCTTTGATAAGGTCGGAAGCAGTGAAATTGGTCTGTATGATGTTACTTCTTCATCTGGTTTACCTGGTTTCTTCAACATAATTATTTGGGCCGTTTTGAAGCATTTGGGTACATACTTCAATCTCATACAGGCATTAAATAAGTATGTGATCATGATGATTGCTTTGCGTGGAAGTTCCTTGAATAGACCCGGTGATATTTCATCAATTCCTGGTGCTTTTTTTTGGCTAAGACTTTTGTCGATTTCTTCAGCAATTTCCATTGGCGTGACACTTTTAAAATCCTGATTTGGTTGATAGACAGGTGTTATGTCAATGTTGGATTGAATGTCATGGGGTTGAAACACTATTGCTAGATGGTGAGCAAAGAGTTCCGCTTTTTCTTTGTCTTGTCGAACCCAATTGCCTTGAGCATTTCTTATAGGTGGCACTCGAACTACAGGTCGTTTAAATTTTCTGGTTGCTTTCCATAACGAGTAGTCCTTATCCATTTCTGGACCTAGCCCGCTTAAGTAGTTGTCGAAGCAATCCTGTTTGAAGCTTTTGATTAGCCTATTGACTTTGTTACTTATTCGATTGAAGGTGGTTTTGTCAGCGGGATTTCTGGTGAGATGCCATATTCTCCTTGCCTTTCTCCTTTCCTTGATTTGTTCCCTGATTTCAGCCGGGTATTTGACTTCAATCTCCGCTTTGTCCTTTAATTCTGGAGTAGCTAGACTGGCGTCCAAACGAGTGCATTCAATGAAATTGTTTGTTTGTTGTTCCAATTCTTCATTACTTTTAATACTAACTTTTAATTCAACTAGCTCTTCCAGTTTTTCTCTGAAGAGATCCCAATCCGTGAATCTATTAGTAAGGTTTTGCTTTTTATTTTTCTTGATGACTATAGCGCTTACTGACAACAGTACAGGAATGTGATCAGATGTTAAGTCGTTAATTCCTTCGACTCTAGTGTAGCTGGATGAAATACCGTTTATGATAAAGAAATCAAGCAGATCTGGTATTTTTCCTGCATCCGTTGCCCAATACGTTGGCCCCCTTGGAGACAGATATTCACATTTGTTTTCATGAATGGCATTGATCAAAGCATTTCCAGTCACAGGAGAAATTAGCCTGGAACCCCAAGCTGTATTTTTTATATTATAATCCCCTCCAATAATAAATCTTGGACCGAGCTTATTAAAGACGTTATTAAATTGTAACTTCGTTGGCGTATGCCGTGGAGTGTATGCCGACTTTTTTTGCTAGGCGGATAGAAATTAATTTCTAGTTTTTCCACCCTTTCTGTTAAGTGAAGTGTCTGTTGAATTTGACTAAGCTTTTTAATAATTTCAAAGTTATTAGACTCGTTATTAACTTCTATGTTTTTGTTGTTTTGGTTTGATTCATCAGCAGATAATTTGGTGATTTGCGCATAGGATAATCCAACTGTGGATGGTGTGATTGTTGTTTGTGGTTTAGCAGCTTTGGTTTGTAATCGCTGTACTACTCTTGTTCTATTATTCTGTTGGCTTTTAATTTTAATTTTGTTGTTGTTGACAAACAGCACATGAAGGCGCGATATCTGGTTGTTTTTTGCATTTTGTCGTGTAATGATCTCCAGCACATTTAACGCATTTGGTTTGACGATAACAAAAACTCTTGATATGTCCAATTTGTTGACAATTCGTACATTGTGGAATGTCCCTTATCTTGTTAGGTGGCTCAACTTTAACTATACAGTACGGAAGTTTCTTGATGTTGTATACTTCTTTATTGTTGTCTTTCTGTTTTAAGTCGATGTAAAACAATGGAAAGTGTTTCCTGTCTTTTACACCATTAGTTGTGACCATTTTTTATATGTTAGTAATGGCTGCGACTTCATGTCCCATTTTTTCTAAGTCTGCTTTAATTACATCGTGACTAATGGAAGATGGTAAGCCTCTGATAACTACTCTATAAGCCTTTTCGCTCTTCAGCTGATAGGTGTGATATTCTATATTTTCTGATTGGTTGCTGGGTTCTTTTTTTAATTCTTCCAGTAATTTTTTGACATTTCTGTGATAATTTTCATTTTGAAAGGTAATTTCAATGTCACTATTTGAAAGCGCCTTAAAATTAGTTGATTCACTAGTGGTTTTTATTACTTTTTGTCGAAAAAGTTCGAAATTTTTGATATTGCTCACGTTAATGGGTGGAGGCAGTGGTATTTTGGGGTTTTTCTCTTCAGTATTATTGATCACAATTTGGGTAGTATTTTTTGGAGGAGTTTTCGTTTTTGTGCGCCTGCGTTTCCTAGCATTTCTGTTATCAGCACTGGAAACTTCTTTTTCCAGTTCTTCCTCATCTGTGCAATAATCCTCTTGACTCAGAGCACTGAATCTATTATTCTGTAGAAAAACTGGAAATTGCCGCAGCAACCAGTTGGAATTATTTGAATGTTCATGTTGACTGGATGATGGCTGAATATGGTTGGAAGAAAGATTGTTAACTCGTGCTGAATCCTTAGCTATGCTATTTTTAACCTTTTCTTTTAGTGTAGAGTTTTCTCTCTTAAGTTCAGCAACTTCATTGGCGCGATTAGTTTCTCCATTTTTTGAAATTTATTTAACAGCTCCTCGCTGTTTATAATATTTGTTGATGCACTCGGCATTTGTTCTGATAATGAAGTTACATTTTCAGTGGAGACTGTGTTGTTTGCAAATATTTTTTGTTTTGTTGATCTGATTGTAATGGAGCCCCTTCGGAATGAAAGTTCTTCCTCGTTACTCTTTTGAGCGTTGATATCTCTTAGATTATTTTTGGTATCATTAGAATTTTGTAGCAATGTTTGGTCCCCTCTAGAATCCATGGGACCGACCACCGGAGAGAGTGGATTTTCCTGAACATCAGGTCTGCCACCTAGGGTATTAATTTCCTTGTTTGTTTTATCCATTGCGTTTTGTTTTTTATAGTGTTATTACACTCGCCTCTAGAAGTTCAGCCGTTGTGATACATTAAAAATGCAAAACAAACGTTGCCCAGGTGCTACCGCGTGGAGGTAAACTAGAGGCAGTTGATGGTTTCTACATAAGTGCAACGTTGGAGTATAATCCAATTTATAATTGGCTATAAACGGTCAACGCCTACCCTATTGAAACACACCCAGCACCATAGATTTGAACTATTTGTTAGTCATTTTCTTATTGTAAAGTGAAGCAACTTAGCCAAAAATTGGGTTTGACGGTTTTAAATGCCGGTTTTCCGTTTTGCATGTGGCAATGCCTTAAGACTGTGATAATTTAAATGAGTGCGTTTTATGGCGTGTTTTACGTTAAAAACTACAACGGGAAAATTATTACCATAGTATTCGAGCAGACCCAGAGTCCAATTCTGACGTTAAGACTCTTAAGACTCCCTTAGCTAAGACTCAGTTTATAAATTTTTTTTTTTTGATGAGACTACTACTCCTACGTAAGACCGTGTTTTAAGACCAATGACAGCCATGACTAGGTGCCGAATTATACGCGAGTACTAAAATAAAATAAAAATCTTACATTAGACGATTTTTTAGTCTGTGACTGCGTCAGAATAGGCATGTAAGTCCAAGTTAGCTACTTCACGTATTCAATATAGTTGCTTTCGAAAAAATAATTGATTTGTCCCTAAAGAAAATTTGAATTTAAAAATAAAATAGACTCGCAACTATCCAAATCAATTTGTGTATAAGTTATAATTGCTTGGCCATTTTTAAATTTATTGCCACTGCTCATTTGAAACATACCTAACAGATTCCACTAATAATTTCAATTTTTTGTTTGTCAATCGTTGGATTAAAATTCTTATTTGACTTTTTGTAAAAGAAAATTTATTGATTGCATAAGTAATTTTTAAGCTATTTTATGAATTGAAAACAAAAAAAGTAAATGCTTTTACATCAATTTTTAAAAATGTTTACTTGATAACTAATCAATATCTTCATTCTTCAATTATTTACTTGTTGGACAATAAATCATTTATAGTTTAAAGTAATGCTTATTTTAAGTTATAAATTTGATTTAATTCGGCAGCTAACAACTAAAATATTTGTTGAAAACAAACAAGCAAAAAATTTACATTTTTTATTCACTTCACTCAATTTTCTTCTTGATATTATATTTTGCAGTTAGTTTCTCAGAATAATGTATAATTAACGCCTCCAGAGTAATAGAAAGCGCAAATTGTCATCAAATAATTGCGGACCACTATCATTAAATAATAATTTTAAAAAAACAACATAATTTAGAACATAATATAACGAATTATAAAATACATAAATATATTTAATGTATGTATAAAAATAATGTAACTATCATTCTAGATAATAATAATGGAAAAATAGTTTTAAGAACTAAAATCTAAAGAAATTATATTTTATGAAATTCGATTCTTCTATAATAATTATTTAAATATTTAGATATTTAATAATAACAAGGCTTGATAAATAAATAATAAATTATTGTTATTATTTTTTTTTTTTTACATATTATAAGAGTCAACAGTCTTCTTAAATATTTTCATACATTCCATTAGCTGCGCTTCATTAATGACCAATGGGCATGCCAAGCGAATAATTGGTCCATGTACATTCTTCGTTATAATTCCATTGTCGCGTAAACGTAGACAGAATTCCCATGGGTTTACATCTAGAGAGCAACAAAGAAAATAAATGTTTAATGTATTGTAGTCAAAGAATAACCCGAATTAAATATTTTACTCACCATCACTGAGAACAATCGCGTTCAATAATCCTCTGCCACGAACAGTTTTATATACTTTTGTTGTCTTCATTAATTTCTCTAATTCAGATCTGAATATTTTTCCCATTTTATCAGCATTTTCAGCCAATTTCTCTTCAACCATTACTTTTAAAGCCTCTACAGCAACAGCACATCCCAAAGGATTACCACCATATGTGGATCCATGTGTCCCTGGCGTAATAACCCCCATAACATTATCGTTTGCCAATACAGCCGAAACTGGAATTGTACCACCGGATAGCGCTTTGCCCAAAACTAAAATATCTGGTCGAACATTTTCATGATCAACGGCTAAAAGTTTACCGGTACGTCCCAAACCAGTTTGTACTTCATCAGCAATCCACAATACATTGTATTGTGTACAAAGGCGACGCACTTCTTTCAAATATCCCTCATCTGGAATAACAATACCGGCCTCACCTTGAATTGGTTCAACCATAAAGGCGCATACAGTTGGATCTTTTAATTTTTCCTCCAACGCTTTCACATTGTTATACGGAATTGTATAAAATCCGGGCATGAATGGTCCATAATTTGTAAAACTGGCTGGATCAGTGGATGAAGAAATGGCAGATAGTGTACGTCCCCAAAAATTACCATCAACAAAAATAACTTTGGCTTGATTGTCTGGAATCTTCTTTACTTCATATCCCCATCGACGCGCCATCTTAATTGCAGTTTCACCCGCTTCAACACCAGTATTCATTGGGCAAACCTTATCATAGTTAAACAATTCGGTTATATATTTCTCATAAATACCCAATTGATTTGAATGAAATGCACGCGATGTAAGGGTTAATGTTTTGGCCTGTTCCGTCAATCTTGCAATGATGCGTGGATGGCAATGACCTTGATTTACTGATGAATATCCCGACAAGAAATCATAATACATTTTTCCTTCAACATCCCATACATTACATCCTTCACCTCTTCCAATGACCACCGGTAATGGATGGTAATTATGAGCACCATATTTCTCCTCCAATTCAATCAAATCCTTCGATGATAGATGATCATCATGAATGTTAGTTGCATACTTAGTGGAGTAACTGGCAGCTGTAGCAACTTTTTGTGGTGAATGTGCTAGATTGGTTTTTGCAAATGGAACTGATTTATCCAAGATTGGCGCCATTCTTTGTACTGTAATATAGGAAAAAAAAAGAAAACAAACAATTATAATTAAAAATAGAATTAGAAAGGTTACGAGTTTTATATTTTAAATCGATCTTGCATAATCATAAAATATTCCATGACGTACATTTAAGTGGGTACATCAGTTGTGTGAATGAAAAGCATTGGGCTTATTCAGGATACTTTCTGTAGTTAATCCAAACTAAGCCAACAAATATCTTTTAAAATTTTGTTTGGAAAAATAATAAATCAATATTTGCGTTCATACAATAACACATCACAAACTATTATTGTGTCTAGGAAGTGAATATCACATCATGATAACGTTTTAAATTACATAAATAAAACAATTTATAGTTTAATATTCCACTTGTTGTTGCATCAAACTAACCGATTATTGCATAAGACAAAAGTTAAAACCAAAAAACTTTCCAAAATGATAGTTTTCATTTCGCTTTTGATTTAAATTTGCAAAACGACCTTGTGACATCACACATTCCATTCATTTGAACTTCAAATTTGATGTTTTCCATTTTATCAACAGAAATACATAATTTTAAAAGCGTGTTTGTTTTATGTGGCGCCTAAGATGTCAACAGCCTAGTGACCCATAAAATTAGAATGCCTCATAAATATTTACAACGTAATTTTTTTTGTGAAAAATGTTTTCTTCTTCATCGAAAGCAATTAATATAATAAATAAAAATCTCGTGCTGCTCAACTGATAATTTCTTATTAAAGATTTTTTTTGTTTTTTTTCTATTTTTAGTTTGATACTACTAACAAAGAATCACTTAAATTAGCTGACGACAAAAAATTCGTATCAAGTACATACGTATAATAAAATAAAATTTTCCATTAATAAAATTTAATCAATTTGAATAAACAGATGCTTTCAATTTGAATAAACAGATGCTCGTCTTAACAAAAAAACAAAACTCATTCTATTTTTAGAAAATTTCTCACGGTACGAGCGGCGAAATGCGAAAAACATTTTTTTTTTACTCGAAAATCAATATTTTCACTTTTCATTTGACATTGAACACAATTTGTTTGGGTGCGCAAAATAATATCACAAAAATTTTAATTAAATCAATAAAACTTTTAAAATTTACCTTCTTTTGGACAAAAAAAACTATTAATTTAAATTCACTAACAAAAACTTTATTATGCGAAATATTTTTTTAATTTTATTTTTTTATTTTATTTTAATCGTCACTTGTTTATTTTTTTTTTAACTTTTTTTAAATAAAACTTAGAAACTAAGGATAAGAACTTTATTATCGCGAAATTAACTTGCATAAAGCTAAATGTGGAATACAACTTCTCGTCTGACTGTTAGCTTTTTATATACAAAAAAAAAAATCAACCCCAACTATAATAGGCGCTATATACGGGATATTGTAAAGAAATGAAGCGAGATAGAACGATTTCGAATCATAAAAGAATTGAGAAAATTATTATATTTATTGAGACGAAGATAGACAGTAGTACAATTCAAGTAAATATTGTTTTATAAAAATTATGTTGACTGACGTCAATATCACAATATAAACTAATAAAATGTACTGACAAAATCATTAATTGGTTCGAAATGCGCGCGTAAACTTCTCTAACATATTGTATCACAACACGTATGTATGTATGTACATATATGGTTGGTTGAACGACATTCAATTAAATTGTATTCAATTGGCTGCAAACTTAATAATATTGGATGGATATAAAATGAATTGGAAAATTTCCACTGAGTTTTTTTAAGTGGCGTTAACAGTTTGGTAATTAATATGTGAGAAAATAAGAGTAAACAAACCCAGTGATGGTGAAATAAATAAAAAGGACATAAAACAATTTGCGGTTAAAAAATTGAGTGGAAGCTATGTAATATTGAATTTGAATTGAATCTTCGTTAATTTGTCAGTCATCATAAAAATTCCATTCCAATTCAAATATTACTTTTTCATTTCAAACAAATATTGATTAGTGAAAGTATTTATATTATTAAAACTGAAATAGAGATAAGTTTGACTGAGGATCGAGCAAAGATGTAGAATTTAAGCAATAATCATGAATCTACACAACTTTGATTATGAAAACATTTTGGACTTTTTATGTGGCAATCTGCATTCGTTAATAATGAACAGAAATTTGACTGAAATTTACTTTTGATTTGATATCTATACATTTTGAACTACCTATTGTTTGAGTATAATTGTCACAAAGGGACCATGTTGCAAACCTAAAGGATTCTATTCTTAAACTGGGCTCACTAATTAAGTGTTTCATCTTACGAAATTATTGAAGCTTTCCTATCCGTCGAGAATTGAAGAACAGATAGTTTTTTCGTAAATCCTCCATTGTTCCAAAAATCTTGATCCAAAATGATCCCAAGATGCCTTTTTTGTCAGATCTGGTAATTGATTTCCCGAAAGGGGCGAGGGAAATACATCTATCTTCATTATTTCTTTGCCTAGTAACGACAATTAGACAGCTCTCTGCCACCATAGTAGAGCATATTACTTTAAGTCGGACAATGTGTTTACCCCTGAAACTGTTACAATAAGATAATCAGCAATCAGCATAATTTTGGGCAATAAAGCCAGATGGCTGCTACCACTGCATGGTTCTATTACTGTAAATTTCTTAAGTTTATCATCTTAATTAAATTATTTACAGATTTTTCGAAGGCATTAGACTCTACACTGTTTGAGTTTATCCTGGATTGGAGTGAGTAAATAATTCTTGGCTCAAACGCCTCATATAGCATATTGGTACTATTGGTACATATTGGAAATATTGGTACTGTACCAGAAAACAAAAATTTGGTCGGGTTTTAAGTGTCAATCACAGATGGTACAGGCTCCGCGAAATAATTAATCGGGAATTAATCTCGTAAAAAAAATGGAGTTACACTCGCAAAATTTGTAAGGAGTTGCCGACTTTAATCCGCAAAACAAATGGTGTTAAAGTCGGAAATATTAATTTAATAAAATGGAATTAACTTTAAAATAAATTGTTTTTGAAGTTTAATTCGTCTGATATTCTGGAAAAGGGGAAATTTAATATTGTATAAAAAACAATAAACCGCAGAATCTATTGGGCCCGATACTAATTTCCAAAATTTTATGTTGTTATGTTATTTCTGTTTTTTCAATATAAACTCATATAGGAAGTGGGAAAAAGAGTAACATAACATGAATGTTTACATTCGAGAATCGGGCCAGGGTGGCAGTTCTCCGAATTAAACGATAAATATTAAATTTAGTAGGCATCATCAGCGAAATTTAGCTAGCGAAGAATTTTCTAATTTCTTAATGAAATATGATTTATCAGCAAATGTTGTAATTGCCATCCGAATGAAGATAACCTGGAAAGATTGGTTCTATAGCTTCAGACAAACGCAAACGTATTGTAGTTTCTCTAACTCCGATACCTTGCAACAGTTGCAATTGCAAGAAACGAGTCAATAAATAATAATTTTAAAATTAAGCGAAATTAAAATTTTTCTGTTGTTACTTCAATTAATTAATATGAATTTCGCTGTGGACCTCGAGAAAATTCAATTTGTGATCTGTAAGTTTTATTGAGGTTTATATATAACGAAATTAATTTGTGATGTGAATATTGTATTTTGTGATAAAAAACGTATATTTTTAATTATTACATATTTAGTAAAAAAAAATTGTTATTATTGTAGATGGTTACGACTTGTTTACAATTATTTTTACCAGCTCCGCACTAAAAGTGTAAAATCATGCCGCGTTTATAGGAAAGTTATTATTAATAGTAAAATTAGTTTGATTAAAAAAGTTAAATTTAAAATTAAGTATACGTGTATTTGGAACTAAAATTAAATTATTTTTTAAACTTTAATTGATTTATTTCAATCAACCCACTTCTTTCCAATTCATTCAATAAAATTCTAAATACGAACCCCTACTTCCCTTTTCTCACAGAATTTTCTATGCTTGACGTTTGCAAAGACGAATGAATATTTTTCAAAGCGGTTTGTTTTAATAAAAAGAGTATACATTGCCATTAAGTAAGGAACACAATTTCATTCAAATGATTTCCACGGCTGGCTTTACAGTACCCTATTCTTTCAACCTAATTTTTCAGAACATGTTCAAGTCTTGGATAGTCTCTGTATATGGTTAGCGTAACCCTTATCCTTAACAGCTCCTGTTAGACAAAAAACTTGCTTCATAAATTACCTTGTAGGCATTTCATTTCTACTGAATTTTCCACGTAAATTTCTTACAGTTTTGGTAGAAGACTCACCACTTTCAAAGTAAGTTTTCAATATTTCCCAATTTTGTTCAAGCGTAAAGCGACCCATTTCGTAAATGTCAAACCACAGAAGAAAGATTAACCAGAATAGACATTGCGTGGATCAAATTATATTTTCATCTTACCTTCTTTTTTGAACATTGAAGTATAATTATTTTCGAATATTATGAATTTTTTGAATATTTAATACAAATTATGCTGTCAAACAAAACTTGTCATATAATTTCACTAACTATACTGTTAAGGATTCTCAATTTTTATTATTTCAAATAAAAACCAGTAAACCAAAGAATACATAACCCAACTTTCTCTTACCTTCGGTAAATCAAGGACAAAAAAATTAGTCCAAATTTTTCCATACAAAAACAGCGTTATGACTGTTCTGGTTAATCTTTCTTCTGTGGTCAAACATTAAACTAACTTTCTGTCATAACACGAATGCCACACTCGAAATAACCGGTAGGTGAAATTGCAAACGCTAGATGGACCACCCGTTACTAAATATTACTACGTTTTATCTCGGGGTCGAGTCAACTTGTAGTTAACTTTGGATCAACTTCGAGTTATCTTTTTTACCGTTTATCCTGCAGAGTTAATTGAGTTATGTGAAAGCATAAAAATTAAATTAAAGCTATTATGTGAAAGTATGAAAATTAAATTAAGAAACTAGCAAACGTCAAATATGAAAAAATCCAAAATGGAGATACGCTTGCTTCACATTCGAAAAAAATTAAAAATTATGTTCTTGTTTTCTTTGAATTAATTTTTGTTGTTGGTTTTTAACTCGACTCCGTTAATAAGCGTGTTCCATTGGCGTTAGCAAACTACTCACAAGTACTTGTATCTACTCGCAACTACTCATGGGCGGGTATTACATTATCACATTTATATAATTATATAAATATAATTATATTTTTTTACAAAGAAAATATTGTTATATTTAGCTTCAAGAAGCTAAATATAACAGTATTTTCTTTGTAAAAAAAATATAATTATATTTATATAATTATATAAATGTGATAATGTAATATCCGCCATACTCAAGTGATGGTGTAGTTGTTAGAAGTAGTTACGCATATAATTAACGAAAGAGGGATTTTAGTTTAAAAAATTCTAATAGATGGCCCTATACCAATTTTGGTTGCGTGGAACGTCATTTTTTAACCCTAATCCAACCAAGGTGTGCCTTTTTGGCTCGTTTGATAAATGCATCGATTTTTAAAATAATGTAATTTAGTTATAAACTTGTATGTATTTTATTTTGTAACATTTCCATACATCGTACTTGACATCTAATCATTCTCTGAAAAAAATTTCGTAAATTATTTGATTGAATTTGAATTTACTGACATAACAAAAATATGTTGGTTCGATTAGGGTTAAAAACAAAAAATTGTTGTTTATGTTTGTGATACGACGTGCAATTGTTAAATCGTAAAAATATTTTAATTATTTTGTTGTTTAATGTTTTATTACTTATTATTATTAATAGAACAACGATCAACAGAAATTTTTTCTGTTGAATTAAACATAGTTTTGAGAGATTTTCAAGATTATTGTAAGTAGCTAAATTTGCAACGTTGTATGGCACCCGTGAGCAAAGAGATATTATCCACTCGGGATAATGTCCCACTCGGCTATCGCCTCGTGGGACAGACTTATCCCTCTTGGATAATATCTCGTTTTGCTCACTAATACCATAAATAACTATTTTCTCACAAATTTGAAATTTTGCAAGATCCTCGAAATAATTTTGAATGAATCCATTTTGCGAATTCGAATATTTGGCTGCTTGGTTTCGAGATATTCGATACTTTCGAGATTATAGCTGAAGATTATTCATCGACGTTAATTGTGTGATGTAACAGATTATTCAAAATGAATAAATTTGAAATAATCTCGAAAAATAAAGCAAAGGTTTTGAAATTCAGATTATTTCAAATTTACATGATTTATATTTCTGAAAATTGTGCGGAGATAGTTAATAGTTTATTAGTGTTGACTTGTTCAATTACTGGTTTAAGTTGGGTTGTATTATGATAATTGTTATAATTGTTGACAAAATTTTAACTATTGACGATTGTAAAAATAGGGAAAACGCGTGACAGTGAAAAATGTGACAAAAATCGAATTAACGTCTAGATTATGCAAGAGCTAATCAGTTTACTTACGAAAATCAACTTAAATTATAAGAAAAAATCTAAAACAAAGTACCTAAAAACACATAACACGAAAAAATCTGTATCCACCTCAGTTGAAAAATTTTCCGCTACGTGGAAACCGTGATGCCTCCAATCGTCAATAACGTTTAAACCGACATTAAATTTACATTCACAACAAAATAAATGATAGTTGAGAGCATATAAGAATAAAAATGAAGTGATAAGAGCAATGATTACACGCAAATTTTACGCGTCCAATATAGCTATAATCTACCATATGTTGGCTACTAAAGCCAGATCAAAACGAAAAAAAAAACTGCAATTAATTATTTCAATGCTATTTATTTATTGCCTCAAAAAGTACACCGTAGGAAGTTTAAATCGCAAATTGAGTATTTGCTGCATTCAATTTTTGACTCATCTCTAAAGGCAACGAACGACAAATTATTTCGGCACTCGCTAAAATTAGATAAATTGTTATTCTAACTTTTAACAAAATGATATTTTTTAGTGTTGTTTTTAAAATAAGTAGAGCGTCTAATTTTTGCGAATAAGAAATAATGGGTTCGATTCAATGTAAATCTTCTGTTGTTTTTTCTTCTATTATGCTGTTATTTCTATGAGAACCACCTAGATGCGATTTTCAAACAATCCATACATTTGTGTAGATTTTGTTTTTTAATTGTATCTAGTTTTCTTTGAAATAATAGAAGAATAGAAGACAAGAAAAATAAAAGATTTGCATTGAATCGGTCCCAATAATAAACCATTTTCACTTAAAATTAGACATTTTTTTTGTTGGCTTAAAATCAATTTCTTTTAAATTTTTTTGCAACTCATTGTAATCATTTCACAACACATACTAACCTATTGTTAAATAGAATTCGCTACATTTTGCCCAAATGGAATTGGGCAAATTTTTTTGGGCACAATTTTTAGTTTAAATTTAACATTTTTTGTCTTGCTCGTACATTTGTTTATACTTTTATTTATTTCACTATTTTAAGCTTAATGTATTATACATTTATAATATAATAGTTTTTTTGGTGTTTAACTTAAATTTATTTTTTATTAAAAAAACCAGACAATTCAACGGTACATTCCGTCATTGTCAAGGGTACAATTTGTATTATAAAATTTCAAAGAAAATTTTTTAAAACGAATATTTTTCTAACGTAACTAGATTTCAATTTGAAATTTATAAAATACTCAGTTTAAACGAAAAATATATTTAAAGTTATACAATTGAGTGAAAAAATTTTAAATTTAGAAGGTCTAAATTTTGATGTTTTTTGATTTAAATGGTTTCAAAAATTAATGTTTTTTTTAGATTTTACTCCTTATCAAATATCTCAGCGTCATCTATAGATAACGAGCAGTTACTTCCACGTAGATGATTCTATTAAGCGCTGTGTGACGGTTGAAACTCATCATAATTATAAATATGTCGTCGACAAACATTTTAATTTATATACATATTAAATTTGATTGACCATGTCCAAACTTTGAAATGCTCTACCAACAAGTCGTATATCATAATTTTGTAAATAATTTATATTTTTTCGAACAGAATTTTAACATACGGTACCAAAATGAAAAATTTCCGATTATTTCCAACGATTAAATTTGGATTGTCGAGTGTATTTTCCAAAATACCCTAGAACCTCTAGTAAATACACTTCTCGGATATTACTTTCTTTTACTCTAGTAAAATAAAGTATAGTAATCATGAAAATTTTGGACCTTGAGATTTTTAGAGATTTATTTGTTTTGAGGTCCCTGAGTCCGAAAAAGTGGGTTTCGAAATGGTGTCTGTCTGTCAGTCTGTCAGTCTGTCAGTCTGTCAGTCTGTCAGTCTGTCAGTCTGTCAGTCTGTCAGTCTGTCAGTCTGTCAGTCTGTCAGTCTGTCAGTCTGTCAGTCTGTCAGTCTGTCAGTCTGTCAGTCTGTCAGTCTGTCAGTCTGTCAGTCTGTCAGTCTGTCAGTCTGTCAGTCTGTCAGTCTGTCAGTCTGTCAGTCTGTCAGTCTGTCAGTCTGTCAGTCTGTCAGTCTGTCAGTCTGTCAGTCTGTCAGTCTGTCAGTCTGTCAGTCTGTCAGTCTGTCAGTCTGTCAGTCTGTCAGTCTGTCAGTCTGTCAGTCTGTCAGTCTGTCAGTCTGTCAGTCTGTCTGTCAGTCTGTGTCCTCTCTACAGCCCAGATGGTTTAACCAATCGAACTGAAACTTCAGATTTAAGATTTTTTGATAAATTGGGAGGTCCCAGTGAATTTTACTCCAAATCGGCTAGCCAGAAGTGGCCACTCCCTTGGTCCAGAAAATTTATTTTGCAAATATCTTAAAAAGTATAAGGTTTACAAAAAACTAATTAAAACAAAATGTTTCCAAAAATTAAAAACAAATAAAAATAAAAAATAAAAAATTTAAAAAAATTTAAAAATTAAAAAAACAAATTAAATTGAGTTGTGGCCAACACACTTTCTCCTACGAACAGGGAATTTTGAGGCACTTCTTTGATGCAAACTTCTTTGAAATTTATTATTTTGTATTACTTTCTCTAACGTAAGTAAAATAAAGTAATCATGAAAATTTTGGACCTTGAGATTTTTAGATATTTATCTGTTTTGAGGTCCACTGAGTCCGAAAAAGTGGGTTTCGAAATGGTGATTGGTGTCTCTATGTCAGTCTGTCAGTATGTCAATCTGTGTCCTCTCTACATCCCATATGGTTAACTAATGGAACTGAAACTTCAGATTTAAACTTTTTTGATAAATGGCGAGGCCCCAGTGAATTCTACTCCAAATCGGCTCACCGGAAGTGGCCACTCCCTTGGTCCAGAAAATTTATTTTGCAAATATCTTAAAAAGTATAAGGATTACATAAAATCTATTAAATTCAAACTGGTTCCAAAAAAAACATAAGAAAATAGAGGTGCGGATAACACACTTTCTTTTACGAACGATTAAAGGGGTGTGTCGGAGTCCACCATGGCGCGAGTCCACATTCTTTGTTTCAAATTTGGAAATAAACTGTATCGTTTATTGTTGGGTGTTGGCGTTGACTTTCGAGTCAGGCGGACGATATTTTTTTTTTAATTTTCTTCAAAAAAAAAAACAATAAATTGGAAGTTTTATAAAACCTTAATTAAAGTACAAATCTTTGGACTAAAATGCTGCAGGGATAAATCAAATTTCCGGAAAGATAAAAAATGTCAGAAAAAAAGAAATGGAGGACCTAAAGACCATGTGCCATGCTGCTGACTTCTACCCGGAATTTTCATAACTTGATATTTTGTATAACGACGCCATTTTATAAATGAGCTCAAGCTCAAAAAACGGCGTCCCAAAATTTTAGCATTAAATAAAATAAATAAAATAAATAAAATAAATAAAATAAATAAAATAAATAAAATAAATAAAATAAATAAAATAAATAAAATAAATAAAATAAATAAAATAAATAAAATAAATAAAATAAATAAAATAAATAAAATAAATAAAATAAATAAATAAATATCTCGTCAGTGGCCAAGGAATCTTCAGCGCGATATATATCACCAAATGTGCGGCTGTAACGCTCTGATGACGTTGACTTCCACTTGCCTGGTCACACCGCGAGGTGTGGTTATTTATTCTTGTAGGGCACTAGAAATTGCGAGTGATAATAGAACCCTGGCCGTCACACAAAGAAGTTTTGCTTATTGCAAGGTAGTCTCGTCGCTGTATAACTGACTCTGTTGCCTGCGTGAACCTTGAGACCCTGCACATTAAGATTGAATACAAGTGTCTGACTTGCGGACCGGTTTCAATGTGAAAAATTATATGTACTGTACTATCATTTTCATAAGATTTTTCTTCGTAGTTTGAATTTTGTGCAAGTATGAAAATTAAATTAAACAACTAGCAAACGTCAAATATGAGAAAATCCAAAATGGAGATATGCTTGCTTCGCATTCGAAAAAAATTAAAAATTATGTTCTGGTTTTCGTAGTTTGAATTTTGTAGTAAAAGTAAATTTTGTAGTAACAAGTGTTTTGTTATAATTTGAATTTAAATGTATGTAGAGTAGAAATTAATTATTTTAATTCAAAGTAAATTAACCGTCACGTCCGTTTCTTTAGGTAAATAAAAATTGACACCACAATTGTCTGATCAAATGAGGCGTTCTCTTAGGTAGGTTTGCGGTACGGCTTTCCCTGCCGTCTTAATTGTCTGCGACCAAAAGCTAAATTTCGAGTCGCTCACTTTCTAAAAACAAGGTACTGATTTGAAGGACGTTTTCACTTGTCACGTCAAAAGTTAAAACAAGTAAACATGACGTACTTAAATATGTATTAGGTGAGTGTAAGGGTGACGTGGTTTTCTACCAAAAGTTTGTAGTTAAACCTTAGAAAGCGACGTTTTTTAATATTTTTTTCTAATAAAATGATTTTGTTGGTTTTACTTTCTTCAACTCTAGTAAAATAAAGTATAGTAATCATGAAAATTTTGGATCTTGAGATTTTTAGAGATTTATCTATTTTGAGGTCCCCTGAGTTCGAAAAAACGGCTTCGAAATAATATCTGTCTGTCAGTCTGTCTGTCAGTTTGTGTCCTCTCTAAGCCTATGTTTTATCCAATCGAACTGAAACTTCAGATTTAAGCTTTTTTGATAAATTGGGAGGTTCCAGTGAATTTTACTCCAAATCGGCTAACTGGAAGTGGCCATTCCTTTGGTCGAGAAAATGTATTTTGCAAATATCTTAAAAAGTATAAGGTTTACAAAAAACTAATTAAAATAAAATGTTTCCAAAAATTAAAAACAAATAAAATTAAAAAAAACAAATTAAAAAAAAAAAATTAAAAAAAAAAAAAAAAATTCTCAAAATTCTCTGTTCGTAAAAGAAAGTCGTGTGTTGGCCACACCTCAATTTTTTGAATTAGAACATCACTTAATATTTTGACATTTTCGGCATGAAAAACCCCATCCGATAATCTCAAAATTTTTTCAGCTAACAAGAAAACTGTGTTATTTTGTAAGATGTTTGAGGGCGATAGTTATAATTTAGATACCGACCCGACTAGGTTTTTTTATGATATAAATCTGTTGTTAAAGTTCCATCCTCATTACATATTACCATAGTATCTAGAAACGCAAAACGACTTTGATTTTCAATTCCACATGTAAAATTAATTGACGGGGTAAAACTATTAAATGAGTCCGAAAAATTATCAATTTCCGAATTTGGAATGACCGCAATAATATCATCAACATACTGGTAAAAGAAGATAGGTTTGAAAGAAGATGTTTTTAACACTTCAGTTTCAACGTGTGCCATTACTAGGTTTCAAACACTTCTCCAAAACATCTTCCCCCAAAACTAAATTCAGTATGATCTAATACAAATTTCAACGCTTCTACAACATTTTTTGGCTCCATATTTGAATTAGTAAATATTTTATTGCTATTCCACAATTTTTTAACCCAAAATATTATCAGAGATCAGCTTTTAATTTTATTTTAAAATCTTCCGCGTTTTTTACAGCCGAGAAGTTATTTACCACTTAATGATTTAAAATATTAGACAAAAATTTGGCAAAAATTTATTAAAGAGGAACCTAAATAGCTTACAATTGGTCTCAATGGAATACCAATTTTGTAAATTCGTGAGGTGCTGCTATTATAATTCTTAAGAAATTTTACCAAATTTTTCTCAATTTTTTCTACCCGTTCTCAAGAGATAAAGATTACGTTTAATATTGATTGCATTGAAGGAATACCAACTTTACGGATTTCAATGTAAGTGTTGTTGTCTGACAAGAGTAACTCCATTTTTTCTAAATATTCTATTTTTTGCATAGGTACCGTTATGTTAACCTTGTCAGCTTTAAACACATACAATTCGGGGCATTAATTCAAAAATTGCTTTGCCTTTTAAGCCCCTTGAATCTGTTGGCTTTCTTCAATACTCAAAAATGTTTTACCCAAATAATTGTTTGATTTAAAATTTGTTAACATATTTACTAATCTGTGTCTAATCGTGTTATGATCCGTCTCCACATCCGCTATAATTTTGTGATAAGGAATAATTTCTGTTTTAAAAGGTAAACAAAACTTATTACCTTTACTTTAGAATTTTTATGATGCCCACAGGAATTTCCAAATTTATCATTTATCACCATAAGTTGGCTGAATCTCTGAATTGGGTTGCTGTACTGGTTCAGACAAAATTGGCGTTTCACGAACCGTTGGGCACAACATAATATGTTGTGTCCAAAGGTTCGTGAAACGCCAATTTTTGTCTGAAGCAATACAACAACCCAATTTAGAGATTCAGTCAACTTATTGAATATTATTCAAAAAATTTGTAATATATCGTTTTTTAACCTCTTCATATACACCAAATCAAAACGGATCAAAGCATATTAAAAAAAATCCGTATATACATCTTTCGGAAATTTTCTATTTACTTGATCGATCACAGCTCACCTTAAACGAGGAATTTTGACGAAAGTTTCGTTAATTAAACTTCTAAAGAGAATAAACTTCTTTTCGTCAATTTTGAACTTACACGTTCACCGTCTGTTGCCAGAATAAACATGAAATTTTCGACACCTCAACAGAAAAATGTTCTTATTTCTAGTTTTCGCTAATGCCAAATTGTTTCACCTTGGAATTTCACATAATTGTAAATTTCCCCATTTCCCATTTCTATCGCGCTTGTCGAATTAAACATAATTGTAAATTTTCCAATGGAATATACCATGAAAATTTGAAATCGTTAGGAAACATTGCAAAACGTATCTTAGAAAATAAAAAATCAATTACTTTTAATAAAATAAGTAGTTAAAAAATATTTAAGCTAAAAAATAAAACTCTAATGTTAAGTGAAAACGGTATTTAGTATTTATGCAATGCAACAGGTTAGGAAATGACTCATTTTGTATAACGGGTGGCATGTTGGTGGGACAGGACTAGTTGTAAAAAATTCTTTATTTGATTTGACAATTATCTTAATAAAATTAGAAAAATATTGAGAAATAATTTTTTTATTTTATTGAAGTGAAACTTCTTTAGCCGCGTTGAGAGTACAATTTCAACGGGCTGCGTCGCAACACGTTTTGCAACGTTTCGTGATTAAATAATACGATTTGAAACTTTCATGGCGTATTCGATCGCAAAATTTACAATTATGTAAAGGTATGTGGAGGGATGTGTAGGTTTTGATGAAATTCGAGATTTACGATGAATATTGCTGAATGGTTAGAATATGCCCAATAATAGGATGAATCTTTGCTATTTCTTAACCGATTATGATGAATTTGAGATGTACATTATGGAAATGGGATTATAAAATATTTTTCTAATTCCAGAACGATGCATTACAATTAGAAGTTTAGCTTCTGCTGCGTGTCCTTGTCACCTTTACTTTAAGACAATAAATTTAGTAGCGTCATCTAGTAGATCGAGGCTACCGAAATTTTACTTGTTTTACTCTACGCATTGCGTAAACTTCGCCGAGAGAGCGTGAAGCATTTTTTGTTTTTGTGCAGTAGCACACCCCTTTCGCCGACAACTACATCCCTGACCAAACAGATTGCCGACACGAGCTGACAAGAACGATGACCGACGCAACCACATCGCCGACAAGACCAATGGCCGACAAAACGACATTGCCGGCAGAACAAATTGCCGACAACTGCATCGCCGATAGAACAGATGGCCGACAACTACAACGCCGATAAGGCCGTGTAAATAGGACAGATGGCCGACAATTACATTGTCGACAAGACAAATGGCCACTACAACCATATCGCCGGCAAGACAGATGGCCGACAGAACGACAGTGCCGATCGAACAGATGGCTGACAACTGCATTACCGATAAGACAGAGTAAACAGGACAGATGGCCGACACAACCACATGGCCGATAAGACAGATGGGATAGATCGCCAACACAACTATATCGTCGATAAGACAGATGGCCGGCACAACCACATCGCCGATAAGACAGATGGCCGACACAAGCACATCGCCGACAGGACAGATGGCCGACACAACCACATCGCCGATAAGACAGATGGCCGACACAAGAACATCGCCGACAGGATAGATGACTGACAACTACATCGCCTACAAGAGAAATGGCCAACACAACCAGATCGTCGACCAGACAGATGGCCGATACAACCACATCGGTGACAAGACAGATGGACGACACAAGACAGATGGCCGACAGGTATCGATAGGTAGGTAAGCTGTTGCAAAGTATTAAAGCTAAAAATTTTCTTGTGCTAGATAATATAAACTTGACAGTATGTCAATGAACTATGGGCCTGTTTATTCGCACGGTGCAGTGTGGTTCATTATTTTTCCTTGTCTGCTTTGATCATTTTCACTTGGAGGAACAAGGACAATTTCTACACTATTCTGTTCGGTGTGAATAAAAAAAGGCCCTATGTTGACTAAATTTGCTCCACTGTTAGAATAACAGCTAATGTAATCGTTTTATTATTGAGGTTTGCTTACACTGAAAAAAATATTCCATTCATTTTGATAATAAATGTTCGTTTAAATCGTAATAATACTTTCATTATTATAGTGACTAATAATTTTAGCATATGCATAACATTATTTTTAGATTAATCGAAATATTATTAAAATGATAAACAATGTATTGTTGAGCTACGTAAATTTTAAAAATATTTTCGATATGAAATTGTTTTATCAAATGCATAATATAATTTAAAATAAAATTATCAAAATGATAAATTTTTTTGTCTTCGAAAGTTACACAAAAATTGAAGATTTTAAAATTTATCATAAATTTGATAATATTATTGTTATAATAATTGTTTTAAAAGTATGTCTTTTTATTGATATGACAATATTTATTCGATATAATAAAATGTAAGGCATTATTGATAAATTATTGATGATGTCGTGGTCCAAAGAGTTTTTTTTTACTAAATTTTAGCAAATTGGTGGTCGAAATGTTTTTGGTTAAATATCATGAAATATTGGACTAAACTGTAATCATCGTGAGTTCAAAAAATCTGAGGTACCACAATTCGGTTTGCACCACAATTCGTTTTCCCAAATAAATAAATTCCTCAAAGGACAGAGGCATAGTATGCTGAAATTTTAGGACTATTACGTCTTACGATAACGCTATATACTAGTATATCATAAAGTGAGATTTTCTGTTCTGGTTATATGTACATATTAGGTAACAGTATGTATAGGTATAATCTTAGATTCATTTTGAAAATAAATGTTCATTTAAATCTTGATAATAGTTTCATTATTAAAGTGACAAATAATTTTAACATGCATAATTTTTATGTTAAACTAAATATTATTAAATTGATAAACAACTATTGTTGAACTGTGTAAGTTTTGCAAATTCGAAGCGAGCAAAAATATTTCTAATTATTAATTTGATAATATTATAATCGTTCTTGAGCGCCACCCCTATGGCTAAACAAATTTACGTAACACGTGGAAACCTAGACAGCTATTTTCGTCATTTGCAAATGTATTAATTATATGTAGGTCAATAACCTGTCAAAATGTGTGTAAATCATTTTGTTTTATTGTTGGTAATATTAAAAATAAAAGCAAAATAAAAAATTGCTTTGTATTGTATCTTTTGCTTTCTAGTAACTTTGTTTTAATGCGTTTTCTCTCTCGAAATTAAATATTAATTAATACAAGAAGGATAGTAAGGTGTGTTATATCTGTTTCATTTTAGAAGGGAAATGTGGCATAAAATAGAAAGGGATAGGCCGCATTAGTTTAGAAATTGTATAACAAATCACCAGCCATATCGTCGCGATCTATCGAATGTGAAAGAAATAATTTTTAGAACTGGGTATAATCAAAGCTTACCTAAATATACAAGCCGTCAGGTTCAGACCAATTTTAAAAGAAGCTTAATTTAAGGGGGATACATTTTACGATTTCCCATAAGAACCCATGTAAAATTGAACATTTTTGATTAAAATTTTATGAATGAAAAATACTCGTAACAGAAAATATTTTTAGGTTTATATTTAAATCAAACCTTTGAGTATAACATATTTTAAAACCAATAACTTAAATTTAGTAATTTGATTAATATAATTAAAATAAAATTGTACAAATTTACTTTTTCTTTGTATGTCTATGTGAAAAATTTGGAAAAATACAGTATAAACTTATAAAAACGAAATCAATGACGTATCTGGTTTAGTAAAAACAAAACATTTTTTTTGTTGATATTATGAAGTTGGCTACACAAGGTTTTTCTAAATTTTGAAAATATTTTTAACAGTGCAATAATTCTGTTAAATGGGAAACCATTCAATCGAATTTTTCTTGATCTTTTGTAAAATTTCATATAATATTTCCTCTGTTGCTTTATCTGGTGATTGTCATACTTGATAAATAAAATCAAATACGGATGCGGTAATGGGATCAACATTTTTAAAATTTTCCGCTCCAAAATACAGTCATACATAAGTTTCTTTAACAGTTTGCACGAGTTGGTCGTTTGGACTGAATCGCCTAAATTTGAAATCATCTTTGTCGTGTACTAAATTTAGTAAAAATGTTAGTACGGATGTTTAATTAAATAAAAAACTTAAATTAAATAATTAAAAAAAAAAAAAAAAAATCAAATTCCTACTTTTCTCCAATGACAAGTATGACATTTATTGAGAATATGTCAAAAAATTAGCTTTTCCATTTTGTACACTGTCAAGTGTAGTGAGCAATTAGTGACATCTGTAGTTTACCACAAAAAATACATATTTCGGTTACTATTTCTGTTCGAATGAGTTATAAAAATTAAAAAATCCGTTTTATTTTGTTTTCCCCGGACTTATTGTGCTTAATAGAGCAATCAAATGTCAGATTGGTTTTTATGTGCGAAATTTATATGCATTAATATTAATTATTTGAAAAGAAAAAACAACAATTTTATTATTATTTTTTAGTTTATAAAGAATAAACAATTTATCAGAGCCAATCAAAACTTGAAAATCTTTTGTGAAAGTGTTGGATTACGACCTCAATTTGAAAAGTACTTAATTGGTAAGAATTACAGTTTATTTTTATAAATCATTCAAATCATTATTGCAATTCGTCCGAATTTTTCGACTTCAAATCAATAATGTTCGGATGAAATAGATCCGCATGCTCGTTAAACCTTTTATTTACTAAATTATACTCCTAACTTGCTAAAACATTATTTTGAATTGTTTTTCTGAAATGTGAATTTATTTCAATTTCTTATTACCGCCATCTGATTTCAAACACGAAAACTACACGGCCATTTTTTTTTTTTTAACTTATTTAATTAGTCGAGTTTATAAGTAGGTGTGACTAATGGCTTATTACAAAAAAAAACATGAACGAAAGGTATGACGTCATGAGGTGTAAAGATGTGTTTGTAAATAAAGGGGTTTTAGTAAAACATTAATTAAATATCTATAAACAAGATTTTATTAATTGATCTTCAAATCGTATATTTACCAATCATTCTTCTTGATAACGTAGAAATCAAAATTCATTTTTGTAAGACTTTTCATTTAAGAAAAACGATATTAAAAAACATAACTTTTCATATGATTTGTACGAAAAATTCATTTTATTTTGTCTTTCTATCCCCCTTATATTAAGTTCGAATTTTAACCTGACGGCTTGTATATTTAGGTAAGCTTTGGTATAATACAGTGGCAAATCGTGGATTTTTTTTAGCTTTAATAGAATCATAGATAATGGTTCTGGCAAAGTTTGGAATATTATGCGCATTATTCTTATTGTTACTTTGTTAAATTATCGAATATTTCTTTCCGTCCTGGGGGCCTATTCTCGAATTCCACATCCATTTTCCACATGTGGACATCTGTCAAAACTCATAAAAATTGAATTTTTTCGGTACTAAGGAAATATTTCCGAATGGGTATAAGCATGTGTAAAAATTCCCCATATAGGAAAATGTCAATGCCGCATGTGTTTTATATACGAATTACAATTTTCGAACCAATTTTTGACAACTTTGACAGATGTCCACATGTGGAAAATGGATGTGAAATTCGAGAATAAGCCCCCTGAAAAGAAAATTTTCATATTGAATAGTTTGCTGTGGTAGCGACGATATGTTCGAATGAGACAATATTTTACTAGATATGTGTATCTTATTGTTTATTTTTTTGCCTAAGATTAAACCTTTAAAGACGCTACTATCGCATTATTTTACGAAAACGGAATATAGTTTTGTTTTAACTTGGCCAAAACAAAATAAAAAAGGTTAGGCCTTCTTGTAGAATATTCATATTGTCATTCATTGAATTGAATTTTAAGTTTATACAGTGGTACAATAAAGAACTCGCACAGGAAGTAGTTTCTTTCTTAAAGAGCGTGTAATATTGGAAATAATCGAAATAAAATTAAACAACAAACTAGATTAGGTTTATTATTTATTTCAGAAGAAACTTAGAAAACAAAAATGATGAAAACAAAACGTTTAAGTTTATTTTCACAAATAAACATAAACGTATTTACACAAATAAACGTAAAAATTATTCCAAGAAAGAACTCGCACAGCCAGTTTATTCACATTTTGATGGGCGTATCATCGCCTGAACGCTTGAAATTAATATTTCGTTGGATAGCCCTTTGCTTGTATAACTTTTTTGAGTCGTTTTGGCATCGAATCCACAAGTTTTTTTTGTATATTCTGGTGTTATAGCTGCCCATTCTTCTTGCAAAGCCTGTTTCAGCTCTGAGCGATTCCTTACACGCCGTTTGCGCGCCTGTTTTTCCAATTCCGCCCACAAGTTCTCTATAGGATTGCAATCTGGCGACTGTGGTGGAGTTTTAACGTAGCTTGGTGTATTGTAGAGCAACCATAACCGGGTATTCAGAGCTGAATGTTTTGGGTCGTTGTCCTGCTGGATAATATAATCTGCCGGAAGTCCCATTTTGAAGACGCTAGATTCCAGATTTTCCTTCAAGATGTTAATATATTTATACTGGTCCATTATTCCATCGATAATTTGTAAATTTCCCACACCGTTAGCTGACATACAGCCCAGACTATTATATTGTCTCCACCATGCTTTACAGATCCAACCATATTTTTTAGCTGCAGCTCTGTATTTGGCTTCCTCCACACTCGACAATTTCCATCCGAACCACTGATATTGAATTTACTCTCATCTGTAAATACCCATCGATACCAATAATCAACTGGCTTATTTACATATTTTTTAGCGAACTTTAATCGTTTTTCTTTATTCACTTTGCTTATAAAAAATTTTTATCGCGCACTTCTGTTATGAAAATCTTCGTTTCGCAAGGCTTTTCGTACGGTTTCTGCAGAAACAACAAGTCCTTAATATTCCTTTAATTCATCCGTAACTTCTTGGGCACTCACTCTTGGATTTATTTTAATTTGTTGTACAATGAACCGTTTATTTCTGGACGTTAAATTCGATGGGCGGCCAGTTTTTGTTTTATTTTGAACACTTTTAGTAATTCCATACCGATCAATAATTCCCTTGATTGTAGATTTCAGTTTATTGACAATATTGGATATTTCTGATAAACTTTTTGTTTGGTTGTGGAGGGTAACAATGATTTCTCTGTCCTCCGGTGTAGAATATTTGCCAGATCGCATGTTTAAACACTTTTAACATTAACCAGAACAGTAAACCTTCGTTTTTCAGTAAACCATTTATTAATGAATACTGAGATAAAGAGTATTGCAACGAGAGGCAAAAAAGAATACGTAATAAGGTGCAATAGTTTAGTAGTAAGTAGTAAGTAGTATGTATGTATGTATGTAAATAAACTGACTGTGCGAGTTCTTTCTTGGAATAATTTTTATGTGTGTTTGTGTATATGGTAATGAAAATAGACTTAAACATTTTGTTTTCATCATTTTTGTTTTCTAAGTTTCTTCTGAAATAAATAATTAACCTAATCTAGTTTGTTGTTTAATTTTATTTCGATTATTTCCAATATTACACGCTTTTTAAGAAAGAAACTACTTCCTGTGCGAGTTCTTTATTGTACCACTGTATGCTGCGGCAAAACAAAATAGTCAGAGGATCATAAAATTGTATTAAATTATTGTATATAACATACGTATATTATTCTGGAAAAATCCAATTATTATAATAATTATTGATGCACCTGATAATAACTATTGCAAATGATAATAATTATTATAAATGATAAATATTTATCATCAAACGGATCTAAAATAACGGTAGTTTTTACGTGACTATTTTATCGTGTCTCGCTAATCGTGTCTTTTTTTTTGCTAATTTATTTTGAATAACAATAGTAATACGAGTGATTTGTTAAAACTATTGATTCACAATGTAAAAATAAATAAAAGTGTATAGCTAGTTTATAAATATAAAATTGTTGAAAAGTTTGTAGGTGCGTGGTTTAAATATAATAATTAAAATGTTTTGTGTGGTTATGTTGGAAAATAACGTGTTGCATTTGTTTTCTGCAAAAAATATGTCCTAATCTCTTTTAAAAAATGTGCGAATTCTTAACCTACTTAATTAAAGAGTTTTATTTTGTGCTTTGTGAAAAGTAACGTAAACACTTTGTGAAAAGTATTGTATAGTTTCCATTAGAAAACATGATTTGTTCGATTAATTTTTTGCGCATCTCCGAGAAAAAAATTTCAAACGGTTTGCCATTTTTCGTATAATACTTTATCAAAATGATAAAATTTGATGCCTTTATAGGTGTAGCTCCTTTTTAGAGAAACACGCGGTTCTTAAGGTTAAGTACAATTTCGCACGAATTTTTAAAAATTCATTTATTATATTATTATATAATTATTATAGATAATATATGTTTTTGTTAATTTCTTTTAGAAAACTCAATTGATGAACAAGCGCTTTCTGAAATAAGCTGTCCGTATTTAAATTATTTTTCTCAAAGTATAATATTCCAGTCGGTGTTCAAATTAAAATTGCATCACAAATTAAAGTCTGGCAAAAGATTCAGGTTTGTATTATATAATAATATAAATATATTTTTATTAATTAATAACACAAATTTTTAGGACAATCAAAATAGCAAGTTAAAAATAAAATCTTCGTAAAATCTTCGTTGTTTTAAAAGTCAATTAATCATTTCTCAAACATTTTTGTTTAGTTCATTTATTTTTAAGTTAGTTTATTTAGTTGATTTAAATTCCATTTGTTAGTTTAGTTTACAAATTCCTTTTGTAAAAATGAGGTGTTTCAAATGTAATGCTGAACTTGGAAACATAAAAGCTCTCAAATTGCATTTTAAATTTTGGCACAGTATGAGCATTGATAGTATATATGAATGCTGTGAAACACCTTGCTCCCAACCATTTAGTAATTTCAAAGCATTCAAGAAACATGTCATACGGAAACATGCCTCGTTTCGTTCTGACTATACTGAGAAGCACTTAAATATGAATGAAAGTGATGTTAAAATCCCAAGCATTTTAGAAACTGATGGGAATACAAGGAACAAAAAATTGCAACAAGACACTAGTACTACTAGTTTGAGTAGATCGAAGCTGAACACCCAAGAATTATAAGATCATATCAAGCGATCTTCGATCAACTTCTGTATTTCCCTTCACGATATTAACAAATTTGCCGTTTCGGATATTAGTTTTCTTCAAACTTTAGTAGTTACTCAAATTACAAAACCAATTGCAAATTTCCTGAATTTAGAACTCAAACAAAATATTGCCGTTATTGGCTTGAAAGAAAATATTAACTGTTTAGAGAAAATTCTGTTAAATCCATTTTTAAACTGTGGAACTGATTTCATGCTTTTAAAAACTTTATCTGCTACCGGGTTAATCGATAAACTGACGATATTTTCTATCAATAGTGACATAGGCGTTATATATCGTAAAGGGGAAACTTTTTATGAAGAAATAATTACATCAGGAATATTGCTACCTTTAAAATTTCAATTTAAAAAAATTATTGAAAATAACTATGAAGAATATTCTAGAAAAACATTTAATGTTGACGCTAAACGCATTTCAAACTTTTTGGAGGGCCACTTATGGCAGCAAAAAAAAAGCTAAATATCCAAATGAAATATGTATTCCTTTTTTCATGTATCCGGACGATTTTGAACTCAACAATCCGTTGGGGAGCCAGACTCAAGCAATTATCCGGACGATTTTGAACTCAACAATCCGTTGGGGAGCCAGACTCAAGCAATAATAGGAATTTATTACAGCTTCCCATCATTTAACACTAATTCTAAACTAGAAAATATATATTGTGCTGGTTTCATAAAAACGGCAAATCTAAAATCATTTGGGAATACTGCTTGCTTGAAGCACTTAGTTTTAGAAATAAACTCTCTTGAGGAAGATGGACTAATTATAGAGACATCAGCTGGTCAAATTAAAGTTAGATTTATATTAGGTTTATTTCTTGGTGACAATTTGGGTATTAATAGTGCCTTAGATTTTTCCAAATCCTTTTCAAGCAACTATTTTTGTTGATTTTGCAAAGTACATAAAAGTGTTAGTTAAAAATTGTGCGTCGAGAATTCCGCTTTACTCAGAAATATCGAAAACTACAATGAAGATGTCGATAAAAACAATTTTCAAGAAACAGGAATTTATAAATCTTCAATTTTTAATGAAATCAAATCATTTCATGTAGTAAACAATTTTTCTGTAGATTTGATGCACGATGTTTTTGAAGGTGTATGTCATTATGATATAAGCCAAATTTTGATGTATTTTATAAATCAAACATCTTTCACGCTAGATTTATTGAACGAGAGAAAACAGAACTTTAACTACGGGATGATCGATATTTTCAATAAATCAAAGCCCATTAAATTAGATCATTTGAAAAGTAATCGTTTAAAAATGATAGCAAGCGAAATGAAATGTTTCATTCACTTTCTGCCTTTATTAATCGGAGATTTATTTCCGAAGAGAAACAGAGTTTGGAAATTCTTACTATGTTTAGTTCAAATGGTCGATCTTCTTCTTTCAAGTTATTTTACTGAGGAGTCATTATCAATACTTCGCAATTTAATACAAGAACATAACTCAAAATATATTTCACTTTTTAATGACACCCTGAAACCTAAATTTCATTTGTTAACTCACTATCCGTCCATTATTGAACAGTCTGGTCCACCAAAATATTTCTGGTCTTTTAGATATGAAGCGAAACATAAAGATTTTAAGATGTACGCTCGATCAATTACATCCAGAAAAAATATTATATTAACATTAGCTAAAAAGTACCAATTTAAATTTGCATAAATTTTATTAAAAGAAAAAGATATTGATCTTCATTTAGACGAAAAACATAAAATCGCCACTAATTTTTGTTCAAAGTTGAAACAGTTTTTGGCCTGAATGAACATGATATAATATCTTACAAAACAGTCCAGTTTAAAGGAACAGTATATAGTGTAGGCTATTTTCTGTTCAATCATGAACCAAATAATAGTCTTTTCGAAATTTCAGAAATATACGTAGTAAAAAAAAAAATCTGAAGTTATATTACGTTATTGTAGTTAAATTATCTAACTTTCAGTCTCCTATTATATTATCAGTTATATAACATTATATAATTGATAATATAATTTGATATAGTTAATTTTAATAAAATATTATTCATTTCATGATTAAAAAATACCAAAAATATTTGTTTTCTATAAATAATGAAATTATTACATTGATATTGATTTAACTCAATAAGAATGAACATTTTTTTCAGTGTAAGGATCAAATTTAAGTGAAATCGATATTTTATCAAACACTAGCTAAATTTCTTGGTTCTATTCCGAAACTCAAAAAAGAAGTATCTGTAAATGTTCAGGTTCTTCACCATCCAAATTTAATTTCGTAAATAAATTTAAGGTTTATATGTTTTACGATCGGTTGATAATCCGAATCCTGATCTTTCTATGTTTTTAAAGACTTAAATAAATCTTTCGAAGGTACAAATGATGCGCGAATTAAAGCTTTGTACGGTGAGAATGATAATTCTTATATATTTTAATTAAAAATTGTTTATGTTTGTTAAAACCATGTGAAATGTCCAACCATGAAATGTCATCATAAATATTAAGAATTAATTTTATTGGCTGCTAAACGCGAAGACTAGAAAAAATAGTAACTTTACCTGTTTTTTAATTAAAAAATATTTCGATCATCCTGTGATTAATTCCTACAATGCTGGAATTTATCTTATTCAAATAAGCATAAAGAAGCCTTGATTCTTTGAATAATTCATTCCAAATGAGGATTCAAGTATGAACACTTATTTTATCTTCTGGAATTTACCAAGCTGAAATATGCTTAAATCTGCCTTAACTCTTTGTTCAATTTATTTCAAAATAGGCACAATGAACGATTACACATCCATTCATTTTTTTATAACTTATTCCTGTACTAGGAACTTGAATTTCACGCGTAATTTTTGCCTTATGTTTTTACTTAGTTTTTCTTACTCGACACTCCCATTTCCAATAATTGTAGCAGTTGCCACATGTTTGGACAACTAATTTGCATCAGGTGGTTTAATTCATTCGGCAATATTGTCGTTTTGAGGCCGTTATCTCGTGCTTCTCCATACAAATTATATAGTTCGCGAACAAATCGTGGTCGTTTAGCAAATTGATCCTAATTAATATTTATCTGATATGTGTAATAAAGGAACAAATGCTAAAGATATTAAAATTCTAATTCAAACAGTCTCTGCCTATATTCGTGTCGCATTTACCAGGTGTGTATATATGAAATCGGAATTTAGCAATAAATACGCCACATGTCAATGTACCTTTCGACAAACCGTCTCATCGGCGCCATTGTTTTCTTTTGATACCTGTCAACATCATCCAATTCATAACCATACCAGTTTCATACAATAACGCATGTTTTTTACGTGTTAAAAATGTTGAGTTTTGTGCTTACATATTGCGATTGGCGGAAATCATTGAATTTTTGTTATCATTTGAAGCAAACTGCTGTAGAATCAGTTTTTCGAAGCTTACGGTGAGCATGCTATTGGTAAATCAAAATGCTATGAGTGGTTTAATAAATTCAAAAGTGGTTAATTTGACGAGAGAAACGAAGAACGTGGAAGACCACCAAAAAAGTTTGTTGCAAGCATTGTTGGATGAAGATGATGCTCAAATGCAAAAACAACTCGCGGATCAATTGAATGTGTCACGAGAAGTCATCTCTATACGTTTAAAAGCAACGGGTAAGACAAAAGAAAGTCATTTCTCCATCGAACTGTGACTGGCGATGAAAAATGAATCTATTTTGAGAATCCAAAGCACAAAAAGTTTTAGGTCCAGGACAACTATCGACTTGAACTGCTAAAACCTGGTGAAACCGTAAATACTAAACGCTACCAACAACAAATGATCAAGTTGATAAAAGGCAACACAAAGTAATTTTGCTTCATGAAAATGCACCATCACACAAAGCAAAACCGGTCAAAGAAACGTTGAAAGCACCTAATTGGGAAATACTTTCAAATGCGGCTTACTCGCCAGACTTGGCTCGGGTTTGCTGAGTAGCACTTCACTTCCTATGAAATACGAAAATGGCTCAATAACTGGTTTGCCTCAAAAGAGGAACAGTTTTTTTGCAATACTCTGAATAAAATATTCTTAACCATTATCATACGATGAACGTGTACTTTTTACTAAAAAATTCCGGTTTCATATGTACATACCGAGTAATTTTGCATCCAATATCCGATAAATGCCGCTACCCTGATTTTTCCAAATGAAAAAAGTAAAATATCTGAGCCACCTTAAATGCGTGATGTACCACCCGAAATAAGCGTTTTAAAATAAAAAGATTGAATTGTTCCCCTTAAATTGTCGAATTATACCAAGTGGAGTTGTCCGTAGTTGATTTGTGCTATCTGTTCCGCCATCTGTCTTGTTGGCGATGCGGTTGTGTAGACCATCTTTCTTGTCAGCGCAGCAGTTGTATCGGCCATCTGTCTGATCGGCTATGTAGTTGTGTGGGGCAATTGTCTTGTCAGCAATGTAGTTGTCGGTCATCTGTTCTGTCGACAGTGTGATTGTGTCGGCCATCTGTCCTATCGGCGATGTGGTTGTGGCGACCATCTGTACTGCCATCAGCCATCAGTCTTTTCGGCGATGTGGTTGTATGGGCCATATATCTTATCGGCGATGTAGTTTTCGGCCATCTGTCCTGTCGGCGATTGGGTTGTGTCAGCCATCTGTCCTGTCGGCGATGTGTGGTGTCGGCTATCGGTGATGTGGATGTACCGGCCATTTGTCCTGTCGGCGATGTAGTTGTGTCGGCCATTTGGCATGCCGGCCAACATTCCTGTCGGCAATGTAGTGAGAAGATTTCGTTACAAACATGGTAAGCATTTTGAAAATATAGCGAAAAAGCTAACGCTAGTTCTGCGCTTTCAATACAATTTGCCACTGTTTATTCCAAACTACGACATCTTTCCAAGTTTTAAACTTACTATTTTTGCGAAAATTTTAGCTGATTTAAACAGTGTTCCACTTTCTTGAAGTCTCCATTTACTTTTTCCGTTTCAACGGCATTTACGTTCAGGAGCAAATAAAAGAGATTATTTCATTTGCATCTTTGTTTTTCTCTGAAACACATAACTTGTTGTAGTCTATAATTACAAAACGTGCCTAAAACAATTTACATTTGCTAATACATATGCGGCGCCTGTTCGTTAACTTTTTCAATTAATGATAATACAGAAACATCATGTTTGTGCTTAATTATTTAAATAATAAAAATATAAAACCCCCCAAAAAAAAATATTAATTAACAGTTCATCGCCATACTATTTAACAACAAAATTTAAAATTTATGTGTCTGATATAAAACGTACACCAATAGGCGCTAAAACATAAAATATTTGCTCTACAATTGATTATGACGTTATTTTAAATTCAATGGATACGCGTTAATTTACAAATTTTTCTGCGCACTACGTAAAAATCGAGAAATTGTTTTGATTGGGTCCCCCATTAAAAAGCTCACAATCTAAACAGTTAAGAGTTATGACGTTCGTATAAACTAATAAATAAAAGATCTAAACTATGTACGAGTAAAAAGAAGAACTAAATAACGTTTGTTAAATCGATTGTGTCTCGTGATTGTATACAGTTTAAACATTTCATTGCATGAAATGATGAAAGTGAAAGTAATTTTATCTAGAAACATAAATCGAGACCATGAGCAGGTGAGTGCTATTTGTTTTTACAAAGTAAGCAATTTTTTTATTTTATTTACAGGCTATTTCTCGACCATACCGCGAATCAAAAATGTGACCCCATTAACTTAGATCGCGAGTCAGAATTTTATTATTTTCTAAAAGATACAAATTGGAGGTGATCAGCCTTTTAAATTCATCTAAATCATAAATCTTGTTTCCAGATAATTAAGGGCTTTTTATTGTGGTCTCCATTTTTATTTTTATTGACATTTTTAACGGTAGATATTCTATGCCTCAACTGCGTATTTCCATAACTTCGCAATTTTGACGTTATTTTCTAGTGGTTGAACTTATTTTAAAACATCCTGACAAGATGCTCAGCACGCGTCAAATGTAAAACGAAGCTGCTTATTTGAACATCGCAAATCCGCATTCAAATACAAATTATATTATGCAATTTTAACAGGACTTCAACCATTAGAAAATGCGTCAAAATTACGAGGTTGCACAAACACGACGACGCGCGCAATAGCGAAATAACTCGTGAAAAGCATTTATGTTTATCAATTTGAGAGAAATCGTCATTATTTTAATTATTAATAAAGTTAACTTCTTTATAGTCAACCCTTTTTGCACTTCCAATTGAACCTTTTACACTTCAATTGATCTTTTTATACTTCAAATTGATCCTTTTACATTTCAAATTGAACCTTTAGCAAATTATACCGGGTGATTTTTTTAACCTGATACCCTCAAATATCTCGGAAAATAAGCACTCTACGAAAAAAATGGTCAAGATCAAAATTTAATTATTCCGTGGGGGAAATACATTAGTTTTAAACAAATTATTTTTTTTGGCTCTTTTATTTTTGTATAGATTTAAACTTGAGCTTTCAATCCCAATTCGGGATCATTTGGTGCGTTCCATTTGATGTGGCAAAGTACAAATAAGTACTTGGGAGTAGATGGTAAATGGAACGCAGAAAATTAATTGCGAAAATAAAATTTAATTTAAAAAAATTTAGGTGCAACATGGGAAGTTGAAAAATTAATTATTAATTAGAAAACTGATCAGCCATTTCTTACCGATTAGTTATACTAAATATTCGTGTAAATAAATTCGTGTAAATAAAAAAAAAAGTCGGAAGTTTCAAGAATCGAACTCCAAACACCCATCACTCTTTCATCTTACCACCACCACTCATCTCTATATAATTCTACTAATTTTTTCGTTTCTGATAAAATTCGCAATTGGTGAAATATCGCATAAAAATTTTTGTTATTTTACCAGGCGAACATAATTTAAAAAACAACATAATTGTCAGCAACGTGGCATTATTTTGTATCAAAGCGTGCCACTTCAAGTTATGTGACACTTGAACATACAAAATAAAGTCATATTGCTGACAATTCTACCTTCTGGTAATTTCTATTTGCCTGTTAAAATGACAAAAATTGTTTGCGATTATCGATGAACAAAAAAAAAAAAAATTTAAATTTTTGCTTACCTGGTAAATAAAAATAAACTTTTTTTAATTATAAAGGCAATCATAACTCTAGCAACCACCCAAATAGAAAATTTGGAGATTTTTATTACAAAAATAAAATCCTTCAGGTGCGGGGATCGAACTCGATACCTCTATCATTTTCATCTGCTCTCTTATGATAAGAGTTCGATCCTCGCGGCTGACGGATTTCTTTTTTGTAATAAAAAGCTTCAAATTTCCTATTTGGGTGGTTGCTAGAGTAATGATTGACTTTTTAATTAAAAGAAGTTAATTTTTATTTACCAGGTGAGCAGAAATTTAAAAAAAAAAATTTTTTTTCATCAAAAATCGTAAAAAATGTTTGTCATTTTAACAGGCGAACAGAAATTACAAGAAGGTAGAATTATCAGCAATATGACTTTATTTTGTATGTTCAAGTGTCACATAACTTGAAGTGGCACGCTTTCATACAAAATAATGTCACGTTGCTGACAATTATGTTGTTTTTTAAATTCTGTTCGCCTGGTAAAACAACAAAAATTTGTACGCGATTTTTCGCCAAGTCCGAATTTATCAGTATTTAAACGTAAAACTGAGTAGAAATTACAAAGAGATGAGTGATTAGATGGTAAGATGAAAGAGCGGTGTGCGAAATGTTTGGAGTTCGATTCTTCAAACTTCCGACTTTATTTTTTTTTTTTTAAGCAAAAATTTGATTTTTTGTTATTTTCACGAATTTTATACCAAATTTTTTTTTTGTAGCGATCTCGAGATCCCGACTAATCTTCTCGGATTATCCCCAATTCAAAATTTTTCATCTAAAAATAATTTTTTTCGTTTGCTTTGCTTAGATTCGAACTCCAGGCCTTCTTCACTCCACTCCATCACCTTACTACCTCGGCTATTTCTTCACATACAAGTTATAATACATTTGTTTGTTTTATGCTATCAAAACAAAAGTGTTTATAATATGTCGATATGGTGACATCTCTGTTAGGGCATATGTACTACATTTACTACACAATGTTTCTGCTAAGTGATGAAATATTTGGTTTTGCTTAAAAGAGGGCGTGTGTTTTACTTTTGTAAAAATGTCTGAGGCTCTATTTTTTAAATAATTAATAATTAATTACGTAACATTATTATTGCATTAAAATTTTGTTGTTAAACATTATTATTGCATTAAAATAATATGGATTAGTTGTACTAAATATTTTGGTAACGAAGTCGCCATAAATTCGAAAAGCAAACTACTCATAAAATTTAGCAAGAGTAGCTGCGTGCAGTCAGAAGTACTTGTGTGTACTTTGCCATGTTAAATGGAACGCAGCAATTGTCAAAAGCATAATGAAATTATTTTCAAAATGAGTTCCTTTTTTATATAAAAATTCGACATAAAACAATCAAACATTTGTTACTAAAAACCGATTTTTCATGGAAACGCAAAGCCTAGACAATTTTTTCGAAAAAACATTTTTCTTGGCTAAAGCGATTCCATGTAGAAAGGTTGTACAATTAAATAAAAATAAAATGAGTATGAGACAAAAAACTTATATAAATACATCATACGAGTTGCCAATATAAGCATAATCTTCCACAATATTAATTGAATTTGTACTTGATTTAATATGTAACATTTCATGGTTTGTTTATCGAGAATTTTGACGTTATCTAAATTGATTGAATGATTTGAATTTTTCAGATGCCGTGTAAGTGCGCTAATATTTGAATTTAGATCTTTGTTGGTGTCATATCTGTGTTTATAAATTCTTTTTTCCAAAAATTGTTTTGTCTGACCAGTATACGTAGCGTTGCAACTACAACGAACTTGGTAAACCAATATCCCGAAAAATTAATAAAAAATGTAATTTGGAAAACAAGAAATTTTCATAGAAATACGATATCTAGACCAGAAAATGAAATCACAAACTTTTTGGCCATTCCATATATAAAAAACCTTTATGAAAAAATAAAACGTCTGTTCCAAAATTATAATTTCAAAATTGTGGGATGTGCAGCAACAAGTCTAAATGGAAACATTTTTTCCAAAATTAAAGACAAGGTACCTTTAAAAAAACAATCAAATGTGGTTTACCAAGTTCGTTGTAGTTGCAACGCTACGTATACTGGTCAGACAAAACAATTTTTGGAAAAAAGAATTTATAAACACAGATATGACACCAACAAAGATCTAAATTCAAATATTAGCGCACTTACACGGCATCTGAAAAATTCAAATCATTCAATCAATTTAGATAACGTCAAAATTCTCGATAAACAAACCAATTTTAGGAAAAGATCGATTTTGGAAATGTTACATATTAAATCAAGTACAAATTCAATTAATATTGTGGAAGATTATGCTTATATTAGTTGTTTTCCAATCGACCAACCGCAAGCACCCGCTAGCAAACCGCTAGTAGAAAGGGTTTTGTCCTTGCTATGGTCGATTGGAACGACTAAAATGGATGATGTTAGTAAAACATACCCTATAAATCGTATATGTTTTGCAATTGCTGTCAAAATTTTAGTGTGGCGAACAATTAAAAATAAAAATATTTTTTTTTTAACAGCTTAACCAACGTATTGACAAATACTATAGAAAAATGTTTATTTTTGACACACAAAAAATAAATATTTTTGACATAAAAAAGCGGTTTACCAAGCGGTTCTACACTCAACCGTCTAGCGGCGAAATTTTGCGTAACTGCTTCTAACTGCTCGTGAAAAATAACAAGAGCAGTTACGAGTAGTTCATTTAGCGAAGACAAAAACCTTTCTACTAGCGGTTTGCTAGCGGGTACTTGCGGTTGGTCGATTGGAAAACAACTATTGGCAACTCGTATGATGTATTTATATAAGTTTTTTGTCTCATACTCATTTTATTTTTATTTAATTGTACAACCTTTCTACATGGAATCGCTTTAGCCAAGAAAAATGTTTTTTCGAAAAAATTGTCTAGGCTTTGCGTTTCCATGAAAAATCGGTTTTTAGTAACAAATGTTTGATTGTTTTATGTCGAATTTTTATATAAAAAAGGAACTCATTTTGAAAATAATTTCATTATGCTTTTGACAATGATCCCGAATTGAGATTGAAAGCTCAAGTTTAAATCTATACAAAAATAAAAGAGCCCTATACCAAAAAAAATATTTTGTTTAAATATAAAGAATTGGCTCATTATAAATAAAAATAATTTATAAATACATTAGTGTTAAAATTCGTACCCCCTCCTCCTTGTAGGTGAGGCGGAGGGTAACTTTGAAACTAAAATATGAACTCCTATTTTTTATTGCAGATTCGGATTCTACAGCTAAAAATATGTAGGATCTGACTGAAACATTTTTTTCGATTCATGATAGATGGCGCTGTAATTGGCGATATTTTTTTTCGATTGAAAGATTATGAGGCGAAGGGACTCATGTAAATCAAGCACCCTTTTTCCAGTTATTCGAAATTTGCAAAAGGAATACATTTTTTGACGACCAATTTCGAGTATTTACAATGAAACCGTGGCATTTTTATTGCAGACGTATTGCAGAATCGTTTGCGTAGGTTCTCAGTAGGAGAAATCGAAAAAGAATATCGTCAATTACAGCGTCATCTATCATGAATCGAAAAAAATGTTTCAGTCAAATCCTACGTATTTTTAGCCGTAGAATCCGAATCTGCAATAAAAAATAGGGGTTCATATTTTAGTTTCAAAGTTACCCCCGCCCCATCTACAGGAGGGAGGGGGGGTACTAATTTTAACACTAATGTATTTCCGCCACGGAATAATTAAATTTTGATCTTGACCATTTTTTCGTAGAGTGCTTATTTTCCGAGATATTTGAGCGTATCAGGTTAAAAAAATCACCCGGTATGTATGGCCAATTAGGATAGAACTTACCTATTTCTTAAGGAGTTTTAGTGAGATTTGAAACATGCGTTGGAAATGGGATTCTAAAATGATTTTTAGATGAAGCTCTGGAATGTGGCTAAATTTGATGGAACTTGCCTATTTCTAAGATGAAATTCTATAGGTACACTGAAAGTGGAATTCCTCCCATTAGGATGGAAGTTTACCGTTTCTTATCTGACAATAATAATTCGACATGTGTGATGGAAATGAGATTGTAAAATTATTTTTAGATAAAATTCTGGAATACGGTCGATCGGAATGGAACTTGCCTGTTTCTTAACCAATTATCGTGGAATTCAACTTGTGCAATGGAAATGATAATGTAAAATGATTTTTTTGATTTAGTTCTGGAAAATGGCCAAACAGCTCTGAAGGCAAAACATACATGTATTGCAGAGGGTAAATCGATTTCACCTCCTCGAATATTGCGGCCGTATTTCTTGTTCGCCAAGTTTCCTCCTAATAGGTTATCATATCATTTTATAATCCCAGTTCCATCACACGTATCGGGTTTCATCGTTATCGATTTATAAATTTTCCAAGTTTCGTGCCGTTTGGCCATTCTCCAGCACTACATCAAAAAAACATTTTAAAATATAATAATCGGTTAAGGAATAACCAAGTTCCATCCTACTTGACTGTATTTCAGAGTTTCATCTAACAATTATTTTAGAATTCCATTTCCATTGCGGTTGTCAAATTTCACTAAACCCGGTTATGGAATAGCCAAGTTCCATCCTTCTTGGTCATATTCTAGAACTTTATCTAAAAATCCGTTAAGAAATAGATAATTTCCATTTCAATTTGAAGTGTAAACCCTGTACATAATAAATAATCTATTAAACACGAGAACATTTTATATCAAAATGTTATCACTGATCATTTGTATAACTTTTGATTAGAGGCAATTATTACACAAACGGATCATACAGTTCAATTTCAATATTATTAATTTGTATTTTTATCACTGGCATAAACAGATCCTGTATATTTTAATCTAATAATAGTTCTAGAACTACAGGCCTTGTTGTTATTATTTATTATGAATAAATGAATGCAAAAACTATAAAATTAGTTTTAATGTTCAAAAACAAAAACACATTAATTAATTTATCACGAAAGTCGTGGCATACAATTCAAAAAGAGAACACGTAATAATGCAAAAATATTTCACGCATTTAAATAAGATATTATGTATAGTTAATTGGGTCAAGTACAAGTACAACCACCTTCACTTAAAGACTTTGTGTTATATGGGTCATTCTACGGTAGGATGGACTATCACGTTTTAAAAGATGATTTTCAAATTATTTAATTTGTATCACTTTAACAAACCCACAATTGATTAAAATAATGTTGAGTTACTGAATGTCATTAAAACAAATTCGACCAAATTAAAATTAAATTTAAACTATTCATTTAGAAATATGATGATGATAACATTTCAAATTAATCCATAATTTGTTAATCGCCTTATATGCATATTACTCGCATGCCAACCATCTAATGAAAACATGTTTGATTTAAGAAAAACCATTGCATTCGTCTTATTTATTGTCATCATCAATATTATAAAGATAAATCGATTTTGAATTCACGCGAATTTTTTTGCCTCCTCGTCTTATCTAGCACGTTTTCAGTTGTTTTTTATTCGCTTAATTGGTTTCACTTTGAAAAATTCTAATAAAACATCATGCTGATAATTAACAAACAAACAAAAAAAAAAAATTTGCTTATCTTGAATTTTTAAGTGTGTGTGCGCACACGCTTTCTTATGATATCACAAAGCCATAGTTCGTACGAGTATAAATATTGTCAAGCCCCCGAATTTAGAGCCAATAAAATTTAAGAATTTGTGACGCGTATTGTTTGTTTATTGTTTATTTATATTCCAAAAATAAAACGCATGATATTTTTTTGTCAATTAATTGAAATCGTGTATTTATATTAATAAATAATTGAGTCACAACATCTTTAAAGCAAAATCATGCACAGATGTTGTTATTGCGAAAATTTAATAATATTTCAGTAAATACTTTAAAACAATTATTCAATGGCGATCTGTCTCATTGGGTGTAGTAAATTATTATTTTTATTATTAAGTGGCAAGTGTTCAGTATATTGTGAGCCGTTATATTTTAAAATCTTAATCACCAACAAACAGGTTAGTTTGAAATCGTGAAGTTTAATTGTTTTCGAACGAATAATTTTTGGTGGTTGATAAGTGAATATAGAAAAAGATTGTGGTAAGTGAAATTTTTTTTAGGCTGAGTAACAAATAACAACTTTAGTAATCAGGCGTACCCTTATCTGCAATGAACTGTTCCAATTTCATCTACAATCTCCAATTATATGGAACAAATCTAAAGGGCTGAAATTTCATGTCGATCTGGAAAATTACGTGCATACGTGAACTCATCTCAAGTCAACACAAACCCTAAATCAATCCCTAACTGAACCTCTTAATCCCTTACTCAACTCCAATCAAATCAACCCCCAACTCAATCCCTAACTCAACCCCAAATTCGACCCCTAACTCAACCCCAAACAGAACGCCCAACTTAATCCTCAAACCAGCATACATAAAAAATTGGTCAACGTGTATCGAAAACCACACGATATTTAATAGCACGCGTTACAATAATAACCACATGGTTTTACTATTGACGTACATTTCCTAATTGGGAATTGAACTATTTTGACAGTATTCTAGCAGTTGGGAATATTATTTTTTACAAAAGTGTATTTTGGCAATTAGGAATTTTTGAATGTAGGTAAAACTAGTTCCATTTTATGTAAGTTTTGACGTTTATTTTTCACTATTTTTTTTTTGTGGCGAATTAGAAGAAACTGGTTGTTTTGAGTGTGTTCATTATATTATTTACAACGTAAACGTCATTTCCAATGGAAATGGGGTTTTTCAAATGATTTCAAGGCAAAGTTCTGGAATATGGCCAAGTATGATGGAACCTGCCTATTTCTCAAATTAAAGGGATTCTTAAATCATTCTTGGGACGTGTCCGAACTTTATGATAATTATTCCAGCTGTAATAAATATGACATTATTTTGTAAGCAAATTATCACAGCCACTACACTACGTGTTGTAAATTTGACACTTCTGTAATAATATTCATAAACAAAAGCGCGCAATAACAATAATTAAGCTGGTTATTTATTACGTTTTTATTAAATTAATTTATTTCTAAAAAAAAGTAGTACAAATAAAACTTATTACAAAATATGGAAGAAACAATTATTTCATTCCTGTCAAAATAATTACAAAAAAAAAATTATCACAAACTTCGGACACGGAATAGAATATGGCCAATGATGACAAAACTTGGCTATTTCTTAACCAATTATGATGAAATTTGATGTATAGGGGTGGAAATGGGATTCTAAAATGATTTTTCGATAAAGCTCTGGAATATGGCCAGGTAAGATGGAGCTTGGCTATTCCTTATAAATGGGATTCTAAAATGATTTTTAGATGAAATTCCGGAATATGGACAATTAGGACGGAACTTGGTTATTCCTTAATGGCATCTGCCATGGAAATGGGATTCTAAAGTGATTTTTGGATAAAGTTCTGGAGTATGGTGAAGTAATATAGAACTTGGCTATTTCTTAACCGATCATGATGAAATTTGACATGTGCGATGGAAATGGGGTTCTAAAATTTGTTTTGGATAAAGTTGTTGCCATATTCCATACCTTCATCTAAAAATCATTTTAGAATTCCATTTCCAACATACATGTCAAATTTCATTTAATTATTTTTTTTTACCATATTACAGAATTTTATCCAAAAATCATTGAAGAATCCCATTTCAATCATGGGTGTCAAATTTCACTTAAACCAACTAAGAAATAGCCAAGTTGCATCCTAATTGACTATACATATAATTTGCTAAAGGTTTAATTTGAAATGTATAAAAGTTCAATTTGAAATATTAAAGGTTCAATTTGAAGTGTAAACGGAACAAATTGAAGTGTAAAAGTTTCAATTTCAAGTGTACTAAATATCTATCCGTGTCCGGTCTAATAAAATGTCAGCTTATCTAAGGGAGATTTTCATTGAAAAACTTTAGTTGCATGGAACTTTAAAGTTTGTCGGATGAAGTTAGGATTCCGCTAAATTGATTGTCCGTTGAAATGAGGTTTGACTGTATTTAATAGTGAGTGTTTATATATACAATATGTACAGTATACGTGTGTGATATTTAAAGAAATGCACACGCATTGAACGATTTGAACCAAACTCAAACATTCATCTCCTTCTTGAGAGATGATAATCAGATCAAAAGTTACTACAGAGAAATTTCTAAAACCTCAAAAGTTGAGTTGATTTTGATGATGGTATGTTGGTATGAAGGTTTGTATATAAGAATTGTGTGATGGTGACAGTAATAGTGATGGTAGTATGATTATGATGTTGGTATGATGGTATGGTGGTATGAAGGTTTGATGGTATGATGGTGATATGATGATATGTTGTAGTTGATGGGCTAAATCGATCTTTTTTTGTTAACAGATGAGAAAATAAACAAAACATAACAAAAAAGATCGATTTAGCACATCACTAGTATGTTGGTATGATGGTATGCGATTGGTTCGAGCTAAGTTGAGTTGAAGTTGAGTTAGGATTTAGTTAGCCTGTATTGGGGTTAAGTGACTTGTTTGGCTGGGGAATTATTTAGGAGTTGATTTGGAGTTAGGTTAAGCGTTGATTTGAAAGTTGATTTGGGGTAGGTTTGGTGATTGATTTGAGGGTTTGGTTGGCGGTTAATTTGGTGATTGCGTTTAGAATTATGTTGCTATTGAGATCGTGGTTGATTTGTATATTGAGTTGGAGGTTGAGCTAAAGATTTACTCAAGAGAATCATTTCGGGATTGTTGAGTAGAATAAATCAAGACCATAGTTCTGACCACCACCTAAGGTTTCAGCCCTTCATACTTTAGAATTAAATTTAACTAAATATGTGCTAAAAACCTATACTCCTTTTCCTGTATTAAGAAAATAAGTTCCTACTATAAATAAAGCATTTACTTACTTTTTTAAATGTTTGTTTATTAAAAAGAATAAAAGTATCAGTTCTTTTTTAAAAATAGAGTAAAATGAACAGAAAATTATCAAAACGTTTGTTGTCACTACAAAAATTTAGTTAACTTTTATTTATTAATCGTTTTCCTGAATATACGACTGAGTACGGAAAGATGTTTGGTTCATTCAAGCAGTGTGTAACACATTTTGTGCGAATAAAAGTGAAAATAGTGCTATTAATAGTCAAAATCATTGAAATTTAATTGAATAATAGTATTGAGAAAAAGCTGTAAGTAAATTTAAAAAACAGAAACTAGTGGTTAAGTGTAAATGACAAATTTCTGTTCTTTTTATTTCATGTTCAAGCAGCCATTTTCATTAATTAACTCAAAATTTGTGTACCAGCTAATGGTTTTTACGGTTTGGGTTTTCAATTAATTGTTTTGTTGACAATATTTAAGAAAATCAAGTGTTTTAAATGCTCGATAAAATTTGGCTAAACTAATGTGGCAGTGTGGCAGAAAATTTTACGAGCTTATTTCAAAGCGTTAGAGTGTTCTGTGTTGACATGCTCTTATGAAACATTCTATGCCTAACACTAAAATGTTATAATGAAGCAAACGGTAAAATTTAAAATTTTTGCGATAGTGCGACACTACAATTGAAAAGCTCAACGAGTTCAGAGATTGGAAATAATGAATTTAATTTTTCTAACATTAAAAAATCCGAGCATTCGGCAATTTTTTATTAGAATTACAAAATAAAAATAATTTAACAAGTTGTGACATATTAGAAATTCAAAATTCAATTATAGATTCTATTTTAGTTCCTATTATGAAAGCTATTAAAATTTTACTAAATCAAAAGTTACATAACGTATATTCTGACCATGAAAAATTCTTAAATTTTTTCGAAAACACATTTTATAGTTTTGATACAAACTAAACAATTTAAAAATTATTTTGCTATTAAATAATATAGCATCACTTATAAAGTTGTTAAAGGATTCACTCTCGGTGAAATCGAGTTCGACGAATCAAAAACTGTTGGAACCCCTTATAATTTCACACGCTAAAGGCATAATTCGCGTAGAAAATCCAAACAATCTCCGAAATAGAAATAATTGCGCTAAAAATGTAGCAGAAAACGATCGTCAATCATCCGGAATAATAAGTGAGTCTATTTTAAATTAAATCACATCATTCGAAGTTACATCTAACTATATTCGGTTGATTTAACGCACGATTTCTGCGAAGGTTTGCTACGTTATGACCTAAGCCATGTACTCCAATAATTAAAAAATCTTTCTTGATAAATAATTACAATTCGCGCAAGTAATCATTTAACTATGATTCACTCGAAAATAAAAATTTGTCCCCTGTTATTAGTAAGTCACACTTAAAAAATTTTCATTTTAAAATGTGTGTGCGAGAAATGATGACATTTATACATTTCTTACCTTTGATGATCGGTGATCTTGTTCCATCAAATGAAGAAGTGTAAAACTTTGTTCTAAATTTAATCGACTTAAATAACATTTTTTTTTTTGCTTCAAGAAATGTCGTTAGCAACCATAACAATTTTAAAGATGCACTTAAATCCAAGTACCACTTCTTGACGCACTATCCTACAGTAACAAAACAATCAGAGTTCAAGTTATATATAGTAAATCGGGATCGCTCTTGTTGAATGTTTAAATCTTGTTGGCAGTCTTGGCATCTGTTGAATTTTTTAAATAGCTGATTCAACAGCGAACATACCAACAAAGCACTAAATTCCATTTCTTTATCGAATAATACTTTTATTATATTACCTAGCAACGAAACTATGGATGTGGCTCAAATTGAACTATTCCAAATATCTGTTGAATTTGTATGAACATTTTAATAGTAAGCATTAATAATAGTACCGTAACTACAAATTTCGGCCCCTCGCCCCGCAAAATTTTTCTTGGGCATCTTAAAATCCTTCTTGTACCTATGAACAAGTAGAGCTTTTAGATAAAAACTTATTTCTTCGTATTGTCCAGCCTCGCGTTAATTAATAGTATCTAATTTCGAGAGAATATACGATACCGAAATGCTTTGACGATTTCTAAATATATCAAAAAATTATCACAAATTTCGAATAAAATCCTTGATTTGAAAAATATCAAGAATTTCGAAATAATCTCAAAAATGTTGAATTTTCAAAGTATCTTAAATATTCTAGAAAGTTGTCAGATATCGATTATCCGTAATTAAGTAAAACCATAGGAATTCCTATACGCGCTAATCACCACCATGTAAAACGTAAATAACCTGGTCATTCTTGAATAATTTCGAATAACCTATAATCTCGAAAAATCTACTATCACGATTCAGATTTATCTGTGTAACTCTGCAAATTGCCACAACTCAAAGCTAAGCGCAGAACATTGCCTGACAAAATTCGAATAAATTTGAAAATCTTTAAAATTTTCGAATGATCCTAGGAATGTCGAAAAACTTAAGAAATGTCCCTTTCAGATAAAATCGAATAATCTCTATATTATGTGAATCTCGATTGATCTCGATCAATTTCAATAATACCGAAAAATTTGGATATTAATGAGTAATTTTGGAAAGCCTGTAAAAATTTAGAAAACCCACAACAATTTCGAAAATTCATTTAAATATTGAATTATTTGTCAAGTAATTTAATGTTACTAATATGTACTATTAAGCAAGCTGAGACTAGTAAATATCAAACAATAATTTTCTTCGAATAGGCTCTAGGATTCTCGAATAACATCGAACCATCAAATACACCCTACAATCTCAAACATACTCCAATAACCTCGAAAATCTCAATAACCTGACTGTTTCGAAACACCAATAATTAAGTCTCGAACATCATGCACCCCATTTCCATGCTCTCCATGTCATTAAAACATGAAATCCCAAATAAGGGCATATGAAACAGGGGAACTTGCCAAAAAGAACACTATCACTAACTGCAAAATTAATTTGGAATTTGCAATTTCCTTATATTTGAAATAGTTTTTCAAAATAAACCGCTTTTACCTAGTTTAGCGGTAAATTTAGTTTTTATTAACCGTTTACTAAGGTTTGGCTCTAAGTAACCATTGAATCCCTTTTCTAAAGCCAAAGGCGCTCTTAGGAGGGAAACAGGTTTCCGTCGCGGTTAGGTATTTTTCTAGGAAGAAAGTTTCAAAAATTTCTTGTTTTTCAGATTAGTATTAGCTCCTTTTAACAAATCAGATCATCCTTTTTCAAATAAAGTTTAACCTTTTTTAATCAAAACTTGATTTGTAAAAGGTTGAATTTGATACGCAAAAGAGGTAAATTTGGAGTGCAAAATGCGTGTTACAAATAATTTAATACAGTAAACACTAAAATCGTTATCATTTGATGTCGAAAAAAGCTTTAATTTCAAACGAGTTTAGCAAATTTAAATATCTGTCAAAACCTAAACCCATTTTTATTTGTATGGGCACCTTCAGCAACCGAGAAGAACTTTTTGGGTCTGTCTTAAGAACTTTGTTTTCTTAAAAATTTTTTAGAAATGTTCTGTTCTGCATATTTGAAAGGGTGGTCTACTTTAAGCTTAACCTGAGCTACCATCTATCTAATCTTGACTTTGAACTAATATTCGAACGCCTGATAAATACCTATAGTTACGCCACTAATTAATAATACTAGAAATACTTACTTATTACTTAAAATTGTTACAAATATATTATGATATGATTTTTTTCGGCTTTTATAGACAAAATACGAGTATATTAATACTTTTTTGGTAGATATAATATGAGTCATTGGCTTCTTTATTTTCTGAATAACCAATCGAAAATTTTGCGATAGTCATTATTACAATTAATTTATTTTGCCTATATAAAAGCCGAAAAAATCATATTGATTAACAGACCAATTTCAACTCCTTAATTACAAATAATTATATTTATGTTTAATTTTAGCGATAAATGTGGATATAGATCATCTAAAACAAATGAGTTTTAGGCAGATTGATATCCTTTTGGAAGGCTTTCTGGCTGATACAAAAAATGATTTTGCATTTGAACATCTTAACTGCCAACGTCATTAGAAAATGAAAGCAATAATCAGACCAGAACCACTGCAACATCATTTTTCTGCCGCCTTATTAATTTTCATTGTCCAATATGCCAACTGGAAAAATTACAACACATAGTATCGACGACAAAAACAAAAGGAAGTATATGATAAAAGCATATTATGATGAATACAAATCGTTCAACGAAGAACATCAAAACTTGTTACCGTGCTGGGATGTTCTAACATCACTATTTTCGATATTCGATACGCTTTATGTCTCTTTTTTCAAGAACAAAATCGCATTGTCTTTCACTTATTTAATGACGTTTTTCCTATTATTGTCTAAGTATTTTCGATTCAGCCTGCTATTTCTTCATCATTTTATCACTGCAAAAATTTTTTGTGATACTTTGTCGATTATGTTGAAAAAGGATAGTAAAGAAATTTATTCTAATTGGCTGAGATCGCAATAGATGAACGTAATTGAGGAAGCGAAATAATGGGCAACTTTGTTCATGAAAAAAGAGACATAAAGCGTATCGAATATCGAAAATAGTGATGTTAGAACATCCCAGCACAGATTTAATAGTGGAATACTTTATAGAAAATAAAATACCTCTGACTACGGATATGTGTGCTGAACGTACTTCTGAAATTAAATTAATGTTTACTGCAGAAGAAAAGGTACAGTATAAATGTAAATATAAACAATAAGAAACGTAAAAATGCAGCACCAATGGGTCGATTGTATACAAAATGCCGCAACCGTAAATACAAATTCAAACGAAACGGTTTAACTTACGAAAAAAACAAAATACAAGACACACCTCAAGACAGTTTCACATTTACAAATAAACGGGTTGATCGGCTGACGACCACTTTAGAGCGCTAAAATACAAGACTTTAATGGCACACGAATTTACAGATCATTGGAAAGAATTCTGCACGTAAGGCTAAATCAAATATACGATACAACATCTTCAAAATAAAAAATGGAAGACTTGCCAAATTACAAGGAAGCCGATGGATGGATATAAATGTACATATATACATATATGTATAGTATTAAGTAATAACATTATTTATTTATTTTAGATCGATTTAGATTTTGTTGGGTTATATACGGATATTAAAAGTATATTTGACCATTATGATGAATTTAAAAGAAAAATTATAAATGTATATGGTGAAAAATACGTCAAATCACATTTTTTTGGAAGTCATGTTTTAATTTTTACATTTTTTTGTTTCGAATGTATAGCACTAATTAAACAAACCATTTATGGAAAATACTTTTCTTGTTGCTGTTGTTGTTTTTTAAGATACAGGGTATTTAATTAATTAATTTTGTTTTCTTGCAAAATACGTTTAAGCATATTTACATGCAATCTACAAATTGTTTATATGGACTTAAACGTACTTTGTTAGAAAACGAAACAAGAAGCTGCGCGTATTTTTTAATATGTCTAATGTAGGGTCTTAAATGGGGAAAAACATAAAAAAGCACATAGGAGAAAATTCAAAAAGAAAGTTTCGACGGCCATTTTGAAAAAGAAGAAATACAAGATGGTACCATTTTTATAAATATTTTTTAATCCCTATTCATTTATCTTTAAAATGAGCCCAATTTTATAATTTTCGGATAGTTAGTTTTTTTCTGTAGCAATAAGTAGAATACCAAGTGCATGAAATTTTTTATTATTTGACACCCTATATCTTAAAAACCAACAACAACAATAAAAAAATGTGTTCCATAAATTGTTTGTTTTACTCAGTGCTAAACATCCGAAACATAAAAATATCCATATTTAAAAAAGTCATAGAATCCTAAATCCCGAAGCTGATAGTCCTTAGTTGTTAGTCTTGTAACGCGCCTCTGTGTCTTGTATTCGGTCTGTGTGTTGACTGACACTAAATTACATTAAGAAAAAACCAAATGAAAATAATAAAATCTAATAATAAAAAATTAATAAATCTTTCCATTTTCAGGTGGAAGCTGTGCTGCAATATTCCATATAATGTACTTTCTGCCGTGTTAAAGCCGCACTTTGACAAAAATGATCGGATTAAACATGAGGAATATTTAAAAAATATTCCATTCCCGAATCGCAAAGTTTTTGAAGTGAAACTTTTTTGGGAAGGGTATGTATAATTCGAAAAAAACAAAAGAATATTGAAACGAAATTCTGTGACGGAAGCGAATCTATAACAGTAATTGAATTTTAGGTACAATTGAACCTTTTCGATACAGTTCATTTGTAAAGCCCGGTACGTTGCTGAAGTGAAATGAAACTTCTCATATAAAAATAGCACAAACGAGACCGAAAATGAAATTTTCACCGCTGAATTTCACTTTGTGGTACACAGTTTAGCTAGCGAAATGGGAGATGTCGTATTAGAATACAGATGCCTGTATTTTATTGGGTATATGTAAAATTAAGTTCCGTTTTTCTAATAGATGGCGTAATTGTTCTTATATGGATTGTGTGAATTTGGTAATACAAGTTTTTGAAAAGTCTCTTCATAACCTTCAAAACGTAGTATATGACATTTGATTAAAATATAAACAACACAGTTTTTTATTCGATTTAAAATGAAGAGTTTTATGCCAAATAATTGTCATTTGCGGGAATTTTTATTGTATTTTTTACTATAAAGAAAAGCGCTGCTGAAAGTCATAGTATATTTGTAGAAGCTTACGGTGAACATGCTTTTTCTGTTAGTATATGTAGAAGGTGGTTTAGGGAATTAGAAGAAGGTTTATTCGATGTTGAAGGCGCACAACGTGAAGGTAGACCGAACAAATTTGAAGATGGAAACATGCAAGCATTATTGGATAAAGACAACACACAAACGCAACAAGAATTGTCAGAAGCATTGAATATTGTTCAATCCGTTGTCAGTAGACGCCTACATGCAATGCAGATGGTTCAAAAATTTGGGAATTGTACACCACATGAATTAACAGAAAGGCAGATGGAATGTCGAAAAATCACTTCTGAAATGCTTCTTCAAAGACAACAAAGATAGGGTTTTCTGTATCGAATTATAACTGGAGAAGAAAAATGGATTTCAAACTAAATTTTCACGTCAAATTTATCTTCCTATTTTTGGAGACCAGTGAAAATTTCATTTCACATGAACAGCGTACTGGGCTTAAAAGTACAATATACATACAGTGAAATTCATTTAAACATTAAATAATTTTCCTTATGCGTTTTTTGTCTTATTAAATTTAAAAAACACAAATTTCATTAACTGAAAATTATTAAAATTGGTACAAAAATCGGTGCAAAAATCTTCAAATAATTACAAAGTAATAACAAGTCAAAGGTATGTAGCAGTATCAGAATTAAGACAGCCCCACCACAGAAAAAAATAACATATGTTATATGTTATTTTTTTCTGTGGCCCCACCATTAAGAGCAAGAGATTTTCGTTACAAAGTGAATTGTAAATTTATCAGCATATTTTGAAAATTTTTAAGTTCAGTAAAAATTTTGTTTACCTTTTTAAAAAAATTTGTGTCTTATCACAAAGTTATAGAAAGTTATGGCGTAGAGTGTGCTTTATCAGAATTTGATGAGACGGCTCATTGTGATCCAAAAAGTATGGTGAATGTGTTAACAAGTCAAATAATTGTTTAGCAAAACAATTTTTAGGAATTGAAGAAATGACAAAACGAAATGGCAAAACGTTTTTAGGCCAGCAAAATATAAAATTGCAGGTTTTTCAATTAAATTAAACCAATTATAAAAAAATTTTATGAGAACAAGATGTTATTTATAGATTTGAATCACTTTTTGATTAATTTTGATATTGCAAATCAAACAATTTTGTCAAACATTAGATTTGACGGTTTGAAAGTTGCAGTTTGTGCATGGGGCAATGCCCTTACTTCGTTTTATAAACATTTCTTCGATCGGTTACCTGTTAAATTTTACATCGGACGCTTTCAGGCGTCATAACATGTTGGCTTTGAAAATTTACCGATGGAAAAAATAACATTCAGTCTAAAATAGCATGTTTATTTTACTCAACGGGTTGCCAACAGTTGGTGGACCTGAAAGTGTTCATTGTGAATTTCTTTTATTGATTTTTACTGTACTAATGCCAAGGAATTATAAGGACAAATTTGAATATGCCTTATCCGTCAAAATATAATGGTTTTTTGTACCAAACGGATTTGTGCGACACCTTATTAAGGAGTATGTTCTCGGTTTTACAACCAGCTTCTAATTGAGATAACGTTTAGGTGCCAGTTTTTGAAAAAGTTTATAAAGATTATAAAACAGTCATCCCGGAAATAAGTTCTGTGTTTAAAGAGCTGCTTAATGCTATATGATATACTTAAAAAAAAACTTTAAAATGGGTTTGGTTAGAGGTGAGAGCTATTAGCTTTGTTTTTATATTCGCTCCGGATAGCTGCTATCGAGAGTCGTCATCTAAAAAGTGGCTCCTGAATAGCGCTCCGTATAAATAGGCAGAGCCAATTATTTTTTATATGAAGTTCTTGCTAAATATAGCAGTTAAATTATTTTAGTTTATCAATAAATAGCGCGTCAAATTTAAATTTAGGCGTAGAAAAATGACGGCTCTCGATAGTAGCTATCGGGAGCGAATAAAAAAACACAGCAATTAATGCCAGCTAAAAAATATCGAAAATAATTTAACAGTTTTATAAAGTTATGCTCCTCTGATCCAGCATTTATCATCGTCCAACTGAAATAAACTATTAAGATGAAGATGTTTTGCAATATTATTCTTAAATGCCATTTACACCGAAAAAAGTTGACGAAATATCTATATTTAATGTAAAGTTTCGAACCGAAACTGGGCCTAATTCCGCTGTGGCTTAGAGATTCCTCATATTTCTGTGAACTAAACCTGAACTAAATCAAATATCAAGGTTCGGGTTGAAAATTTATTTTATTTTTATTAATTATCCTATAAAACTAATTATGACGCCAAAGCGACTTTAATTAAAAGAAATATCCCATTTCTTATCTTAATTTTTTCCTAATTGGAAATTTTTAAGTAAATAAATCATTTTTTTTTATTAAATTTTTGCCCGAACTCGAATCCAAACCTGAACCTGAACCCAATATTTGTTTTTTTATCACTGGGGCTAAACCCGAATCCGAAATTAGCAACTTGATTGTCTTAAAAAACTTTAATTACAATAGATTCTGGTACATGGGAGACACAGGCCACTAGTTTTTGGTACTGTTATATTTGTAAATGATTTTTATATTTAGGAGGTCTTAATCTAAACGTTTAGCTACAAAACGAATTTGAGAATATTTATTTCGAGGCGTATTGTACGACTGAAACTTGCCATTTAGCACTTTCTTGTCTGGCAAGATTAAATGGCTATAGAATTTGTCTAGCCGACATATTTTTATAAACAGTAAGTCTGAATCGAAAATTTTAAGCTGATAAAAGCTTTAAGTGTCGATTTCAAGGCATATTGCACGACCGCAATCTCGCTGCATCAGCTTCCATAAAATCCATATCTCGTTTAAATGTTGTACGGCAAAGCTGAAGAACTGCTGAAATTATCATACCCATTCTATGTATGTTTGTATGTATGTAGCCTGAATCTATCATTGTTACCAGATAAAAGTTTATTGTTAAAATGACGTAAAAGAACTTCAATTTCTGGCATAAATTTAGAAAAAAAATGAATTATGTTCCGTTTTTCAGGTTTCCGTAGGCGGCATTACCTGATATTTTTACAATTTTTACTTACAAATCTTCCATTTCTTGAAAAAATGCTTGGTTAATAGAAACAATCGTAAATCAGCTTGGAGAGCAAACTATTACACGGTCTTATTACTCAATACATTAACCAGAGTAGGGTACTAGTAAACTAAACGCTATCTGAAGACAGGATAAAATTCTCAACAAACCCCAGATATATATATATATTATATATATATATATATATATATATATATATATATATATATATATATATATATATATATATATATATATATATATATATATATATACATATATATTGAAAAGTTTTTCGACCAAATATTTTGGAAAATTCACCTAAAATAGTTTATTCCGTTGCTTTCATTACTGACCCCAACTTTGATAATTGCAGCGAAAAGTTAGCAATTTTTCCATTACATAAGATCCATTAGTATGGTTGTTCTGGCAGAATTGTGTTAATCAAATTAAATCATATTAACAAAACATAAAGATGACAACCTCTGATGTCCAAAGTAAACCTTAACCTTAGTAGACCTAATGAAGATGAGCGAGTGTCTAAATTGGCAAATGTCCAAAAACAATTCAACTGTGCGCAACAGTGATTTTATGACTGTTGTTAAAATTATTTCTTTCTGGTTTTAACTCATGACATCATTATTTTAGCAAAATTCTCATTAAAATCTTAAACAGTATATAAACGCCCGTATACATCTAATAAAAATGTGCATTTTAGTCACAATATTGGTAGAATATATTATACTCCATCCTAATAAACAACAAGAAATCCAAATCATTGGGAACAACAAAGTCAAAAACACAAAAAAAAAAAAAAACGAAAACACCAGCCATTCGGCGAAATTCAAGGCCACAATTTATTATTATTTCATTTGACGTGCCTCCGAAAATCAATACAAAGAAAAGTAAAATTTATACGCGTTTATCTTAAATATGTAACATAATACAAACACTAGCACATTTTAGCGAAAACACTTATATCGGAACACTATTGTTATTACTTACGTCCATTTCGGTTCCATCGATGAAATGTCCTTTGTCCAACATAATTTTTAAGAGTTTGCGGAGAAAATTGTTTTACCAAAGTAACATTTTGAGCCATCAATTTATTTAGATTACCACATGAGCACATCATTTTACTATTATGTATTTGCAAAAAATATTCGTTTATATTAATTTCAGAGCTAATCGGTGACTTCTCGATATGATAGTTAACTGTCTACTGAATTCGAAAAGATAAAACAATAATTATTTAAACGTACACACAGCTTATGTACAGCACTAAACACGATTACTTTTTAACAGCAATAAAAACAACACACTGACCGGATAATCTATAAATAAAAAATAAAATAAAAAAAATTCGAAAAACACAAAAACGTGAACATTCAAATTTTTTTTTTTTTCATGCTAATGTACATTTACCACAAACAAATAATTTTGCCTTATCAAATTATTTTATTTTTTGTTTAAATTAAATTATTAATTAATTTAATAGACAATTTGTGTGAGATTAGATTAATGATATTCTTACGCAATATTTCATGAGACATCCAATGTATTAAGCTATTTATGGTATGTAACTATGCCTTTGGAAGGAACTATTAATCTGCGGTACACAAATACACAAATTAGTATCATTTAATATAATCGTGATTATCAGCAGTCGATTTTGGGAAAATGAAACAATAAAACAGAGAACAATCCCACTCGAACAAATTTATTCTGCGCATTTATGTATGTATGTATGTACAAAAAAATATCAAAAACAAAATTTACAAATTTACTCTGCACCGAATAAATGCTTTCTTAAAGAACCAATATAGAAATCAGATTTCGATAAGGCAATAGAGAATTACATATTGTCTACATATTTGAAATATGATAAAAGAAATAACAGTCTAAAGGCGCTAATCTAAGTATTACTGAAACAAATAACAAATAAATGGTTCCATTTAGTTGTGTTTGCTTGTTGATGTTTAAATAAATTTAATGTTAAACTGATAGGACACAAGGTCAGACAAATAGTACTTCGATTGCCCATTAAATTACCGGTGTCTATACTTAAAATGAGTTAAGAGAAAAGTATATGATCCTGCGCATCTTTACTGGGCATACATTATATCTATGGCGATAACATTTTCCAAATATGTATTCATAGATTAAAGTATCAATTTTGTCGACGACCAAGTGAGAAGATGCAACCATGATCGTTCCAATAATGTGCCACATTTTGATTTGACCAATTAAAAAATGATTTTGCCTGTTGTTTATTTTGCTGTAACAGCTGGAACATATGCGATTTCTGCATACTAAAGTGATGCAGCTCAAGTGCCGACAAATAATCCAGTTGCTCGTTTTTATTTTGTCTATATATTGTACCAATCACTGTTCATTTGTATTTATATTAAAAATTCTACAACAGCTGTAGTAAAGCATAGATGCAGTTGTTTTATTTATGAAGTCTTCAATCAGAATAATTTCAAGCGACTAATTGTATTGACTTTAACGGGATTCTATTTTAAGGCCAACTTATTTAAAGTCAATTACGCGGCATATAAATTCTCGGATAAATATTTGACTATCCACTCTTAGTGTCCATGTTGTGTTGAAACATGTACTTTTACCCCTTTTTTTGGAATGGTAAACGCAAATGGATTTTCCAAATTTAGTATATTTCCCCTAAAAAAAATAAAGTAAGTCTTATACCCTAGATTTAGTGAATTTTTCGAGATTAGTCGCAGTGTGTCAACCTCGATTTTAGCTAATGTCTTTGGTTTTAGCATAGAATACTTAAACTAGTTTAGCTAAATCCGATTTATTAAACCACAGTCTGTCTAGGGTCTTAGGCCTAGGCTGCGGACAGGAGGTTTTTTCAAAAGGAGGGTAAAGAGAGTAAAACACAGTAAATTTATGTGTTTAGATAATTCATTTTTAAGACAAACGACAGTTTATCGCTTGATGTTGAAAGGCCAAATATCCAAGGTCCTTAAATAAAAATATTTCTATAAGGAAATAAATAATGCTTACGAGTATTTATTTAAATTCACTTTATTATTAATTTTATATTGATTCGTCGTGATACTAAGCCAAGGACAAGCGTTCTGAAAACGAAATAATCCTGTTTTTGTGAAAATCGTCGATTTGTGTCTGACTACGGTATTACATAATAAATGTAATTATTATCAGATACTTATTCAAATGACTTCCACCATACTTGTCACTGTCGCAACTTAGAACTACAATTTAGCTCAAATTACTACTATAAATGTAGAATTTCCGCAAACCTGCCACTAAGATTATAAAAGTTTGATCTGTGATGGCACTGTCCTGTAATGAATTGGTATTAATGTTACCAGTAACCAAGATTAAAGTGATAAGACGCAAATTAGTTCCTTAAGCCCGGTATGCTGCTGAAGTGAAATGAAATTGCTCTTATAAATTTCACCGCTGAATTTCAGTTTGTGGTACGCAGTTTAGCTAGCGAAATGGGAGTTTTCTTATTAGAATACTCTATTTTATCCCTACACATGTTTCACTTCATTATTGTATCTTCCTGGGGCTCTATTCTCGAGTTACACAACCATTTTCCACATGCGGACATCTGTCAAAATTCATAAAAACGTTTGGAAATTTAAATTCTTGTATTCTTGAATTCACTACGTAATTTTTTCGGTACTAAGGGATTATTTCCGAATGGGTATAAGTAGGTGAAAAAAATTCCCCATATATGAAAAAGTCAATAATTACATAGATTTTGACAGATGTCCACATGTGGAAAATGGTTGTGAAATTCGAGAATAGGGCCCCTGGACGATAAATGTGAACATTTGAGTTTTTGCGTTTTAAGAAGTGAATTTTATTGTATTTGTGAATTTGTAAGACAACATGAAGTTACTAAAATATTTACGAAACTCGTCAAACTAATGTTGTGTTGTCTTCTCCGTTCAGAGTACAGTACAGCTATGTAAAAACACAGATTTTTAGTACTCAGATCAATCAGATTGATTAGATCAGAAATAAGAAACACAGCATAAATTTTCACGTCAGATTTATCTTCCTATTTTTGGAGACCATTATCATTAAAATTTGATTTGCGGAAACAGAAGGAAGGCGAAACAATTCAGGAGTATCTGGCAGCGTTACGGAAGGAAGCATTAAATGGCAATTTTGGAAATTATTTGGAGACGGCATTACGAAACCAATTTGTGTTTGGTTTACGAAGTCAAGCTATTCAAAATCGCCTCCTGGAATCAAACAACTTGACATTAAAAAAAATCAATCGAAATCGCTTGTGTGTTCGAAGTGTCATCGAAGAACGCGGCAACACTACATCGTGCTATAGGCGAGTGTAATGCGGTTATTCAAAATATGTAAAGGTGATAAACAAAATTTAGTACATCTACTATGCGTTGCATTAATATTTGTGCTCATGAAAAAATTATTTTAGTTATGTTTAGTCCTAGTTTCCACTGCAAATTTCATTGTAAATTTTACAACAGGGAAATTTTTGTTCTATGATTATGTTAGTGAATCGATATAACATGTATTAGTATCATTTTGACGTTTTATGAAATTAGTAATTTGCTGTGAGTTATCGTCATCTCCATTTCTTCATCATCACCACTTTCCTTTTCAAACATTTTATTCCAATAAATTAATAATTAAAAAACAATCAAAAAGAAAACTATTAAAATACAATCCACTTAATTAAAATAACAAACAATCAAAACAAATACATAATATGACGTTTAATGCAGAGGTGTCCAAAAAATTTCCCTTCTATTTTAGTACCAATGTAAAAAATACAATGGAAAAAGTTGTAGCCATTAGTACAAATCGGTTGTTTTTTCCAAAAATCGGTTGTATTTTCCAATATTTTTTTTATATGTGTGAGTTACAAATTGTCTGTCGAGACACAATTTTTTTGGGAATGTGTACTATCCATGTGAGTTTCGTTGAAAAAATTACAATGAAGTTTTTCGTGGAAACGTACACTTACTAGATTATAAAATTGAGTTAATTCTTTTTTTTCAAATTTTTTTTTGCAATGTAATTAAGTATTAAATAATGTTTCATTTGGTATACAATTTATAAAAAAATTCTCAGGATTTACGTATAAAATAATTAATTTACTCTGTTGCAAAAGTATTTGTGTTACAAATTACTGTTGCAAAAATATTTTTGTTAGCAACATTTAAAAAAAAATCAACAAATGGTGCATTGAAATAACTGTTTCAGCATTTGTTTTTCAAAAATACACATTTTCAAATAATTTTGCAAGTTTCATTGTGTTGTGAGCATTAAAAATCGTGACAATATGCCAAAAACCCGCGAACTGAGTATTGAAACCCGATCTCCAATTGCGGCAGAATATAATTTGGGAATCTCAGCCGAAGAACTCGCGAAAAAGTACAAGTGCCATAAAAATACCATTTGGTATCAAGTTCGAAAACAAAATATTTACGGAACAGTGCAAAATATTGGAGTACGTAAACGACCAAGAATAACAACTGCAAGACAAAATGCTTACATCACTCGATGTATGCTTACAAATGGACATTTAAGTCAACGAGTCTCGCGAAAACTTTAAAAGATAACGAAAAGCTCCAAATACACCATTCCACAATTTCTCGTCGTTTAAAAGAAGCCGGGGTAAAGGCCTACATGCACCAAAAAGTTTTATATTTCAAAACAAAATAAAATAAAACGGCTGTTGTTCGCAAAGCTGTATATGAACAAGCCCCCCGGATTTTGCAGAAACGTTCTGTTTACCGACGAATCTTCGGTATCGTTAGACGGATCTTGGGGTCGCAAATTTTATTATTCGGAGTCAGAAAAGGTAAACAAACGTCATGTTTATGCTACACAACGTCAAGGCGGTGGAGGAAATATTATGGTTTGGGGTTGTATAACCAACTTCGGAGTAGGACCACTAGCAATGGTGTATGGGAAACTCAACCAAATCAGCTATTTGGAACTGCTGAATGATGTAGCATTGGTAGCTGCCATTGGCCACCGCAAAGCCCGGATTTAAACATTATAGAAAATGTTTGGGCTTATTTGAAACGAAAACCATAAAGAGTTGGACGAGCAAGTAAGAGTTATGGGATAAGATTGTTGAGGTGTGGAGTAAAATACCCCTAGAATTTATTTCCAATTTATTTAACAGCATACCCAGAAGACTACATGAGGTCATATTAAATAAAGGTGAGCATACTAAATATTAAATTGAAATAAAATAAACAAATTAATATAAAGTAGTAACGTTTTTTATTAAAACTACCCCAACACAAATATTTTTGCAACAATAATTTATAACACAAATACTTTTGCAACAAAGTAAATTAATTATTTTATACGTAAATCCTGAGAATTTTTTTATAAATTGTATACCAAATGAAACATTATTTAATACTTAATTACATTGCAAAAAAAAAAAATTGAAAAAAAAGAATTAACTCAATTTTATAATCTAGTAAACATAGCTAAAATAATTTTTTCATGAGCACAAATATTAATGCAACGCATAGTAGCAGAGCCTTCTAGAGTATAGAGCCATAATCATAATGACGTATTTTTTAGAAGCTTTTTTAGTGGTTTAACTTTTCATTGATTTCCATAGGAATCCATAGTAAAAATGGTGTTTTTTAGCTTCAAGTTTTTCAATGAAAAAAGCAAATATATTATAAAACGTTTATATAAATGTTTTCTACATACCTTGAACAACAACATTCAAGAAAACTATATTGTTATTGAATAAATATTAATTGCAGAAATATTAAAATTAAACGATGCCTAAAATATATTTTCCTACAATCGCCGTGAAAAGCAGGCTTTTTTCTCTGTTTTCAAAGCCCAAAGTGTCTGTTTTTTTGACAGTTAATAAACAAATTACTTTGTCACACGTTTCTCTTAGAAACGTGTGACAAAACTTGAAACCGCACGCTAATTTTTAAGAAAGACTAATGTTTGTATAAAACGTCAAACCAAATTTTTGTTTTTCTTTATGAAAAATAAAAAAATCTTTGACTACTCGATTGAACAAAATGTCGGTCCTAAAATAAAATCGTATTGTCAGTATAGTAAATTTTACTACAAAATTATCTTTTTATTATATTTTTTAAAATGATTGTAGGAAAAATAAAGTGTCAAACACGTCCGCAAAGTTGTTTGTCACGCTCGAAAGGTTGCTGGCCTCCGTCCCGTCGGCCAGCAATTTCCTTTCTCGCGTGACAAACTAGCACTTTGCGCTCTTGATACACAAATAACTATTTTCGAATTTCCATTTTGAAAAATAAACCAAAGTTGGCTCTGATGGATTAAAATAATACTTGCTAGATTTATCTTTAGTTTTACTAGGGTACGTAAGATGTCTAAAATATTTACAAAAAAATACGAAAAATATTTTGTGAATTTGTTTTACTTTTCCTACAGTTTTTTTACTTGAAATTTCCTCAGGTGGTAATTTTTGGTATGATTTTACCAAATTTTTACGGCCATCACTGCCATCTACGTAATGCATATTGACTTAATGACAAAACGAATTGTATAAGCTTTTATTTTAATTTGACCAGAATGCTGTTGTTATGAATTTTTTTTATATTTTGGTTTAAATAATTCAATTTTTACAAGAAAAGGAAAACGATTTACTTAAACGACGACATTCATATATATTGAAATTCAAATATTTATGAATGTATTTCAGAAATCATAATTAAGAATTTGTAACGTTTTCATTTAAAAAATTGTCTTAGGAAAAAAAGTGATTTCCCATATGTTTTGTGTGTTTTACTATGAAAATTTTCGTTTTTTCCTCGTTTCTAATTCCCTTATAAAAGCTCAGATTTTTTGATTATGGCTCTATAAAATACAGGGTGCTCTGATAGTAGAAGTAATTCGGTAAGATTTCAAAATGTTAGCACTAGTAGTGGTACAGTAGATAATAATCTTAATACTACAAGTAATTTATATTGTTTTCGATGAAGGGATAAAGTAAATGAGCACCTAGACATAAATTTATTAAATAAAAGTGTAATGTTTCTGATATTGTAGGGCATATAGGGAATATGTGTTTTAAGAAAAATAATAAATTGAGTAGGAAACAAAGAAATGTAAATCAAATAGAATCGGTTATCAATGATGACAACGAAGTAGATAAGCTAGTGTTAGCAAATATTGATAATTTTCAAAATGAGCATTGCCCAAAATTGCTATTTTCAATTGTGGTGAACGGTAAGTAATTCAGTGGAGTTTGAAATTGATACTGGGTGTTCGACACAAATTTAAAGTTAATTACATACCGTAATACAAAATTAAATATTATTGGTTACATTAAGATAACAGTTAGACATGTTGAGAGGAATTGGTTGTTTCCATTGTATATCATCGTAGACACTGATCGACATGCCTTACTGGGACGTGGATGGTTGAAATATTTTAAATTAGATTGGAATAGAACATTGAATGTAAACAGTGTTTCGGAGACTTAAGGAGGTCAGGATAATAGATTAAAAGTTTTGTTAGAGGAGCATAAGGTAGTTATGGAGGATACAATAGGAAAAATTACAACACCGATGCTCAGCCCATTTTTTGCAAAACTCGTTCAATTCCATTTGCAATTAAGTCTAGAGTGGAAGACGAATTACATAACTTAGTATACGTGTGGGCATATTTGTCAAGGTTGACCAACTCCCATTGGTGCCCGTCATAAAGGCATTGATGCCTGTCATAAAGGCGAATGGGACAGTTCGCTTGTGTGCTGACTACAAGATAACGATCAAAAAAAATTTGATCGTTGACGGTCACCCTCTGCCTACGGTAAAGGAACTATTTGCATCGCTAGCGGGAAGCGGTAAATTTACCAAATTAGATTTAAGAAAGGCCTATTTGCAACTTGAGGTCCGTTCGGAGGACAGACATTTATTGACGGTTAATACTCATAAAAGTTTCCAACCTACAAGGCTAATGTACGGAGTGGCATCAGCACCTGCCTATGACATTCGTATAACAGGGCCGGGCGACGAAACGTACTTAAATCGATTAAGTACTGTATTAGGGCGATTGAGAGGCCATACTGACCATAATATGCGGGTGAATGTTAAGAAGTGTAAATTTTCACAGATAGTATCCAATATTATGGATACCTAATTAATAAGCGAGAAATGCATAAGTTAAAGTCCAAGATACAGGCGGTACAGGATATGAAACGTCCAAGTAATGTTGAGGAAGTGCGAGCTTTTGTAGGGTTGATAAATTATTATGTGCGATTCTTGCAAAATTTAAGTGCGACTTTGAATTCAATAAATAATTTGCTGAAAAAGAATGTCGATTTCAGGTGGGATGCTAATTGTGAAAAAGCATCATGTAAAAAAAAATGCAATCGGACAGCTTCTTGATTCACTACAACCCGAGATTACCTCTAGTATTGGCTACCGACGCGAGTAGTTATGCAGTTGGAGCAGTTTTGAGCCATATTTTAGAAGATGGTTCGGAAAGGCCTATCCAATACGCATCACAAACGTTGTCAAGTACATAACAAAAATATACCCAAATAGAAAAAGAAGCTTACGCTATAATATTTGGCATCCAGAAGTTTTCGCAGTATTTGTTCTGTAGGAAGTTTATTTTATATATGGACAATAGATCCCTTATTCAAATCTTATCGCTATATAAGCGATTGCCAACATTTTCTACATTCCGCATGCAGCATTATGAATTGTTTTTACACAATTATATATTCAGTATTAGATTTCGTAATACGAAAGAACATTGGAATCCATACGCGATGTCAAGATTACCTGTATTCAAAGTTGAAAACAATATACAAGAACCAGATATTGTTGAAATAAATTTAATTGAAACCTTCCAAATACGAGTCGCAGATTTAAGTGATGCTATTTTGAAAGATAAAACGATTAGTAATTTATTGTTAGGATTACGAACGGGAAGGGAAGTAGGACCAAATAAACGTTTACATATAAACCAACACGAGTTTTCGTTACAAGAAAACTGTATTTTGGGGGGATATAGAGCTTATATATGCGGGTTGCTTCGGGGGAAAGTGATGGCCGAATTGTATTCTGCCCATTTCGGTGCATCAAGGTTGAAGCAGTTAGCGCGAAGAAATGTGGGACGTGGGAACTGTTGGTGGGAAGAAATAGATCGTGATATTGAGGAAGAAGTAAAAAATTGCGCAAAATTTCAATCACTACAGCCGAACCCACTTAAAGAGACATTCCACTGCTAGCCAACGCCAACAAATCCTTTTGACAGGGCCCATGTGGATTTTGCGGGTCCATTCTATAATTTATATTTTTTTATTTTGGTGGACGCATATAGCAAGTAGCCAGAGGTCCACATTCTATAAAACATAGCTACATATAAGACAATTATGATTTGGCCGATAATATTCGCCACACATGATTTGCCGTCCGTGTTAGTGAACGACCACGGCTCCCAATGTACTTCTAAAGATTTTCAGGATTTCTTAAGGGCGAATGGAATCATTTACAAAATGGGTGCTCCATATCACCCGGCGACAAATGGGCAAGCGGAGCGGTATGAATGTACCATCAAACAAAAGTTAAAACAAATTGGATTGCCCTAGAGAGGACACAGCAAAACAGCTGCAAAATATTTTATTCACATATCGCCAACCATGGGCAGGTTCAACCAAGATATAAGATCAAGGTTGGATTTGTTGATTCCGTCCAAAAATATACATACATGTAGAAAAAAATGTGTACATAACAAATAGGGAATTTAAGGAAGGTGTGGGACAAGTTCGGTATAGAGTGAAATTAGCTGATGGTAGAGTATTTGAAAGGCATGAGTTTAGTCGATTTATCTTCGGAGGTAGAGGATTCAATTACAGAACATGTTACTTTTAATAGTTAGACAGAGTTACAAAGATACCATAAAGGTTGAATTTATAAATTGATTATTTTTGCCCAAATGTGTATATAGGTTTATATTAGTTATAAGTTAATAGGATAAATACTTATGTTAAAATAAATGAATTCTGTTTAGAGAGGAAAGAAAGTTAAGGATGGTTGGTTATGTATCTTAAAATAAGAATCAAATAAATAATAATTAAAATAAAAGTAACGTGTTTATATTACTGAGCAAAAAGTAGTTAATGATTGGTGCCTAATAGAGCTGCTGAAAAGATCCAGCTTTTGGCGGTAATTGCAGAGTTAGAAGCTCGATATTTTTGCTTCAAATACTCGATCTTTTTATTTTCGACGAATTTTGAAAAAGTACGTCTATGAATTCGAAAAGTATGTCCGTGTGTAGCATTTTCTTTCGAATTTCTAAAATTTGATTTCAGATTTGGATTCCTCATATCCAAGTTACTATTAGAAAGTATTGTTAAAAAGTTTGTAACTCTTACCATTCAAGAGATAAAGAGAATTTTCTTAATAAAGAGAGATAATTTACGTTATAAAATTAATATTTTGGAATCAAAAACGCTTGTACTCTAAAAAGATCGAAAGCTCGAGCTTTGCAAAATCAGCAGCTCTAGTGCCTAATAAATTACAATAGATATTAAAGAGTCTACTTCCTCCGGTTGTATTTTCGTGGGCAATCATATGAAAATATGTGGATGAGGTAACAATCTCTTTAGCCACTTAATGCTACATATGAAAGCTTTGTGTCGCCGAATATAGCATTTTTTGTTAAAAACTCCATTAGCTTTTTCATTTTTAAGTTGAATACTCATGCTGTGATGTCATGTCTATCAAAAGATCTTTGGTTAGGAAATAGCCCGTCCTTTATCTCAGTCCACTCAGAATTGTTTATAAAGGTGATACAAAAACGTGGTCTGCCAAAATTTCTGACATATGGCACAGCACCTTGCGCCTTCTCGTGCATGTATCTTGGTGATTCGGCGAATATTGAAGGCAGTATGACATATTTAAGCCATATATTTCTGGCTTCAATAATTTCATTTTTGTGTATTACACAGTTTGTTCATTTTTCCTGTTGAGACTACAGTGTGTTGAGACTATTCGAAATTTGGGTTAAATGAAATGCAGATCTTACTTCTTTTATAATTTCTGATTTCCGTTATAAAGCTCTAGATATAATTTCTCTTATGCGGGCATATGTCTAGAAAGTTTTTCATAACGTTCAGTAGTCGATTCTCTATCACCCATCTGTGTTGTTTGAATATTTTGACTGGCAAGTATTTCAGAACGCTCTGATCTCGATTTTCGAAAAAGTATAGAGGAATTCGCTTCAGAATTTGAGAAAAATTAGAGAAGAATTTGCAGAATTCGCTTCAGAATTTGAGATAAACATATTACTAGCTCTCCTGAGATAACATTAAGACGTCTTAATTTCATCTGTGTAGCATCAGCGGTATTTCTTGTCAGCTGCGATTTCCTTTTAGGCACAGTTCTACGGATAAATAATCACAGGCAATAATTATTTACAAACAGTTATTGAAAATAGGCTTTGTCCACGACTAACGTATAATATACATATGTATTCATTATACTTTATATTCACTGCTAGTTTATCTAGTAGTCTCTTCTTGCGTTATTCACTACTACCAAGTAAAAGTTTCATTTTTGAAATTTTTTCTAGTAATATTTCGCCATTTTCATTATAATTAAATTGAGGTGTCAAAATATCGACGGAAATTATTTTAGGATTATCTAAAGGATTTGATTATAAAATACAATATTTTTTATCGGTCGTGGACAAAGTATCGTATTCTACTCGCATTCGCATATAGTGGCTGTTATTCAGTTAGATGATTAATTACGACACTCGCCTATCGGCTCGTGTCGGTAAACTCCATCTTCGTGAATAACAGCTATCATTATTTGCTTGTTGAATAATATACTATTCTAACATCCATATAGATAATTAGTGCGTTTTTTTATTTGCACCCGCTAGATGCTATGCAGAGCAGTCAATTTTCTAAACCTAAATTTAAATTTGACGTGCTGTTCATTAATAAATTAAATTTATTTAATATCACACTGTAATTTTTAATTCAATTCCTCAGTGAAAACTTGGTTTAAAAAATATTTAGCTCTACATATTTATATGGAGCAGCTCTCGGGAGCTATTTTTATATGACGGCTCTCGATAGCGACTCCGAATAGCGAATAAAAAACGTACTAATAAGTAGGTAGAGCTAAATATTTTGTATATCAAGTTTTCACACTGAGATGTAATACATGGAGGCGACATGCAAAATATTTATCATAATAAACAACCCAAACGAATGGTAGAACTTTTTTCTTCTAGTTGCACCACTCATTTTATATATGCCGCACACTCTAAAAAGTTAATTCCGAAAAAGAGCCGTACTGGATACGAAAATAATTTTTTTAACATTAAACTTGCGCTAAAATCATTAAACATACAAAGATTTTGAGACTGATTAATTAACTGAAGCATTATTTGAACTATTCAAACATTGCGCTACTTATTTTCGGAAAATATTTAAATTTTTTCAAACTATTTTTCTTGAAATTTTCAATACACGCCTGTAAAATAAATCAAAACACAAAAAAAATTCTAGTGAAACGTCAAAATTCAAACATATACAAATTGTTTACTATGTACATACAATCATTTGTCTATTTATAACGGCCTGTTTAGGTTTGTACAATTCACTCAGTACATCTCAGTGGTACAATTCCATTTCCGAAAATTCGAAAATTCAAGACAAGGAAAACAAATATTTTCTTTCTCTGTCACACAGAAGCAAACTTTTTTCTTCTTCTTCGTTTTTTTTCTTCTACCACGACTTTTTGCCTATGCCGTCTCCATGTATTACATCTCAGTGAGTTTTCATTGAGGAACTGAATTAAAAATTTTAGTTTGACGTTAAATAAATTTAATTTACCAATAAACAACACATCAAATTTAAATTTAGGTATTGAAAATTGACTGCTCCACATAGCACCTATCGGGCGCAAAAAAGCATTAACAATTTAGGAATTAACAAAATAAAGCAAGTCACTTCGAAACAGTAAAAAATAATTTGAATATTATGATTTTTACTTAACTGAATGAGAAAAAATATCTAATTAAAGTTTTAAAAAATTTGACAATTTAAAAACAATCGAATTGCACAAAAGAAGAACTTGAATGTGCTTGGCGGCATCTACATAGGTATATAAACTTAGTTTAATCTGCCAAAACTTAGGAAATTCAGCTTATTATAGACAAATTAATACTTGATATTTCTATTTATTTAGTTGTTTTTTATACTGGTTTTATTAATAATATCCTTATCAGTGTGTTATATTTATAATAATAATTATAATTTTACATTTAAAATAATGTTTTATAACGTTTTAATATCTATATATTTCTAATTTTAATTTTTTGAAGATATGTAACATATAATTAGAGTTATTCATTGTTTTTAATTATATTTATATGTAAAAGTTAGTGTCCTAACGATGTGATTATATTGTTATAGAAATATCAAGTATTAATATGTCTATAATAAGCTGAATTTTCTAAGTTTTGGAAGATTAAATTAAAACAAGACAAAACGTTTTAAAATATTTAAACTTAGATAACATTACTACATATGTAGAAATTTGGTTCTCGTCATCTACTATCCAACATTAACATTACAATTCTTTATACGAAAAGTATTTAGCTTTGTTTTATTTTTTGTGCTTGATTCTCAAATCTATCTATACATAAATCTGTTTCCAAAGTTCCACACCGATCTGTACTTATTTGTGTACACTTACTAATTTGAATAAGCATTGCGGGTAATTTTTTTTCTGGCTCTTTCTTGCAATGAAATCTAAATTGATTGTCAATTTATGTTTGAAAACATTCCTACGAAAATGTGATACAGTAACGTAAATTCAAAATTCATATCCATTTGAAGAACACTAAAACAAAATTGGTTGTTAAATTTATTAATATCTAAATATTATGTATTATCTACAGTAAACATATTATGCTTCGAGGCGAAGAAGATTGGCGACAATTACATTTTCCATTTTTCTAATCAGTTCCATTTAATTTAGGGGATCGAACCATTATTTTGTTTAGGTGGACATAAATTTTCCCCTAGGGTTATACTTCAATTTCGTTTAAATAAACGATTTTTTTTTTACTGTATTCCTTTCAAGGTGCGTACATGCTCCAATTCTGGTGAAAAAATGTACACCACGAAGTTAGCCAAATAATATAATTTTTAGTTAAAATTGGTTACCCTGGTGAACTTTCTGTTCTAGTTGGAAATAATTCAACTCATACAGCTAACTTCGTGGTGTACATTTTTTCACCAGAAATGTATAGCATGTACGCAGCTACAAAATATACAAAAAATAAACAATTTATTGAAAAATAAAGTTGTAAAGTTCAAAACATAAACGCTGGTTTATTTTGCTGACGTGAGGTGACATCTAGGATCGAATAGAAAAGTATTAAATATAAAGTAAATTTAGGCTAATAACACTAATCTCCAACCAAATTATTACTATAACGGGCCCGCATCACTATTCTTTTCCATATTAAACTAGCGGTTATTATAATTTATTTGCTAATCTCGCTGCTTGATAGTAGTTTTATAGGTAAAACAGTTTTATTGGATACGTAAAATATTAGTTCCGGTGTAGTACCAGCAATTTGCAGATTTCAGCTTTAAGAATTTTTATTTTTGGTACATAAATATAAATTGAAATTAATTATTTTCTAAATATAATTCATGTCTAGTTGTCAATTTTAGTCGAATTGATTGATTTTGTTTATATTTTTATTTCGATAAAAAAAATGTTTTAAAAACTGTTAAATGGCTACTTACCCCTGCAGATATTATAATTTATTTGTTCAAAAATCAAATATTCGAATGCAGCCATAAAGCAGTTTTTGCAGTCTTTTTATTCAGCCTACAATTGGTGCAATATCGACTGCAATATCTGAGCAGTAGCTTAATTCTTGAAAGATAATCAATAATTTTGCTTTGGTTGGGAAATGCAAGGCTAATTTCTGATTGCATTATTTTATTTCAATAAAAATATAAATTATTATTATAAGTGGATGAACATTTTGCGTATTTCATTAACATTCATTTTTAACATGCCGGGTCAGTTTTGGGGCAGTTTAAGAAATAGCCTAAGTATAAATACTAAAATTTAAAAAACTTTAAAATTTAAATTAAGAAAAAAATTAATTTTTACGGTTTGAACCCGAGACGTTTAGCACACGCAACGAATTTATTTGAAATAAAAAATGAAATATTTGTCAATTTGAGCCTCGTAATTCATCCGGAGTATCAGTTTAAAAATAAGCCTATAATCGTCAGGAGAACATAATTTAATTGGTGAAAGAATTATGAAAATTCATGAGGGAGTTTCTGAGATTATCTCGAACTAATATTAGCAAGGAAATATTAAAATCAGTAGCAAATCTTTATTTCTGCGTTTTTACACATTTGAAATATTATGTACATATATCTGATTATTAATTAAAATAAAATAATTTTATTAATAAATATTAATGTTGGATAAAAGTACAGTTTATGTATTTGGGTTACAATAAATTAAATTAACTTAAACGATTTATTAACTTACATCATTTTTGATTAAATTATTATATATTTTTAATAGAAATTACCGAATAATTATGGTGAACCACTTACATTATAACTTTGATAGTAACATTTACATCCAAATTTAAACACCGTCCGCTAACTCACCAAAGATGTCTCCATTGTTACAAACGATTATTCAATTATAATGTTGCATATGTTGTCTTAGTTGGCTTAGAAGCAACAGGTTATCAGAAAATTTTTATCTCATGTATTTAAACGTTACAGAGAAACACATGATCATGAAAGGAGCCCGGGACAATGCAGGCGTCGAATCGCAAGCGCAACGGCCACTCAGGATCGATTTTTCAAAATGATTACATTATGAGAGCAATTAAAAAGCTTCGGGATATCCCACAGTCTTCAAGTAAGCTCGGATTCAATTAGGAAAAGCCTTGGAGAACAAAACTTGCGTCCTAGAATACCAGCTCGTTTTGTTGACGATAGGGTCGAAATTCTCTTTGTATTCTTCAGAAATTTGTAATATTTCTGTCCCTCTAAATTTGCTCTTTTTGCCGTTAGGCGTATCATCATTACACTTACTAATGTTGATTGCAAACAAATTACTAATATTGTTACAAACAATTGGAGTAGTAAAAAAACAAAATTGATGAAAGTATTAAATAATTCGGAATTTTCTTTTAATAACAAAATTTATAAACAAATTTTTGGCTCACCAATGGGTTCTCCTATTAGTCGCATAACAGTAAATTTATTAATGGTAAATTGTAGAACATTTGGCGTTAAATTCATTGGATTTTTAATTGTTGTTCTACTATCGTTATGTGGATGACATTATAACGGCTACTCCAACTGATAAAGTCGATGTTTTATAAACGTTTAAAGACGCCACCACACATTCGGCGAATGCAATTGAAACCATTGATAAGGATGAGTTGAAAGAAAGAAATACACTACGACTTTATACAGAATCGGATGAACGTAGTAAATTCCGGCGTTTCAATTGAAGACAAACCATTTGAAATGGAATTTGATACGGGATCCGCCATATCAACAATCAGTGAAAAGTTATTACATAGTAGACTGCCGGAAGTTAAAATAAACCCAACCAATACAAAGTTAAAGGCATACAATGGTAGCATTTTTCCAGCATTGGGGGTAGCAAGGGTATCGGTCACCCATGACAATAAATCTATAAGAGGAAATCTATATATCGTCGATGACAAATTCGACACTATCTTTGGTCGAGAATGGATAAAAGCACTACAATTATTACCGCCAAAGGATGTCAAAACCATCACACCCGTAAAGGGAGAGGTCACTATACTGGAAAAAGACATCTTTGAAAGCAATGAGGATCTATTCAAGAATACAATCGGCACAATTCCAGATATTAAAGATAAATTAAAACTGCGCGAAGGGGTTTCACCAATTTACATTAAACCAAGGCCGGTGCCGTACGCAATACGCCATTTGATCGAAGACGAATTCGAAAGGCTGGAAAAATCAGGGACTTTAGAAAAAGTCGAACATTCGGACTGGGGAACACCAGTGGTGCCAATAATTAAAGCGGAAAATCAAATAAGACTGTGCGCAGATTATAAGGTTACACTTAACAAGGTAATATAACTAGAACGGAGAATATCGAATCAACAGATGAAGTGATTGATCTTAAATCAACGGAGTCGCGACAAATAGGATGTACATCCTATCTCAGAGCTATCTCAGAGCAACCCGGAGAGAGTATAATAAAAGGGGACGGAACTGAAATTACAGCGGGGCATATACGAATGGATGGACCAGAGGGTTCTACAGTTCGACGTTCTGGCCCAGTGCGTCGAGCACCAAATAGGATGAATTTATAAGGTATTCAGTTCTTCTCGCCGGGAAGACTATTATGTATTGCATTACCAGTCTCATACTGTATCTTAGATCGGGCAATACTTTGCTATCTAAAATGCTTATATACATATACGGAGGAGCAGTCATATTGAATTCGGAAAATAAGCAGCATATCAGATATATGTACACCTCAATATTATAATAATAAAACGTAATAAAATATGTATTTATAACAAATAAATAGTGTCTCATTTAATATATAATATATATATTTACATATATATATATATATATATATATATATATATATATATATATATATATATATATATATATATATATATATATATATATATATATATATATATATATATATATATATATATATATATATATATATATATATATATATATATATATATATATATATATATATATATATATATATATATATATATATATATATATATATATATATATATATATATATATATATATATATATATATATATATATATATATATATATATATATATATATATATATATATATATATATATATATATATATATATATATATATATATATATATATATATATATATATATATATATATATATATATATATATATATATATATATATATATATATATATATATATATATATATATATATATATATATATATATATATATATATATATATATATATATATATATATATATATATATATATATATATATATATATATATATATATATATATATATATATATATATATATATATATATATATATATATATATATATATATATATATATATATATATATATATATATATATATATATATATATATATATATATATATATATATATATATATATATATATATATATATATATATATATATATATATATATATATATATATATATATATATATATATATATATATATATATATATATATATATATATATATATATATATATATATATATATATATATATATATATATATATATATATATATATATATATAGCGAATAGTAATGTTGATGTAAATATTGATGGTCAATGATGGTTAAAATGGTGGATTGGGAGATGAATTTTCATTGAATATTGGATTGAACTATGGATTGGCCAATATGGAATGGATAACGGACTGTAGTATTATTATGAATAATTGACTGGATGATGATAAGCTGGATAATGGATTGTATCATTTATTCTTGAAAATTAATTGGATAACAGATGGATTTGATGCGTTGAATAAAAAATGATGGCTGATGAGAAGCGAAATTTAGAATGCGATAATCGGCCTGTGATCTATGGCTGTGAGAAGAATCATCTGTGTAATCTTTTGGGTTCTGAATGCAGTGATGTTGGTGGTCCGTGTATAATAAAGCACTTATTCATAATGGGAGTCGACGATGCAGGTGATGGCGGCTGAACCTTGTATTGGATCAAAAACCTAGAATATCTTAAATTACTTTCACAGCACAGTGAGCTCAGATGGAAAACGGCTGGAATTAGAGTGTTAGAAAAAAAACGCTTTTTGTAATTCATAAAAATTGAATCAACAAAATTAAGTTTTAATATTAAGTTTGATAACCTTTGTAATTTTTAATTTCAGTCATGTTACAAATACTTACTAAACAAATAGATCTGCTTATTCAATTTTATTCTGTGTTTTTATTAATCCTAAATTTGTTCGTATCGAGAAATTTCATCAATATGACTGTTACGATTTACTACCATTAAATCGTTTACTATATGTGGACTTAGCCGCGATCGTTTTTCGGTTATCAAGTTTCTTACTCCAGAGAAAGCTCATTCGGATGGTGCACTATCTGCCGGTATTGCAAATATTCTTTTGCTAAGGTTCCCTAACAATGGGAATTGCAGCTTGCTTACCTCCCACCAGCTTAAAACATCGAATTCGTCAGATAATGGTACGGTTAAGTTTTCATAAACCATAATTTCGTTCTCAACGCGATCAAACATAGTTGTAGCTGGTTGATTTACGAAACTTCCAAAAAGGTCTGATAGATCTGAAGATACTGTGGGCGTTTCGTTTATTACATTTTCTAGTGCAGAAATGTTTATCAGCTGATTGCAATTTTCTTTAATCTCTATTCTTTTTGGTAGATTGAAATTATTTAATTTATTTGTTGGTGGAAATAAAAATGTAGCTACTTCGTGTAAGTATGAAATATTTTTTATCAGACATCTTTGATGTACTGAGTTACCTTTAGTTTCAAATCACGTAGAATTTCCGAATTTTGGTCTTTAATGGAACATCATTTTTTTAAAAATTCAATACTTGATATAACAAAATGTAATGTTGGATAAGATGACCCTTCTATTTTTGTTGAGATTTTTTCAAAATGGTTTAAGAAACTGACAATTTCCTTGATTGTATTGTAGTTTGCATTAATAAAAGTAATTCTGTTTATTTCACTTTTCTGTTGCAAAATATTATTAATTTCAGTAAAATTCTTCAAAATGGATTCTAACATATACATATAGTACACCGTATTCCATCTGGTTGTACAAAGACTTTTTAAAGTTGTTTTTAATTGATGATTAATACTTGCTTTTTTGAAATATTTCACCACATTTTTACATTCTTCTATAATTTTTTGAATTGCAGCAAAATCTTTAAATGATTTTTCTAAAACGTTATATAACAAGTGATTGGAACAACAAATATGGTTATAATTTTTAAACGCCTTAATCATATTGCTTCCTCTGTCAGTAACCACCGTAACCTTTTCTGATAAAGTCATCTGATATTCCGCAAGAATTGCTATAGTGTTGTTTAATATTTTTTCGGCTGTGCTTCTTTCATTATTCATCGATTTTAACCCCAGCAATATATCAATTAATTTTCCATTTTTTACGAAATGACTTGTGACTGCAATATACGTTTTCCTAATGAAATTGTCTCTCCACAGAACGGTCGTAATAGCAAATCCTTGTGTATTGATACATTCAAAATCAGGTATTAAACTGTTCATTAAATTACATTTAATTTTAGATACATTTCTTGAGATTGTGGTCGAATGAGGCAATACATCGTTTACATCAATATTTCCATATTTGTTGCCTATTTCCAGTAAATGTTCGGCAAATTTTTTAAAACCGCTTCCGTCAATTGTGTGAAAGGGTCGACCGTCTTCGACTATCCACATCGTTGCTTTAGAAATGGCTTCAGTTTTCATTTTTTTTGTTACTGGGGCCGTTGACTGAGGATCATTTCGCATATTATTCACTATGTAGCATTTATGCTTCAACAAATTGGAGGTACTCCTTGAGTTGTATTTATACACTTTTTTACATTTTGTACATACTACGTAATCTTTAATAATGTTATCCTCATCTTTTTTAATTATGCCAATTATATCCCAAACTTTGCTATAAGTTCGTCCTGTTTTATTCGTTATACTATAAATACCATTTTTTATTTTTTCAGAAATATCTGAAACTAATTCTGCACCCTCATTACTATCATCAACAGTTTGATTATTATTTTTTAACATTTTATGTATTAAAACAAAATTTTACAGCTCTTGAAATCAAATACAATCATGTAAACACAACGTAACTACTAATTATAAGACTTTGTTTTTCTTACGTATTCTTTATTGAAAGAGAGTATTCGCCAATATATTGGAAGTATGTTGGAAAATATTGCGGTATTTGATTTTGTAGAAAAGTAGAAAAGTAAATGGAATAGAAACAAAGCATTCAGTTCAAAAATAATTGTATTTGTTTTAACTCTCTTTTTCTAATCATGCAATTCCTTGTACTATTTCGTTTACGATTTCGTGTTGTTTGCTTTGATCTAATTTGATATTTACATAAATCATAATATACATGTTTGCGCAGGTTACTAGTTGGAAACAAATAACTTTTCATAGAAATTCTGAAGTTAAAGGCCGAGAATGGAAACCAAAATTATTTGTCGATCCTTTCAATAAAAAATATTTTTACGAAAATTCAATATTTATTCAAAATTGTTGAAGATCAGCATCGAATATGAATGCAACTCTTTTTTCTAAACTTAAGGACCCAGTTCCTCTAAAGAAACAATCAAATGTTATCTATCAAGTTCAATGCGAGCGCGACGTAATACTGGACAAACAAAACAATTTATGAAAAAAGTCTTTACGAACACAAAAGTGTAGTTCTTCGAAAATCAAACCAAAATAATGCTTGTCACTCAATATTTTAAAGATACAAATCATAAAATAAATTTGGATAATGAAAGCATTTTAGAACATCAACAAATTTTTAGGAAAATATCGATTTTAGAAGTGTTACACATTTGTAAGTCCAGTGACAATTAAAGCGCTAAAATTGTAAATTTAATTTTTAATAATTTATTTAAAAAATATTTCAACGAAAAGTTCGTATCTTTGTCACAGAAAATTTTCTTGAAAGAACCATTGCAAAACTTGTTTGATTAGAATTTTCATACTCGTTTTACAATGATGCACTTTCCACACTTGTATTACAATATGCTATTACAAGATGAGCTTGCCTAAACTACTATTTTTGAACTGAAAATCATATTGAACCTGCCTACATTCTGGGCGATTACATAAAAAAAATTTTACAGTAGAATTTTTATACCATCAATAACTAGTAAATAACATAATTCGTTATTTGAAAAGCAAAAAATGAAGAAATTTTTAACTATAAAATATAAAATGGAATGAAGAGAGCATCCCTCAAAAGAAAAATAGCCAATGATCTTAGAATTTCTTGCTGGAATGAAGATGGATTCATGCAATAAACCAAGAATTGCTGGTAGTCTACGACACGGAAAAAAGCGATGTTTCCCTCATCACGAAAACACACTTCGCTACCCAATCAATTAAATTAAAAAATTATCAAATACAGCATCCCATTCACCCTAAAAACACTGCTCCTAGAACGTATGAATTCAGGATGTATCTATGTACAACTAAACAAAAGCCAGGACTTAAACTCTGAACAAATCATTCTGAAAGAAAGAAATCCATTTGTAGTAAATATTCACAGTAATTGGGTATGCTTTAGGCAGTCCCTAGAAGAAAAAATTCACTTAAAGGTTCCATTAAGGCATGTTGAGCAATTAGAAAAAGAAGTTCACAAATTTGTAAATGATATACAGCAGTATTGCGAAAATATGCCGTTTACGTATTGCGCACCTTGACTCTTTTATTAAGATCCAGCATACAGGTATTGTTTGGTGTTAAATGAACACGAAGGAAGCGCTAGGAACTCTGCTATATGTATCATAAATAGCAGTTGTATGGCAGCCTGACACCATCACTTAATTTTATTTATTATTATTTTATTATATTTTTTCTGCTTTTATTTATTTTTAATTTTTATTTAATATTTAAGAATAACCGACGTGCAGTAGATACTTATTATTATGTATCAAAGAGAATTACTATCAAGTCATCGCTGAAAATGGTTTTCATTCGTTCATCATGCTCGCTGTCATAAAAAAACATCAGTATTTTTATTTTTTTAAGTGTTGAATTAGTGGATACTCAAAAAAAAACTAGAAAAATATAGGACAAAAATTAATAAAACTGATAGTCTGTCTTTCGAAATAGTCAAGATCTCTGATTAAACTTAATCAAAATATCTAGTCAAAATTATTACACATCGACATCATGTTTAATTATCAATCGAACGAACCGCGACTCAAACCATCAGCCATTAAACGAAAAGCTTTGGATCCAATCAAAAACCGAAATGAAGGAAATATTAATACGACGCCAGAGTGTATTAAACAATTTGGAAATAATCATTCCCAAATAAGTTTAGTCAAATCCAGTTGCCCCAACAATAATGCAAAGAGAGGAATATTGCCCAGGAGACTTCAGGAGAACTTGGAATCAATAAAAAAGTCACTACCACCACCACCCCAGCCGATTCGCCAAATGCGAACATCACAATCACAATCGCACATCCCACGCCTAATGAAATATCCAACTGATTGTACATCCACTATAAAATATTCACCGATCAAACTGAAAATAATTAAAAATGTAGAATTATCGAAATCGCATCACTCGCTTGTGACATCTCCTGTAAACAAAAGCAGCCAAGTGGAAGAAACGCATTGCGAGGAGCTGAAACAAATCCCATCACCAATAAAAAAATGTTGCCAACTGGAACACACGCATGCCGAAGAACTGAAACAAATCCCGTTACCAAAAAATAAAAGTAAGCATTACGATGGGCCAGATTCTAAGCTCTGTGATAATATGCCATCAGCAAAAATATATCCTGAATTTTCTGGGATTGATATAATAACACAAATCCTGTGCGATGTAATAAAACAGCTAAATCTTAAAAAGGCTGAACAAAATATAATGAAAAAGCACTTACCTGGATTTTATATGGCACTTCCGAATTTCCAAGGCAGCGTGTTGACGGCATTTCGTTCACCAAATAAAATTTTACAATTTGCTTGGTTCCGTACAACCGATTATTTAGCACAGATTTAATTTGTTTGGCGACGCAACTATATTACCGACATTATAACAGTTTGATAAAAATACATTGAAATTACGATTATGCGTTTTGTATTTATGTTCATTTCCAATATTTTCTGTTAAACTTTCATTCGCTTTTCTTGCAAAAATATTAGTTTATTAATTTTCATAAATTAAAAAATGATTTTTTTATTCGAACAGTTTATGTAAGGTTTTTCGTATTAAAATTGTACACTTTCCAAACGTCAAAATTATAATTTTGGGGTTATAGGAGCGGAATCAGCTCCCATGAAATTTATTGATTGTCCGATTGTCGTGCTTGACCTTGAATGTTGTACTTCAATTGTATTTGTTTAATTTTACTTTTTTTCTATCAGACCCTCTTGGTTCCACGAGCATAGGTAGGGTAGGAGAGAGGACTTTTGCATAGGCAAGTAGTCAGGAGAGAGTCTGACTTTTGTTAAAAATGTTTTATTTTTTCATTTTTAAAAAGAAAACGTTCGTGTATTCAAAATCGTTTAGATACAAACAATTGTCTTTCTATATATCGTATATTTAATAAATAAGTCTTCATTTTTCCATATAGAACAAATTTGGCTTACTTAATGATTTCTTAAAATTATCTGAAATAAAATTTTGCTAAAAATATTTTCTTTTATGAGAGTTGCCCTAATATTCTAAACAAAGTAAAACTTCTTATTTCTAATCTACACCAAATTACAGTACAAGTATATATTCTTAAAATTTGCTCTGAAAACGCCGGCCAATTAAGTGCTAAGACAAGTGTCACAAACCGAAACCACCTTGTGGGTCATGGCTCATGATTTGAGTTTGGAAACAGTTAGTAAAGTGGGCGACAATGAAAAATAAATAAACTTCGGTAGTTTACCAACCTAATAGGTTTGATGGTAACCTCCAGTTTGATTTACTCACTCATGTCTATATAGCAAACAAAAAGAATTTGGATTAAACCATCTTGGTTATTCGTAAACTATAAATAAAACATTAATTTAGATGATAAAAGCTTTTTCTTTCTACAAAGCACATCTTTGACAATTATGATATGAGATTATCACGGTAACTTTGTGTCTGTCAATGGTATAAAGTGACTTGTTTTACTAATAACTTTTTAAAAACTTTTTGGGAACCTTTAACTAGCAGCACTCTTTTATAAGCCGCACAACTTTATTAATTCTAAAAAATATTAAATAAGGCAATAAAAAAATAAAATTGGTTAAATGAGAATTTCTCTTGCGGTTCTCATTTTCTTAAAAGTTTTGTTCATTTGCACCCCTATTCGATTGAAGCAACAATCGTCGTATGAAGTGACATCATTTTACGTTGCATTCTCTAATATACATCACTTCAAACGACTAATACATACCATACCAATTTATAGTTGAATTGTCACGTCGAATGAAGTGACACGACTAAGGGGATAGGGGGTTTCGATATTTGAAATAATTTTTCCAAAACTTTTTGGGAACCTGTAACTACCCGCACACATAACAAGACATATCTCTTTATTAAGCCTGGTTTTTTTGTAAAACAGTAACTTTTTTTCTGAAAGAAGCCGCGTCTTACAACGGAAAAAGAAGGTAATGTACTTCCTAAATACCTCTACCTAAATGAATTTTTGAGTTGCATCTGACTTTGGCCACTATTCTGTTAAAATACGACATGCCTCAGAACTGTCTCGCTAATAACTCCTTGCTATCCTCGAATTAAAAACACCCTCATCTTTACACATCGAACTATTTCTGATCTCAAATCGATATTTTTGTCTTGTGTGCTCTTCCTTGATGGTTCTCGAACTTTCAAAGCGATCTTTGCTGATCGCCAGGATAACCCTGATAAATTGTTGGGTTTGCGGCATCACCCGTTTCAGCACATATTTTAATTTTTTTATATTCTTTTTCTTTTAAAGATGAACACTGCAATTAAAGTCATTGAGCAAGGTATCGTTGAGCTTCTTCCTAAGCTAGCCACTTGATAGTCCCTTCAAGTAGAAGAAAAAAAAACGTAAGGTAACACTACTGTATAATAAATTACAGTAAGAACGAGATTATTTATTTTTCGTTTGAATTGAATATGTCCAAAACTACATCTGATAATAAAACTAGTATAAAAAAATACGAGAAATATCGTAAATTCATCACATTTAAAAACGAATAATTATGGAATTCTTTTTGTCTACATTGAATAGTATATGCATTATTGTCTACACAATCAATCAGTACATATTATGCTAGTCGGTTTCATTCAATTGTTTCAAGGAGCTCTACATAATAACTTATGTGGTGATGAAACATAATGATAGGACACTCACATAAAAAAAAGATTTGCGTTCACTTACCAAAAAAAATTATTATTATTAAGCGAATTACGCGAAAGAGCGGTGTTTCACGACTAACACACAAAATAGAGAACCGCTTTGGAAGGAGCTTAGCATTGGAAAACTCTTGAAAGTCGCTTAAATTTAAGGAAGACAAAGAATTCATTAATTTGGAAATTAGCACTTCAGGAATTTTATAATTTGGAAATTGGAACTTTACTGTTTTACTAATTAGAATTTTGAAACTATGGAAGTTTTTTGGAATTTGGAAGTAAAAGATTGAGTAACCAATAACAATGATGAAATCAAAAGATTCTACTCATTAAAGGATGAGCTCTTTGCTAAGCAAGTGTTTACATTAATATGTGTAAGTTGTGAACTATAAGTACTATGGGAACTAGTTAAAATTATTCGTCCATTATACTAAGTATTTAGTTATTCTAATAAAACATTTAATATCGCAAAAGAAAAACTGTAGAAACTGCTACTCAACTCGACGATGAAAACGGCTTTCCATTTTTATTTAACTTTAACAGCTTCAATTTTCCTGTTTTATTGATCAATTATCACTGTAACTGAAATAATAATTTACGATGGTTTAATTAAAAGCTCTAATTTTGTTATTATCACAAATTTATTATGAATTGTGTGGTCTTGGGGCAGCAGAATCAAAAAATAATATTTTTAAATTTTATTTAAAAAACACAATTTTCAAAAAATGTAACTTTAATCATTTTTAAATCAACATTATAAAAGAAAACTATTACATTATTACAAATCTATATATGTATATATAAAGACTTACAAAACAAAATATTTCCAAAAACACAAAATCAAAAAACAAAATAAATGATAATTAATTCAATTTCCAACAATTTTTTTTACAGCAATTTCATTTCTTAAATATAATAATTATTATAAAATATAATCTTTATTTTAAAAAAATAAACATATATGTAAGCTTTTTTACATTAAGTAAATATATATATATATATATATATTTTTTATTTATTAATATAATATTTAAATTAAAAATTTAATCACACGAACATAAAAATAATTTATAATATTTGTTTCTATAAAATAAAAGAAATTGGAATAAAATTAATTAATACATACGTTATTAAGTATTAGTAAAAATTAATAGTTTTTCGGAGAAGTATTCGAGGTAACGATGAAATAATATGGAATCACAAAAATTTGTCGAATCGAATCGATTTATCATAATAAATGTACGTTTAATTATTTATTTATATAGGTAGTAAAAAAATGTTAATGCCCGCTACTGTAATAAGCATAGATTATAAATTGTTGCTGCTTTTAAAAAATAACAAAAAAAAAATGTTTGGAACGAATTTTAGATTTACTTTTCTTTCCAATTTATTTATGTATTTATTTCTTTTTTTGCTGTATGCTATATATTAATATACGCGGAGCGATTTTGTTGTTGGATTCGTTTCTGCAATTTATTCAAGAATAATTTCTTTTTAAATTTAAAAAATTGTTTATGTAGAGAAGCAAAACACCACCAAGCCATAAAATAAAATAGTATTTTAAAATTAAAACCAGTTCTTATGTTATAATAATTTTAGCGTTTTTTTTGTTCTTTCATATTATTATTATTATTATTAAGAAGAAAAGAAGTTAATGAACTTTAAATTTCTTTTAAAAAATAAAAATAATTTATTAATAGTAATAAACTAATAACTATAGTTACTATAGTTGTCTTATTTTCGTTTTTTTCATTATATCTTCTCGCCTCATCATATTCTGTGTTCGGCACAAGTTTTGCCAACATGACCTTTGTCGTATAAATTTAGGTAGAATCGTTAACTTTCATTTTATTACAAAATTCTTGAATATTTTAATTTCTGTTTTAGTGATTGAATTAAATTTTAAATTGTAATTCTAATGCAAAGCTAATTTGGTAATAAATTGGAATATAAATTTAAAAAATATGTCCGATGTTATTTTTTTGATTCTGGTTTACATATTGTACGTATCAAGTATGTACCAACGAAAAAATTAAACGTAAACCGGCATGTTTACAGATAAAGTAAGTGAAGAGGCAAATTTTAAACTTCACGTTGCGATATATAATGATGATGATGTTGAAAAGGCCATTTAAAATTATTTTAAATTCGTCGCGTTTAGTAAATTTTTTGTGACGCTATTTATTATGATAGTGCCACTTTATGACCGCGCGATGTAGTATTTTGCAATTTGTTTTTTTATTTTGTATAGAACTGGTTTAGGTAAAGGCAAAGAAATTATCAAAATAAATTTAAAATTTCCGATGGTTAGCTTATAGTTTTGAGAAAAGTTGCCCTTAGCTTAATTGAATTCGTCTAAATCACCGTTCAAATTTTGAAATATGTTATTGAGACTTTGATAAGAAACGTCTTATCCTAAGGCCTAAACTTTTATTAGAACACCTTAAAGCACCTTGAAAAACATTTGTAACCTTACTCAAATCTTAACATATGAATATATATTTTGCTAATTTTGTCGATACAATTTCATTTAAAAATCCTAAAATAAAATGAGTTGTGAAATACCTAAATACAGTGACCGTAAAATTAATTTCTCTCGACTTTTTGGTATATCAAAAAACTCGGTTCGAAAATTTCGAAACATATAATCAAAAAATTGCACCGTTTTTTCTAATGTGCTCTTCGAAACTAAATGAAAGGCGACCGAAGGTCATATGAATAAAGGTTCTTCAAAATTTGAAGGTATAAGTGAAAACTATCGATTCGATGTTATCGACTCTACTAATAATTAAAACACAACAATTTCCCTATTCAAATAAAACAAAAAAAAAACACCTAAGGAAATGCCATTATATTCTAAAGAAAAAACTATTGAATAATAACGAAAAAAGTCTATTGTAAATTATATTAATAAACTTTTAAATTTTTAAATTTTTTTAAATTATTTATTTATATATTTTCGGTGGAAGGTAAGAGAGAATTTTGTATGCGTATTAAAATGCTTACATCATTGTTTTGTTTTTTTATATTTTATTTCAGACTTATATAATATTTTAATTTTTAAATTCCCTCTTACACAAAATATTAATTTAAGAATTATTCATTAATGAGTTTAGTTGATTTGAAAAAAATTTTGTCTGAAGAATTTTTAATTATTATTTATTTTTGGTCTAATTGGTCACAGCATAATTAATTTTTACATTTTATTCAGTATTTATCCGTCTTTATCATCAGTCTTTGTTTAAAAAATAAAATTTAGTCAATATACGAGATATAATTTATATATTTATACACATTGCATGTTCAATGGAAAGAAATTATTATAATTACAATTAAAGTCTTGATTTTATATAGAGACGATTAGTTTTTTTAAAATAAATTTTAGAAAAAATATACATATTTTCAACAATGGACTCGATCGTGAACATAAACGAGATTAAACTTATACCTAATTAGAATTCAGTAAAATACTCAATTTAATTGTAATTATAATTATTTCATTTATTTCGTATTTCATTTCTAATTAAAATTTAAAAAATAAAAATTAAAATCAACTCAAGAAGAATTAAATAATAAAAATTTGTTAGGTAATAAAAAAAATCTAACGAACTTTAAAAGGAAGCAATGATTATTAGTTTTTTTATTATTTACCTATTTCTTGGATTCGTTTTTTTTTATATTTTTTATATTAACAGGAAATATATATACATATAAATATGTATATATACATATGTTTATATACCAATAGTTAAAGAGAATTATTATTATTTTCTTATAAAATCACAGCGATATAAAAAATGCATATATATTTTTTATTTTCTTATATATCTCTTTTAAATTCTAATTTTGGTAAATAAAATTAAAAAAAAAATAATAATTTGAAGTCAGTTTGTGTAAGTAAAACAAGAAATCCCTGATTTGTGTGTAGTTTAAAGATAAAGATTGTTTGCTTATGTCATATACGTTTAGATTAAATTCATCGAAGCTTCAATTGAGCTGCCTGTTACATTTTTAAACAAAAAATCGTTCAATAATTATTAGCATTAAATAACACAACCATTTATTTTTTACATCAAGACTTATCTTCTGGGATTAAAATCTCCTGATTGGCGATATGTAAACCACCTCTTAATTATAGTAAAATTCATTTGTTCCGAAACATGTTTAAATGAACATACACTTATTACGAAAAAAATTTTGTCGCTTGAACAGTGTTCCTTATAAGCAAGTATTTGGTTAAAATGAACGTGCGAGCGTAATGAACAAAACACGAACATTCGGACATAAACGCATTTTACTGAATTAATTTTGAATAATTATTAATCGAAACCGAACTTTTTTTTTAACGAAAATAAATAAGTTAATAATTAAAAAAAAAAATATATTAAAATAAATAAATTTGAATGAGAAAAAAATTAAGTCTTATCATCAATAATAAAATATAATTTAGACAGGGACGTTTAGAACAGTAATATTTTACCTATTCGTTATACTTAAACACTAAATCCAATAATAAAAAAATAAATTATTAAAAAAATTAAATAAGAATCACTTTATAAAAATTATGTAAATTAATTCAAGTCCTTCCGTACGTCAAATGTCACTTAAAAAAATTAGAAAAATATAATGCCTAAACTAACATTAAAAAAAAAGTTTTAGCTCGCAGTAAGTTTACAACTGGGTGTACGATTGTATAACCGAATTATTATTATTACCATTACTAATAATACTACTACTATTACCATGATGATTCATAATTGTATGACCATTATTTAGTGAAGGATTACTAATTTTATCATTACCATCTTCAGTCGCCAACTCCATTAAGGCCAGTGCTCCGAGCCATTTACGATTTTCATCCAAAATTGGTGGTGTCATTTCTTGTTGTTGAACTAGTGGTTCAATCGATGTTGATTGAAGTGTTGGTGGTGATGCTGCAACATTTTTTATTTCTAATAACGGTGTAGCTTTATCTTTATTCGCCACCATTAATACGGTAGGTCTATTTTGATTAGGATTGTAACTTATACTCGGCACAGGCTCTAACGGTTTAGCCAAATCATCCTGCCAGGCTTCACGCAACCAACGTTTTTTGGGATTAAAAGTCGAACGACTTGAATTTACCAATTCAGTTTCATCACTCGAATCATCGTCATCGTCACAATTATCTTCATCTTGACTCAATGGTTCCTGCCATTGTAGTAACTTAGGGTTTGGCTTGCCATTTTTTCCGGTCAACGGACTTGTTCCGAGACCCGCATTCATGTCCAACTCAACCATTAGACCTTTGCGGCTCTTAAATTGATTATTTGGTGTCACCGGGAAATTTTCACTATTATTTTCATTATCATTAAAATTATTTTCGTTGTTGCCGTCTTTACCTTTTTTCGGACGTTTTGGTGTTTTACGTGTCGGTGTTCGCTCTTCTTTCTCCATGCGATATTTCTCTAGCCATTTAATAACATCGCTATTTTGTTCGGGTACTGATTGTATAATGAAATCGTCACAACGTTTGAGAGTACCCGATGGATGATCGGGACAATGTCGATTTGCATGCGTAAAGCGTCGTTGACACATTACTGTAGCGCAAACGAAAGGTCTTTCGCCGGTATGTAGTCTCTGATGTGTTTTTAATTGTCCACTCTGAGTAAATGCTCTGGTGCAACCTGGATAATCGCATGTGTATGGTCGCTCACCTAATTTAAAAGAAAGAAAAAAAAATCTTAATAACAAAATTTAAGAAATCGGATAGAACGATATTTTGGTTTTACGCAAATAAATAGCTAATCATATTTAATGAGTCACTAGACCAGCTACTCACTTCACTCTAAACAAAGTAAAGCCTCTAAAGTCTATCGACATATTTGACCTGAAACTTTGGAATGGGAGAATGAACCCTAGAATAGTAAAAATACATTAGATTGATCAAAAAAAAAAAAAAAAAAATGACTTGCTATAAATTTTAATGTGACTTCATGAGGGTCTTTGCCCGATGTCTCATATGTGTTGTGTGAAGAAATGTTAGAAGAAAAAAACTCCTATGACAAAAGAATGCTATGAAAGGAAAACTTTGTATGTAAAGTATGCAACATTCGATAAATGTAACTCAAAATGATTTAACTTTTGAATTTTTTTGTTTTTTGTTCAAGTGAGAAAAAAAATTGCAATTCTCAAATTTTAAGAAATTTTTTTCGCCCGATAGTTGCAATGATTATTATTTGCGTTTATCGAATGTTGCACAAAACGAGTCTATGCATAAAGATAAACTCTCGAAAACATTCGAAAGAGATTTCATAACTTTGAATTTCGAAAATTTTGTGCATTTTCATGTATTTCTACTTTCATAATTTAAATAAAATACTGTGTACTAAACCTAACATTGGTACTATCTTTGGAAAATATTTATGAGACATTTAAAAGTATATATGTACATAATTTAATATGAATAAAAAATTCGAACAATGAAATTTAAATGTAATATTCATAATAGTAAATTCTCAATCTTATCTATTTCTAAGGTATAAAACTACATAAAAATAGTGTATTTTTACTAATTTAGTTCAATTGGAGATAAAATTGTTGTACGCTGAAAATTGGATCTTCTGTAAGGGCTGATGGGGCAGCGGTCAATTCTCGGGCAAATCGTTTACTAAGGTAAAAATCGACTTTTAAGGTACTTTGTTTTTAATATGCCCTTTTTTATTAATACTCACACGTGAAAAAATTTGGGGTCGCTGCATTTAGCAGAAATTCACACCAGATAATTAAAAATCCAGAAATATTTCAAATCGAAAAAAATTCAGAATAAAACAAACTATCCAGAAAAAGGTCCTATAGTTTCAAAGACGTTGAGCAAATATAACTAAATAACCAATAATTAAAATTGAATTTTTTTTTTTTGGAGAATTTAGAGTATTTTTAGGGTTTAATTTCACTTTTATTGTTTTAACCAGTTACGATAGGGATTTCGATGCTAAGGGACTTTAATGAGTTCTCTAATTTAATATGTAATCTATAAAAAAAAGTTTGGAGGCCTCCATCCTCTATGGTACAAAACGAATTAAAAAACCTTAAAACATTATTATAATTAATAATTTTCTGAGAATTGGCCCACAGCCTAACGTATGCAATATTTAACATCAAAAAAATGTAACGCCGACGTATAAAATAGAAAAAATATGTCAGTCTAGTAGATAGAAGCTAAAACTAACGATTTCAATGTAATTAATTACATACATATGTAATTATTACAACACATCTTAATTCGTACGATTAATAAAATCGTGAAGAGTCCAATTTTAAATAAATCATCATAGATTCCGCAGAAATGATAATTGTTTGTGACATTTTTTATTAGTGCAAAAGGATGTCCCGAGAAAATTCTAATTTTTAGTAATATGTAATGATTTTCAATTTTTATTAATCAAAATAGTTCATTCATCAAAATCTACCCTTGGGATCGCTTTCTGGTATCCACGTCTAGAAAATTGTAATATGTACATTGTAACAAGAAAATGTGATTTGCCTCTAATACGGGCTGTATTAGAGTATGGGCTCTGCTATGATTATAAGCGCTTGAGACCCACCCTCTCTTTTATATTATTAAATATATTCTCTGCTGGCTTAGCTTTAAACATTTTATTATTAAATTGTTATCGATTAATTATTTCCCGAACAACTACAAATTTATGTTGTTCGTTCGTTGCATTTTACCAATTTCGCAAAGCAGTAACCTTAACCAATTCAAATCATTCATGCTCTCTTATCGCCGTCGTCTTACATAGTACGTACGTATATAATATGTATATACAGCGTTTTTACTTTAAATTTATATTTACGAATATTTTTTTTAATTTGTCTACTTCTTTCGTATTTTTTTAACTTTAAAAAACTCAGCTTGTATTTGTATTTAAATTTTATTTTTTTTTTATATATTTAAGCAATTCTTGCGATTTTTCTTTTCTTTAATTTTTCGCTATATTCTGCCAGGTATTTAAACTGATCCAGTAGTTACTAGTAAATATATTTTACAAATACAGAAATAATCAACGTCTTATGTACGTATTTTTTCGTTTTAAATTTTAATTTTAGTTTTTGTTGCTGTTACAATACATACATAAATTTAAAATAAACTTATTATTATTTAAAAGATGTTTTATAAGAAAATGACGTAGACAGTAAAATAAATATATACACAACAAGAAAAATTAATTTGTGTGCCTCGTTAAAAAATTTAAATGGATTTCTTTTTATTTGCGTTTGAATCAAAATTGAACTATGTAGGTAATAATATTCAAAAAACTGAAAGGAATTATGATTGTTGTTCTCTAATCAATCTTTTATCTGAGGTAAAATGTACAATACCAGCTCACCTTTCTAAAATTCCTTCCTGATATCCGCTACGGAAATATCTTTTTTTGATTGTTTTTTTGCAGATCATTGTTTTTGTTTTTTCCTTGCTTTTAGGAGCCGTGGTTTGGTTACTAATGTTTATGAATATTGATTTGATTTTAATTTATTCGCTGCGCGGTTAATAACCCTTTTTACGTTGTTTTTTGGACCAAACATTTTATAATATTTAGTATTTTTTGTTAGTCCAGTCCAGAGCGACAAAATTTAAATATATTAATAGTAATCTGTAAATTTGGTTACACGCATTTCGAGTTTATGCTTTAAATTATTCTTAAATTACCTTGGGTTACTATTTGTATGATAAACAACACCTCAATCAAGCTCAAAAGGCCATTGGTCGGACACTATATAAGCTCTAAAGAAAAGAGCTAATTCAAAAGTAAAATTGGATAGAAATTTAAAAAGAATTTCTGTTAAATATTATAGTACCTAAACAAATCTTTTAGTATCTAGATATGTGTGTATTTATAGGCAAGTGTATCTTTTTGCGGCGGTTGACTTTAATATTTTTACTGACTTCTATTACTGACGCATTTATAGTGTGAAATCAATATTGTAACAAATGATCCCAAAATTCCCGAGTTTTATTACTTCCTTCCGAAGTTAAGCTTATAAAGAAATTTTCAATATTATTAATATTTCCGTTGAATCGTGTTTCTTCTATTCGCCACGTGTGGTTAAGGGCATTTAGCCGGAGGTATTACGATATGGTTTGAATGATAAGATTGAAAATAAATCAAACCAGTCATAAAAAAAATCTGGGTACATTTAACAAAACTTCAATGCTAAGAACGGAGGAGAATACAAATAATGCCACTAGGATACTAATTTAAAAATTTTTCGGTAAGCAGATAAAAAACGAACCGCGCCAACTTATTAGGAATCGGATTAAACAATTTGAAGCAAATCAAGGTAGTTGTGTGGACGAAATAAAAATTAAATCAACTAATAAATCTTGGAGAGAAAGGCCAAAAGCATCAAAAAATAACGTTTCGAATTCATTAGCTTTTTTGTAGAGTGTAAACATTAATTATATTTAAAATTTACGTTCTCCTAGGCATAAAATTTAAAATAAAACAAAACTATTGAATATTCATAATAAGATCGTAGGCTTTTAAAGAAATCTTCATTTACATATTTTGATTTAAAGTGATATAAATCCACTCAGCAAATTTGATTAGAATTAGAACCGAGCTTTCGGCCACAAGGCGTTACCACTTTAGTGGTAATTTAGTGAAGATAGAGGAGAGATAGAAAACATTGAATATTGAAAATAATTTTTGTATAAAGTCGACTTAAGCAATTATGTCTTGTGGCCACAGACTTATTGCCTATAATGTCCAAATTATCTTTATATTTCTGAATCCATAATTGTCTGCATTGTGAAATCTGTAGGCGTATAATATTATAAAATAGCTATGTAAGTAGTTACTAAATCAAATGATCTCATACAGTTTCTAGATTCTCATATATTGAGACTTCCCTTTGTGTTCAAGTGCTTATACATATGTGTTGTGTAATCTGTAATTATGTAAGTTAAATTCTTTTCATCGTACAGGTGCAATAAATGAAGCCAGGTGCAGATATTTAAATTATGTTTAACACAGAAGTAATGCAAATATTCTCGTCAACATACAAAAATACATATTAATCGTTTTCTGTACAGTATCATAATTTAGATATTCTTATAAGCTCTAACTAAAACTAAGATCATACTAAGGATAACCGCTATATTTTAAATAAATGTAAAATACATAATAAAATGATATGTTGATGATGGATAGTATTGTGTATTTGGTTTGCAAAATGTGATTAAAATACCTACTACGAATAAGAAGAAATTACACAGAAACTAATTTGTTAAAGTTTATTGGCCCCCAGAAGTAAATATATTTAAATTAATAAAATATAGTTACGTATGTACCTATGTAGGAATAAACGTCTTTCTCTCGCATATATGGATACAAATCTCCTATTCTAAAACGAAGAGCGATTTAAAACTGTAACTATATGTAAGGCCGAAATTCGTTTCTTGAATGATCATGTCTGATCGTGTATTTTCTTTAAAGAAATATTCTTCTTATTAGAAATGAAACACGCTTCATCTGTATATATTCTTGAGATTTCGCTGAACAAAGCAAAAAAACTTTAAAAACGTAATAATTAAAGGTAAAAGCACTAACAACAAAACACCTATTATACAATACAAACACAACAAAGCAACAACAGCATAAATAAGAAAATTTAAATTGTACGAATTTATGTATTTCATTTTAAATATAAAAGCTTTACCTGTATGAGTACGTAAATGTGCTTGCAATGATTTTTCTCTAGGAAATACTCGATAACAATATCCACATTTAATAGCTGACGGTGATGTTGTCCCCTCAAACATCAGGGTTGGTAGCACTTCTGATCTTGGTCGACCACGTCGATTTTCACGGTTATCACTATTGCTATTATTACTACTATTGGATATGTTACTATTATTTAAGTTAGTATACTCAGCATTATTACTATTGTTGCTATTATTATGTTGCCGAGCAATAAATTCCGGTGAGCCACACGAACTTACAGGACTTTCTGAACCATCAGCACCACAATAATTCCATGGTGAAGAAATAACACTACTATCACTATTAGGGGTTATACACGATGTTATTGTTTTTATACGTTTTGGTGTATTTAATTCCATTTTAGTTGATTTTTAGGTTATATTTTTGAACACCAAACAATTCTAAAATCACAATTTTAAATTTGTAATTTATTTTACAATATTTTTCATAAATAAAACTTCAGTTTTTTCACTTAAAAATTTAAATCGAAATGAAATCACTTTCACACAATTTAAAATAACACGCCTTTATCTTTACTTTACTACTATAAAAATAAATTTTAAATGATGCCAAAATTTTAATACAAGAAAGACAATCATTGCTGCCAACTAGAAAAAATTTGGACGCTTTGATTTTGAGCAATTTTACATATTATACAGTGCACGAATAATGTAATTTACAATTCCAATTATTTTACGTAACGCAACATTAAGTTTCAGTTGTAATGGCTGTAAGATACTAATTTTTTTTAAGTGCAATAAAGTAAAGTGCTGCAAAACTAGTAAACCAAAACAGAGAAGAGTAGTGTAGACAATACTATGTACATATATGCAAATATTTTGAAGTTGCGGATAAACAAAATATGTAAATAGAATCAAATTTTTTTTGCGATGGAGTAGCCATTTTGAAGAATATTTATTTTTTGTTTCTTAATTGATTTTTTACGTAAGAAATATGAGGCCCGCGCATAATAAATTTGCATTAGCTGCCGCAATTAATTGCAGCGACATAATTTATATGTTAAGTTAATTTAGATATTATTTTCTTTTGTACACAAATTTTCTTTGGTAGAAATGTCAGAAAAAAGTATCTAATGTCAACAAAAGAATCTAATCCAATTCTTTATTTGCTATATTTACTCGATTAACTGCTAGAAAAATTTAGCTACCACTTTTTTTGACGTTTCTATATTTTTTCAAATCTATGGTGTATACACTCACTCCCAGGTGGTGTGAAAATGTACAAATTATTCACAAATGAAAACCAAACAATTAAAAAATGACGATATTGATGATATTGAAGTCAAATCGAAAATGACAGCACAATGATAGTACTGTTTAGTGCATTTGTTAAAAGAGGGGTAAAACTACCAAAAAAACTGGAGTAGTCGAAATTGCACTAGTGTAGCTGTCAGTGCAATATTTTTTGGTCAATCGAATATTTTCAGGGTAAAAAAATTACACTTTTTGCACTGAGTGCAATTCAATTTGGTCAATCGAAATCCACATTAGTTTCCATTAATGGTCGTGTTCAGTCGGGCAAAAGTGATAAAAAATATCATGATATTTCTTATTACCCTAATTTCACTTCGTTGTATTTTATGTTATGCTCGACAAAACAGCCAAAATGAAAAAAGTGATTTTACACGTCAAACTTCTGTAGACCATCTTTATTTGGGCAACGTCAAAATCAATTTATCGCGATTTTTTATAAAATAATCAACAATCCGCTTCCTGTATAATCACACCACAATCAAAAGCTAAATATTTTATTTTCAAATATGTAATTATTTTGACAGCTAAAACCAAAAAAAATCTTGATTTTTTCTGTGATAAATGAGTACGTTTTATGGCAAAACGTGATACAAATATAATAATAATTTTTATCACTTTTGCCCGACTGAACACTAGGAATAACTACTTTTTAGAAATGTATTATCGATTTATCACATGGGTGGAAAAAACGTATTTTCACTGCATTTATGCACCATTTCCAATTATTTGCTGGAGTGTTAATCAATTCAACTGAATGAAAACCCGACGGGCTATGTTTCAATCGGGTAAAAAGTTAAATTTTTTAAATGTGGTAAAAAATATTAAATTTTCCTCACTTTTTAATCGTTTTGGAGTTACAATTGAAACTGGTTAAAATTGTGACGTTTACGTTGTTTATTTTTGTTTTGCATAGTGAGGTTGTGTTTCAAACGAATAAAAGCCGCATAAAGCAAAATACAAGCTATAAAATTTTAACTGGTCCGTGATCAATTAAAATTTTTATGGTGAATTAAATGCCAAAAATTTAACTTTTTATGCGGTGTATTCCCTTTATCGGCTTTTGTTATTAGTGCATCATTTTCTAATAACTTAACATTAATGTCTTTCACCGTTTGTCGTTCGGTTTTGTGGATGTTTTGGTTTGTAGTTGTCTTGTTTTTGCGAATATCAATTGCAATAAGTGTCCGTTGCGTATATCAATTGCAAGAAGGGCAGTACTACCCCATTTAAGAAGAAAAAATAAAATAAGGGGCAAGAAGATTCACAAGGCACGTAGGCACAAAAAATAGGGTATAAAAGCAGTTTTTAGCATAATTTTAAATCCAAACGATCTTACATCCGAAACAAACGTAATTTCAATTTAAAATAAAATAAATATCACATTAAAAAAGTGACAAAACCTAAATATTGAGTTTTATTATATAAAATCTTTTTATTTGTGATATTAGTCAACGAGTAAACAACGCCACGCCTATAAAAGTTTAAAAAAAAAAATATGAAACGTAAACGCCACAATTTTTAACAGTTTCAATTCATCAAAACGATTAAAAGTGAGGAAAATTTAATATTTTTTAACTCAGTTAACTTTTACTCGATTTACGCAAAACGTAGCAATGGCATAATCAATATGTACGTACATTTGTACCTTTAGTAAAGTTTTCGACCTACTTAATCCGAACCAAATGCCCGCATACAATTTGCTCAAAAAACTCTCCAAAATACTTCTACACAATTGACTTTTTGTGTTGTTTAATTTTTGTAGTTTTATTTCTTCTTTATTTTCGTGAAAATAAATAAAAAGTTTAATTATAAGTGAATAGTTATAGTAAAATAATTAATTATTTAACAATAGTTATAACTTCATAAAACTATGAATGATAATGCTATAAAAGAATTAGAGGCTGCAGCCCAAATAATATTGGTAATCATAACAAAATCACATAAAGGAAAGTGAGGTTATGTTAACAAATGTTTGTATTTTCTATTTGTATGCAAATTTAAAGGCTCCCCCATCATGTGTCACATCAGAACAGCGACATGCATCCGAATTGTTATTCATGAAATTGCGAAAATTGAAAAACCCTTACGAAATGTGTCGCCAAATATTAGAGAAATCTAATGTTGATTTTGTTTTGTTTCAAACAGCTGACGTACTAAAGAATGCCATAATTAGCGAATGGGCGTATTTACCGCCGGAAGATAAAGGGGCACTTCGGCAATATCTATTGAATTATATTACACATAAAGAGCTTCCATCGTTTGTCCGTGAGAAATTAATGCAAGTTATAGCCATTATGATAAAGCGCGCGAGTCTTGAAGATTTTGGCTCGGAACGCGGCCTAATTTTGGAAGAAGTCCAAAAAATGATTTCTAGTGGGGATGTAAATCAGCAAATTTTAAGTTCTATGATTATTTCAGCAATACTTCAAGAATACGTAATTACAGTTAAGTCTGATGATACAGGTCTTACATTCGAGGATCACTTCAAAGCTAAGAAGATTTTTGAATTACAAGATTTGCGGAAAATTTTCGTTATGATTCTGCAGGCAATAGAAGAGATTATGAAATTGTTTGACAAATCGAATAATTTGCATGTTATATTAATGCGCCATTATTTATTTATCATTGAGACAGTTATGACCTGGGGTTTTGTGTCACCCCGCCTTCCAAAAAAGTTAATTGGCGCCTTCGAATCTATTTATAAAATAGAACAAGGTGCGTGTCTTCGTTTGAATCGACAGTGGGAATCTATTATTTTGGAGCCTAAAGTATTAGAAATATTTTTTAATTTATATTGGAAGATACGGGATAATCCAGAAATTCAACTAAAGGGTCTAACTTGTATTGTTCAGCTGTCGACTCTGTGTGGGCCAATTTTAAATAACGCTGAAGTTAAACTGAAATATGCACTCAACTTTTTGGGCCACTTTTTGCATTTGTTGAATAACATCGAAATTAGAGAACAAGAGGCATTGGGCATTTCAACCGTATTTCGTAAATTTTTGTTCTACAATCCGCCAAAAGAGCTTAAAGATCTTCCATCCGATGTATTGAACTCGTTAATGCAAAAAATGTTTGTAGTCACATCTCAGTTTAGCGAGCTATCATCGCGTGAGGAGCAAATGAATCCCGAAGATACCATTTATATGGAATCCTTCTCGAATATACTAGAAGCATGGATTACTGTAGTTCAAGGAAAAGAATATTTCTCAAAAGAGCTGTTTGAAACCACAGTCTCTCAGATGTTTGATAAATATTTACAATGCCATTTATCTCCACCGCAAGGGTTAAGAGGAATTGTCTGCAACGATAGCGGGGAACTAAACGGCGATGAGGTGAAAGATCGCGTTCGCTTCAAAGAACAACTTATTATAATTGGAATGTTTGGCCGGGAGGTACCTGGGCATAGTTTACCAATTCTATCAAAGCTACTAGAGGAAAAAACTCGTAATCTCTACGGTCAGCTTCAAACTTTGCTTACAATGAATCAAAATATGAAAATATCAGATTCGAAAATTTTGGAAGCCCTCTACGAAGATATTCATTGGACTCTGCTAATTTCATCGTTTGTTTTGGCAAACGATTCGGATGGCGAACAAAGTTTAATCCCTCCGGAGATCATGTCCTATAGCATTCAGCAAACCATGACGGGGGCATGTGATATTACGACGAGCTTAACGCTTTTAGCTTCACCTGCTAAAGATATTGTGGAATTTCCAAACGCAGAAAGTACTTCCGACCAAGTCATTAGACTAGTATCGGCCGTTTTCCGTCTCTGTGAATTGGAAAAAAGTGCAATCGATGCTAAAATGGGGCATTTCTTGAGTCCTGAGATAAGTAGCACTTTAATGTGGTTTTTAAAGCTTTGGTCTGAAGCTTATCTACTTCCATCTACTGAGTACTACAGTAAAATTAGTGATCCGATTCAACAGGCTTTTGGCCAAGATACACCTGGTGGGGTATGGAGTTTGAACTACGTTCTTGACAAAATTGGAAAAAATGTCCAAAGTTTTACGAGCGAAATAACAGTTATCGATGATTCGATTGAACTGTTTATCTCATTGGTTAAAAAAAATTCCAAATGCTCGGTTGTTTTTGGCTCTGATTATTTTAAGGCTATTATAGAGTTGAAAAATATAAATTTGCCTATCAAAGCAAAGAAAGGGCTAATTAAGGGGCTTGTTGCTGTGGCCGTTGGGATATCGGATAAATCAATACAAAAACAATATCTGGAGGAAATTTTGAAACCAATCTCGGATCGATATAAAACAGTTATGTCACAGCCAAATATGAATCACGTCTATCAGAATGAGAATATTAAGATGCAGGTAGTCAACTTAATCGAAGAAATTAATGCTTGTTTTTCTGGCGTTTCACAGTCAAGTTCTAATTTGTTGTTTGAATTGTTTAAAGATATTTTTATTCAGTTACCGCAATTGTTGGAGTTGTATCATAATTATATTGTGAGTCGTTAGGAAATTAATTAAAACTTTTATTGGATCGATTACATTAACTAATATTTTTATTTTAGATGATCATTGAATTGATTTTGCAACTATTGTGTGAGGCAGCACAAAATATGTTATTCTTTGATGAGCAGCATGTTCTGACAGCCGTATGTTTGGAAGTAATACGAGTGTATGTCCGGTACAATGCAAATCGTATAGCATCTGATTCGTCCGCAGAAGAGGATAGCCTTCAAGATTTACTCCTGTTACTGCAATTAATGAACCATTTATTGGCGAAAAATTTCTTCGAAGAAAACGGTAAGAATTTAGTAGATCATCATGTTAGTATCGACACGATTTTAACAATTTTTAATGATAAAATATTTCAGTTCCGGGAAACGCAATTGATTCAGCTGAAGTTGTAATTTATGGATTAACCCATTTAATGCCATTGGTAACAATGGATCTGTTGAAATACCCAAATTTATGTATTCAATTCTATAAAACTGTTACTTTTTTTGTCGACGCAAAATCACATAAGATTCATACATTACATCCTGATTTGTTAAAACAAATGTTCTATTCGGTTGAATTGGGGCTCACATCTTTTGGTTCAGATGTGCAAACACTTTGCTTTGATTTTCTACAAGTAATGGGCAATACAGTACAATCCGATCAAAATCCATCATCATTTATGTATACATCGCTTGTAAATTTTGTCAAAATTTTACTGGATATGATATTAACTCAACAGGTTAATTCTGAAAATAAATTACCTTGTGGTCGTGCATTATTTGCTTTATTATGTGTGTACAAGGAACAATACTATCAAATTGTGCAGCACATTCTACAATCGCAAAGGGATCCTAGCGATTCGGAACGCTTAACAAAAGAATTCACGGATCTGACAAAAGATCTAACTTTAAGTAATACACGGCCGTTCCAAAATGAGTTTGTTGATCGATTTGATAAATTTTTAATTAATGTTGGCTTCTTAAATTAAGTCCGTACGTACTTTATAAGATAAAAATATTATTTTGATGTAAACTAAAAAAAAATATTGGCCTAACATAATACATAATAACATTTTTATAAAAATTCGACGCACTGTATTTGTTTTTTTTTTAAATTAAACATTTTTATATTTATATATTGGAGTAGATTTTTTTTTAATATGAAAAGACACATTTAAGTCGTTCTTAATTAGCGGAATTATATAAAAATTCTATTATATCTAATTACCTAATTTTTTTTTCTATTTTTATAAAAAATTAATTTTGATGTTTTGCATTTTGGAATTCTGAAATTTTCTTCTTAATAATAATTATGGAGCCTGATGTAGTTTTTGAAATGTTTTGGCATTATATCACATTATACACAATTTTTTGAACAAAAAAAAAAAAAAACGATACTGAGGCTGCCGACCAATTCACTAATTCACTATGGTTAAATTCGACATTTTTGTGTGATCTCTTTTTTGAAATAATGTACGCATTTTTCTGTTTTATAATCACCGAAATCTTACAACAATAATAAACGTGAAACAGTTTCTTTCGAACAAGATAAATGCTTTTATCAATTTGATAGATTAGCCCGAAAATTGGTTGACAGCCTAAATATAAATTAGTTATCAAAGTCTAAGAATTAATAAAACTGAAAAAGTATTCTATAAATTTTTGCATTTTTATTACCTACAATTTAAAATGATCGATTGTTGGGTAAATCTATGGGATAAATAGGTGCTTCTCATTAAAAAAAAAGTATAAACACTTTATACTCTACATACTTAATGTTCATACATCTCGAATTTTTTTGGTTACAACAGGACAACTTTAGTATTTACAAGGTATTTAAATTTTAGCAGTGAGAAGCTAATAATCTGGGCCCCTATTTCTGAATACGAATTCGTACAAAAATTGTACGAATACGTGTGATTAGTATTTTTGAATACGAATACGTATAATTCTAATACGAATTCGTGTTGTACGATACGATTGAAAATTTCCCTTATCGGGCAATACGAATTCGAGCAGTTTTTATACGATCATGACCGAGAATATGTTCGGTGTGTATATAGTTATCGAAAGGACGCCAAGTAGCCTAGTAAAATAATTAAATTGTGATATGTAAGTAAATTACCATTAATAATATTAATTTTTATTTTTGAATTTTTGTCAAAAAATATACATACATTAGTAGAACCCGGATTTTTATGTATGATTTTTTTCATTTACTTATTCGCGGTGGTTCATTATTTTTCAAGATTGAATACATATAAATTCGAAAAACTGAAAATAATGATTTTGGCATCAAAAATTATTATTTTTATCTGATTTGAATTTAATTGTTTTCAAACTTCAAAAATAATGAGCCACTGCGAATAAGCACATAAATGCATAAACATATCCGGACTCTACATATTACTAATCTAAATATAAAAGTTTTTGACAAATTAATATCATTACATTATATGTTTTAGAGCAAAAGTTACCAGTTCAAAACAATATGAACTGTTGGTGGCGTTCATGGAAGCGCATCCCGATCTGGCGAAGGGATTTAACAACACTCCAGATGCACGTATTTCATCAAAGACGTTATGGACTGCAATTTCAAATAATTTAAATAGTCATGGGCCTCCAATTCGGAACCATGAAGGCTGGAAAAAAGTATGGAGCGACTATAAATTCCACATTAAAAAGAAACTTAAAATAAACAAACAGAATTTAACAGGAACTGGAGCCGGCCCATCAAAACAGCAGACATTTTCTCCACTAGAAGAATCCGTGATTCGACTAGTGGAATTACGACGGGCTGTGGATGGTACAAATGGTGCTCGCGATTGTGGCGACTCAATTTTAGATGTACCCGCATTGAATAATGGTCCTCCTTCAGTCGAACCAATTCTAGAGTTTAACAGCGAAGAAAATCAATCCACACCAGCCAGAGGCATTCTTGAACCAATCACACCAAATCGGCAAACTACTAATAAAAATAAAAATAGTAAAAGCCAAATTTTAGAAAAGCAAATTATTATTCAAAAACAGTTCCACACTTCAATTTTAGAGCAGCTTAATACTTTAAATACAACCACAACAGATTCTAATAAATCAATGCGCCGTTTGGTTCGATTGAAAGAGAAATCATTTTCTTTGCGGGAAAGGGAAATAAAGTTGAAAGAAAACGAAATGGCGTTACGCGAGAAAGAGTTTAATTTAAACGAAAAGCGGCATTTAGAAGAGCAGAAGATTAAATTAGATGAATTAGAAATCAAGAAAAAAAAATTAGAGCTGCAAGAAGAAACTTTTAGGCATTAGGTATATAATATACATTTGACGATACTGTAAGGTTGAGCAACCATTATGTAAATGTGATAAAAAATACAATGAATTATTTTGTGATAATATATTTAAATATATTTATGTAATATATATTACCGTTAATTTAATATAAATGTAAAATGAAATAAAACTAAATATAATAACAATTAATAAAAACTATAATATTGAATTTAAAATATTGTTTCTAATTTCACAAGCTGCAGGGTTTTCAGTTTCATTCGAAGGGTCGATCTCTAACTCTTGCTCTCTAATACTGTCTGTATCCATTTCAAACGGAACTTTAAAGTGACAGCATATATTATGAAGGGTGCAGCACACATTTATTATTTGAGATGCTTTTCGAGGGTTGTAGTGTAGTTCACGGGCTTCTAAAATACACCTAAATCTGCCTTTCAGTAATCCGATTGTGCGTTCTACAATATTTCTTGTTCTTGAATGGTTAGTATTAAAGGCGGCTTCTCTACTGCCTTCATCCGCTGCCCTATATGGCGTTATCAGCCACGGTTCCAAAGGATATCCTGAATCTCCTAATACATAAAAACAAAACCACATTTAGTATACATAAATCATTAGTAAATATAATATTTATTACCTAGAAGCCAATAATTACGGTTGCAGTTGTTGCGTTGTTCTTGTAAATACCGACGATAGCTGCTCAAACTCCATACTAAGGAGTCGTGGGATGCTCCTCCGTACTTTGAGTCAACAGATAGTATCCGCATTGTATGATCGCAAGCCTAAATTTGCAAAATTATTATAAATATAAATATATTAAATATAATTAGGTATTGACAAACTTACTATCATCGTGTTTACACTGTGTTTTCCTTTTCTATTAAAATATAAATGTTCGTTTTCGGTTGGCCGGACTATATTTATATGTGTCCCATCTACACATCCAACAACACCTGGAAATCCCGTTCTATTAAAGAAAAAAGCAGCTGCCGATTGCTTTTCTTCATTGGATTGTCGAAATGAAATCCACTTCGGGCATAATTTGTCTTCAATCACTTGAAGCACCTCACTCATTACAGAGGATATCGATGATTGCGACATAGCTACCAAGAAATCCTGACCGACACTTTTCTGGTAGCTCCCTTGTGCACAGAATCGAAGAGTCGCAGCTATTTTGGAAATGCTAGAAATCGATGTCGATCTGGTACTTTTTATTAGGAATTGGTCAAGTTCCTCCAGCAAATATCTTACAGCTGGTTTGGATAATCTGAACAAATTTATAAATCTAAAAATTAACAAAGATTTATATTTAATTTAGATATTTTACATATAAATATTACATATATGTAGTACATAAATCATTAACTTACTCAGCATCGGAAAGAATAAAAATATCCGACTTATCCCGCAACTGTCGTAGCCGTATCGAATTTGAACATTCAATTTCGTCTTCTGTATCACTCGATGATAAATAAAATGCCACAGAATCCATAACATATAATAGAAAACGTTTCAGTTTTTAATTTTTAAACTAAATAATGCAAAACGTTTCTCTTTTTAATTTTTTTTTATTTACACGAAATGAAAATCAAAACTAAAAATTATGAATCAAACGTCAAAATGAACCAAGTTGAAAATATTTATTATAGGTAGAATCATTTAAAATAAATTTCCCTTATAGCAAGGATACACACCAAAAAATTAAGTACGATCGTATTCAGAAATACCAATTTACATTCGTATCGTATATGAACTTTCGTAACGTGATACGATACGTATCGTATTCAGAAATAGGGGCCCTGATTATGAACCCTCCACTAATTCAAATGTGTTCTCTTTATTAAAACAAGAAATCGGATATTTTGACATGTTGAATATTTGAAGTTAATTTCGCTCTTCCTTTTTGGTTTCTTAAGATGACGCGGAATGTTAATCCGGCATTTCAAACCGTCAAACCCAATTTTTACCAAAATTCTTTCTTTTGTAACGTCAAAATTATTAAAAAATAGTTCAAATCGAAAAGTATCACCTTAGGTCTTACAAAATCCGTTAGTCCTTTCTTATTCATTTCATTAAAAAAATCCATTAAATCAGTTTTAAATAATGTTTAGTACAAATAATTTGGGTGCATTGCAATACTTGTTTAACAATGTTAGGAACAACAACAGAAAACTCGTTAAGGCTATCAATGAGTTTTGAACTCAAAATCATGGAATGACCGACACACCGTTTCTTAACCAATACTACTTAGTAGTATCAGTCCTACCTGTGGCCCTATTCTGGTAATTCCCGGGGAACGGGGAATAATTTTTTTTACAGCAGTTATTCCCAGATACATATTTCCAACTTTTTATTCCCCATTTTCTTAAAGTGCATTCTGTCAATTGGGGAATAAATATACAGGGGAAATAAATTTAGTTGTATCAAAATTATTATAATAACTCTTACAGAGCATTCACAATGCAAAAACTTTTGACTTTTTACTTACAGGTTTGTATGAATTTCCAACTTAACGAACAAAAATGTTTGCTCGTTATGTTGGAAATTCATACAAACCGGTAAGTCAAAAGTAAAAAGTTTTTTCATTGTGAATGCTCTGTTATTTATTATAATACTATCTTTAAAATTATTAACAGTATTAATATTATTAATTATTAATAACAACTACATATAAACAAATATTTTCGTTAAAAATCTATTCCCCATCAATTCTTTCATAAAATCGGTGTGGAAAAACAAACGTCAAAACTGCTGTAATGGGGAATATTTTTCCCCCAATAAAAATTCTTTCCCGAACACCAGAATACACTTTGGGGAAAAGGGAATAATACTGCAACAAAATTTAAAATTTCTATTCCCCGAGAATTACCAGAATAGGGCCACTGGAGTCGTATGTTTAGTACTATTTTATTTATTTATATTAAACGGGCATAAGCTCATGGCTTTTCCACCCTCCCATACAATACATCCATCAAACATTTAAAATTTCCTACAAACTAGTATTAAATATTTTTTTTACAAATCAATAAGTCAAATTATTTATTTTTATATGTATAATCAAAAACAAGTTTTTTAAAAATACTAATTGAGCTTACACATCTAACTTCAACCGGCATCCGATTCCATAAAACATAACCTCTGACCAATGGTGAATAATTGAAAACATTATTTTGTATATTTGGCGGCAACAATAAACATTGAGTTCGGCAGACCTACCCATTCTGACCTTGTCAAAGAGATAAACTGGCTGTTTCACTTATTGTATTGTATATAAAAAATTCATTTAAACTGCAACCAAGAATATTATTTGAATAAAATGAAATATGATCAAACTTGCGTAGGTGATAGGTATATCTGACTGAGTTATTGAAAGCTTTTTGAAGCAAACAAGCAACTACATATTAATTGAAATCAATATGAAATAAAGAGTTTATATAAATCAAAAATAGGAATGGTCTTGGTTAGATCCCTGTGGAACTCGGTCATTAATTGCTAAACTTTGACTAAAGCACTCATTGATTTTTACAATCTATGCCACAGGAAAGAAATGATTCAGTGTAAACTGAAATTGCCTTTTATAGTAACACTTTTTGGTTTACAATATTAGACGGAAAAATTCCAGAACTGAAACTGACAATTACATAATAGGAAAAACATTAACGATATGAATCGCAATTTATTTATTGCTAACCTTATCATCGGCGGTGGAATTCGTAGATTTATGTAAGTGATGAGTTAATTTTTTAAATTTCTAGCGGAATAGTTCATTAGAAAACAAGAGTTCTCTTCCGAAAAATTAGTAGAGGATTTCTATTGTAACTGGTAGGTTTTAAGTTTTGGACCAACTTACAAGGTTAGGTTCGGTTAAGGTGGCAGTCCGTGGAAGACCGGCATAGACACAAGCTGGCCGTAGACATACCACAAGCTGGCCGTAGACATACCACAATTTATTATTTATCCACTTACTGATTGAATCAGTTTGAGCTGTTAACAAACACAAAGCGCTGGATACTCCTGACGTCCATGCTACTATGAGGTGCCTCAAGTAATTTAAAAGGGATTCCCCTAGGAACATTAGCCTGTTACGGGTCAGACGAGGACAGGTGGAAACGAAAGACGGAGTACTGTATCTTCCTTCTATTCGTCTTCACAACTGTGACGGTAGTCATTTGAGAAGAATCCAAGTCTACTCGCTTGCCTGCCTATGTGATAGTGCCGTGAAATCACTCTAACAACTGACATGGCACTGCTGAAGTGAGATCACCTGTTTAGATCTCGCCCAATCTAATTTTAGCCAGACCTACCTTACGCAGGTGCTATTTGACTAGCTTCTTCCTGAAGCAGTGGTATCTGACAACCGTTTCACATAAAGAAGTCTCCTCAGTGCACCACTAATTTACAGGGAGACTGTTATCTGAACTTAACAGCTTTTGGTTGGCAGTTTTATCCAGAGCAGCCCCATCCTTATCCAATGCCAGTTTTGCAAGTGCATAGCTCTACCGTAGCTTTCTTTACCCTTTCCGAAATATTAGGTTTCCGATTTACTTTGCTATCCAAAACGAGACCCGGATACTTCGCTTCATCTATAAAAGTCAAGCTGAACCCATTTAAAGTTTGAGGATCGATATGAGGAAGTTTTTATTTTCTAGAAAAGAGAACCAAATCAGTTTTGTGAGGTCTGCATTCATACATATCACAACCATTGGCCCATGGGGAAAGAATGTACAGGGCATTTTGCAAAAGTTCACTAAGGGTACCAGCTAAGCAACCACCTTGAAACCACTATCCTGCAGTTTTAGAAACAGTGCAATATGAGGGTTTTCCCGCCTTAGCTGTGAATACAACCTTCAATTCAGTCCATTTGCTGGGACATAGTTCTAGGCTACTTTTAAAAATTACTTCTAACCAGGAAATGGTTAGGTCCATAGTCTGTTGGATATCTGCAGGGATAATACTATCAGGTCCTGGCGATTTATATGTTACCTATTGACGTAACAGTCACAAATTCGGAATAACCCGGAAAGTGAGCCTCCAGCACAAGTTTCAGTGATTACGTAATAGTAGTGTTCCATATACCATATCCGGAGGTTGACGATAACTTGGGATGGAAGGACGAGTATATAGTATATTGCGTAGCCTTGCATCTCCGAAGACTCTTCTTAATTTATATTTCTAAGTTCTGAGTAGAGTTTAAATTTAATGTAGACAATGTATTAGCAATCCGCATATACAAAAATTCATTGACAGTTCATTTCACACTGCCAAAACTTTAAATTAAAATAATATTTAAATTAATTTGGTTGTAACGAAATGAATTTAAATTTGTATATTAATTTAAAACAATTTTGAGGGAGTTAACTGGTTTTACCAACTGAAAATAATATTGCTTGTTGACACAAAAATACTACAACTTGGTTATTTTTTAACCGATTATGATGAAACTCGACATGTGCGTTGGAAATGGGATTCTAAAATGATTTTTGGATGAATTTCTGGAATATAGCCAAGTAGAATTTAATTTGTCTATTTCTCAACCGATTAGGATGTATTTTGATAAACTGGAAATGGAATCCTAAAATTATTCTAAGGTGAAATTCGGGGATAAGGCCAATTAGCATAGTACTTAGCTGTTTCTTAAGCGTTTTTGTGAAATTTGACAAGTGCGATGGAAATGGGATTCTAAAATGATTTTTGTGTAAAGACTTGGAATATGGCCAGGTAAGATGGAACTTGGCTGTTCCTTAATCGATTTTAGTGAAATTTGACATGTGCGATGGAAAAATAAAACTCATTTGCATTCATCATTTGCATCGTGCATGCTGAATTTCATCATAATCTGTAAAGAAATCACCAAGCAAGTTCCTTGCTTTGCTAACTACCCATTTTTAGAAGTTCGTGTAAAAAGAATTGTAGAATCCCACTTCTGTCATACCTGCCGAAATTCATCATATACGGTTAAAAAATGGCCAAGTCTCTTCCTAATAATCAGCCATATTACAGAACTTCATCAAAAACTCTGAATTTCTTCAAAATCGTTAAAGAAATCACCAAGTTACTTTCTAACTGACAAATTTCTAGAACTTCATGAAAAAATCATTTTAGAATCGCAGTTCCGTCGTATATGCCGAATTTTATCATAATCGGTTAAGAAGCGGCCAGTTCATTCCTACTTGGCCGTATTCCAGAACTTCTTCTAAAAATCATTTTAGAATCCCATTTCCATCTTACAAATCGAATTTCATAATAATCGCTTAATCAATAACCAAGTTCATTCCTCAGTATCCATATTCCAGAACTTCAGCTAAAACTCATTTTAGAAACCAATTTCCATCGTGCATGCTGAGCTTCAGCGTAATCGGTTGAGAAATAGCCAGGTTCTTCTCTAATCGGCTTGAATTTGACTTGAAAATGGTATTCGAATCCAAGGGACAATCGGAAATAAGAGACATACCAATCCCTAGTTAGTCTCTTAAACTGAGGTTTTACTGAAATGTGTTATTCCTGAACCGATATAGAGTTAAAATAGTATATAAAAAATTTCCTGGACACACTTTTGCGACAGAAACGGGATCCCGTTTTGAGAAACCCTAGTTTACTATACTGTATGTTCGAAATACTGTGCTTAGGATTTCTAAATATGTACACAAATGAAAAATTCAGAATGCGTCACACGTTGATATGGAAGGAAATTCATAACCGGTAGACAGTTTTTTGTGTTTTTCGTTATAACGTACATATTCGTGAATTTTTGTGTATGCAGATTGTTAATACATTCTGTAAAATATTTAAATTTGGTTTCTGTTCATAATATATTTATAATGCAAAATGTAATATGTACAAGAATACAAAAAAAGGAAACACTGTTGTGCGGAGCACAAATAAGGACATCCAGGTGTAATGAAATATAATATTCGAAGTATTAAAGAAGAAAAAAATGAAAATACATATATACCGTACATATGTTGCAATGTAATGCATATTTTTGATCTCTGCTTTTGAGGACTTCCTTATAAAAGTTCCAGTCTACAGCAGCTCTGGCTTCTCTTGGTTTTTTAAAGAGCCTTCACTCAAAAGATAACTGAAGATAACAATAATCAGAATAGGATTGGTCTTCCGACACTTTTGAATTTAATAGACTATTCATCAAAAAGTTTGAGACAAGTATAATATATAATACCTCCTTCTGTTCTTAGTTATAAAAGTCGGCTTATTGCCTGTGTTACATTTATGAAGGTTAGTAATTATAATGTAATCAAAGAGTAACTCATCTCGCTCATTTGTATCCGTCTTCCCCCGATTATGTGATGAGAAGTTAAATCGCTTCCCAGGATCTTTCCAACTTTGCGCTTCTAAGCCTTCATAATTAGCTTACCTAGATTGACTGGTGGAAGATTCACCTCATCACCTAGTTTAGGTTTGCGGACCTCAATGCTAACCGCTGGTTGAAAGCAAAAAACAACTTAAGTAGATTATTTTTAACGAGAGAATGCCCGACCAAATCCTACCTTCTTAATAAAGAAGGGGAAAGAATAGGGGGAGCGCAAGTAGCCCGTCGGAAATAGAGAGCCTAAGTACCTCGTCTTCAACCCATGGTTCTTGGATCAAAAAAATATATGTCCCTTCTATCCCAATTTTAAGCAGGAAAGCAGCTGATGCTGTCTTAGAGTGATGACGGTTGATTTGTGACATTTCGATACCTTCACCTCCACCATGGTGCTAACAGAGTCCTCCATTGATGTAAAGTTCTCTGAGAGCCTCTTTAGCGACTCCATGGGTCTTTTCATTTCCGTATCAGTGGAGAGAATTTCTGATTGGCTGTCCGCTTCCTCAGGGCGCTCAGACGAGTTTTCAAGGGCAGCGGTGTGTCTCCGTTCGACTTAAGCGCTTCCAGCTTGTTTGCGTTCTTCTTGTAAACTTTGAGTTGACTGCACTGAAACCATAGTTAACGGTACCGATGGTTTTTCCAGTGCAGTCAGTGCCTTCTTGTTTATAATTATTACGGCTGATCTATAATCAGTCTTTGGCTCCTCGAGCTTACTAACTTTCCAATTGTGCGTTGGCAAATCCAGATTGCCAATCTACAACATTTGGAGGATTACCTTTGGGTCGCTAGGTTCTGAAGTGACCCACACCCTAGTTGTCTGCCTACAAGGGATCTCCTCCCAGGCAATGACAGCAAGGCTGGCTCCAGGCCATACCTCGCCAAGTCCCTCCTCTACCTTCTTATAAAGGAGCAGAGATCACTGATCCGCATAGACTGTCAGTTTAGCCTGATTTCAGTGCCAGCCCTCATCTCGAGAAGTCGGAGCAGGTCCTGGGTTTTCCAACAGGATTCTCAGGTAGCTGTTGGCTAAGGCCCCTTCCACCTTCCTCCAACTGGCAGGCGTGATACTCCATCCTCTTTCGACTGGTTAATAACTGCCACAACCTGTTGATTCTAGGGGACCTAATTGTAGGGCCTCATAACAATAGCCTAGGTCAGCGAATCAGTAAGAAACCTTACGGAAAATTTGACATGTCGGCTAGCCAATCTGTAAGACCAGTTGGGAAATAATAACTAGGAATATATACTATTGAATAATTTTGTACATATGCTGCGATGCACAAATTAAAAATTGATTAAAAATATAGCAAGAATTTAAAGAATTATAAAGAATAAATCCTTAAAGAATAAATCCGTATCACTCCTTGTCATAAATATGTCTCCACTAAACACTACACCGATGAAATCTGTTTACCTATACATATTTAATTCGGCATTTTCCATTTTACTTTAAACAAATTAAAAAATATATTGCTGTCCTATAATATGCCCATTTTGAACTAATATCCTATCCGGTCCTACATTTTTTGATTTTACCTTAAGTTTAAACGAAAATTTTTGCTTTGTTAAGTTGTGGTAAAGTACAAGTCGTTTCGCTGGTCAGTAATATTGAAAGTCTATATAGCTTACCGCTACGTTAAGTTCTTACTGACTCGTTGTTCCTGTCTTTACTGATTCTTACTGACTCGCTGGCCTAGGCTTTACCATGTTTCCATGTACCGAGTTCAAATAGGTTTAGGTTTCGTTGAGTTGAAAACATGACGGCGCTAACTTGTACCGTTTTCATGAACAAAGTTAAGATTTAAAGATAATGAAAAATAATTCGATAAAATAAAACGCAAAATTGCTAGTTAAACAAAAGCAAAATTTATATTTCGCTTTGATATATCGTCATAACGTTGGCAACGACATTTTTGTGTATTTTTTTAAATTATTTTTATGAAATATGTTTAATAATATGCGAAGTGCCATTTGTAATTTAAAAAAATGTTTGACAGATAGAATCTAACTTAAACCACAAGATTCGTCGAGTTTATTTGGATTTAACGAAACTCTATCCTAATGTGGACCTCAGGTGATCAATAAGTATTGCCAATATAATATTGTCAATATAGAAAAAAACTATTGGCAACCCTCCAGACCAGGTGTATAATAAACGTACGGTTTACGAACACTTTGCTATACTAAGGTGTTCGTAAACGTTACACTAAAACAGTACGAATATGAGTACGTTTATGCTTAGGGTTCAACCTGGTTTGAACCTAGGTTATCTTTTACTATAAACGGAGTTGAGTCATCTTGTAGTTAACTCGACTCGACCTAAAAAATTTCCAGGGTCGAGTCGAGTTAACTCTAAAATCATCCACTATAGACGGAGTCGAGTCGAAAAATAAAAACAACAAAAAATAATAATAAAAAGACACCATTTTGATTTCTTAATTCGTGTGCGCATCTCCGATTTTTGTGTTTCTGTAATTTTGTATACTGTAAACTTGTAAAATAAATTGCTTTAATCATAATTTTAATAATCATAATTTTTATTGAAAATAAAAATTATGATTTTTTTTTGACGTTTCTGACTCGGTTTCAACCTAGTTTCGACTCGACTATGATTTGACTCTGCAGTATAAACGCTAAAAAAGATAACTACAAGATGATCCAAAGTTAACTAAAAGATCATTCTTTCTCGAAACTTTATTGTGTGAGCGTCTCATTTTAGTGAAGTGTTATAAATTTTACAATTTTCTTTTAATTTTAATTAATTTGTTTTTTATTTAATTATATCTTATAGTTTATTTTGATTTGTTTATTTTTATCAGTCGGGTAAGTCTTTTCATAGTCTTTTTCTATCCACAAAATAATAAATCCACGTAACACAAGCAAGGAGGGACAAAGTACGCAGTACTTTGTACCTCCAACATTTACTTCAACTGATTTCTCAGATTCCGAAGATGAAATAAATACTAAAAAATCAAAAATTGTTTTCAATAATGAAATAATAGTAAACGGTGAATTTGATAAAAGTCCCAATATGTTAAATAAAAGGAAAATTAATAATAATAATAATAAAACTCACGTCGCAGTTTCAAAAAATACAGTAACAGCTCCTACATCATCTTCAACTTTATCTGTTGATTCATCGAATAACTCAAATATGCCGTCAGTTACTGCTGAAAAAATTAATCTATATAGCCGATCAGATAATGGCCCATTCACAGTATTTATCAGTAAAGAGAATTTAAATATTGTTCTTTTAGCTAAAGCCCTTAAAATAAATAATTTTAAAAATGTCAAAGAAATCTCTAGCGTTAGCAAAAATGTTGCTAAGGTTATCTTTAGTAATTTTGAAGACGCAAATAATTGTGTTAAATCAGATATTTTTAAAAAATTTGATAATTATACTACATACATTCCTAAAAATTTCACTTCTTCTATTGGTTTAATCAGGAACATTCCTATTGGGCTTTCTAATGAAGAAATACAAGAAAATATTAGATCCAAAATACCCTATTTCTAAAGTAGAAAGAATGACTAAATCGAATAGTGCCACTAAAACAGCTGAGGAAATTGAATTGGTTAAACTTACTTTTGAGTCTGGAACTATTCCATTCAACGTCATTTTATATGATAATCTTTTATTAAAGGTAGAATATTTTATACCTAATCCTCTTTTTTGTAAAAAATGTCTAAATTACGGACATACAATTTCCAAATGCAAATCTAAAACTATTAGATGCCTAACGTGTGCTAATACTATAGAGGACGAACAAGAACACGTTTGTGACATGAAATTTTCTTGTAAATTTTGTGGAACGGGTCATGTTACTAATTTTTTCAGATGTAATGAACGATATAGGCAGAAACAAATTAGGGAACATATGATTTTAAATAAAACTAGTTTCAGAGAATCCAAAAGCCACCTTTATGGTAGCCAACAAAAAGTCCCTAAACAAATAGATTTCGCTAATGATATCTGTGTTGAGAATCAAGCCTGGAAAAATAACTTAATGAATTCTGATACTAGAAAAATTCAAATCCTAAATAAATTAGTAAACGAATTAAAAAATCAATTAAATGAAAGAGATTCTATTTTTAATGATGTCAAATCACTTTTAAATAATTCCGATGACTTTAATAAAAATCCAGCTAATTTAGACTCACTTAAAATTAAATTAAATAAATTTATTAAAACATAAACTTTTCTTTTTCCAGTTTTTTATTTTTCATTTTATTCTTCCATTATGTTACCTTTAAAAATTTTACAAATTAACATTCGTAGTTTAAATAGTAATAAAGATCTATTATATCATTATATACAATCCAATCATATTGATATCGTTATTTTATCTGAAACCTGGACAAATCCAAATAGTAATTTGACTTTTAACAATTATAATCTTATTACTGATGATAGACCAGATGGTTTTGGCGGAGTAGGCTTTTTAATACATAAAAAAATTTCTTGGAGAATTATTGATTTAAATTTTCATTACATCCGTTTTCAAGCTTTTAAAATTAACCTCAAATTTAAAAACATTAATTTTAATATCTTATCTTTTTATAATAATTCTGTTATTAGACCTCAGGAAATCGTTAATGAATTTGAACATCTTATAACTCAGAATCTAGATAACTGTTTAATAGCTGGAGACATAAATATTCATAATAGTCTTTGGGATAGTTCATTGTCCCCTACTCACGACAGGGTGGGTGATAAGATTGCAGATATTATCACTGCTAATAATGTCTTTTTATTAAATGACGGATCTCATACAAGGCAAGATTTTTTCAGAAATAATTCTGCAGCACTAGACATTACTTTTTGCTCAATCAATCTAATTGAAAAACTATCATGGAAAGTAGATCCCATTAATTTAGGAAGTGACCATCTCCCAATACTTATTGACTTTAAACTAAATTATTATCAAAAAAAACAAATCACAAACTGGTCAAAAGTATTGAAAGACTTTGATCTAAATTCTATTAATGATAAATGCAATATTGAAGAACACCTAGAAAAATTAATTTCTGAAAATACTTTTATTATTACAAGTAAAAATACTTTTAAACCTAAACCTTGGTGGAACGATCTTATACAAAGACTATGGAACATAAAAAAACACAAACAACTCATTTATAATTTAAACAAAAACCTTTTTACCGCTATTGAACTAAAAAAATCTATACAAAAACTTAAATTAACAATTAGAAGAGAAAAGAAAAAATCTTGGAATATTTTTTTAACAAGCATCAATCACAAAACTAATAATTCTGATCTCTGGAACAACATCAATAAAATTAAAAATAAAAAACAGTCTAACTACAGAATCCTAGAAGATCCCACACTTGCTACTAATTTTCTAAATTACAATTTTCCTTTCTCCTTTGAATCCCCTCATAATCTCTCTAATAACTTCAATCTTACTATTAATCCTGCGGAATTTAATAACATTGAAATTCTTGATATTATTAAAAATTCAAATAATACTGCTCCAAGATATGATAAAGTCTCATATAAAATCATCAAACAATTAGTATCCTCTAATCCTAACCTAATCAATACTATTACAAATTATTTCAACAACATCTGGCAAAATCAAATTTACCCTACAAAATGGAAAACGTCATACACAATCGCCATTTTGAAAAAGGGGAGGGATGATAGAAATATTATTAACTACCGTCCTATTTGTCTGTTACCTATTTTTTCAAAAATTTTCAATAAACTCATTTTAAAACGAATTAATGATCATCTAATCTCCAATAATATTCTTAATTATTACAATTTTGGTTTTAGAAAAAATAAAAATATTACTGACTATTTTGTAGAAATGTTTAATTTCATCATCTCCCTCAAACAACAACATAAAAAAAATTGTTTTAGTTAACATTAACATTTCCAAGGCTTTTGATAATGTAGATAAAAATATTTTATTAAACACCTTTAAAAACTTCAACTTCCCTATTAACATTACACATTGGATTTCTCAATTTCTTACAAATAGAATTATATCTATTCAAAATATCAATCAAACTTCCATTCATTACACTAATAAAGGCATTCCTCAGGGTAGCTGTTTGAGTCCTATCCTTTTTAATATCTATACCACTTCTTTACACGACATCAATAACCCCGATACAAAAATTTTCCAATATGCCGATGATATTTGCATTGTAATTTCTGCCGATAATCATGATAACTTACAATTAATAACATATTCTACTTTACTCTCATTAACTAATAAATTACAATCTTTAAAACTACAAATTAACACTGATAAATCTCATTTTTTAAGACTATTTACTAATAAAAATAATTCCAAATCTCTAAATTTAAAAATTAATAATATCTACATAAAAGAAAGAGTGACTACTAAGATACTGGGTACAACCTTAACAAATAGACTTTCATTATCAATTCATTACACAAACTTAAAAGCAAATATTTTCAACTCCATTAATTTACTTAAAACTCTCACCCATTTTAATGGAGTTGTAAATCCTGAAACAATGATCAATATTTTTAAAGCAATAGTTAAATCTAAACTTGAATACACATATGTTTTTACAGACACTAAATATAAAAAAGATATTAATATCTGTCAATCTATTAAAAATGCTTGTCTGAGAGCTTGTCTAGGCTTCTTAAGAACTACTCCAATTCCAGCTATTTTATCTGAATCCCTAGAAACATCTTCAGATCTAGATTTTATTAAAAAATCACTAATTTATATTTCAAAAAATCTATATAATAATTACAAAATCGGTAACGACATTAAAAACAATAGATCTCTTCATAAACTTAACGACTTATATTCTAATTATACTTTTCTTTCCAAAATTAAACCTTTTCACATAAAAAAAACGTCTCCCACTAATTTTAGCATCATAACAAATATTGAGGGAATCACAAACAAAAATTTTATAAACCACTCTGAACAATATGCATTATCTATGGCTGAAATTAATAAATATAATAATTTCGCAAAAATTTACACAGATGGCTCTATAATTAACAATAAACCAGGAATTGGAATTTTTGTTGGGGATAAAAATTGGAAATTTGCCATTCAACTAAAAAACCCTACTTATATTAAAAATATTGAAACCATTGCTATTAAAATTGGAATTACTATATCTCTAATCATCAAAAACAATAATATTATCATTATTACTGACTCCCAAAGTTCTTGTATTTCATTAAAAACGGCTCTATTACACTTTACAAATAGACACTACGAAAATCAAATTATTGATACTATCGGCCATAACCAAATTAAAAATTTTGTCATTCATTGGTTCCCGGGTCATTGTGGCTTAAAAGGAAATACTATAGCAGATAGTTTAGCAAAAAAAGCAGTTTTTTCTCCTACTCACTTTCTTGATAATGAACCAACTCTCACAGACCTATTTAACGATATCTCCAGATCTATAAATAATAAGTGGAAGGAAAACTACACTTTAATGTGTAATTCATCCGGCCACTTTTATAAACAAATTTGCCCTTCTCCAAGATCATCTTTCCTATTTAAAAACTCTAATTTTACATCCTGCCAAACCAGGCTAATTTACAGATTAATCTCTGGTCATACAGTTAACAAGAAATTTAAATTCCTCTTGGGACTTGAATCTACATCTAATTGTGAGATTTGTAACACCGTTGAAGATAACGAACATATTATTAACGATTGTGTCATATATAATAATATAAGAAATAATTTCCCACTTTTATACAGAAAATCCTTATTAGATATCTTAAAGGACCAAAAAATGGATGAATATAAAATATTGTGTGATTTTGTGGATAGAATAAATTATAAACTATGAATTAAGACTACATTTAATTTTTATTGACTTTTTCACACAATGATTTTTCTTTGGAATCATTTCATTTTATTTTATTTTATTATAATATTAAGATTTATGAATATTATATAATTTAATTCTAAATTTAAAAAAAAAAAAAAAATAAAAATAAAAAATTTAAAAAAAAAATAAAAAAAAAAAAAAAAATTTAAAAAAAAAAAAAAAAATTAAAAAAAAAAAAAAAAAAAAATTAAAAATTATGAATTAATGAATTATAAATTTATAATTTAATTTTTAAAACTTTTATTTTTATATGTATCCTTCATCTTCTCTCTAATATTCTTTATTTATTAACTTTCATTTAATCTAATTTAATTATCAAACTTTGTTTTATATAATTATGCTTTTATTTTATTATTTAATTTTTAATCTAATTTGTTTTTGTACACTTTATTCAACCCTCCAGAACCTCCCCTGAGTGGTCTCTGGAAATTTTGGGCTGTTTCTCAACTCACTGGTCTTATGGATTGAAAGATCTGACCTGAGCAAATTTAAAAAACAAACAAACTAAAAGATGACTCGACTCTGAGCATAAACGTACTCTATAGTATGTTGCGAAGACTTGTGTATGCATTAGTATGTATAAAAGTGTTCATAACGTGTACGCCTAAACGTAATGTTTACGAACTGCTTAAGCGTAACATTGACGAACGGTTTGGTGCGAATTGCCCCATTTAATTAGAATAAAACAATTTTTTTAAATCAATCTTATCTTTTATTTGTATTTTTACGCACCGCAACACAAGACACAACGTGCCAAATTTGTTAATTAATCTTTTTCTGAAATGAAATAAAATGTTTCAATCATAGATGAAGTACTTCGAGTATTACTTAAATACCTTTTAAAATATTCATTATAATGATTTTTATACGATATTATGGATATAGTGCTGCTCTTGAATGCCACGAAAAACTAACAATAATTATCCGAAGTTTTTATATTTTCACAATACAACAACTTTAATTTAATTCATACAAAAAAAAATTGAAAATAAAACAAAGCCGCAAGATATAATTGACAGCACTGTGTATAGAGAATGTAAATGTAGTATGTAGTGTGTTGTAATAAGAACCTTTCGTAAACTGTTCGTAAACGAAATACTTTTGATGTATACATTTTTGCGCCGGGAGGGCAAGGAGCAATTGTCTCAGACGATCAATACTATTGGCAATACAGTTTAACGTCAAACCAAAGAGAATAAGATACATCTTATTCTCTTTGGTCAAACAATAAAAAATATGTATTTTCAGGAAATACTCCACTTTGAACCATGTTAGAGACAAAAGTAATAAAGAGCTAATCAGCGAACATTTAAGAAATTTAACAGAATTTAACGAAAGTTTTTTCTTACGGAAAATTTGACAGGTTGGCTAGCGAAACTGTAACACAACTTGTCAATTGCTTTGATGGTGACGATAGCTCATATTAATATTTTTTAAAATTTGTGTAGAATTTTGAACTGGCGATGGAATTGGAGGAAAAAGCCTTAAATTCTTAAAGGACATAGACATAAATAATAAAAGACACAGATCTTGTGACGTAAGAAAAAAACGAAAATAAATAAATTTGAAAATAAATAATTTGATGTTACAATTTATAGTCTTTAATAATTCGGTTTTCAATTTACCTACGTGAACATAAATAAATAATTTTGAATTTAAGCTTAAAATGTACAATGAGCTCCCACAAGAAGATTTCCACAAATGGCCATTTTGGATTTTTGACATTTCCTTCAGTTTTGCGCGATAATTTTCGCTCTGTTAAATTGACACTTCAATTTAACGGAACTGAACGAACATTTCTTAAACGTTCGCTGGGCAGTAACATGTAAACTCCATATAACGCACTGTTACGTTAAATTTCTTAAATGTTGGCTGGTTCTCTCTTAAAGCTTGTGTAGCGATTATTTGAGCATTGTCAATGAAAAAAAAAATTAAAAGGAAATAATATGGTCTAGGGTGTGGAACCTTTTTTTATTGTATGCCAAAATTTTTTTCCTCGGTTGGTGTAATCTTTCCATGTAACAAAACACAATACTGGAACCCTCCCGGCGCAAAAATGTATACAGCAAAAATGTACAGCGTACGAACAGTTTACGAACGCTTTTTTTATAATACACTACTACATTTACATTCTCTATACACAGTGCTGTCAATTATATCTTGCGGCTTTGTTTTATTTTCAATTTTTTTTGTACAAATTAAATTAAAGTTGTCGTATTGTGAAAATATAAAAACTTCTGATAATTATTGTTAGTTTTTCGTGGCATTCAAGAGCAGCACTATATCCATAATATCGTATAAAAATAATTGTAATGAATATTTTAAAAGGTATTTAAGTAATACTCGAAGTACTTCATCTATGATTGAAACATTTTATTTCATTTCAGAAAAAGATTAATTAACAAATTTGGCACGTTGTGTCTTTTGTTGTGGCTCACTTGAAGAAAAATACAAATAAAAGATAAGATTTAAAAAAATTGTTTTATTCTAATTAAATGGGGCAATTCGCACTAAACCGTTCGTCAATGTTACGCTTAAGTAGTTCGTAAACATTACGTTTAAGCGTACACATTATGAACACTTTTATACATACTAATACATACAAATGTCTTCGCAAATTTGTTTCACTTCTCATGTGACAAAAGTACACATTACGTACTATATTCGTACTGTTTTAGTGTAACGTTTACGAACACCTTAGTATATCAAAGTCTTCGTAAACCGTACGTTTATGATACACCTGGTCTGGAGGGAAGTTCTCTATATGTACAAACAAAGCTAATTAACGCTTCTTGATTATCAAGGGTTTCTGGTGTTTTCCTGTTGTCCATTGAGGTTTTACTTGTGCTATCGGTGAATTCCATACCACACCATGTAGTACATGTATATATTTGCCAAGTTATTGTTAATTGCATCACATTTATTTCGATATATTGTATTTTATAACAGGCCCCACTTACATATATTTAATTTTATATTTATATTTGTATAAATGCAATGCTGCATGTGGGTAAATGTTTAGTTTTCATGGTCATGTGTACCAAATTCAAATTTTTACAGCTCTTTGCATAGGTATTTTATCAATAAAGTATCTCAGAAGATCAATAGTATTGTAAATATTATATTAATATTAAAAATATTTTGGTTTTCATCAAACCATCGCCACAATATTTTGTATCTTCACATGTTCAACAGTATTGCCAATACTAAAATATTAACAATAGATATTGATCATCTGAGGCCCGCGTATATTTTGACGGACGGATTTTTGCTTGACCAAACATAAAATTGGGGTTTTTTGAATGAAATTAAATTCATTTTAATAAAATTTTCTTAGATTAAGGTGGAACTTATAGATTTGAACTATTTATTAATAATTTTCATATTGCAAAGTGAAGCAACTTAACCATAAATTGGGTTTGACGGTTTTAAATGCCGATTTTCCGTTTTGCATGTGGTAGTGCCTTAACTCTATCTTGGAAGTATGGAACCATGGTACATAATAGATTTTGACAGAAGTCAACATGTGGAAAATGGTTGCGGAATTCGACCACGGGAATTCGAATTTCCCCAAGAGTTATAAATGAGTACGTTTATGCTTAGGGTTCAACCTGGTTTGAACCTAGGTTAACTTTTACTATAAACAGAGTCGAGTCATCTTGTAGTTAACTCGACTCGACCTAAAAAATTTCTAGGGTCGAGTCGAGTTAACTCTAAAAACCTTCACTATAAACGGAGTCGAGTCGAAAAATAAAAACAACAAAAAAATAGTAATAAAAAGACACCATTTTGATTTCTTAATTCGTGTGCGAATCTTCGATTTTTGTGTGGCAATAAAACTTTGTTATTTTATTTTTATAAAATTCAGAAAATAATACAAGAAAAACATTTAAACATACGATAGTAAATGATTTTTTTTTTGACGTTTCTGACTCGGTTTCAACCTAGTTTCGACTCGACTACGATTTGACTCTGCAGTATAAACGCTAAAAAAGATAACTACAAGATGATCCAAAGTTAACTAAAAGATGACTCGACTCTGAGCATAAACGTACTCAATGACACTCTGACAACGCAAAACAGTGCGTCAAACGCATATCAAGTCTGACATTTTACCAATGTCAGACCAACTAAAATTGTTTTGTATACAACTTGTAAAATCTAAAAACATCAAATAAAATGAACGATTTAAGTGAATCTGAACTATTACTAGGTTTTTCCACTATATTAACTTGTTATTCCAGCTACCGATGGATAAAGGAGCGTAAAAAACGCAAGAATAATCGATTATATTTCACGCGGTTAGACAGTTTGCCTACTCGAAACATCGAATATTTCGAAGAAGTGTTCCACGCGATTAAAAATGATCCGAACCGCTGTTTTAAATATACAAGGATGCCACTACCCGTCTTTAATAAATTGGTTTCATTACTAAACCCAAGAATGCAACGAGAGAAAACCACCTGTCCGAGAATCAGTACCGAAACTCGTTTGGCTTTAACATTATCGTAAGTGATAACACTTTTTGTAGTCAAACGAGCAAACAAAGGAATATGATTTTAATATATTTTTAGTTATCTTGCCCAAGGGGTTACTGAGCTATTTTTGCGATGGGCTTTTAAAGTTGGGCGACCGCAAGCTCGTGCTGTCGTAGCCGAGACCTGTGAATCAATATGGGAAGTGCTCTCTCCCGATTATGTCGCACTGCCAAACTTTGAAGACATTCAATCGATTGCCGACGATTTCAATACGGAGTGGGATTTACCTAATTGTTTAGGTGCACTAGATGCAAAATGTTTTCCAATTCAACGGACTGCGAATTTTCATAGTGCAAGCTTAATATTAGTGGCTAGTTGTGATACACAGTATGCATTTCGATTGGTCGATACTCAAGTGGTGGAAAATGACAAGGATAAAGCAAAGCTACCTAAACTTTTAAATTGTATATTTTCTGGAACGTTTCCATTACCACCAGAGACCTGTTTAACCAATTCGAACCTCAAGTTTCCATTTTACTTCGTTGGTGACATTCTATTTCCATTAAAAAGTAATCTAATGCGGCCCTATCCAGAACGCGGATCTGCCCAATACTTAGAAACGCAAATTTTCAATTATCGCATAGCAAGAGGTCGGTTATTAGTTGAGAACTCATTTGGAATTTTAATGGCGAGATGGCGGGTGCTTCGATTGCCTTTAAACTTTGCACCGGCATATGCTCAAAGGGTTTGTTACAGAGAAGCTTGATTTTGGAGCCGCTCTTTATCCTTGTTTCGTTTTGTCATTTTAGATCATTTTGGCAACAGTAGCTTTACATAATTTTATCAAATCGAACCACATCGCAGCCCGACAGTATTGTCCACCAAGGTTTGCTGACATCGAGGATAATGGAGGTGACATAATACCGGGAAAATGGAGAGACGATGTTGACTCAAATTCAATAAATAGTTCTAGCCAATTTAATAAATTTGGATCAAATAATACGACTAGGAATGCCATAGATAATCGGGACATTCTCAGGAATTATTTCTCGAAGGAAGGCGCCATATCATTGCAATGTAAATAATATTTGAATAGTATTTGTTTTTTTTAAAGCCACTTGATAGTTTGAGTCTAGTTACTTGATCTGATCCACCGTTACACATTTTAGGTTTCGTGGGACTTAAAGCCATGAGAGATGAGAAAACGCTCAACGAGATATGCAGAGTTGGAGCAGATCTACCTACTTAGTTATTGATGAAAACCTTATACTATGTATTTGCTTACTGCACCAATTAATAATAATAAACAAAATTATATTTCAACCCTATTGAGGTTACCATCATTTAAAATTTCCAATTTACATTTACATAAATACTTAATAATTCTGTTCTGTACTTTTTTTTGCTCCGTCTCATTGAATCCATTTATAAAAACTCTGACCTCGTCAAAAAACTGTTCTTTGGATGACTTTGGCGATGAATGTGTCGCCGTTTTCAAACTAAAGCATTTCTCAAAAGTATTTAAGGTCTTTAAGATCCCAGTTTCAACGTCATTTTCCACCTCTATATTAGGACTATGGTTATAGGTATGATCCTCTATTGCAATTTTTCGTTTCTTACTCGGAAGTGCGGGATACGGTATGGGTGATGATTGACGGCTCGACTCGGAACTCTTGTCAGGTATGTTGACATATTCATTTAGGTTGTATTCTGCAGTCTCTTCTTCTAATTCATACAGTTCCTTATCTTTAACCGAAACGACATCAACTTGAAGCATTCTTAAGGGTGACTGAGATTTATCTTGTTCTTTTTTAATTGAAAAACTATCTTCCTCTGTTTTAATTAAAAATTTTTCTTGAATGCTGTTTGAAAGTTTCCCTCGGTGTATTGTGTGATCCTTTAGAAACAGTAAATCCTGGTAATAAGCCCATTCAAAACGAGGCCTCACTACATTTGGATCGGTCATTTTTCTATGTTCGCGGCAAAATCTATCCCTTAAACTTTTCCATCGTGTAAGAACTTCTGCTTCTATTGGTTAATTTTGATTATAAAACGTGAGAAATTGAATTCGTTTATAACTTACCTGCTTGTCCCAGCGTCAATGCAATACTCTGCCAAACAGTGGCTTTGTAAGCGGAATTTTTATATCGGACAGAATTTCGATCGTAAATAGCAGGATTCCTTTTAACCAGTTCAATAAGTTTATCTACATCGGCTTCATCCATAATTTAATATACTAAAACTCTGTTTTATTTAACAAATACGTACATATAAAACCACAAAATGTCGGAGTAACTATTCTATTCGGTCTGTCAAAAGTTAAAGTTAAACCAACTCGATGCGTAAAATTTCAACGCTCCGACGTACGCGTCGCTTCTAACCGTTCGTTCCAACAGCACCTACCTTTTCAGCTTTGTACTATCAGTTGTCATTTGTTTGCAAACATAACCTTACTAATAATTTTCTTTGAGTAAATTTGGTAATTAAGTAATTGTTAAATAAGTAATAATGGGTGATCGTTATAACATTCATAGTCAATTGGAGCATCTTCAAAGTAAATATATTGGCACGGGGCATGCAGATACGACCAAATACGAATGGCTAACCAACCAACATCGGGATTCGTTAGCTAGCTATATGGGACATTATGATCTCTTGAGCTTCTATGCTATTTCCGAAAATGAAGCAAAGGCTCGGGTGCGTTTTAATTTAATGGAACGAATGTTACAACCTTGTGGACCGCCACCCGAAAAACCGGAAGAATAAACAATTAATTTTTCTTAATAAACTAAACAAGTGTTTTTTATTTAATCAATAATTTTTTCTTTAGGCTCATCCGTAGTTTCTGCCTCTTTAATTAATTTGGTTATCTTCTCCACAAGTAATTGACGGATTAAATCGTTATAATCTTTAGTAGCTTCAATTACCATTTTCGCAGCTTTTTCTATAGTCTCAAACGACATTTTACCAGTTTGGTAAAATTCGGATATTTGTTCATGTGTCGATAATCGTGACAGCATAATTGAACCATGTTCTTTACCTCGTGTGGCATTACAAAGTTCTTCCTCGGCTTCGGTCGGATCAAGTAAAAATATATCCCCAATCACACCAACTGTTGTTGCCGTTACAATATCGAACATTGGTATACCAGCATCGGCCAAAGCTAGACCGGCACAAGTAATTGCTGCCGATAATACAGAACCACCGTCTTGTAATACATTTGCAAAAATATCAACTTGAAAATTTGGAAACTCATGTCGACAAACAGCCGGTTGTAATGCCCGCATCATAGCATGGGCTAATGATTTTTCTTCGGTATCCGTTTGTGGAGGTTTCCGTGCTTTTTTAATTGAAAATGGGGAAAATTTGAAATCACAATATAACTCCCCATGAATACTGTATTTATTTTGCTTTGGAATTTCCCTCGGATCAAACACAGCAACTATAACTTTTGTATTGCCAATTTCTATGTATGCTGAACCTTTACTTTTTGATACAACCCCAGATTTAAGAACTAGAAATAAGAAACCAAACGTCTAAATTTGTTTCAGGTTATGTTTAGTTTTTTTGGTTCTTACAAATTTTCCTTGCTTCATTAAACGTTCGGCCATCTTTACGTGTTTCATTTGATGGAATAAACTCTTTGAATTTGTCGTCGTAAGATTTGGTATGTGATTTAGCAAAAATACGATAGGAAAACGAATTTTCCGGCCCGTTTATACGTTTTTGATCCACTGGCATGTTTTGAAAATTTGTATGTATGTCAAAAATTTCATTAGAGTTGGAACGGTACAATTGTCATGCCGAGTTTATGTACATCTCCAGCAGCACGTTTGTAGTTTTGTACTATATGCTTGCCAACATAAAAAACTTAAAATTGTTGAATACTTATACCCCAAACAGATAGGCGGTGCTCAACGGCTGACTTCGCATCTCTAGGTCTTTATGATTTTATGCAATCACATAGATGCCGCTAATTTGACATTTACTTACACGAAAAATGGTGTTTTGGGTTTTGGCTACAAAATATTTTCATAAAAAAATATTTTTTTAATGACTTATTACGACCAAATTAAAGTTAAAATTTAGATTTTTTTTTTTTTACAATTGTCTTTCTCACATGCTCATTTGGATGTAAATATCAGCGAAAATTAGAAGTTTCCAAGCAATTACTATAAGAAGAACAACAATAAATATAAATGTCATTCATCGCTCACTTTTTAGAATATAACACAAGAGAGATAGAAAAATTTCATCTTTTTAGTGTAGACTGCGTGTCAAAAACCCTGAAGCCGACTGCACGGGCGAGATTATTTTTATCCCAACATTTTGCATCCAATGAAATTACTGTATTAAAAAAAAAAAAAAAATTTCCGCTTAAGATTTCCCCTCACGAGTTAAAATTTATTGAAAAATAATCTTTGGATAAAAATAATCCTTCTCGTGCAGCGAGCTTGAAGTCTTTTGGCACGCGGCTACCTTTAAGAACTTGTACCAACATCACAGAAAAGAATGAACAGATATGGAAGTTCCATGCCAAGCATTTACATTTGAAAAATCAATTTAATAATTTTATTCCAGCTCGAATCTAGCCAGTTTAGATAAGGACAATATAATACAAAATTATATATTTCGTTTCTCCTCTTTATTGTTTTTCACGCATTCATTTACGCATTTATTACAAAACAGTTTGTATATTGTGTTTTATTACACACTAGTAAAGTAAAACCAGAAAATTCCTGTTCGTAGGAATAAACAAAATAAAAAATTGAAATTATGAATGAACATCCAACTTAATATAATAGTATTGGTGTTGCTTAAATTAAATAAAAAATGAAAATCAAAATATCGTCATTCTAATAATAACGGTATAAGAAAATTAAAAGTCGACTTTGCAATAAAGAACATTTTTCTATATGTTTTCTTTTACAAAAAGGGCAAATCTATTTAATCAAAATTCTCTTATAAACATGACTGCATAGGAAGACTGTACCAAATTTAAATGCATAAATGCATTAATAAATTACAACAAACAAATTGGTTGTTTTTTACTATTTCCGATATTATGTTTATGTATGTATGTTTAAAGAGAAAAAACAAAAATCATATAAAAAACGAGAAAAAATTAAATTTCGGCAACATTGCAGCTTGTTTGCCACCAAAAATAAAAACAGAAAAAGTAAAAATGTTTGTAAGAAAATAAATAATAAGTAAAATCAAAACCTGCTAAAATTCTCTTTAGAAAGCCGAATGTATTGTATACTATTGCTGTAAAATTATCTAAACCACTGATTGTATTAGTGAAACGTCATCGTGTATAGATACGGTTGTGAATACAGTCAATGCCGTCTAGAATATACAAGCCATACTACTGTCTACGTCACTCAATTTATGTCGACAGTTCCATTAATCTTCTGCAGATGGCATTAATGCTAGAAAAATGAAAGAGAACAAAGCTTGAACACGAAGAGATTAAAACATGTGAAAATATAAAAAATAAATTAGTATTAATCCAAGCGCAAGAAAGCGAGGTTGTACGTCGTGTGTTTTTTTCATAATTTAAAATTATTAATAAAAAATAGTTCATATAAATTTTTCCAACTCATATTACATTTTTAGTTAATATTTATTTATATTTAAATCATTATTTTATTAATAATATTATTAGTTTTAAATTATGCAGAAAATTAGCAGAGATAAAAATATGTACAACCTTCCTTTCGTGCGCATGAGATAATACTAAATAATTTTTTTATTTTTGAAATGTTTTATTCTCTGTTTCTCTCAACTCTTTCATTTTTCGAATATTAATTGCCATCTAGGTTATGTCGATGAATTAAAAAAAAATAATTTTTGCTTGTAGCAGTATGGCTTGTATATTCTAGACGGCATTGATATTATGCATTTATTTGTTAACGCTTTATAAAAAGAATTGTATGCATGTGTATGTCCTATTATGACGATATTTGAAACTCGATGTCCTTATTCAGTTTGCATTTTTCCTCAGTGAGTCAGTGATTGATTGTTCATTCTTAAATAGTTTTTATTGAATTTTAATATATCGATTAAGCAATTAAGTGGGAGTATCAACCATGCCAGGCAATAAAATTACATATGCTACTTGCATCGTTTATAATTGTCGCGCTAAATCCGCAGAAAATCCAGATACAAAATTTTACAAATTTCCGAAAAATCAGTCACGCAGAAATGAATGGATAATTTCGCTAGGATTACAACCAGAATGTCTCAAAAACCAATATAACTTTGTTTGTCAAGACCATTTCTTAAAAGAGCAAATTGGATGTCATTACCTAACCCGGAACGCGGTACCTTTATTAAACATTGTTAAACAACCGGAAAACAACTCTTTTGTTTCGGAAATAAGTGAAATAAGTGAAGCTTCGGTAATTGGGAATATTCGAGAGAAAATATTCGAGAGAAAATAGCATCAAATAGTTTCAGGAACATATTACAATTATATCCAACATTTCTTCCGGAAAAAAATCATCCCTGTTACAAGCACATCGAAGAGTTGATATATTTTTTTATATTAGTTTTGATCAGAAAAAACTGTAAATGGTCAATTTTAAACGACGAATTTGATTCTCAAAAATGTAAACGCCGAAATAATTTACAGTCAACATCAGCAGCTTCAAAGAAATTAAAAATTTTAAACAATTGATTTGTTATTATGTTTTATTACTAATTAGTTTTCAATTTTAATTATGTTATTATATTTTTTCAATGAAATGAAATATTTTTTTTTGTTTTTTTTAACTCAAAAATATGTTTACTTTGTAATAAATAAATATAAATAAGAAGTATGTAAGTTTCCTGTTTTATATTTGGTTTCCATTACTCGATATTCATTAGTACCATAATTAGAATTTTTGTCCCCGACAAGACCAGCAAGACCATAATTGTTTTTTGAAGATAACAATAAATAAATAAATATGACTGATCAGAAGAACTGCAAATGATCAATTTTAGATGATGAATTTAGTGCTAAAAAATGTAAAGTTCAAAATAATTATCAATCAACTCCAGCTTCAAAGAAATTAAAAATTTTAAATAATTGATTTGTTATTTATTATTAATTTTTCGTTTTTTTTATTATCGTTACTTCGTTACTTATAGAAATTCGTAAACTGTACAAAAGAAAATTTTGATTCAGTGTTGTTGTATCAAATAATCGGTGTAAAAGTCCCTTGTTAGTTAAAATGATCCGTGTAAAAAAAGTTAAATTGATAAATTTCCTTACATATATTTTGCATAACTTTTTCATAAATATGGTTTCGAAAATTTATTTTACAACGATCACCAAAATTTATTATGAATCATGACCACAGTCAACAGAAAAAAATAAGCAAAACATTTTTTGTAAATATGTATAATCAAAAAATGAAAAATAACCAAAGTGTGTATCTATAATAGGACATACACATACATACAATTCTTTTTATAAAGCGTTAACAAATAAATGCATAATATGCATGTGTATATTAAAATGGCAACATAACATTTTACTTATTATTTATTTTCTTACAAACATTTTTACTTTTTCTGTTTTTATTTTTGGTGGCAAACAAGCTGCAATGTTGCCGAAATTTAATTTTTTCTCGTTTTTTATATGATTTTTGTTTTTTCTCTTTAAACATACATACATAAACATAATATCGGAAATAGTAAAAAACAACCAATTTGTTTGTTGTAATTTATTAATGCATTTATGCATTTAAATTTGGTACAGTCTTCCTATGCAGTCATGTTTATAAGAGAATTTTGATTAAATAGATTTGCCCTTTTTGTAAAAGAAAACATATAGAAAAATGTTCTTTATTGCAAAGTCGACTTTTAATTTTCTTATACCGTTATTATTAGAATGACGATATTTTGATTTTCATTTTTTATTTAATTTAAGCAACACCAATACTATTATATTAAGTTGGATGTTCATTCAAAATTTCAATTTTTTATTTTGTTTATTCCTACGAACAGGAATTTTCTGGTTTTACTTTACTAGTGTGTAATAAAACACAATATACAAACTGTTTTGTAATAAATGCGTAAATGAATGCGTGAAAAACAATAAAGAGGAGAAACGAAATATATAATTTAGTATTATATTGTCCTTATCTAAACTGGCTAGATTCGAGCTGGAATAAAATTATTAAATTGATTTTTCAAATGTAAATGCTTGGCATGGAACTTCCATATCTGTTCATTCTTTTCTGTGCCAACATTACAAATTAAAAAAATTATAAATTTTTTTTTTCAGAAAATTTGTTAGGATGTGTCTGAATCATGCGATAATTATTCCAGTACTGCGATTTTGTTGTGTAAATGGGAGCTTAAGCTCGCTGCACGAGAAGGATTATTTTTATCCAAAGATTATTTTTCAATAAATTTTAACTCGTGAGGGGAAATCTTGAAGGGCAAATTTTTCTTTTTTTTATCACAGTGATTTCTTTGGATGGAAAATGTTGGGATTAAAATAATCTCAGAAATAATCTCGCCCGTGCAGTCGACATTACTCACAGGGATTTTTATATACGTATAACATGCATAGTATAAAATATTGTTACTGTGTGTACCAGTTATTGAATCGAGTAAAATCGCTTCAAATTTTTGGTGCTTATCTTCCTCTGGGAATTTTTTTTCCCATTCATTTTAGATTGGTAATATGGGAATATTGACATTTTGAATTGTATGTTTTGTGTTTGCAATTTTTTTTGTCAATTTATAATATAATTTTGTTTTAGATACTAAAGAAATTTAAATTGAATTAAATTAAGATATATCGTAAGTAATGAATGCGTGTAATGTACATATAGTGTGTACAATATAGTGTAGTATTTATAATTAATTCGGCTGAGTAATATTGTGTAACAATAACTAAGCCGTATTACGTATGAAAAAAAAAACTAAATGTTGAAATATTGTTCATATATTTTGTATGAAAGGCTACAGATACAATTTTTGTTGTGATTATTACAAATATTTATCAAATGATTTCTATCAAAAATTTAATTGAAATGTATTCCTGCTTAGCTAAGCCGGTAAATTGTTTTGTGAAAATAAAGTACAAAAATAAAAACGTAAATAAATAGAAAATTCATAATCTTTAGGTTGGATCTTTTGTCGTTTGAGTTTTTTCTTTATTGATTAAACTTACATTATTCTCCTACGTTTTAAAATATGTAGTTTTATATAAATTAGGTATTTTTTTTTTCCTTAAAGGCCAGTATACATTGAGAACGAGTAACAAGAACGATATTTCCTTTTTTTTACCAAATTATGTAAGAAAATTATTAAAATAGGTAAAACTGTATGATTTTAATTAACGATAGTTAAAATATCGTGCATTTACTAAAAATAAAATTTAACATTTTAACAGTTTTCAGACAAAATTTGATTCATTTTTAATTTACGACGATAAATTAAAATTTTGTATTACAACTATTAAAATTTTAAATTTTATTTTTAGTAAATGCACGATATTTTAAATATCGTTTATTAAAATCGTAAGGTTTTCATTATTTTAAAATTTTTCTTACATAATTTAGTAAAAGGAAATTTCGTTCTCGTTACTTCGTTTCCGTTCTCAATGTGTACTGGCCTTAACACTCAGTAAAATCTAACATATTTTAGCTGTTAAATAATCGATCTTCTGTGATTACTTGTGATTTTTAAATAAAGAATGCAAATTTTGAGAAATGGACAAGGTTGGCTGCTGCTCATTTTAATTTAATTTATAATTAGCACAAAAAAAAAATACAATTTAATTTGTAAATGGGACGAAGTTCTAACGATCACTTTTTCGCTTCGATGTATTTTCGATTTTTTATTTTCGCATTTTCGACAGAATAACTATTCTGGGGAGACATGTTCAACCACCACAATTTTCGATGTTCGATAGGCTTTAAGGCAGGCGCATGCCAGAAGTCTTCAAGTTTTTTTGACACGCATTCTACACTAAAAAGATAAATTTTTCCATCTCTTGTGTTATTGACGATTGGAGCATGACGGATTCCACCTAGTGAAAAATTTTTAAACTGAGCTACCTGATAATTTGACGCTCGAAATTGTTGTAAACAGATTTAATTTTGAATTGTAAACACAATTTTTACTTACCTGCACCCGAATTCTGGTTCAATGACAAATGAGAATGAGAAATAACTATTTTTTATTTTGCCTACTCTAAATAAAAATGCAAGCGACTTGTTGAAATAAAAAATCAACTCATTTCTCATTATCATTTGTCATCGAACCGAAATTTGGGCACCAGATTGCTAATAATTGTAAGTAAAGGTACTTTTCCACTAGAAATATTCCTTAAATTTTACTGATAGTAAAAATAAAAGAAAAAGAGAAAAAAGTCTGAAACTCTATGTAATAGACAAAGACAACGTTTTCTTTTTTTATAGTAAATTTTTAAGGAGAAATATTGACAGCACACAAAAACATAACCAATAATAATTTAAAAAAAATTAATGTTACTATTAATTCGGTTAGTTTGACATCCCAAAATTATCTAAAAATTAAATATTATTAATACCCACATCAGAATTATATTTTTTAGTATATTTTCTGTAAAAATTTAAAAAATCTCTAACAAAAAAACGTCGGGTGTTTTTTTATTTTTAGTTTTTTATAGCATATTTTTAAGGAGAAACTTTGACAGCAATTGCAACATAACCTAGAAAATATCATAAATTGTTATACAAGTCTCTTGTGGAATTTTTGCAATCAAAATAATTAATTAAAGTCACTTTTTTAAACTTTTTTATTATTTCTGTACGTGTACGCATGTACGTATTTTAATTAGAAATGATAATGACACTTCGCTAAAAGGATATATTTAACCATAAAATTATTAGTGTGCGAGAAATATTTCTCATCATATACTAATTTTATGTATGTGTGTTAGTGAGTCCTATAAAAACTCCTATAAAAAGTTCCCGATTTGATAATTTTTATAATTTTTGTAGGAGTCTACACTACTACAGACACAAATATTTTTGTACTCAGAAGGTTTTTTGTTTCATTCTCCCATCTACCAAATATATATTTTTTTCTTCCTTTAATTTTACTCACAGTACATTTTTTCTAGTGGAATACCGCCTTAATCCCAATTTTGCATTTTAAAAACAATTTTTAATTACCGGATTGCTAAGTTTTCTTTCGTCGCATTTCTCTGCTTTAACAATCGTCAATATTCTAAAAAGTAACTAAATTTTTTTTCTGTATTTGTTTTTTATTGTGTGTTATTTTTAGTTACTTATTAGGACGCGTTCGAAGTTTGTGATAATTTTGTTTTTGTAATAATTTTGACAGAAGCTAAATAATTTTCTTTTCCATATTTTGTAATAAGTTTTATTTGTACTATTTTTTTAGGAATAAATTAACGTAATATGGCTTAATTATTGTTATTGCGCGCTTTTGTTTATGAATATTATTACAAAAGTGTCAAATTTACAACAGCTATTCACTGTGATAATTTGGTTGCATACAAAATAATGTCATAATTATTACAGATTACAGCTGGAATAATTATCACAAACTTCGAACACGTCCTTAGATATAACACAAGCGAGATGAAAAAAATGTATCTTTTTAGTGTGGAATGCGTGTCGAAAAACCTGTACTGCGATTTTATTGTGTACATGGGAGTATGGGAGTAAATAACCGGAACGTAATAGTATTTGCAAATGCTGATGTGTTAGTGGGCATACTATTTTTCTGCTTGTCTTTTATTATTTCAGATTGGCGCGAGATTTAATTTTAAAATATTCGAGATTTAAGTACACCTCATACCAGACGCCTCGCCTCAAATTTTTAGATACCACAAATGCGAAGCCGAGACCCTTTCATTCCGTGGCGTTGGCTTTGAACATTCGGTTGCTATCAAATATATTATTTAGGTCTATTTTACACGTGAATTATAGCAAGAACTGAGATATTCTGAATTTGTAATGTACGTACATAAGAGCTAGATTTTTCGGTAAATATAAAAGAATTGTGCCAAAAATGTGATTTTTAGGTTATGTTGGCAAAGCACATCGCTTTATACTACTTTAAAATGTTGCAGTCGAGTGTGGAACGCACTTATTTCTATAAAATTAAATGTTTTCAATCAAATAAAACTAATTTGCATAACATTTACAGAATTTTTATTTTTGAAGCTCAAAGCCGTGGCGAAGTGCCTGAAGCTAAAATTCAGAAGAATTATTTATAAACACTTCACTATATTTTACACATATGTATTATACAAACTAAATACTTACCATATTGTTTTAATTTAATATAAATTTGTCTCAATCTAGCAATACAAAATATTACAATAAGATAAAACAATTATAAACATAAATATGTACATTTCAAAATGTCAGTATTCCCATATTCCCAATCTTAAAAGCATGGCAAAAAATATTCCCATAGGAAGATAAGTGCCAAAAATTTGAACCGATTTCACCCGATTCAATAATTTTTGATGCTTACTGGTACAAATACCACACGAACACAAATAAAATAAATGACAACACAAAACATGGTGTACGTATCTAAAACTCCCTGTGAGTAAGCTTCCATTTACACAACAAAATCTCAATGCTGTACTGCCTTTTATGTCAGCACTATAGGTTGCCATGAAGCAATGCAATGTGCAGGTAGTTTATACAAAACGGGTCTATAGCCGTAGGTCCTTGATTTGGCTACTACTGCGTAAAGTAGGACGGTAAAAGTAAACTGCGAAAGAGTTGGGAGTGCCTTGAGCTCCAGAACATATTGCATAGATTAAAACCAAAAAAAAAAAACAGGTTCCATGCCGGTGTACCACCGGTATACCACACTAAATAATACATCCAGCGTCCAGTGGGCATCAGTGTTCCACGCAGAAAAATACAGCCACCGGCCAGTGGACCACCAGTATACCGGTGGTACACTGGTCGTTAGTAGTATTATAAAGAGTGGCATACCAGTGGTACACTGGCCGCTGTAAATAATATTAGGCGCGGTATAACGGTAGTCACTGGCCACTTGCTGTATTATTTAGTGTTATATACCGGTGGTACACTGGCAACTGGGAGCGTTTTTCATCGTGACATACCGGTGGTACATCGGCAGGGAACCTGTTAAATACTCTAATTCATTTATTAAATTTTATTCCTCAAAAAAAGAGATACATGGAATTGAAGATGGAAGGGCGAGATTTCTGAGCGAGATATAATATACAAAGTGTCATCTTCACTGAAGTTTGAAAGATCGTTTCTTCGAAATGCAAGCCACATTGAATAAAATTATTTTAGTTTTATTTTCACATATTTCTGAAGTAAAGAGTATCAATCGAACAGTCTCTTCTCTTCAGTAGCTCGATTAAGTGAAAAGTAACTCAATTATCTGAAGTGAAGACTTGTACTCTTCAGTTCAATTGAATACGCATGGTATGCAAATCGCTTATTGTAAAGGCACTTCTAGAAAGAAGTACATTTACATTTATAAATCAAATTAACGTAAACAAGGCCTTTTAAGCTAATCAATTTTACTTTTCTGGTGTGTGATTTATATACAAAACTCTTTGAATTAAATTCATTCTACTTAAAATAAATAAATTTAAATATTATTTATTGCTCAAAAATGTTGATAAATTTGATTTTCAAAGCGCAAAATTAGCTATATAATTTTAAAAAAATTCACGTGTTACGTCCTTCTAGCACACCGTTAAATTGAAAAAGTCTTTACATTTCAACGTTTTTAGATTATCAATAACGGTTTGATTTTTGATTTTGATGTAATCATAAACATACTGCTTTGTAATTTCCAAATATTTTGTTGGTTTGACCGGCAGATAATCTTTAAATCCAGTTTTTGGTATTGCTGGTTCAATTTGGGTTCCTTCCACCCAATTGTTAAATGATGATATTGTAATGAATGATGGATTCAAAGAGATTGCTGTACGCCATGCAACGCCATAGTACTAGAAATAAAAGAAAAATTAGCAAATAAAAAATTTTATAATATTGTTATAATTAAAAGGTTTTTAATAAGAATTATTAGTTGTATTTTATTTGCCAAGAATTTGGTTTTGGAAATGGAATTCAATTTTTGTCAAATAAAAGCTGTATTATTTCGCCATTTATGTTGTGTGCCTCAGAAGACTTTTCAAACTAAAATTTTGTAAGAGTCAGTAATTCATGCAATATTTAAATAGATGTCACTAAGTAGGTTAAAAGTATTCAATTGTGCATTATAACCAACTAAACTTTTCAATGTCTTGTTTAAATAAATGACGTCTAATAAAAAATAAACCGCATGATCTTGGTGGCCAATTCACGTCTGTTCTTCGAGACATTATTCGATTATTAAATTTCTCTTTCAAAAGATCGATTGATTGCATTGGTGTATGGCATGTTGCACCATCCTGTTGAAACCACATATTCTGCACATCAACATCTTCCAATTGACTCCGCAAAAGTTGTTGGTTTGAGGCTTAATTGCTGTGAACGATGACGAATTGATGTCCTTGGCTCTTCAGCAACACTTGTTCTAACAGCTGGCATATTTTTACTTGAACGACCACTACGATAATAAATTCTGCTTCTCTGATCTTGAACTGAACCAGTTTCTTCAAAATTATCAATGATAAGTTTAATAGCACGGTTTGTGGAATTTTTCTTCCAACTTCTGAATAACTTTCACCATATTTAAAATAAGTTTTAATAATGAAAGCACGTTGTTAACTCGTGTAGCGATCCATTTTAATTAACCGAAATGTTTGTACTTATCATCTGTCAAATAACATGTGGTACAAGTCTAGTAAAAAAAATAAAATGGCGGAATATTTAAAAAGAGACCTCGAATTTGAAAACCCTTATACATATATATATATATATATATATATATATATATATATATATATATATATATATATATATATATATATATATATATATATATATATATATATATATATATATATATATATATATATATATATATATATATATATATATATATATATATATATATATATATATATATATATATATATATATATATATATATATATATATATATATATATATATATATATATATATATATATATATATATATATATATATATATATATATATATATATATATATATATATATATATATATGGTGGTTTGGCGTCTATTGGAGGGTGGGACCAAAGTTGAGTAGATTAATCTACCAGCTCCGTAACCTTCCAGTAGGGTGCGCATCACGTGAGCTGTTCTGGTCTTGTCATTAGGCAGCTGCGTGATCGGTACAATTGTGTAAGGGGTAATCTGTTCACAATTCGCAAGTGTACGTGCTGCCTCCTCGTGGCAACCACTGGTAACAAAGGCCATTTGGCACATTTTTGGCCATTTGGCACAGGCTAAAGTATGGCGCTAAAGGAGAAAGCCTTGACAAAAAACCCTAATCTAAGGTGGAACAGCATATGCCGATGGATGAATGACTGATAGGTTAACCAGTCCAAAATATGCGGACTCTGGATACCAGGCACCCTCCAGTTTTATTTAGCCTTCCTATAGTAGAGCTGGGTGACCTACAGGCGATTTGCAATTCCCAGCAACTCGTAAGAGTAAAATCAAACGGAATACGGGGCAGGAGTAGGAATATACGGGAGTGAGACAACCTTCTCGAAGTCCTTGGGCTCCAATGCTACAGTCTTTCTAGCGGAACTACATGCTGTAGTAAACATCTAGGAGGGAGAAAAATAAGCCCAGATAGTATGTATCTCGTACCGGGAGGCAGTATTGTCAGGTTCATTAAGAACCTGAATATTGACTGGACGGATAATTAAGCAGGGTCCAGCACAATAGATCTTTTAGGTCGCAGTGCGAAGTGGCTGATCGCCCGCATGGGCCTCCAATAATAATAATAATAATAATAGTAAAACACACAAAACATATGGGAAATCACTTTTTTTCCTAAGACAATTTTTTAAATGAAAACGTTACAAATTCTTAATTATGATTTCTGAAATACTTTCATAAATGTTTGAATTTCAACATATATGAATGTCGTTGAAGTAAATCGTTTTCATTTTCTTGTAATAATTGATTTATTTAAACCAAAATATAAGAAACATTTCATAACAACAGCATTCTGGTCAAATTAAAATAAAAGCTTACTACGATTCGTTGGTCATTAAGTCAATATACATTACATAGATGGCAGTGATGGCCGTAAAAATTTGGAAAAGTCGTACCAAAAATTACCACCTGGAGAAATTTCAAGTTCAAAAATTGTAGGAAAAGCAAGACAAATTCACAAAATATAGGAACGTTTGTTAATTTTGGGATTAAATAACTTTTTTTTCGTATTTTCTTTAACCATTTAGACATCTTATGTACACTAGTAAAACTAAAGGTAAATTTAGCAAGTATTATTTTAATTTGTCAGAGCCAACTTTGATGTATTTTTCAAAATGAAAGTTCGAAAAAATATATTTTAGAAATAATTTAATTTTAATATTTCTGCAATTAATATTTACTTAATACCAATATGGCCTTCTTGTATATTGTTCTTAAAGATATGTAGAAAACTTTTATATAAACATTTTATAATATTTTGCTTTTTTCATTGAAAAACTTGAAGCTAAAAAACACCATTTTTACTATGGATTCCTATGGAACTCAGTGAAAAGTTATACCACTAAAAAAGCTTCTAAAAAATACGTCATTAAGATTATGGCTCTATACTCTAGAAGGCTCTGGTGTAGTTCGTATTTAAAAACAAAAAAAAAAATTGTATCTAGTGTTTTGTTGCTCGTCGCAAAATATTATCGCCACAGTTTATCAATCGTGTTGATTTTCACAAGTTTTTCGCCGAAAGTTAATTATTTTTCTTTTACATTTATCGTGTATAACAGATATTTTCGCAAAATATTAATTACTGTTATTGATCTTAATGGCTTCTCCTACGAAAAAAGAGAGTGAAGTGAGTGTTGAAAATACAATGATTCCAAATCCTCAAATGGACGTACGCAGTTAATTCGTCACGCCTTAAAATACCTTCCTTTTGGCCTCGAAACCCAAATGTATGGTTTGCGCGAGTCGAGTCGCAGTTTGAAGCCTGCAATGTCAAATCCGACACAGCGAGATAACACCATGTCGTCTCAGCATTGCCCGAGGAAATTTTCGAGATTTCAGAACTTCTTATGAATCCACCGGAAAGAGAAAAGTACGAGAAGCTGAAGTCGGTTTTGACAAAGCGACACACCCAATCCGAACAAACCCGCCTCAAAAAGCCAAGTGAGGTGTACTGGTCTTTGGTTAACCTGAGGGGTACCCCAAGTAGCAATTTTTAGTATCAAAACTGTTTCAAAACTAGTTAAAATCTTTGGTATCAACACCAAAAAGTTTCAAATTTTGTTTCAGATGCCAAGTACATACCGTACAAAACCACACTGGTAACCTTGTTTGAACGAGTTTTTGAAAACCTTAATGATTTGTGGAAACGGTTTTGAAACCTATATATTAATCAATTTCAGACCCGAAACGTTTTTTCGTAACTGTTTTAAAACCTTTTTTAAACGGTTAAAAATATTCGATGGTTTTTTTAATTCTTTTCTGGAACATATTTTCATCAGTTTCCAAAATACAAAAGTTTTTTGGAAACGGTGCAAAAGCCTTTCTGATTCTGTTTTAAAAATATAAAGTTATTTTCAACCGTTCTGAAAAAGTACCCGAACTGGTTTAAAAAAACCAAATAATATTTTTGAAACGTTTTGTAATCCCATTTTTAAGCGCTAAACCGACAGGAAAACGAAACATCTATCGACAAGAAGTTTATTGGTACGCTTTGGTTTCACAAATTGCCTGATCCGGTCTATATCACGATTCAAGCGATTGGGGAGAAACCTATCGATGAACTTTTGCCAATAGCAGACAGGATTCTTGAAGCAACAACAGCAGCTCGCGTATAATCCGTGGCAGTGGACAGACCATCAACTAGCCAAGCAGCTCAATTAACAAGTTTTACGACGAGCTTAGAATCAAGACTCGCACGAGTAGAAAGTTTGCGTTCCCAACTAGTTGTACGTGGACGGAGCCCCACAAATTCAACATTCCGGAATCAGCCCAATCAATTTTTACGGAGACCCCGGAGTAATAGCAGATGTCGTTTCATCGACGATAAGGGGAACTGCTATTATCATCAAAAGTTCGACGAGGAAGCGAGAAAATGTTACCTTCCTTGTGTTCAACACTGCAGAAATGCCGTGTCTACTAATGATTCAAGTTCAAAAAAAATAAATTTTCCGATCGTGAATGCGGCGAATGATCTGAGACTTTTAAACCGCCGCCTTTTCAAAATTTCAAAGCAATCTCGATCTGACCCTGAATTAGTATTGTCGGCTGGCAATGGTTCAATAATTTAGACTTATGCCACTAAATTATTGAACGTCGATATCGGGGTTAAGCGACAATTTCCACATGTTTTCATTCTAGCGTCAGTTGACAGGCCAATTATTGGTGCTGGCTTTTTAACAAAATACGGTCTCCTCGTCGATTTAAAAAGAAGACGACTTCTTGACTCAACGACTAACTTAGCTGTTCAAGCCATGACAGCTCAGGTCAAAACACCTTCGCCTATCCACGCAATTGCAAACAACGATTACCGTTCTTTACTAAAGATGTTTCCATCCCTTTTAGCTCCACCAGATTATCATCGTCCAGTTAAACACGATGTGGTACATCACATTTTACTTTCTTTTACTCTAGTAAAATAAAGTATAGTAATCATGAAAATTTTGGACCTTGAGATTTTTAGAGATTTATTTGTTTTGAGGTCTCCTGAGTCCGAAAAAGTGGGTTTCGAAATGGTGTCTGTCTGTCTGTCTGTCAGTCTGTCTGTCAGTCTGTCTGTCAGTCTGTCAGTCTGTCAGTCTGTCAGTCTGTCAGTCTGTCAGTCTGTCAGTCTGTCAGTCTGTCAGTCTGTCAGTCTGTCAGTCTGTCAGTCTGTCAGTCTGTCTGTGTCCTCTCTACAGCCCAGATGGTTTAACCAATCGAACTGAAACTTCAGATTTAAGCTTTTTTGATAAATTGGGAGGTCCCAGTGAATTTTACTCCAAATCGGCTAACCGGAGGTGGCCACTCCCTTGGTCCAGAAAATGTATTTTGCAAATATCTTAAAAAGTATAAGGTTTACAAAAAACTACTTAATCCAAAATGTTTCCAAAAATTAAAAACAAATAAAAATAAAATTTAAAAATTAAAAAAAAAAATTTGAAAAAAAAAGTTATAAAAAAAAAAAAATTCCCAAAATTCTCTGTTCGTAAAAGAAAGTCGTGTGTTGGCCACACCTTCATTTTTTCCACAGGATCGACTTCCATTTGCAAGACCACGTCGTTTGGATCCAGTCAAGCACAAGACTGCCCTTGCGGAATTTCAGCATATAGTCCAATTAGGGAAATGCAGACCTTCTTCTTCTGAGGTTTCTTCTCCACTTCACATGGTTCAAAAGAAAGACAGTACCGACTGGAGACCATGTGGAGACTATCGTCGACTGAATGCCGTTACCCAACCCGATCGATATCTGATTCCACATATCCAAAACTTCTCGATGTATCTTCATGGATGCACCGTATTTTCTAAAATTGACCTTGTAAGAGCATATCATTTGATCCCTGTTGCACCCGAAGACGTGCCTAAAACGGCAATTACTATCCAATTTGGTTTATTCGAGTTTACTCGATTGCCTTTCAGACTTCAGAACGCTGCACAAACATTCCAACGCTTCATAAATGAAGTGGTCAAAGGTCTTGATTTTGTTTTCACGTATATTGATGATATACTTGTGGCCAGTAAGAACGAGGAAGAGCATAAAATACATCTCAAGAAACTATTTGAGAGATTGTCCGAGTTTGGAGTAAATATACAAACTTCAAAATGTCAATTAGGTGTTCATGCTTTAGAATTCCTCAGCCACCAAATCACTGCAGATGGCATAAAACCTTCGCCACGACGACTATAGATGCCATTCAAGAATTAGTGTCCCCAATATCCATCAGAAAAATTCAACAATTCGTCGGAATGGTCAATTATTACCATCATTCCAAGGTTAGCCGAATTGTTGTCTCCAATTCACGCGCAACTGGCAAAACTTAATAAGATGCCAAAAACTCAAAAGAATTTTTCATGGCCAGAAGACTGCGAAGCAGCATTTGGTAAAATCAAGAGCGCACTTGCTAATGTAACGATGTTAGCACACCCCATTGACGACACTAGATACAGTATAGCATCTGATGCGTCAAATGAAGCTGTAGGAGCTGTATTACAGCAATGGTATAATGGATGTTGGCAACCTTTAGATTCTTTCCCGCAAGGTAAGTGAAAGAGAAAATAAGTATTTCACCTTTGACAGGGAACTTTTGGGAATTTTTCTTTCCATTAAGCACTTCAGATATTTTGTGGAAGGTAGAGAATTTATTGTTTTTACTGACCACAAAGCGCTTACAAGAGCAATAGTCTCTCTGAGTGATAAAAATCCATGGCAACTAAGACAACTCGACTATATCGCTCAGTTTACGACGGACATTAGACATATTTCTGGCAAGCAAAATGTGGTTGCAGACACTTTGTCGCGATCATGTGATCACATTGAAAACGTGCAAATCGTCACACTAGACCTGAAGGATCTAGGTCAGACTCAGCAGTCTGACGATGAGCTGCAACAATTGTTAAGTTCATCGCGTCCCGCGAGTTCGAAATTTAAATTAGAACTCATCGCCCTCCCTGATTTGCAATTCTATTGTGAAACATCAACAGGTAAAAATCGTCCGTTTGTCTCAGCTAGTCAAATACGTGCAGTTTTCGATGCATTGCACGGTCTTTCTCATCCAAGTGTCAGAGCATCTAGGAAATTAGTTTCAGCGAGGTACTTTTGGCCAAACATGAATGCGGATGTTACAAAATGGGCAAAATAATGCGTTGGTTGTCAGAAAAGCAAAGTTCATCGACACACAAAATCGGAACCGGGTCAATTTGAGTTACCATCAAGCAGATGCGAGCATATTGTTACGCCAGTCAATTGGCGTACCTCCAATTTTCTTAAGTCATCGCCTATTTTACCTGTACTATACGTACTGTCCACATTCTTTCCCATGGTTGTTGGTATTGCAAACAACAAATTATCTGTCTGCCTAAAACAGATAATAAATTCCTATCTCATGTGACTACTTGTGCTCAATTAGGTCGAGCATTCCTCTACGGAAATCAAGCAAGTCAGCTATATATCAACGCATGAGAATTTTTATTTTTCTGAGTTTCACGAAGCTCATTTTTCACTTGGGTTCTTATCTTTTAATTTTTTTTGATATTCCCAAGTACATATTTTATAATCTAATTTTCTAATTCCTTTTTATGCTGATGCATTTTTTTTTTTTTTCTCTCTTCTGATGTGGGCGATTGACGACCGACGTGCATGGCGTGGTTTTTTTTTTTGGAGTTAAGTTTTTGAGCTCGAGTAAGTCGGGTTGTTCTTTTATTTTATTTTTTTTTATTTTTTTTTTCGGTTGATGTTGTTTGTGACGAGAAGATAAAGTACAAGTTGTTAGTAATAAATTAATATTATTTTAATTAAGTTAAAAGATTGAAGAAACTATTATAAAATTTTTATAAAATTAAGAAAAGTGAGAATTCTAAAGACTATTAAAAGAGAAGATAAAAATTCGAATAATAATAAGTTGATAAGGATTAAGAAGTGAAAAATGGGAAATAAATATCCCTACTTGCGTTGCGATTAACTCGAACGTAATCATAACTTTGATACGTATAATAAAAGTATATTTTATTGTGATTAATAAAATTTTTGATGTGTTAGTTAATTGTACGTTAATCAATTAGGAATCCAAAATCGTTTTAAAAAGACATTGAAAGTGTAGATTTTGGATTGATCGAATAAATAATAGTAGATAGTGAAATAAGAATAGAAATACCAGATATTAATATAAAAGTTGAGTTATAAAACAAAAAAAAAAATTAATAATGAATGGAAGAGCAAAGTTGATTTTTAAGATGAGTTAATTTTTATTATTGTTTATTATGATTTAAATATTAAATTTTTTTAGTTTTAAGTTCATTATAATTGGAAATATAAAACTTATAATTTAGATATAATTATAAACCTTGAATTTGAAAATGTTGTTATTAAGATGGCGAGATAAGCCCCATTTAGGATGAGTTCAGGACTCTCCTAACCCAGCCCCAAAGCGAGATGTGAGTCGTCGCAATCCACATCCCCGCCTATTCCATTCTCCCACATCCTGCCTCCTTCCCTTCCCGCGGTTCAACTAGATCCGTGCCATGTTCCTGGCAAACCCCACGCCTTTCCCCTGAGCCTTAGCCGGCCAATGACCGCCCAGGAACAACAAGTGGCATGGATATCTGCTAACGGAGTGACTTCACGTCCTTTTCGTTACAATATACACATCGACGTCGTTGGACCTCTTCCACCGTCAGAAAATAATAGGTATATACTTACCATTGTTGATAGATTATTTGCTAAGACTTTTGTCGAGCAATATATTCCAAGATTTGGAATACCACTTGAAATAATTACGGATCAAGCTAGCCCCTTTGAGAGTAAGCTCTTTTCTGAATTAACGCGAATATTAGGCGCGCATAGAATTCGTACCACTGCTTACCATCCACAAGCAAATGGTATGGTCGAACGATTTCATCGACAACTAAAAGCTTTCCTCAAAGTTCGCAGTAACACTGTACATTGGAGCACTGAGTTACCCCTTGTCATGCTGGGAATAAGAGCATCTGTGAAAGAGGATTTACAGTGTTCACCAGCAGAACTAGTATATGGACAAGCTTTACGGCTTCCAGGAGAGTTTTTCGCAACCAGTAATGAAAGGGATCTCAACCCATCAGACTTTGCAGAAAAACTTCGTACGAATATGCGCAACTTGATACCTACTGACACTCGCAAGTCAACTACTCCTTCTGTATTTATTCCCAAAGATTTAGAAAATTGCGAGCATGTTTTCGTTCGTATTGACAGAGTACGAACGGGCCTCACACCGCCATACGAAGGACCGTATAAGGTAATTCGTCGTTTTCGGAAACATTTTATTCTGGACATGAATGGAAAGAATAGTAACGTTTCTATAGACAGAATAAAACCAGCTTATGGTATCCTAGCTGCGACTGACTTAAAACGTAGCCATACAAAACGATCGGTTAGTTTCCAATTACCGACGTACGAATGATTTTTTTCTCGGGGGAGTTCTTTTTTGAGGGGGAGTGATGTGGTGAATTGTCATGCACCGCATAATCTAGAATAATATTTGTTTCCATCAATGTATTGTCAACATGAACGGCATTATCTATTTCTGTGGTAATTAAGAGCAACAACAAAAATCTGTTCCAGATTTTGTATAATTGCGGTATTTAAAAAATAAAAATTTGTTTGATGATCATTACGAGTACATCAATCGATCGGGTAACAATATATAACCAAACGGTGAGGTTATCAATAAATAAAAAATAAAATATAATTCGCGATAGACGGGATTCATTTCTACCCAGTTATATAAAATAAAGTTAATATAAAAATGAATAAGTGTTAATACCTAAAAATAAAAATAACATGTACTACCATTTGCTCGATATAATTAAAATTGTTCATAAATACGAGTAATAATAAAATTGGTGTAAAATCAAATCAATAGTTATTTATGGTACTAGTGAGCAAAACGAGATATTATCCATGAGGGATAAGTTTGTCCCACGAGGCGATAGCCGAGTGGGATATTATCCCGAGTGGATAATATCTCTTTGCTCACGAGTGGCATACAACGTTTTATCCACTTTTGTTGAAATAAATTTCGTAAATTAATAAGAATTAGTTCCATTTTTGTGCTTTCACACTGGATCATTGAATTTTGAAATACATTTTATCATAGTAGTGATCATTCTTTAAAATGTCATGGTGTACTTTAATTTAACTAATTTTTAGAATATAGTTTTTTAATCAATTTGACTACGAATAATTTTCCAATGACTACTCAACGTTTTGTTATAACAAATATAACTCACGTTGCCCCTAGCAGCGTGGGTTATACAATAACAATGGGTTATTTTACATTTTCTTTATTTGAAATCAGCATAGTTATCGGGCTATTATATATCAAAAGTGGATAAAGTAATTATATTGTATTGTCATGTTAATGATAAAATAAAGTTATTTTCGTGAAACGTAAAAAAAACTGTTTATGTGTGCAGACGTAAAGTGGAAGAAGGCTAATTAACGTGCCTGTGGAAAAAAACAAATTTGTAAGTGAAAAAAATAAATGTTTGGTTTACGGTGATGGCAATAAAAACAAATTATATCATAGAAAATCATATTTATCGATGACGAAAAGGAAATAAAAGAGTTCTATTTGAATATTTGACTGAACTAGATGATTTTTATTCAAAGAAAAAGCAAACAAGAAGAATTTTAATGAGAAATATAGTGGAAATTGAAATCCATAAAAGAATTATCGAAGTACAGAAAATTCTAACGTTACTAAATATTCTAAGGAGAGTGCACTTCCCATATGAGGAAAACATAGATTTTGTAAGCCTTAGCTTTCCAAAAATTAATTTGGGAAATTTTCCAATGTCTGTTTGTATGCCGGGTTGCGTTTTAATTTGTCAACTTATTTTTTACAATAAACAATATTATTATTTAATAACACAAAACAACTATATATACTTACATTTCCAACACTCCGATGCCGCCGCAACATTCCATTCTTTGGCTGTTTCTTATTATCATCGTATCCGGGGCCAACTGTTGGCACAAATATTAAATTATAAGAATCACTAAATTTCTTTAAAATACTCCAATTTTTCCAGGTACTCGAATATGTTGCCCCATTACTCGGTAGCAACGTATAAAAACCATCAAAATTACTTTTTTTAATTACAAATTTATCATCCTCATGCACAATTTGGCCAATAAATAAACAATTCAAGTTTGTATCACGTATCGTTGTTAAATTATTATTACTATTCGTACTAATTATTTTATTATTTAAACTATAATAATTTTTATTTTTATCATACAAAAATAATTTCCAATTTATTTCATCGATATCGCTTATAAATTTTATATAAACAATTGGTAAATATTGTTTATATTTTAATGAATAAATTTTTAAAAAATTCTTATTTTCTAATTTCACGAAATACTCAAGAATTGTTTGGATTGTCCGTATGGTACGATTTTCATAATTATCAATTTGTAGTGTAAAATTTATATTTAATTTATTTAACATTTGTATTAGCTGTTGATTTTGTTTATAATTTTTATCGTCAACCGTTAATACGATACAATTGATGCCACTATTTTTGATAAAATTTAAATGTTTATAAAATATTTCAGAATTTGTTGTTTCATTATAAAATCCGTAATATGGATAAAAATTAACATTTATCACTTTTTCGGTTGTGTTTGGCGCAGTTTTATACCAATTTATTGGATGATAATAAAATAAATGTACGTGTGACGTTAAAAATGTGGTTTTATTTAATAAAAAATGTTCAATATTATTTAAATTTTTATTATTATTACTATTAGCAGCAATATCACCATTAATATTATTGCGTGACATTAAATTTTTTATTTTATTTTTCATAATTCGCATTTTAATTATATGCTCGTTATATTTTTCAGGTATTATTTTTAAATTTTGATTATTGGGATTATTAAAATTATTCATATTACTAAAATAATTTATATTATTTATATATGTGGATGATGAATACACTTTATTTATATTATTGTTGTTATTATTATTCAATTTTTTTATGGTACCTTTTTTATCATTACTATTTCGATTGCTGCTAGGATGATTTAAAATTTTATTATTTGTATGGAAATAGTAATAATATAATAGTATTGTTATAATAAATATTATTAAAAAGAATAACAGAATATTTTTAATTTTGATTTTATTTAAAAAATTTATTAATACTGGCATGGCTATAAATTTTATTTATTTACTATTTTCGAAATTACAAAAACATCAATTTTATTTTTATTTCTAGCAAATGTCAAACAAAATTGGGATTTTTGGATGCTGCGCACATAACAATATTTTTATTTTATATCGTATTTCTCTTTGTGTATACAGAACTTTCTCTTTTACATACATGGAGCTGAATATGGATTTGAGATAAATCTTCAAACTATTTGAGTGTCAAGTGTATTTGTATGGTAGGAATGAGTTCAGAAGGTGGAATGCAAATGTAAGCAGAAAATCTGTTCTACAGATGCTGGGATCTGTGATCTCTTAATTAATTTCCTGGATATGAATTTTGGTCGCAAAATTCCTCACTGCCTCATGAGTATTTGGTATACGTACAAGGCGTATAAAATACATTTTGTTATTGTGTGCTATCATATACAGTCACTCACAAAAATTTGCGTACACCATAAAAATCGAACGAATTTCACACTAATATCAAGAAATAATTAATGGCTTCTGTATCTTGTGTTTACATAGGCATAAATAATAAGAAAGATCGTATATGTTAAAAAAAAAAATATTTGCTTCAATAAATAATTCACGTTTTTCTAAAATTCAATGTCACAAAAATTTGCGTACAACGTCACAAAAATTTCCGTGGCCTAAACTTTAATTACCGTTATTTTTACTAAAACCGAGTAAAATTCCTAGGCAGCCATTAGTCGTAATAAATTGATCTATATTTTGTCGACGTTTTAAATTTTGAGTGTGTTTCAACAAAATGCCTTTCACAAAACGAAAGTGGTCAGTAGAATTATGAGATGTGATAGTAAAATTATTTAAAGAAGGTAATATTACAAGGAAATTGAAGCAATCGTTAACAGAACGCATACTACAATCCAAAGAATTGTTAATAATTTCAAAGAATGTGGAAATACAGCACTTAAACTGCAAACCGGCCGTCCTCGGAACGTAAATTGTCATACCGAAAGGACAATTGTAACAATGGTAAGGACCAATTCAGCCAAAAGTGTCTCCAAAATAGCTGATGAACTGGAAGAATCATCAGGGATTGCTATTTATCCAAAAATGTGCGCCGTTTTCTTCGGAGAAATGGATATAATGGGCGTACTATGCGCAAACCTTTCATGTCTGCAGTAAAAATGAAAAAAGGAAAGAATTGGCAAAATTGTACCAAGACATTAGATTGTGGCAAAATATTTTATTTTTCCGATGAAACCATGTTTAAGATTTCTGGGTCAAATCCCCAGCGGAAAGTGTGGAGGAAGGCTAACATGGCGTTTGAGAAAAAAATGTAAAACCAATAATTCAATATGGGGCCGGGTCTGTAATGGTTTGGGGCTGTATGGCAGCAAATGGTGTCGGAAATATGGTGTTTTTCGATGGAAATATGATTGCTGAGATATATTTAGATATTTAAAAAAAAAAATGTCCGTCTAGCGTCGAAACGGTCAAAAGTAAGCCAATCGGTTGAAATCGGTTCAAATTTTTTGGTGCTTATGCTCGCGTGAATTTTATTCTTGTTTATTTATCCCTTTAGAGTTAATAAAACAATTATATTTTTTATATTAATATTCTTTAGAATATATTTTATTTGAAGTTTATTCGTTCTTTAATGTGACTCTTCAGAGTAACCAATATGAAATAACCTGAGGAATCATTATTACAATTCTTTTTATAATGATTCTCCCTCTACTTAATATTAGGTTTTTTATTATATAATTTAAATATTTTTAATTCTAAGAAAATGCATCTATGCATTTGATATATTTGATTCTGAGAAAACAACTGGTAAGTAATTTAATTCTTTAATACAAAATTACGTTATGTGGATTATTTGTGCCTACATTCTCACAGGTGTTATTTTCACAAGTGTTTTGAGTTGTGGAACAGAATGTAACTCGTGTGAGAAGATCTCACTTGCTATGAAGCAGGAGAATTTACAATACTTTGTTGTTCGTTGTAAGTATTTTTTGAATATTCTACTTTTAGTAAAGTTCTATTATTGTATAATAAAAAATCCGGTGTCTGGTGTAACCACCACACTACTTTCTTATACTTACATTATATTTATATGTACATATATACCCACAGACATCATTTAGAAATGAATACAGCGCTGTGTTTATGTATTAATGTTTCATAGCATACATATAAAACAACAAAATAAAAAAAACAATTTTGTCATGTCAAATGCGTTTTTCTGTGAATATTTTGTTTTCATAGCAAATATGATATTTTTAATAATGCCAATGCATAAATACATTTTACTCAAAATTGGATAAAGATAGAACAAAAATGCAAGAACATTTTTTCTTAAGATTATTGTTTCCTATAACTTTTATTTAAAAACTTTTTCCATATCTCTTTTATTTTCTCCAATAATTCACAATGTTTGATTTTAATGTTAAGTAAACTTCTTCTTCCGGTTGTGCGATTATTCTGGAAATCTAATCAGCTCTTCGCATAGTTAATAAACTTTTAAATATGAAGTTTCATGGTCTTGTCTTTGCTCGTTTTTAAGATAATGAACATTCAGACACACATCCACACACACAGACGTCATTACGAAAATAGTTACAACGTATTCAAGGTGCCTTCACAGAGCGAGATTATAATCTGAGATTATTTTTTTATTTCGATATTTTGTTGTTTTTTCTTGTTATGTTGGTATGAATTGGATTATTTGCTCATAAGATAAAAAAAATTTAACTTGAGTTGGCCAAAAAAGGGCGTTTACATTTGAAAATTAAGCAATTTAATTGGTAGAAAAGTGGGATAAGAAATCTCAGATTATAATCTCGCTCTGTGAAGGCACCTTCAGGGGACCCCAAAACATGTATTTCCATCAAAATCTCGCAACCGAAATTTTTCATGATTCCTATACTTCCTTTATACTATGTATAAGAAAGTAAAAAATGTATGTGTTTAGTTTTAACTAAATATGTTTGTTTATTAATATTTTATTAATTTTTAATAAATGGGTTTTTTATTATAAATTATTAAAAAATTAATAAACAAAAATATTAAGTTAAAACTAAACAAATTAATTGTAACGTAAATTAACGATAATTCGTACTTGTAATATATAATATAATTAATTGACCAATGAGAAAGTGTATAAATTGAATCTTATGAAATAATATTGACTAATTATCATAAATATAAATAATTTGAAATTAAATATGTAGAATTGCAGGCTGTACACAATTTGAATTGAAATTAATAAATTTTTAATACACAATTTTGCATTTTAGTTAATTGATTTTTTTATGAAACCCTAATCTCAAAAACAACACAAAATAACTAAATGAAAAACTAAAAAGAGCATGAAGAGCATGAATCTTAAAAGAGCATTCGAACACATACACAATAACTAATACCATCACGATTCGGTAATTCTTGCCTCACTGACTCATGAAGCGACCAAAATTCAGGTCCTGGAGAGCTTTTTTTCACTTTATGTCTTTGAAAATATATCCGGAACAATAGTTGATCCTGAAATAATTCATATTTTATTATTATACAGGGTGGACTAAAAAAAAGGTCACCTATTTTTGACTTTAAATATCTGGAATAACTTCTGAACCACCGAACGAAGAATGTTCAAATAAAAGGATAGTGTAAGGCTGTTTTCAATTTCTTTCAGAATATGTATATACCACTTCAATGTGAAACGTTAAAATAATTGTTACAAATCCATCCAAATAATTTAGATTTAAAGTTTTTTTGAAGAAACTTTTTAATCCAAACTCTTTTATTTGAAAGAAAATTAAATTATCTGTCGACTAAAAGGTTTTATTTTATATAGTTTTATAAAACGACATTTAAAAGCGAATTATCTCAAAACTACAATTTTTCATATACTACCTTGATCAACAAGTTCCCGGAATAACCACCGTGTGGCGCTCCCATCGTTCCGATTTGAGTTCTGTTTTTTTTGTTAAGTTGGTACATCTGTTGTTGATATTCCCTCTAAATCTTAGCGTCATAGCTTGACATTTGCAATAGTTACGTAGTCAAGAGTACATACATCTATCTCTGTGTGTGTTGGCGATTATTTACAATTTTAGACATGATTTGCGAGGCTGAATCCGATCCCACATTCATCAAAAGGATCATTACTGGAGACGAGACGTGGGTTTATGAGTAAGACACGCAATCCAGACATCAGGCAAGTGAATGGCGTTCACAACAAAAATTAAGTAGGTTTTAGTTTTAAGAAGCTGCATGTATGTGTGTGCGTACTATCGTTTCCGTAAAAACCGTTACTTGAAAATTTAAAAATGTATATATTTGGTTGTTCAATATGCTTTATTTTTTATTTTTTAAATTCTTTCTAAAACACTTAACACTTACTTTAGATTTCCAAGGGTGGGGCTATTTAGTAATTGAGAATAAACAGCTATACATAGAGTTAAATTCACTAGTGTAGTGTCAGCAACTTCAATAAAAAATATAAAAGGCTAAAACATCTTGAGTTGATGAGAACTTCGGTCTTTATTAATTTAACTCCCAAATTTACAACTCAACCTCTATATCAATCGTAATACAATCCTAAATGCAATTACCAAATTAACGGCCAACCCAGCCATCAACTCAATCACCAAATCAACCCTTATATAACTTTCAAATCAACCCCTAACCTAACTCCAAATCAACCCTTAAATAATTCCCCAATCGAACAACTCACTTAACCCTAATGCAAGCTAACTAAATCCTAACTCTACTTCAACTCAATTTAGCTCGACGCAAATCTCAACCCTTTGCTGAACTCCAGACTTATTATTTTATTGGACAACCCAATTCCAAAATTAACTCGATTCGAAAGCTACATGTCTGTATGAACCCAACTTAATCTAACCTCTCACTAAACACTAGACTCTAGTCTAGAATAAAATGATAAAACCTGCTGCACCAATTTTAAGAGGAATGCCAAAAATACATAAGGCAAATATGCCAATTAGACCAGTAATTAATTTTACAACGGCTCCATCTTATAAAATATCAAAATTCGTAAACAAATGGCTTTGCAACCACATAAAATTTGAGAGGGACCAATCTGTCAAAAACAATATTGAACTTGTCAATAAAATAGAAGGAATTGATATACCAACCAACGGTAAACTGGCTTCATTTGATGTTACTAACATGTATTCCAACATACCTGTTCAAGAAACAATATATATTACAAAACAGCTATTACTAAACAGTTCAATCAATAGGAATATTGTGGACGATATCATGAAACTTCTCAACGAAATAACAAAGCAAAATTATTTTAAATTTAACGAGAAATATTATAAACAAACCGATGGACTCCCAATGGGCAGCCCATTATCAGGAACGTTGGCAAATATTTATTTAAATAATTTTGAAAAGGAACATATCTTAAGCCATACAAATATTTATTATAAGAACATTAAATATTGGCACAGATATGTAGATGATATACTATTTATGTACACGGGTACAAATCGGCAAATGAATCAACTATTAAATTATATCAACTCTATACATCCTAAAATTAAATTCACACTAGAAATGGAGGAAGAGAAAAGTATAAATTTTTTGGATTTAACTATAAAAAATGTTGATCAAAAACATAAATTTAAAATATTCAGAAAACCAACCCAAACGGACCAAACTATTGATAGTAAATCAAATCATCCTTTACAACATAAAATGGCAGCGTATAATCATATGATAAATCGATTAAATATTATACCAATGACACAAGCGGATCAACTAGAAGAGTTAAACATAATAAAATACATCGCAAGTCAAAATGGATATAGACCTAAAATAATAGATCAAATTAATTTATCATACAAAAACAAAATAATGTATCGAAATTATACAACATTAAATTTAGAAGAAGATACATCTAAAATATACATTTCAATGGAATATAACAGCTTCACGAGTTCTAAAATACAAAAAATATTTCGGAATTTTGGCTATACAATTGCTTTTAAAACTCAACAAAACCTCGAAATGCAATTAAAGCCTAAGAAAGAAGAAATTTTAGGCACTGGAGTATATCAGTTGATTTGTTCAGATTGTCCTGCTTTCTACATAGGACAAACAGGTAGATCCTTCGGTCAAAGATATAAAGAACACGTTCGTGATATTGGTAAAATGTATGCGACATCAAACTTTGCTATACATATCAATACAACACAACATAACTATATAGACATGAATACTAACATGAAAATTCTATATACAATGAGAAAAGGTGATAATATGGACCGAATGGAAGAATTATTGATCTATAAAAACAGAAGAAATAATAATTTACTTAATAATAAGATTAATACTCCTGTAAATAAAATATACGACATAATAATTCGAAATTCTTGATCAAGTAGGCTATGACGTAGGGATAAAACAGGTATATAAAGATGACAGAATTCATAATTTTCTTTAGTAGTTCGGTAACTGAAGATGATTACTTGTTAATCGAAATCGATATTACAAAAATAAAAAATAAAAAATAATTCCACATAAACGGAAGTTTAATAGATAATTAAAATAAAATTTGTTTTATTTTATTTTTACAATATACTAGACTCTACTTCAAATTAATCCCTAACCGAACTTCTTTATCAAATCCAACTCAATTGCAACTCAAACCCTACTCACCATCACACCATAATAGCAATACCACCATAACCGTAAACTATCATTCCATCATATCATTATTCCATTATACCATCATTTCATCAAGACACTATACCATTAAACAATCATAAAATCATACCATCGTACCACAGTAACGTCGAACCATCCCACCATTACACCATGATGTATATCTTACCATCAATCCACCACACCTCCATACCATCATATCATCGTAACATCGTGCCATCGTACCATCATACGATCATATAATCATACCATCATACTGTCAGGCCATGATATCATCATACCATGCTACCGTCATACCATTGTACCATCATACCCTCATAATATCATACCATCATTCTAGAATAAATACCATCATATCATCATACATTGTATCATATATATACAATCATACCGTCACACCATCATACCATAATACTAATCCATCATACCACTATATCATCATAACATCACACAATCAAGCCAAAATACGTTAAAAAGTGGAAAGTTTTATCCTCACTGGTCATATTCCAGAACTCCATCCAAAAATCAGTTTATAGGATGACATTTTCAACGCACATGTCAAATTTGATCATAATCGGTTGAGAAATAGACAAGTTTCATCATACCTGGCCGTATTCCAGAACTTCATCCCAAAATCATTTTAGAATCCCATTTCCATCGCGGATGTCAAATTTCACTAAAATCCGTTAAGAAATAGATAAGTTACATCCTAATTGACCATTCATATAATTTGCTAAAGGTTCAACTTGAAATGTAAAAGGTTCAATTTGATATTTGATATATTAACAGTGACCTTTCTTAAGTTTTAAGCAATATTTGTCTGCAGTTTGGTTCAAATCGGTCAAGGCGTGTGCATTTGTTTAAATATCACAATTCAATCATCAAACCAGCATATCGTCACCTCAGTATTTAAGTGTTACAAACGCATTTTAATCTTTTTGGAGTTAAGTCTGCCATTTTGTATTGCGATGGTCGATCTAAGTCCAAGATTACTAAAATGCGTATGTATCACTTAAATACTATATATAAAAAATTGGCCAACTGCTCACAATATCTTAATCCAACCCCAACTCAACTCCAACTCAACTACAACTCAACCCACAAACTGACCCCTAACTAACCTTCAATTCAACCTCAAACTCAACCTTAAACTCAATGCCCAACTCAATATTCAAACTAGCATATATAAAATATTGGTAAATATTTCTATAACCAGGTGTTTTAGGTCAATTCGTATGGCAGACCCTCTTGACGTACAGGTTCCAAAAGCTTATCAAATCTCAGCCTTTACCATAGACAGATTGGCGAAAAAAATTCTAAATCGGACAAGCCGTTCTCGAGATACCATGGGTACAGCATCCAGACATCTAGACATCCAGAAGTCCAGGCAGTCGGACGGACTTTTTTTTTGCTTTTTTAGACTCAGGGACTTTCAAAACATTGAGAAAAGTGGTTTTGGACCCACCAAATTTTTGGTCATTTTTGACAGGATTTCAATACTTTGGTCATTTTAGACCGAAGTAATAAGAAATAAAATGTGACACCAAACATTCATATATCTGGTAGATTTAAACATTGTAATTTTGATGGGTCAAGGTTGACATAAAATATTGTTTTTTGTTACACTGTTGATCTCAACATATTCCGGGGTCGCTGTTGTTGGTTCTGTGCTTTCGAACGTTGCAAAGGTGAAGGGGATGGGCGCGTTGATAATCTTTGTTTAATATATTTGATACCACAAATAACACATATGGCAATACCAATCCAAAAAATTATCTGTATGTATCATAGTGATGGACTCTATGAGATTTGAGTTATGCCTTACTAGCTTAATTGTGTTGTCTATTATGGTGGTATGACTCTTTGTCAATGACTCCAATTACTAATCATCGTTGTTTGTGGCGTCAAATTGTGCTTCGTAATTTCTTGCCTTACGTTTTGTCAAGATCCCGAACATATCGCCTAGCATTAGGGCTATGGTATGTCCCCTACGCCTCGTTTTGCTCGTCGTAGTTCCTTGTTGCTTGCTAATAATAATTCATTGTCCGCAATCAAATTGTTGTACTGCCATTGAATTTTTTTGAAAAATTAGGTCGCAATTTAACCCAGCTGTATTCAAGGATGCTGCCTTTAGTTCATATTGCGTTTGCTTAAAGGCTTCAAGCTCTTCCCAGTAATGTCCATTTTATAGCTACTACCTCGAGTCTATTTCTTCAAAGTAAATCCCTGTGCAGTGATTGAAAAAGATTATGTGTATATTGGCCTACGCAAGTACCAACAAACAACAAACGGAAAACTTAGTTAATTCTAGATGAGTGATGGTCCTCGTGTTCTTTACTTGTCTATGATATTGCCGCATTAGAACTTGATTATCCTTCTCCGGTGATTGCAATTCTCTAGGTAGGGTTTGGTTTTCTTTCTTGGGCTTGATTTCCTGTAAGCCTTCGTCAATTGGTAACTTACATAATTTCACAATCGGTCGTTTATAGGTTGCATTTTCGCACTTGACTATCGCTATCCGAACTAAATCAACCCTTTCGGCGTGTGTTTCCACAATTCTCCCTAGCTTCCATCGTGTGGCTGATCGTTGATCATTAGGTTTGGCTGGCTGCACTTCCATTTAATTCATTGTTGCAGTTGGTGGAGGTATTTGAAGGACCACCGTTCCCAAAAGTCCTGGGCCCCTATTTCTGAATACGAATACGAACAAAAAATCTACGAATTCGTATCATTGGTATTTTTTAATACGAATACGTTTATTTCTTATACGAATTCGTGTAAGCCTGATTCGTGACAAAATTTCCCTTATTTCACAATACGAATTCGAGCAATTTTTGTTCGTTCATGAACGGATTTTGGTTCGATGACATAATAGCTAACGACACCAATAATAAACAAGCAAAAAATGCAAGATGTACAAAAAAAATTTATATTTTTAATTTTTTTTTAATTTTTAAAAGAAATACAAATTGTTAAAAAACTAAAAGCCAAATTTTTTTAATTGAGAATATTTTTTATTCAGCAAAATTTCACATATTTTATGTAAATACCAATTTGTTAACTAATTACCGGGTCCCTCAATGCCGCAATCACAATAAATTAAATAAATAAAACTAAAATTTCACGAAATATGTAGCTATGAATTTTTCTAGGTACAGATTTGTATTTCCTTTTATTAAATAAAATTTTTTATTTTGATATAAAATAATATTTATCCAATATGGCGCGGATTCGTTTTTATTTGTTCACGTAGCCAATTAAAACTAAATTGATGCCAAAAATTTGACATATTTACGTTTATTTTCAGATTTACACTGTCATTTTAAGGATTTTTCACGTAAAACAAAATTTCCCTTTGCCTACACTACAAAAATTAAAATAGGTCGTACGTTCGTATTCAGAAATACCAATTAATTTTCGTATCGAATAGCATTTTCGTTTCGTATACAAATTCGTATCGTATTCAGAAATAGGTCCCCTGAACCATTCTCTCGACTACATGCCATCTAGTTCTTAACGATATGTGGTAAATTTCTGCGGCTGGTAGGGCCTTGAGGGAATCTCCTATCAGGAAGTGCCCGGCATTAATGCTGACAAATCTGCAGGATCACGTGTCAGCGGAGTTAGTGTGCGAAAATTGAGACATGCTTCTATTTGGGCTATTTTCATTAATTTAATCCATGCCTTCCATATTCCACCGAAATGAAGTGTATGAGGTGGTATGAAGTGCCAAATGGTTACATTGCCAGCTATCATCTGTTGTCAGAACCTGTTAACAGATCATCTACGTAAAAATCTGTGAAAATAATGTTTACTCCTATTGGATAATCATTTCTTATGGCTAAGAAGCTGGCGGTTGTTGTTCCGTATGTCACCGTTTTAAACTTATATGTTGGTATGTAATATACAGGGTGGCTGAGACCAAATGTTACTAACTTCACTCTGCTGTCATTTGTGTAGTTGTCATTTTCGCGCATTAATTTTTTGACAGATTGAAGTTTGGTTAGTTGTTTATATGTGGTCAATAAATAATTGTTCTAAATTAATATCTTAATAAAAAAATCGTAATGGAATTCAAACGTAATAGTGTAATAGCACTGTATTTGGGTGGAAATTCACAAACAGCAATAGTTCGTCAGCTCCAGCATTTGAATGTGAATAAAATGTTTGTGTATCGAACCATAACTCGATACAACGAAACTGGTAGCATCGCTAAACGCAACAGAGGCGGTCCTAAAAAGACAGCAACATCAAAAGAAATGATACGAAAGGTGAAGAAACGAATCCAACGAAATCCTCGTCAAAGTGCCAATCAATTAGCCGCACGTCTACATGTTTCACGATACAGCATTCAAACCATATTGAAAAATGAACTACACTTGAAGCCCTACAAGATACAAAAAGTTCAAGATCTTACGGAGGCACAAAAAAAAGTTAGGCTTGAAAGAACACGAGCATTGAAGGCCTTGGCCGAACGTGATGAGATTCCAAAAATTGTCTTTTCTGATGAGAAAATTTTCACCATTCAACAGCATGTGAATAAACAAAATGATCGTGTTTGGTTAGAGGACAAGTCCAACGATAATTTGGACACAAGAGTTGCCATGCGCAAGCAATCACCAGCTTATGTTATTATTGTGTAAGTGTATTATATTTAGCTACTTTGGTCTACAGTGCCAATTTATTGTACTCTACCAATTTATTGTATGTTTATTGGGTGTTAATTTATTGTACTTTATTTTGGATTGTGTCAATTTATTTGTATGTATGGTTTTTTGTTTAATGTCGCTTTTGTCGAATTATGCAATAGTTTCGAGCTTACCTCTGGTGGGGGCTATTACCGAAACTATTGTTTGTTCGACTTGGTAATGGGAGAATGCAGATTTCTGCACGATGTTAGTTAAAACTATTCGGATATTCGAAGAGACAAGTAAGTCATGGGTGAGTATGTGCGTACGCACTTTTTTATCACCCTCTACGCTTTGCCGTGCGTAGATTAAGCTTAAATGTCTTTCGAACCTTTTTTGGATAAGTGTTAGTAGGTTGGTTGAGATGTTGTATACTTACATAGATGATGAAATTGTGTAGATGATCGGCTGGTTTATCTCCGTTTAAATTAGACTGCGTGTTATATTGAAATTGACTAAGACTTTATTTATAATTTAACTGTTTTATATATTTAATTAGACTGAGATTGCTTTATTTATAATTTAACTGTTTTATATATTTAATTAGACTGAGAGTGCTTTATTTATAATTTAACTGTTTTATATATTTAATTAGACTGACTGAGTGACTTACATCAAATTTTGTTTGTTTATATACTAATTTTGTTATTACTTTACACAAACAATTTTGATGATAGAGGAAAGGTTTGCTATTTCAGTACTTTGATAAAAAATATATTTTCGCTAATTTGTTAAAAAATTCGGTTTTGGTTTTCATAATTTTGATGTGTTAGAATAATTGTTTCAGCAATTTTTATATTTTGTCGGTGTAATTCAATGTCTTGTAATTTAATGTATTATGGTTTTGTTTGTGTAATTCAGCGTATTATAATGTTCTATATTTTATTTTGCTAACTTGCATATTTAAATTTTCTTTTCTTTATACATTTTATATTGGAATCGCTCAACTGTAATATTCGCCTAAATGTTTGGTTTTGTATTCAAGTTTAATTTATATGTATACATTTTGGTTTGTTTATTCATAATTTTTCTGTACAATTTCGTGTTGTTGTTTTAGTTTTATCGAAAGAATGTTATTACGCTAATTTGTCTTTTTTTTGTTGTTGGGGATTCTTATATGGAATGTGTAAAGAATGATTACTATTACGTTTTGTTTTTAATATGGGATAAAAATTGTGTTAATTCAAGGTCGGATATACAACATACCTTCCTCTTTTGGGGAGTGAAAATTTCAGAAGGGAATTTTCATTTATCGTATGATATAGTTGTGTGCTTATATCTAGGTTTATTTGTTGAGCTATTTTTAGTTTAATTCTATTGTTAGTAATTTAATTATTATTTGTAATTGGAGTCTGGAAATTTTGGTTTGGTTGTTAGACATTATTTTCTGTTTGTGTTGGTTTCTCTGTAGTTTTTCTTGTTGTCGTCTATTGTTTATTCTGCATATTGAGTTAAACGTTTTGTAGTTGACATCTTTCGAGGTGTTCTTAGTGGATGATATTTTTCCTGATCTCGCATCTGCGTCGGATGGGTAACTGTTTTTCGTTGAATGGTATTGGTCATGGCTTTTGATAATGTCTCAGAATGTTTTTCTTTTCTTTTTTGTTATTTTTATTAATATTATGGATGTTTTTCATTATTGTGGTATATATTTATTTATTTATTTATTTTTTGTTTATTAAATCATGTCATTATTAAGGTGCTGTTGTAGTCGTTATGACGTTATTTTATGTTTGCTATTTTCATTATTATTGTTATTATTGTTATTATTAATGGTTGTTATATATTTTTTATTTGCTTATTATGGGGTCTTGTTTTTCTTGTTTTCTACGTCATGTCATTTTTAAGTTGTTCATTTTTTGTTTATTGTGTTTTGATTTTTTATTTATTTGTTTATTTATTTATTTACTATAGGGTCTTGTTTTCCCTGTGTTTAGTTTCTGAGTGGGCATAGTAGTATGTCGGTGGTGCGTTGTTCTGCTCCATTATCTTTCAGTTTCTTTGTTCTTTTGCGTCTGTTGTTATGTTGGGTTTTGTGAGTTGCAGAATTATTCATCTGAAACTTTGTTTCAGATTCACCTATCTTGTTTAGATTAGGCTCTGATGTTCTGTTGTCCTGTTGTTGTTGTCTTTTTTTTTTTTTGTCAAGATGTTCGCGTCTGTTCTTCCTCTTTCTCTTTCTACCGATGTCATTGCTTCCGTTGTTGTTTCTGTGTTTGAGGTCTGTCTCCATTTTTATATTATTATTAGGTTAGTTTTTCTTACTCTAATTTGTATTTATGCATTAGCTTTGTTTATTCTTGTACATTAGTGTTGTTACTTCCCAAGTATAACAAATCTTAACTCAGTCATGAGTTCCATCATTTTTGATAAGTTATACTGGAACTTGGTGGTTGGTAGGGGAAAGTATAAAAGTTTATTGATAAAAATTGATGTTTTTATTTTTTGTCCGCCATTTGTAAAAAGAAATTAGCATTCATTGTTCGTATACGTACATAACACTAGTTTTCAATTTCTCTGATATTTTCAATTTTTGTGATTTTAATAATAATAATAAGTTATGTTTCAGTGATATTAAAGAGTGTACAATTATTAAGTAGAATATTTGGACAAAATTGCCAAAAAGTTTGGACATATGCCGGTTTTCCGTTTAGCATGGGGCAATGCCTGAAGTCTTACTTATCTGAGATAATCTAGATTAAGTATTTGTGCTACATTTTTAAAGAATATTTTATTTCCTTTATACGAAGTACCAAATTTACGATTATGTGTGACAATCTTTTTATATAAGTAATAATCAATTAAAAAATAATTTATAAAAAAAATCTAAATAATAAACGTATTTTCAATTAAAAAGCCCGCCATATTGTTACCAATGAGGCAGCAGGAGATTTTGACATTTACCCAACAAGCACACGATTACTTTTGCCCCACAAAGCATAGCCCAACAAGCACACCATCAATTTAGTTCCACCCAGTTCCAGCTTTTCGCGACAAGTTTCATAGACTTTCTTTTAATAAAAGAGAACTCGGGAGGAGTTCAATCTAAACTAAGCTCAGATTGAGTACTAGAAATTCGAGGTAAAAGATTGAGGTAAAAACACTTGGGTTTTGATTTTTTTTTTTTTTTTTTTTTTAAAGGAAAAAATTTTTTGTGCTTTATAAAAAAATATGGATTGTTTTATTGAGTCTACGAATTTATGATGTAATTTTGCAATTTATTTCTTTTTAGTCATGAGTAATTGAATTTAGGTTATATTTTTGCTTATATATTTTTTTTTTTTTTTTTTTTTTTTCTTATGCTATGTCTTATGTTAGAAATTTAGAATAATTCAGATATTCTGAGATATTTTAATCATTATAGTTTTGTTCTGTTTGTTTTGTTAATATGTAATTTTTCTTATGATCTATTTGTTTTCTTATGTACTATGATTTTAATGTTCTGTTTTTAGTGATTACCTAGGTGTCTTATTTTAATTTGTGTTAGTTTGATTTTGAATTAGTTTAATGCCGAATTATGTTTTCTTGTTCTCTCATGTTTGTTAGTAGTGATTTATACATGAGGGAAAAAGCGTTTTTCATTATTTTAGATTATTTTTTCAAACGTTGTTGCCTCGGGTTTGCTTTTCTGTTTATTTTTCTTCTTGGTTCTGTCAGTGCTGTTGTTTATTACTATCTGTGCTGTGCCTTTTTGTTTTCTGTATTTTCTAATCGTTATCTTTTTCTTGACCTGGTCATGGCTCTGTTCCATTCTGTTGGAAGATTTTACATATGTCGGTTAATTTTCTCTTTTAAATTTTAATTTTTTATTAGACGATTGTTGTGCACTTTTACCAGTTTATTGTTTATCTGTATTGTCGTGTTGGCTTGTGAGTCTGTATTTATTACTTTATACGGTCCTAGCCACAGTGGTTCTTGTTTTGTTCTTCGCGCTTCGTTTCTTAACCATACAAGGTCATTTTGTTTTATGTCGATGGGGTTAATTTTTTTGTCGTACTGTCGTTTGGTTATACTTTTCTTCTTGTTTATGTTTTCTCTGGCAATGGCGTGTGCGAGTCTGAGTCTTGATTTGAGTTCCGTGACGTAATCGTCGAAATTGTAGACAGGTTCTGGGTCTTTTTGACAGCGCTTGGAATGAGAGCTGGTCTTCCATATACCAGTTCATGAGGTGTGTAGTTTGTTGAACAGTGGGGTGTAGTATTATACACAAATATTGCATAGTGGCACATTTCGTCCCAATTTTGTTTATCGATATCTGTAAAGGTTCTGAGATATTCCTTCAATGTGTTATGGGACTTTTCGAGAGCTCCGTTTGTTTGAGGGTGGTATGCTGTTGTGGTGATGTGTTTAAGTTTTAATAATTTGCACACTTCATTAAAAGATTTGCTCATGAGGTTACTGCCTTGATCTGTCAGGATTTTTTGGGGAATACCGTATTTGGTGATATACTGCTCGCATAGGGCTTTTGCTACTGTGTTGGCTTCTTGGTTGGGAATTGGGATTGCTCCCGAAAATTTAGACAAGTCGTCTTGGAATGTGAGAAGGTAGACGTTTGATTTTTCAGTTTTGGGTAGGGGACCTACGATGTCAAATGCTACTCTTTGGAATGTGTACTCAGATGTGGAAGTGATTTGAAGTGGGGCTCGTGTTTGCCGGTGGCATTTGTTTCTTTTGCATTCATAGCATTTGCGGATGTGCCTATTTATATCTAATAACATTTTTGGCCAGTAGTATAACATTTTAATTCGCTTGTATGTCCGCCATGTGCCTGCATGACCTCCTAGTGGTAAGTTATGGTATTCCGATAATATTTGTTGTCTTTTCTTTACATCATGAACTACTTCTATTTTATTGTTTATCGATTTTTGATTAATGTTTTCAATTGGAATGTTTTGATTAATATTTTGGAGTGTTTCTGTTTTTTCTTTTAATGCTTTATCTTGTGCTCTTGTTAATACTTTAATCTCTTTGTGTTTAATTCTGCTTAATGCGTCAGCATTGGTGTTTAGTTTACCCGACTTATGAACGATTTCAAAATTGTATTCCGATAATTTCAAATTCCATTTTAGAATTCGATTAGGTATCTTGGTTAAATTTCCGGTAAGGGGTTTATGATCTGTTATAATAGTGAATTTCCTACCGTAGAGGTAAGGCCTGAAGTTATTTACCGCCCAATAGATAGCTAGCATCTCCTTTTCAATAGTGGAATAGTTCCTTTCTGATTTACCGAGTGCTCTACTTGCGTAGGCTATTGGGAATTCTCCGGATTGGTAAATTTGTGATAATACCGCACCTAAACTATAGTCACTAGCATCAGTAGTTAACGTAAACGGGCGTGTCATATCTGGGTACTTAAGGATTGGGGGGTTAATTAAACTATTTTTTAATGAGGATAATGCTTTTTCACAGTCTTCTGAAAAGTTAAATATCGTGCCTTTCCGTGTGAGTTTGGATAATGGTTCGGCAATTTCCGAAAATCTAGGAATGAAACGTCTGTAATAATTTGCTAATCCTAAAAATGACTGGGTTTCTTTAATATTTCGTGGAGTTGGGAAGTCTTGTACGGCTTGAGTAGTGGTAGGATTTGGTTTGATACCCTCTGGGGTTATTAAATGTCCCAGGAATGTTATTTCTTTTCTTAGGAATTTGCACTTTATGCATTGGAGTTTAAGATTATTTTCTCTGCAAATATTGAAAACTTCCGTTAACTTGGTATTATGGTCATTTAAATTTTTCCCGTAAATAATGACATCATCAAGGTATACGAATCCCTTTAAACCTTGGAACCCGCGTAGAATGTTGTTTATCATTCTTTGAAATGTCGCCTGAGAGTTCTTTAAACCAAATGGCATTCGTGTGAATTCGAAGTGGCCATAGTCCGTGCTGAATGCTGTTTTGTAGGAGTCTTTTGGATTCATTTCGATCTGATGGTATCCACTGGCCATATCTAGTGTTGAAAAATATTGTGCGTGACCTAGTTGGTCAAGGATGTCATTAATATTTGGAAGTGGGAATAAATCACCTATTGTGATTTCATTCAATTTTCTGAAGTCTACAACTACTCGCCATTTCGGTATTCCATCTTTGTCAGGTTTTTTAGGTACTGCTAATAATGGACTGCTAAAAGGACTTATACTTGGCTGAATTTTGCCTTCTGCTAACATATCTGCTACTTGTTTATTGATTTCATTCTTTTGTGTTTGAGGAAGTCTGTATCTTTGCATATGGATAGGTTTGGAGTCTGTATATAGGTTTATATCATGTTGTACGCCTTTTACGCTTGTTAATTTGTCGCCTTCAATATAAAATATATCCTGATATTTGAGACAGAGATCTAGTACGGTCATGTTTTCTTCTACGTTATTTGATTTGTCCAGATTTTCTGTTATTGTTTGTACTATGGTTTCTATACGGTCATTTTCTTTGCGTTGTGTAGCATTATCGATTGGGTATTCAGTGATTATATCTATTTCTGGTTGAAAATTTTGTATTTTTGTATTGTGCGATAATGTGTTTGCTATTATGATTCTAGCTTTGTAGTTTTTTGGTTGTAGGAGCATGTGAGGAATGAATATTCCAGTCTGAATTTCGCTAGCTGAACATATGCATAATTGGTTCGTATGCGTTTGGATTTCTACCACAGTTTCGCTCCGTGCAGGTAGTTCGACTGTGTTTTTTGTAAGATTTGAGAAACTTATAAGGTTTGATCCTAATTTTAACTGATTGGTACTATATAGTATATCCACTTTAACTTTGTCAAAGAAATCTCTACCTATTATACCGTCTTCTATAATTTGGAATTGTTTTGAAACTTTATGGAATTTGTGTTTGACTGTTAGATTATCGTTCAATTTTAGTTCTAATATGATTGCTCCTTTGGTTGTGACTACTCCTTTACCTATTCCTGTTAAAGTTACTGTATCTGTTATGTCCACATTGTAGTTTTCGATTAAATTTTCTTTTATGAGTGACACATCTGCTCCTGAATCCAATAGTAAGTTTGGTTGTTTGTTACCAACTTTAGGTGATATGGTGTCTCTATTTATCTTGTAATTTGATGCTAGGTTTATCTTTTTTTGAGTGTTTGGGGATAGTATTTCAAAGAGATTTTCCAAGTTATATGTTTCATTGTTATCCGTTTGATTTGTTCTGGTGTTGATTAATTTTATCCGATGTTTGAATTTCACCTTATGTTTTCCTTTGATTTTGTTGTGTATTAATTCTATTGTTTCCTTAAATTTTGTTTTCGCAATTTTGTTGTTTATCTCTAATTTGTTTGATATTAGTTTTGTAAAAATATTTTGTTTTTGAATGAAAAATAATTTTATGTGCAAGAACATTATTCTCAATAATGATAAAATTTGAATTATATGTGTGGAAAATGCCTCGTTCTGCGACGAGTTTCCTTTCACATCATTCTCCTTTTCTTTCTTTGCTACATTTGAAATTATTTTCCGTTCTTTTTGATTTCTTATAACTAAATTATTTTGTTTCGCTTGTTTTTGGATGCTTGGACCCTTTTGATTATTTTGATTTTGGGTGTCTGGACCCTTTTGATTATTTTGATTTTGGGTGTCTGGACCCTTTTGATTATTTTGATTTTGGGTGTCTGGACCCTTTTGATTATTTTGATTTTGGGTGTCTGGACCCTTTTGATTATTTTGATTTTGGGTGTCTGGACCCTTTTGATTGATTTGAATTTGGGTGTCTGGACCCTTTTGATTGATTTGAATTTGGGTGTCTGGACCCTTTGATTTTGCGAAATTTAGATACATTTCTGGAATGCATCCCATTTGGAGAGTATAGTTTTCATGTTCCATTTGATTGCATTTCTGTGGTAGTTTATTATTTGTAGTGGGACCCAACTGCGGCGGCTCTCCTACTGCTGGTTGGATCCGTTGGAGTTTTCCGATTCATGTTGGATTGTTTGTAGATGTGGATGAGTCGAATTTTGTTGCTGGGGTATGATTTGATTTATTCTTAATCTATTAAGTTCCTTTTCTAAGTGTTCTATGTTTTGTTGCTGTTGCGGATATCCACTCGAGTTTGGTTGTCTATGTTGATAGTTGTTTTGAGTATGATTCTGGCGAGGGTAGTCATTTGTGTTATATGATTTCTGATTAAAAAATTTGCTCCTACATTCATTAAACGTATGCCCTGTTGTTGTCTTACAGTGCGAACAGTATTTTGGTTCATAGTTCTTTCTTTTTTGAGGTTGCCTGTATTGTGTAAAGTTGTTTTGGGGTTGGGTTTGGTATCCGTTATTGTTATTGAATGTTCTCGATATGAAATTATTTTGTGTGGTTTGCGATGTGTTTGGTTTGCTATAGTTGTTTCCGTAACTGTTAAATTGTTGGCGTGTGCCTTGATTTGCGAACTGTGCGTTTCGTTGCGCCGCTAACCTTGATCTACATACATTATATGTGTGGTTCGGCCTCTGGCAGTAATTGCATATTACCGGTGGTGGTCTTGTGTAGTCTGTTAGGTGGTTTGTTTGTGTTCTGGAGTTCGGTGTTATTTCCTGTGGTTGGGGTTCTATATTTATTGTTAAAAGTAGCATTTGTTCTATTGTTTCTGTCTCGTCTAAGATCTCTTCCACGGTTTTTGCTCTGTGAGTCGCTATCTTTTCTTTGAGTATTATGTTATTTAGACCTCTTTTGAATATTTGGATTGCCGTATCATTTAGATATTCCGTGTAGGTGTTATCTATGTCTTTCCGCTTGTATTTGTTCATATATCCTTTTTAATATTGGTCTAGTGCCTCGCATAGTCTGTATCCGAAACATCGGACTGTCTCTCCGTATTTCTGTTTTGTTTCGAGAAAACTTTTATGTAGCTCTTCTAGACTACTCACTTTAGTGTACATTTCCGCCAATATTTTCTTGAGTGTTTCATAGTTGTCTATTTGCCTTTTGTTTATCCTCGCGTAGGCTTCACCTGCCAGCCGTAGTTTTATGCATCTGTTGAATACCTCTTTGTGCTCTTTTGTTTCTAAGCTGCTGTATATGTTGTCTGCAGAGTTTATGAATCTGCTCAACTCATTTTGGTTCTGTGCCATGTTCTCACCGTTGAATTCTGGGATGTAGTTGATTACATCTTTTTGTATTTGTTGGGCGTTCATGTTCGTGTTTTGGTTTTTGTCTTTTATTTCTTCTTTGTGGTGGGTGTCCGTTTGGGTTACTTTTTGGGTTGTGGTTTGCGTGTCAGTGGTTTTTGTTGTCGGTTTTGGTTTGTAAGGTCTTGTTGGGATGTTTGGTATGTCTCCTACTATGTCTTTTAGTTTTAGTCTTTTGTTGCTTTCAGTTGTTTTTGTTGTCTGTTTTTCGTCTTCCGTTGTGGGCTTATTTTTGTTGTGGGTCTGGTGAACTTGTGGTATTCCTTGATTGTTGGACTGCTGCTTTATTGGTGAGTGTGGTAATTCTGACGATTTCTTAATTATTTCTTCTTGCGCAGTTTCTTGTTTTACTTCTGCTGATGGTACTTCGGCTGATGCTTGCGTGTTCATGTGGTTTACACTTTCACTTTTGTATTTTTGATGTGTTTATCGAAACAGTAATTTTTCCCGATTTTCAGATTTTTCGGATTAGTGGTTATTCTCTATTCCTAACTTTGTTCTTATTAACTAATCGCTACAGGACGATTTCTACAGCCCCATTTATTGTGTAAGTGTATTATATTTAGCTACTTTGGTCTACAGTGCCAATTTATTGTACTCTACCAATTTATTGTATGTTTATTGGGTGTTAATTTATTGTACTTTATTTTGGATTGTGTCAATTTATTTGTATGTATGGTTTTTTGTTTAATGTCGCTTTTGTCGAATTATGCAATAGTTTCGAGCTTACCTCTGGTGGGGGCTATTACCGAAACTATTGTTTGTTCGACTTGGTAATGGGAGAATGCAGATTTCTGCACGATGTTAGTTAAAACTATTCGGATATTCGAAGAGACAAGTAAGTCATGGGTGAGTATGTGCGTACGCACTTTTTTATCACCCTCTACGCTTTGCCGTGCGTAGATTAAGCTTAAATGTCTTTCGAACCTTTTTTGGATAAGTGTTAGTAGGTTGGTTGAGATGTTGTATACTTACATAGATGATGAAATTGTGTAGATGATCGGCTGGTTTATCTCCGTTTAAATTAGACTGCGTGTTATATTGAAATTGACTAAGACTTTATTTATAATTTAACTGTTTTATATATTTAATTAGACTGAGATTGCTTTATTTATAATTTAACTGTTTTATATATTTAATTAGACTGACTGAGTGACTTACATCAAATTTTGTTTGTTTATATACTAATTTTGTTATTACTTTACACAAACAATTTTGATGATAGAGGAAAGGTTTGCTATTTCAGTACTTTGATAAAAAATATATTTTCGCTAATTTGTTAAAAAATTCGGTTTTGGTTTTCATAATTTTGATGTGTTAGAATAATTGTTTCAGCAATTTTTATATTTTGTCGGTGTAATTCAATGTCTTGTAATTTAATGTATTATGGTTTTGTTTGTGTAATTCAGCGTATTATAATGTTCTATATTTTATTTTGCTAACTTGCATATTTAAATTTTCTTTTCTTTATACATTTTATATTGGAATCGCTCAACTGTAATATTCGCCTAAATGTTTGGTTTTGTATTCAAGTTTAATTTATATGTATACATTTTGGTTTGTTTATTCATAATTTTTCTGTACAATTTCGTGTTGTTGTTTTAGTTTTATCGAAAGAATGTTATTACGCTAATTTGTCTTTTTTTTGTTGTTGGGGATTCTTATATGGAATGTGTAAAGAATGATTACTATTACGTTTTGTTTTTAATATGGGATAAAAATTGTGTTAATTCAAGGTCGGATATACAACATTATGGTTTGGGCTGCAGTTACTGCAGATGGACGCACTCCTCTGGTTTTCATCGAACATGGAGTCAAGGTAAACCAAGAGATGTACCGCCAAAAGATCCTAAACGATGCTTTGCTACCTTGGGCACGTAAACACTTTGGTACGAACCGTTGGACATTCCAACAGGTCTCGGCACCGTCACACAAAGCTCGAGCGACACAGCAATTTTTACAAAATTGCGTTCCGCGGCTGATTTCGTCGAAAGAATGGCCACCATATTCACCAGACTTGAATCCCATGGATTTCTCCATATGGTCCATTTTGGAGAGTAAGGTGTCCACTAAAAAATACGAAAGTGTTGATGCATTGAAGTCAGCTCTTGTTCGAGAATGGAATAAAATTCCGCAAGCCCACGTTCGGTCAGCATGCAATGCTTTCTATGGAAGACTGAATCAAATAATCAAAGCCAAAGGAGGTCATATCGAGCAGTAACATGTTTTTCATAAAATGTAATATGTTTTCAACATATTCCACGAAATTTCAATAAAAAATAATCAAAATTAAAAAAATTACAGCGTTTTCATTTGGTAACACTTGGTCTCAGCCACCCTGTATATTGGTTGATTTACCATCTTCTTGTTTTTCCTGTACTGGTTCCATGTGCTTCAAATCTATATATTCTTGCAAGAATTGATTGAAACGTTTTCTAATTGCATCGCTTTCTTGAAACGTTTTCTAATTGCATTAGTCTGGCAGTGGCTTTTTTCTGAATTCCTCTAGTTCGGCTTGTTTATCCTTAAAAGGAATTCTTACTGTGTATCTACCGTCTTGGCCTTGTTCTACATTCGACTGGAAATGTTTTTCTGTCATGATTTCTTCTTCAGTGCTATCTCGCTCACTTCTGGTATTGAGTCGTTTTCTATCAGTAATCTCAGCTTACCCTCTGTACTTTTAGCTGCAATCATCTTTCTTTTATGCTAACTTCATGTGTTGTTCCTGCTGCCTCGTATAATCCAACCGAATTCCGTTTGTTGTGCCGTTGGCTCTAGTGGACCTCCCTTGATGATCTTATTGATCAGTATTGATGGATAATAATCCGCCTCAAGTATAAGATCGAATGGCTGTGACTGAATGTGGCCTGTTATATTTGGTTGAGATGCGTCCAGCTGCTTGTGGCAAAGTTTGCCAATTGTTGGTCTAGTTTAGGTTTGATATTCATTTGGCCTGTTTTTTTTCCACCTACTCCGGTGATGATGACGTGTACTTTCTCCATTTTAAAGTTGAATAAATTTGCTACTTTTGTGAATATTAATGTTGCTGTTGATCCCGGATCAATTAAAGCGTGAAACGTTAGTGTGATAAATCGCCTGTGCTAGTTGCAGCTCTGACTAATGCCGTTGGTAGTATAACTTATCCTTGCTGTCTGATCACAAATGTTTTGACACTACTTCCTGTAGTTAATGCTTCAGTATTGCAGTACAGAAGTGTATGGTGTGCTCCTTTACACACGACGCATGTTTCTGCCTGGCAATTAGTCTCTCGTACTTGCTCGCTCTAATATTGACATCTTTTTGAATTGCTGGCATTGCTTTAAACCATGGTGCTAATTATATCCTTCCGACCCAACATGTTTTGGTTAACATGGCTGTATTCACTCGTTTTAATGGTGTTATGTACTGCATGCGTGGTCGTGTTGCTGTTGTTTTATGATTGCCCATAGCTTCCAAAGATTGAAAACCTCCTTTCTCCTTTAAGTTGTTTAATTTGTTCGTCACTAATAATTAAGCTCGTAAAGCGATGCTTTGATGGCAGGATGATCGGATGTTTAACACCAAATGACACTTCAGCATTATGAAGTCGTCCTCCTACTCTTAACACACTCTTGTTATCTAAAAAGGAAACAAAGCGATAAGTTTGGATTGCTTACTTACATTTTCCTTGCCTCTCAATGCTTGTATTTCAGTTCCAAAATATTCGTCTTGCATTCGTTTAATGCAGAACATTAATGCATCGAGGGTTTCTTCGGTGGGCAATCCTGGATGTTTATCCCCTTCACTTATTTGCCTCAAAGTCTTCTTTTTGAACAACCACTTAATTCTGGCAATCACTCTTACTAACTTGTTCATTGTTGAAGATCTCGACACGAAATTATTGAACCACTCTTCTGGTTCTTGATTAGCCAATAATACGAATGGACTCGGTTTCTGCTCACTAATCACTGCCTGAATTTCAACTTGCTTTTTACTATATTAGGATGGCCATGTATTGCTAGGTTGGTTTAGCCACTCGGGTCCATTCGACCATAGTTTGAACTATACTAATTCATTTGGACAAAATCCACGTGATGTACAGTCCGCTGGGTACTCCGATGATGGTACGTGCATCCAACTACTTCTACCCGTATGTTGCAAAATATAAGATACGCGGTATAAGTAAATAGACAGCTGGCTGGAGGCGTAGGCTACATAATCATTTTAATCATATTCTGCCGAAGCAAGTCGTTATTAAATAATACAATTTTTGGAATCAGCGAACGCTGAATAGTAAGCAGCTCTCTTAAAGTCTTAACCATTGCTTGTTGTTAACCACTATCGAAGACTATTTCAAAAATAAAACTATTATAGAAAAAGTATAACAAAAATTTTATATTATAACAAAAATAAAAATATTATAACAAAAATTTTATATTATTTAAACAAATAAATCTTAAAAAATATTATACGAGTAACATGAATACCGAATTACCCATACTAATACCACGTTTACATTAGTAGAATAAAAGTATGTAGCAAAAAAGTATCGTAATGTGAACTCAGATTTAAATATTTAAATATTTTATCACATACTTTTTTGATATTTCGGTAAAGTATGTATCAAAAAAGTATTGGTATATTACGTTATAATGTGAAGCCTGACGAATAACTATATTTATGTTAATGTCATGTCATTCGTATATTTGTTGTCAAAACAAAAATTTTTTATTAAACTACAATTTCGGGTGTTAATCAAATAATTTACTAACAAATCTAATAGAGTTTGAGAAGAAATTCACAACACATAAACTGAATTGAATACAGAAATCTAATAGTCAAAACAACAATCTTTTATAGTATGCGTTCACACTACAAATCACAAAGCTAGTGTGAACCGCAGCGGAAAAATAAATAAATAGCAAAAAAGTACATACTTATTAGGTACGTATAATGTTAACGTGGTATAAATTATTATCATCTATCAGCACCTTTAACGATTCGTCTAATATATTCTCAACCTACAATAGAAAATTCTATACTACAAAGAAATCATCTTAAAGTATATCGTAAGTATTATGTAATTTATTCATCGCCAAAAAAAAAACAATCGTCTATCACCTGCTTATTGCATATTAATAAAATAATAATTTGGCCACCTCTTCCGTAACAAAAGACAAAAAAAACAATCATAAAACCTGTTTTACTTTTTTACCTCTTGGCTCTTGAACAGTTTAAAATTTAAAACCAAAAAATATGCAACTCAAATAACAAACGAATGATCAAACCGTTAAAATGTACTAACAACGTGCACACATACAACAAAAATCATTTCACCTTTTCAATTTTGTTGTTATTATTTATTTTCTATTCTATATTTCTGTTGTTTTTTTATTATACAGATACACACATCTCATGAAATGAAAATGATCATTTTGCTGAATCTGCGACAAATGATCAAAAATTATCATCAAAAATAACAAAACTAGGTAATATAGAACTCGTGTTGTGCTTTTTTTTTTGTATTATTTTCAATTATTATAAAAGTAAATTTTAATTAAATGGAAAATGTTAATTTAATATATATTGTGTGAATTATAAATTAAAATACATTATAAAAAAAATGGTTAAGTGTAATTGTTTATGTTTTCGTAATAATGATAGTGACAGATCAACAAATTACAGTGAAAATGGTGTAGTTTCAGGTAAGTTGATCCTCTCACGCTCTATAATTATACATATTATAAAATAGTGCGCTATTTATAAAATCGAAAGTTGTGTACATAATTAACTTGCGATTGTTTACATTTTTAAAATGATTGACTCAATTAACGTTTGGTACAATAATTTGAGTAGATTCTACGTTTCGTGCTATTGTAATGTTATGTCAGAAACAAAAATCTAGTTGTTAATCGCGATTTGTGATCCATATAAATGTGTTGTGCTACAGGGCGTGTAACAATACTAAAGATTTTCGTTTGTTTATATTCATGATCGTTAGTTAGTAGAGCCGTGAATGTCATTTTTAATAAGACGTGATTTATTATTGTTTTTTTTATCATTTATGTGTATGCATATAAATATTTATGTATACAATTTTTTATTGTTTAATAATTTTTCTTCTTTCTTTAAACGCGCGATCATTAAAATGTCAAATATCAGTTGGATCGAACAGTAGAGAGAAAAAAAATAGTGGCATATGTAACAATTTAGGGTCTTTTTTTGTTAGTTACTGGTTATTCTCAATAAAAGTGAACCATAGTTCAAATTGGACCAAGCGTTTCTTTCGATCTTTTGTTTTAAATAAAAAAAACATCAAATTATGTGCAAATAAGTTCAACAGTAATTTTTTGATTAAGGTCAAAAAATTACTTCTGTCCACTCTTCTTAAGATGTTTCCAACTACTGACGACAATGTTACTGTTGATGTTGCCGCTGTTTCAACGCGAACGTTGTTTTTTAAGGGGTGTATCCTCCATCAAGTCGCAAATGAACTATTTACTCCAGATAAAATGACTACTCGATTGATCTTAACATTAGAATTTCAATTCAAAATTAATTTTTATCCAGTTTTATTTGCTGTTATGACTGGGTAAGAGGAACATTATACAGGGGTAAATTCTTGATAATCTAGCAAATCACAAGTTACATGTCGGCAGATATGAGATATGACTACTCGATCAACTTTACCAAAAAAATTTTAATTTTGAATTTTGTATTTTTCTACTTTCTGTTTATTTTAAGTGATTTGATTTTAAGTTGCTGATAAATTTGGGAGTCCGCAAATAAAATGAGTAAGCCAAGACAATCAACACTTTTGTCATTTTCGATTGATTTTTTGTCCCTCTTTGAAAGTGTAACCTCAATTTCTTCGTCAATCGAACATAAACACCGAATTGTGTTATGTCATCTATCAAACCATATTAAAACGACAAGTCAAATCGAAAATGACAGCACAATGACAGTACTGTTTAGTGCATTTGTAAAAGGAGGGGTAAAACTACCAAGAAAACTGGAGTAGTCGAAATTGCACTGGTGTAGCTGTCAGTGCCATTTTTTTTTGGTCAATCGAATATTTCCAGGGTAAAAAAATTACACTTTTTGCACTCAGTGCAATTCAATTTGGTCAATCGAAATCCACATTAGACTGTGACCGAAACCTGCGATAAATATTTTTTAGTACAAATTGTTGACATTTATTTGAAAAATATTCCCCTACAATCACAAATTTTTATTATGCTGCCCGAATTGTGTAATAATTTTTTAAAGTATTCCCCTTCTGTCATGTTGTTGTTCGATTTTAATGGCAAGCACTCCTTTTATACACTTCGAATTCGCTTTGGTTTTATATTGATATACTGTAGGGTATTGCTGTATTTGTTAGAGCATAGTATAACAGGATGATGGTGCAACAATTCTCGCCAAAATTTTGGAAAATATATTACGATATAATTAGGCTTTTATACAGGAAGTGGGAATGCCATGGGGGGTCTCAAATCAGAATTGTAACGAAAACTAAAAGATATTGGAGTCAACCTAGTGCATAGAATTCAATGTTTCAAATCAATCGATCAACTAATTCTATAATAGATTCAATAATCTGTCAGCCGAAAGTGGTAGCTCTCACATTTATTCACTAGATCAATATGGCATATAAATAAGAGTCCCAGGAGCACCGAGCTATGCTCGTTCCGAATTACATTAGCGTTTGTTACACGTTCATGTCACTGAGTTTCACCTCATTCAATTGAGCAATATGTTAGTTCCATTTAGACTGTCGATTTTCCAGAAAAATTTCCGACACTCATGTTTGAATCCCATTCTATACTAAACAAATCCCATTCTATACAATTCATCCCAATTGAAAGGAAATGGTTTAATTCTATTGAAACTAGAATAATATTCATATTCCCATTTTACAATCCCATTTTCATGGTACATACCGAGTTCTATCGAAATCGGTTGAGAAATGGCTTTGGTCCATTGGAATTGGCCATTTTACAGAACCTATACGATCCATATTTGGAACTAATTTATGATCTCTATATAATTCTCAAAAATCACAATTGAACAAATAAAAAAAACAAAACACAATGCAATATCAATAGCAATAACAACAATTAGATTTCCTTTGTTAGAAAATAAAATAAAAATGAAACCCGAACCTCTCCAGAAAGCCTACTAAAATATTTTTCCAAGAAATCAAAACCCATTACAATTGCTTCCTTTCACTAGAAAATTTCCATCTAACCAATTACTATTAACAAAAGAAAATAATAAAAATATGAATTCCCATAGGAGGATCCTCTTAAACGAATTTTACTGAAATAAAACCACCCCAACCAACATTAATAAAAATCAAATAACCGTTTCAGAAACCGGTAGTAAGTTAAAAAGTAAGATAAAACCAAGCAAACAGGGGCTCACCGGACGAGAACTTCCTTAACGTTTTTTTAAGAATCAATACCCGGTGTTATCGCGTTTTGGCACTCGAAAACTCTCTTTCACCAATTATGATCAATAAAAAAATATTCAAAAAAACGAACCCCAGGCCTATTAGAGGACCCACTAAACGACATTTCCCGAAATCAAAGTCCACTGCAAATGTTTCCTAACACTAGAAAATCCCTGCTCACCAATTATTACAAAAATCGTTGAACTTAAAAAATGGACCTCGACCATCCGGAGGACCCTCTAAACATATATTTCCCGAAATCAACACCCATTGCAGACCTTTCAAAACCTTATTTGACTTCAATCAATACCCATGGCGATCGCTTCCTGCCGCTCGAATATCTCTCATTACCAAATGTTTACCAAAATTGTTAAAATGAAAAAAGGAACCCGGATACCACTGAAAGACCCTAAGCTAATTTTTTTAAACCAAGACCCATTGCAATCTCTGTCTGGCACCCACCCGCTCACAAATTTTTACCAAAAATGTAAAAATTAAAAAAAAAGCCCGGGCTCAACTGGAGAACCTCCTAAACGAATTTTCCAAAAGTTTATACCCATCACAATCGCTTCGTGGCACTCGAAAACCCTCTTTACCAACTTTTAACAAAATAGTTAAAATTTAAAAAACCCAAGTTCCAATGGATGACACTCTGGACTGGTAAACATACTTACCAATTTTCAACAAAATCATTAAAACTATAAAAATGGAGTCTGAATTTTCCTGAAATCAAGACCAATGGGGATCACCTTATACCACTTAAAAACACTTCTTACCAATATTTACCAACATCGTGAAAATTACAAAGGAGCCCGAGTTCCACTGAAGAACCCCCTAAACTATTTTTTTCGAAATCAAGACCGGTCACAATTGATTCTTGGCACACGAAAACCCCAGCTTACCAATTTTTACCAAAATCGTAAAAATTAAAAAAAGGCCTGGGCACAAATGGAGAACACCTTCTAAATTATCAAGACCCGTCGCAATCGCTTCCTGGCACCCGAAAACCCCCGCTCACTAATTTTTTACCAAATTTGCCAAAATTAACAAAAAAGCACCCGGGCCCACTGGAGAACCCCCTAGACAAATTTTCCCGAAATCAACACCCAGCGCAATCGCTTTCTAGCACCCGAAAACCCCTTACCAATTTTTAACAAAATCAATTTTTCTGGCCAATTTTTATGGACACATTTACACTACATGATATTCAAATTCTCTAATTTTTAAGCAACGTTTCTTAGTGTTTTGAACAATAAAATTGGACCAATTCATCAAAATATTAAAAAATTACACTTTAATTTATAATTTTAGTTGACTACGTATGTACTAATTATTGAAATTTTAATTAATAAAATTTAAATCCGCAACATCATTATTTCCATACTATAGACAATGGACTTGACGGTTTTAGTGGTGGCGTTGCGGCATTTGGATAATTTTTCCAGATTTGAATGCTTTACAAAGTTTTCCCAGACATTAGACCAGTCTTAATCGCATTTTCATGCAAAAACACGTCATATAGCCATTTTTCGCCAACGAAATCGCTCTCGAAGTAGTTTTTCGTGGAGACATATATACATACAATTATTGCTCGTTTAATAATATAATATAAATAAACTAGGTGCCGGAATCTACAGCAACTCTAGTGTTGATATAATTTTGATTACAAACCTTGCCAACGTGTGTGTTATTGTTACGCCCAATATTAATCAAATGATCTATAAGGCGCTTGTTTCGACGCGTAAGTCTTTTTGATTTGATCGACTCAAATTTAGTCAGTTTGCCTGCTTACGACCATGTCCCTATACTAAATATTGCTGAAAAATTTTGCCACCACAATGTAACAAATTATCAAAATTTTCGCTCGAGTTAATGATCCTTCACCCAAATGCGTATATGTATGTAGTTCACCCAAATTATACCGATATACGTATACATTGATTACTGACGCGAGTGAAAATTATACCACGTTTACATTATACGTACCTAATATGTATGTACTTTTTTGCTATTTAATTATTTTTCCGCTGCAGTTCACATTAGCTTTGCGATTTGTAGTGTGAACGCATACTATAAAAGTTTGTTGTTTTGACAGATAGATTTCTGTATTCAATTCAGTTTATGTTTTGTGAATTTCTTCTCAAACTCTATTAGATTTGTCGGCAAATTATTTGATTAACACCCGAAATTGTAAACTACAATGAAAAACGGATAAATTTTTGTTTTGACAACAAATATACGAATGACATTAACATATAGTTATTAGTTAGAGTTCACATTACAACGTAATATACTAATACTTTTTTGATACATATGTACTTTACCGAAATATCAAAAAAGTATGTGATAAAATATTTAAATATTTAAATTTAAGTTCACATGACGATACTTTTTTGCTACATACTTTTATTCTACTAATGTAAACGTGGTATTAATGATATCTGTGTAATATTGTGATTGGCTAGCTAACCATTGGTAAAAGCGGTCGAAATATTTACTGCAATATAAGTGTCGTATATGAATAACTCAGTATAAGAATCATTTGATCCCCGATTAAGATAATTATCTGGATTCAGTAAAAATCAATTCTAATATATTCCGATTAGCGATGATACCGAATATTTTGAAGGTAAAAACAATACCGTTTAAATTATCAATCTTTGCATCTATTGTTGCAAAAATAATATATATAATATGGTACTGTAAATGTATGTACATATTGTACTTATTTCGGTAAATGTATAGACATAACTTGAGAAAACTTTACAAACTTAATTCGAGCGAAAATCTTGAAAATTTCTTCTAAATCTAATTTGAAAAAAAAAAAAAAAAAAAAATCCCAGCCTCGATTTACATCATTAGGATTGAATTTCCACTCATTTTCGTGATTTTTTGGTCAAGAAAATCACTGGAATAATTAAATCCTACAATTGAAAATTGAATCCAATATTTCCAGAAAATTATTTCAATATCGATTTCATATACATTTTCAAGATTCTCGCTCGAATTAATGATCCTTCACCTAAATACATATATATATATATGTAGTTTCCCAAATTATACCTACGTGTACTGATATACATACATTTACCGTAACTTAAATGTAAATGTAGTTTTTGTAGTTAATTCTTGATTTTTGTGAACGTAAATGTCATAATTGTGCCTTTGCAACACAAATAATTTACTATAATAGCCTAAATGTAGCTTACAACTTTTACATTCATCTTTTATTATTATTCAATCATACATGCCATATAAATTTGAAAAAAAAACGAAAAAAAAATTTATCTCAAGAATGTAATTTTCGAGGTTCGAACTACGATCTAAAATTTTAAAATCCACAACGCTAACACCTAGACTACTGCGGCATGGGAATTTGCCGAAAAATTACTTGGTTTTATAAAAAGTTTTGAGCATTCTACTAAATTATATAATATGTAGGTAGATAGATTTACACAATGTGACGTATCAACATAGAGAAAGATAAAATTTGTCAGATCTTTCTGTAATTTGGTATACAGTAGCCTTATTCTATAAAAATTAAGATAATGTTTACACGTGATAAACAGTGAACGAAAAGAGAATCGAAAAACAATTTAATGTAATTTTAGTAAAAAATCACAAAGTTTACCCGTTTTCACGTTTACACATTATCTTATTTTTTACAGAATAAGGGTGCAGATGAAGAAAAATATTCTAAGAATAATTTCCTTTTACATCATATCGGAAAAATCACGGAAAATGCGAGAAAATCGCGAATTTCCACTCGGAAAATTCGTCGGGAAAAGACTAAAAAAAATATGCTGATCATCCAACATTAATTTAAATTTTTTTTTTTTGTCGTGATTTTTGAAAAATGGACATCCATGAAAAAAAAATCATAAAACTCCGTATGCTGCTAGCTACGCAGCTGTACTATTTAAACAAATCATCAAACATTCTTTTCTATAAAAAAAAATACACAATACATATCGCTCATTTGCTGCAACAATGACACAATTTAAAAATAACAAATGTTATAATTTGAGAGACATTTCCGTTTGTCTTGTAGTGAGCTTTATAGCTTTAGGTGTGTCGTTATATCAGTTTTAACTATATTAAAAAGCCGATATTTCTCTATAAATAAGTCAAAAACGACCGATTTTGAGTTATGCCATTGTGGTAGCAAATGAGCGATATACAATTGACCATTTTAGAGATGGCGCTGTAAAATTTGGATAATTTTTCCAGATTTGAAGGCTTTACAGAGTTTTCCCAGACTTGAGACCAGACTCAATCGCATTTTCATGCAAAAAGACATCATATAGCCATTTTACGTCAACGAAATCGGTCTCGAAGTAGTTTTTCGTGCGGACATATATACATACCCGCAATTATTGCTCGTTTAATAATATAGAAGATTAACTTTTAGTTGACTTACGCGGACAAATCATCTCACTAGAAGAAAATAATTGTCGGCAAGCTGCTGCAGTTGAAAATTATTATGTTGCTGCAAAGAATATATTCTGTTATCGTATTGACTAGTTCACATTTTGTTTTGATGATATAAAATGCTAAGGCGACCATGTTAAATGCCGACCGAACAATTATTCTGTTTGTGTCAAAAATTATCATAGCAAAAGACCGTGATAATTTGGGTGTATGCGGTTGTTTCAAATAAATGTCAAAAATGTGTACTAAAAAATATTTATCACAGGTTTCGGGCACAGTCTAAAAATAAAAATCGCTTCGAAAATATTTTGTTTTTCCACATGAAAATTGCTTGCTTGCTAGACAATCGAGTATATGCCCGTATGAAGAAGTTAATACCGACCTTAATACTAAAGAAAAACTACAACGAATATTCGGAAACTTTTAAATAAAACTTTAAATAATTTTTTAAAACAAATATTTTGGTGATAGGCCTTCTAGTTTTTATGCTATGGTACCATAAAAAGTGGCAATTTTCGTATTTTTCGTATATCGGAGCCTTAAATGCGAGTCGCATTTATTTTTTCAATTTGCTGACTAGCAACCCGATAGAAGATTACCTCTGTCCTAAACTTTGCGGCTTATCAACGTAAACATTTCTTTGAGCTACTCAGACCCAAAGTCGAAGTTTTATGATTTTCAAAGAAACTTAATTAAATTTTTCTTTCAAATAAATACCATAGGCAGTAAAATCCTTTCTTGTAGCGTAAATTTTCGTAATTTATCCATAATTAGTTTTATTTTTTACGAATTTTGAACTGCAGGAAACAAAATTTTAATAATATTCTATGTGGTCCTCCAATAAAATCATTGACTGACTAATATATCGTCCTAGTATTTAACTGTTACAAACGCATTTCAATAATTTTGAAGTTGGAACTTCCAGCTTACGTAAAAATGTAGACTGAATCATTAAATTAGTTTCCAAGGTCATTATTAGATCACATCGTCACCCTAGTTTTTAGAAGTTACGACTTAAATGCTGAGGTGGCGATATACTGACTAATATTAAAAGATTAATTAAATATTTTTACCAAATTATTATTTTACTAAAAAAAATTATATTGACCGTTAAAAATATTTTTATACTATCTCTTAGCTGCTCCGCCTCTCGTTGATGTATGAATGAAGAAAAATTAACTCATCCTAATTTTCTTAAACTTTTCTACCAAATATTGTTAAAAACGACTTAAATTTCGAAAAACATAAAAAGTTGACATTTTTCTACATTTCATATTTTTTGTGCCCGTATAATATTTTTAGTACTTTTAGTACAAATTTTTAATAATCATCTTTCAAAATACCAATTCAGCGGTGACATGTTCTACCTTCACTATTTTATGTTCGATAGGCCTTGTAATTCTTTTTTCAAGAATAAATTTGTACGCTATTTCGCTTATTTCCTATTATGCTCTCAACTTGTTCGATTTATCAAGCTGGACCAAATATTTTTTTTCGATTCTTTACCGATTACGATGGAATAGAATAGTATATAGAAATTTATACTAATACGCAGAGATCGCAATAGATAAAGCGTAATTGAGGAGGCGAAATGAGGTACAATTTTATCTTGAAAACAGAGAGTTAAAAATCCTACAGAACATCGAAAAAGAGTGATGGTAGAACATGCCACCCCAGGTGGTGATCACTATTGACTATCAGCAAAATTAAATACACCTTTCACTTTTGAAATCTCACACCCCTAGAATATAAAATACTGCTAATTCTAAGAAATTAATTGTTATTAATTACAGTACACGGAAAGAAGTGGCCCGCTGAATCAATCTACATACAATCTCATTTCAGACGAGATACGAGTTAAAATGATTCACTGATTTCTCTTAAATTACATTTATTTTTTTATTTTTTTATTTATTTAATATTACAACTGATTTACAGATCATTTAGTAATTTATCTTTCTTAAATGAAGATTCACATTTGACGGGCCCCATTTAAATTTACATAGTAATTATTTTTCTCTAACCTAATTAAATACAACTGCCCAATTCCAAAGGTTTCTGTCTTTAAAGTCTTCTTACTGCAATGGTGGTATCCAACAAACTTCGTATGTCTGCATTTTGGTGCCGAGATATCCGCTGAATGTGTTTCTTTGCATGATTTTGTATTTCTTCACGTACATATTCCATGTTTAAGTCCCTATGGAGGTTATCATTTCTAATATACCATGGTGCGTTTACAATGCCCCGCAGCACTTTGTTTTGAAAACATTGTATCATTTGTACATTTGTCTTCTTGGTACAACCCCAAAGTTGAATACCGTAGATCCATACTGATTTAAGTATTTGCTGATATAATAGCAGTTTGTTATGTATTGTAGTAAGCTCAGAGTTTCTACCTATTAGCCTATTAGCCAATACATTTTCGATGTTCAATTCTTCTTTTTTCTTTTTAACATGCTCTTTCCATCTAAGCTTGCAATCGAGAGTCATGCCGAGATATTTGGCTGTATTTGCATTTGGAACCGGCCTTGAATTAAGTTCCACTGGAATCTAGTTAACTTTCTGGTTTGTGAAGTTTACGTTAATGGTCTAGGCTAATGCGCCAATTCTTTGTCCAACTACTCACTGTGTCGGTTGCTTTTTGAAGTTTGGTTGTTGCTTCTGATATACACTTTCCAATTGCCAGAATAGCTGTATCGTCTGCAAATGTTGCTATGGTGACACCTTCTGTATTTGGCATATCTCTGGTGTACAGGATGTACAATATAGGACCCAGTACGCTACCTTGTGGCATGCCTGCTGATATTCTCTTTAGTTCAGAGTACTCTCCGTTATATTTTACACGGAAACGTCGGTCTGCGATATAAGATTTAAGAATTTGATAGAACTGCTTAGGTAGATCTCGATGCAATTTAAATTCAAGTCCTTGGTGCCAAACTTTGTCGAAAGCTTGTGCTACATCTAAGAAGATGCTGGAGCATATCTTCTTATTCTCAAGTGCGTCTTCGATTATATCCGTTATTCTGTGAACTTATTCTATTGCAGAGTGGTTTTCTCTAAATCCAAATTGGTGTGGTGGAATCCAATTTCTCTGTTCTATTATTGGCTTGAGTCTCTTGAGCAGTAATTTTTCAAATAATTTTGAAATTACAGGAAGTAGTGAAATCGATCTGTACGACTTTTTATCGTTCGCTGGTTTGCCTGGTTTGGGAATCATAATTACTTCAGCAACCTTCCATTGTCGTAGGACATATTTTAGTCTGAAGACAGCATTGATAATTTGATCCGATTTTCGTAGTCCCTTTCCACATCAAATTATAACTACGACTGATTTATGAAAATGGAGTCGTCTTTTTGTTTATATCTGATTTTGAAGTTTACGTTTCTATGTGTTTGTGAAAGTCGGATCAATCTACCAAAAAATCGAGATGACCAAAAAAAAATCATTTTTTTTTTCGAAAGAATATGCAAATGTCATTTTCTTGATCCAAAAAAATTTTTTCGATCCGGGTCAAAGTTTTTTATTCCCAAAGAATTCGACATTAATATGGAAATGTAATTCCAAATATGTGTATTTAAATATTCTGTTATAGAGTGATAGCCTTAGAGGGATAGAAAACAAAGACAAGGCAAATGGCATCACACTGGGCCATTAAAGTTACAAGTGTAGTTCCGAGAATGTTCCGAACTAAGAAAAAATATTTCAAATAATTTTGAAATTACAGGAAGTAGTGAAATCGTTCGCTTATTATGTTTTCATCTGCTGTTTGCCTAGGTAACGGTTGAAAGGTGTCTTCCAGGTGAGCCGCAAATAAAATAGCTTTTTGCTTGTCGCTTTTGGCCCAGGTTCCTTCCCCATTTTTAATAGACGTCACTTGCATTTTGGTTCTTTTTAATCCTTTTGTTGCTTTCCAAAGAGAGTAATCCGTATCTTTATGTTCGGTGAGACCATTTAAGTACTTGGTAATAGTTTAGTTCTTAATTTCTTTTATAAGTTGTTTTAATTATATGATTTTAATACGAGTATGTTCCGATGATTGTAAGAGAATTCAATCCAGTTTCGAACTGATGAGCTTATGATTATGAAAAAATCAATCTTCTCATCAGGCCGCGGCGACTGGACTGATTATACCACAATTTACGAAGGAAGGTTGGATAGGAAGATTGATTTTTTCATTATCATAAGCTCATCAGTTCGAAACTGGATTGAATTCTCTTACAATCTTCGGAACATACTCATATTAAAATCATATAATTAAAATAAATAGAATTACGTCTATTAGTCGGTTTCGTTGAATTACTGTTCGTAAATACTAATATACTTCTAGTGTTAATCGAAACACAATTAAAATGGTCTAACCATCGGTAGCATATTAGATATTACATGAATTAATTAATATTCAACAAAAAATTAATAAAGTAAAAAAAAAAAGTTGTTTTAGTTTATTGCGTAGAGAATTTAGAATTTTTTTGTTGGGCGCGTTGTCCGGGGCGCGTGTCCTTTGCCAGGTCTTTCTTGCCTTCCGTTTCTCTCTAACTAACTCCCTGATCTCAATAGAATAATTTTGATTCCTACGGGATTCGGTGTGACTAGGAGGCGAACTTTCCCATGCTGCTTGGTACATTTGCTAAAAAAATTATCAATTACATATATTATATTCGGAATTGTTTATTAACTATTTTTCAAGTGACTTTTACAATATATATTTTACCATATAATTTAAGAGAAAGAGTACGAGTAAAATCTCGGTTCATGTGAATTAAAAATATGCATTAATACGAGTGAAATCACTGAAAAATCGTTTATATAGTTATAACCGTAAATATCCCACCGAAAAATTTAAAGATCTTGCTGAAAAAATCACATCCTCTTTTCACGATTGTTGTGGATCATTTTAATATTACCGTTAAAGATCATAAAAATAGCAATTTGCTTAAGTTTATGAGACAATTTCGTACACTTAACTTATTCTGGCAGTATATAAATAAATTCATTGAAAACTTCTCACTTCGAAACCCAATTTTTCGAACATAGGGGACTTCAAAACGAATAAATCTCAAGATCGAAAATTTAACAGATTACCAAACTTTATTTTACTAACGTAAGAATAAGTAATAATAAATACGCCGGGTGCAGAAAATGCCAGCTGCATTAAAAACCATGTTCTAAAACGGGATATTATTATATCAATTGTATTTTTGATACATAAATCGAGCATAAGATTTTGTTCAGGTTCAAAAGCGCGAATCCTTACTCAGCCCTAATTACTTTGATGTACGATATATTTTTTTCTGAACGGACGATTATTTTTTGGCGAGTTTCTTAGAAATCATGACGTGCAAATACGAAATCCTTGATTATGGAAATATCTATGTACATACAAATAAAATTTTATGACCATCCCCCGCTCACCAAATGAACCCGCTATTTCTATGGAAATTATATGGATGCATTTTTTTAAATCAAAATATTCGTAAAACGAAACTAATGTCATATCCTTTCAATTTCCAAAAAAATCGATTTTTTTATGTGCCAAAGAACATAAAAAAAATTAATTTCCATTTGTAGTTGAATTGGTGAAAAAATAACAAATAAAACAGCGAGGTTAAGTTTATTAATTTTACAGCAGTTTACATATTGTAGTATGAAATTTAAAATTACCGTATGAAATTCCACATCAAATTATAACTACGACTGATTTATGAAAATGGAGTCGTCTTTTTGTTTATATCTGATTTTGAAGTTTACGTTTCTATGTGTTTGTGAAAGTCGGATCAATCTACCAAAAAATCGAGATGACCAAAAAAAAATCATTTTTTTTTTCGAAAGAATATGCAAATGTCATTTTCTTGATCCAAAAAAATTTTTTCGATCCGGGTCAAAGTTTTTTATTCCCAAAGAATTCGACATTAATATGGAAATGTAATTCCAAATATGTGTATTTAAATATTCTGTTATAGAGTGATAGCCTTAGAGGGATAGAAAACAAAGACAAGGCAAATGGCATCACACTGGGCCATTAAAGTTACAAGTGTAGTTCCGAGAATGTTCCGAACTAAGAAAAAATATTTCTATCAGAAAGCAATTAGCATAGTGACCTTCAATCATAAAATAAGATTTGAAATGGATGATTTCGTCGTTAAAAAAACCACAAGGAACACGACCAAATCAGGTGTCATTTAAAAGCTGTTGGTAATACCTTTCAAGATATATATTTTGTTGAAAGCCGATGACCACCAAGTTAATCTATTTTACAGAAATTTATCAATAGTCCAGTGTTTGGTGGTAAAAATAGGTTATTACCTCAGAATTTTTCGGACAAAACCGATTGACATAAAATTTTGACAGTAAGTATTAGTGGGTGAATAACGAAAGGAAAAAAATTAAGCTTCTTGTGATCGCCGGGAATCGAACCCGGTACCCTCTTATGATAAAGCAAGCGTTCTAAATCCATGTAATATACAACACCATCCGGCATTTCGAAATCATCGTGACCAAACAGTAAAAAAAGCAGTGTATAGAGTGCCGCAACTGGTAACCTAATACGATCAGTTATAGTGCCGTAAAGTCGCGGCATACTAGAAGATCATTTGGAATAGCCGCAAGTGGTAACTTGTATGATATTTTATTTATTTTTGTTGATTTTAATTGCTTCGTCAACCTTTCAGATACGAATCAAAGATTTTTTATCGCTTCTTCTGATAGTACCACAAATGCCAAAAACTGCAAATTTTTTAAACATAATATTTTTTCAATGTAATTTTAATTTGTTGTTAGAGGATGAGGGCTGCCGCCCTAAACTCCCGTTTTTCCAGAATTTATCCAATTCTTCGTGTTTTAAGTTTTATTTATAATTTTAAATTAAGTAAAAAAAAAATAAAAATTGCAAAATTTTCCCGGAAAAACTCGAAAAACTATTCATTGTTTCAATTTTGCGCGCATCTCACTTCCAAAGCTGTACGAAATGTTGTTTTTACTACTTTACGGTATTTTAAACGGTCGTGTTATTTTACCGTGAACATCGTGCATACGCTTTACGGCAGGCTGGGTGGCGCCGCTATTATGTCGCTAACGGCACTCTATACACTTTCTGCAACTTTATGTCATATTAATTGTGTTGGTGTGGAAACATATATGGTGGTGGCAAGTATATTTATACTTCATACAGAAAAATATAAGAAAATTCACGTCGGTTGACGAGGAGTCAAAAAAATATAATTGTGGTTACAACTAAATGGCAGCCGGATCGCGACCAATAAAAATAACGTGTAGTCGCGCACTGAACGTTCGGTCCCAATGATGTCGCACGAATGAAAAATCACTGTCTCTATGACATTAAATTCAAATAGGAAAATGGTTGGAAGGTAAGGGTTTCTACTTTCTTTGGTTCCAGCATTGGTTGTGAACAAGCAGATTCCTCAGGGTTCGACCTTTGAAAACGTCATGTTTGAGTTCGAGAACACCCAAAAGTGTGTATTCATCCTTTATTATTATCTCCATTCTTTATGCCCGGGAAAACTTCGATTGATGCTCTTTATATCAACAAGTTAAGCAGATGGCCACTAAACAACTAGTTAAGCTAAATATGCTTTATTTTGCTGAAGCTCACCGTGGCAGGTTCCTCACCCCTCATGACACGATCGCGGGAGTTGTAAACATTTCGGGAAATATCTCATTATCATGTCACACACCTGTAGAAGGGCCGGTAGAGTAGAAGTCAGCGGAATTCTTTCCATTTACTGTTAATAGTTCGTTCTACAAATATTGACTATCGAAAGCAAGCATTCAACGCCATTGACACATTTCTAGCGAATTTTTGACACCAACACATTTCTAGCGAATTTTTGACACAATTAAGCTAAAAACATGTAAACATCTCAACGCCTTAGTGAAACACGCTTGTTAACTTTTATCTAAAAAAGTGCATTTTTCGAAAAAAAAGTGAGATTTTGGCTTCCAAAACCTTGCAAATGTTGGAATGGAAAATGCTTTTGGTGACAATGCACTATCCAAAGCGAGAGTTATTGATTGGTAGTATAAGTTTTTCAAAGGAAGTCCAGGATTTGGTGCTCAAAAATCGTCAATTGAGAATTACAGATCTTATTGACATCACGCAAATATCGTTTGGATCAGAATTTTGGGCAGATAATTTATGTCGGTTGGTTTTTGCATCAATATAATACGCTGTCTCACACTACATTGGTTGTACGTGACAATTTGTCCAAAAATATGACCCATATCGTTCCGCAACCTTCCTTTTCAAATGATTTAGCTCCGTCCGACTTCTAGCCATTCCCGAAACAAAAAACCCCTCCGGGGGCATCGTTTTGACTCGATTGAAGATATACAAGCCGAATAGAAGAAGGTTTTGAAGGCTATTCCGGAAATCAACTTTAACAACTGTTTCGAAGACTGGAAAAAACGTTGGCATAAGTTTATTCTATCTTAAGGGTATTACTTTGGAGGGGATGAAATAATTTGAAAGAATAATAAGCCACTTCTGTTTTATTTAAAAAGTCTTACTACTTTTTGATCACAGTGTTATGATAATGAATTTCGATAATCTGCAGTTCGGCTAGGAATCAATATTTAAAACGTCGTAACTAAGTCCTGTTCTTTATTTCGCTGACACCTATGAAGAGATTGGCAGATTCATCTGGAAGACTCGGTTTATAATAATTTTACGCTGTTACTGTCCAAGAACGGCAATCAAAGGTGATAACTGGCCTTATCAGCGTATCTCTAATTTTATTTTGCACCACAAAAACGGAGTTTTCCTCAACGATCAGTGATCCTAGATACTTGAACTATTTTCACCTCCTTATACTATATGATCTTGAAATGAGATGTATTGGTCGTCGCTTCGTTGATCCGAAGACCATTTTGTTGGGCTGATAATCCCAACGAGAGGAAGTCCTCTTTCAGGGAGATAATGTTGCGACCCAGAATGCAAATGTCACTAGCGTGCACTGCTAGCGACATTGATTTATAATATGGGCAGCTGCGCTCTGTTATTTTAAGCAGATGGATGACATATTCTAATGAAAGATTGAAGAGTGTTTGAGCGATTCGGTCTCCTTACTGCATTCCAGATGATATTTCAAAGACTTCCAAAATGTTGCTTTCTATTAGCGCCTTCCATATTGAGCCATTCAATAAAAGCTGGGGCATAGAACCAATTTTGATGGTAGGCCCAGATAGGACAAGACGTTCCATAATGTGTTTCTCTTTGTACAGCCAAGTCTCCTTATGAACCTCTCGCAGCTCGTTATATGTTGACAAATTTGCCTTGACTAACACCTTTTAGCCTGTGTTGTGTTCAACAAAGCTATACTGCAGTGGTTGTTACAGTTTAACCGATCTCGCTTCTTATAAAGTGGACAGAAAAGAGCCGTCTTTACCCTTCTTGAATGTCTTCTATAGACCAAATAATTCATTGCATAGCGTTTCTTGCTGGTACCATCCTTACCAAACGTCTTGTAATTTTTCATCTGCAAAATCACGTTTCGCACTTCATCATAATGATGGAGAGGATGGTGAGGTCATCAAGACGTTAATATCGCATTGAAGTCAGACAGGTTCTTCTCGGAAGGTGGAGCCCGTCTATTTAGAAGCGAGGAGAAATACTTCTGCCAGACTTCGTACCATTCTTGCCAACTACACTCCACACCACAATTATTTGTACTTCATAAATATTTCCTATTATAAACTGAAAATTCAGATAAAAAATTATTTTCTAGTGGTTTTGTAGGCTTAGCTATGTACAGTGCTGGGAAAAAAAATTGGGCAAACATATTTTATTACAAATTGGAGTCTTCTTTTGCTAAAATTACAAAACTTTTGAAAGCAATTAATTGGTTTATTGTTTCATTTTAAATACATGTATGACCTATGCCCGGTTTCACAAAAAACTATCCAACCCTTAGTTAAATAATATTTCCTCCCTTTCATCTTTTATAAAATTACGTTTTGTTTCATAATACAAATTCTATGCGAGTTGATTATATTTGATGTTTACATAGAAATATTTAGCCTTCAGCTAAATATTTAGCTCGACGAAATTGGGCAGTTAAATATTTAGCTCTCCAGTTAAAATGTTCATGTAAAAAAGGAAATAAAATTAGCATGCGTTGAATTTGTGTTATGAAATAAATTGCAATTTAATAAAAGAAGAAAGGGAGGAAACATTATTTAACTAGAGATTACTTCTTTTTTTGTGAAATCGGGCACTAATCTTTTGAAAAAAATAAAAAATTTACCTGCAATTTAGAGGGAAAACCATATCGCGGAGCTGTAAATATTATGTAAGTTTTACTGTCTCCCAATTATAAACGTTCCTTTTTTAGTTTTAATAATTCCAAATCGTATTAAAAATTAATCTACATATGAGTGTCCAATCCAAAAGTTCTAGCCTTATACAAATTTAATAGTTTACTACTTTTTTAAATCGTAACATTATTTTGCTGCCAAAAAAATTGTTGCATTAATAATTACAAGCACATGTAAATAAGGGTGCTTTTAAGAATTCAGTCGAGTATGCAAATTTTGCACCATTGCTTTCACATATTACTTCTGCAGTACAATACTCGCAATTTGACGTTTAAATATCAAATTTACGAAAACAGCCACAATGTAGTATTTTTGTACCACTTGCAATGATGCAATATCTATTGCGATTTCTAGTAGCTACTGCACTATTGCTGAAGTCATGAAGGCGGCAACCAAAGTATGTTCTTGATCTGAATTTTTTACTATGTACTCTCAGTTCAGCAACGCCATTTGTTACTAAAGCAACATTATTCCATTATTTTTCCCCACCAAAGTAAAGCAATATAACTTGGTTACTTGGTCCTTTTTGCTTGTGGAATTAAATAAAAAAATTGTTGGTGAGGGTTGTCTAAAAAACAAAACCCAACAGTTCAAAATAAAATGTTGCAAAATAACACCAAACCATAAATGAAATAAGTCCCCAATATTTCTGTGGAAATTAAAAACTTACTGAAATGAAATTAGTCATCAAAATTTGGGGATTTATTTCGTTACATTTGGCGATGGTGTTCATATGCTGGGATGGGCTCATTTCATTATGAAAGTATTCCCTAAATATTCGATATGAAATAACCCTAAAAATTATTTTGCAGACGTATTTTATTTAAAATTGATTTGGAAAAGGAAGATTTAATTTTAAAATATTCTGGGAAATGGAAATTTCTTCCATTCTAATTTTAAAATTAAATCTCCCTTTCCCAGAACATTTCAAAATTAAATCTTCATTTGCCAGAATATAACTTAAACAGAAAAATTTGAGGATTTATTTCACTATACTCTAGAGATTTATATAAATCGGGAAAAAATTGGGAATCTTAAATTGGGAATTTCTTTCATTATGCAATAAATGACAATTTACTACTTTATTTATTTATTTCACTTATTAATTTACACAGTTTTCGGGAATATTCGTTTATGCTTTGGAGAGTTATTTCATTGGGTTGGAGGAGCAAGGAATCAAAACTACTCTCGAATTCCCAATGAAATTTCCTGATATTTTCAACCACTGTTTAAATAATCCACTGCAACAGTAATTACAAGAAGTAGTAGACAATTAATCCTAAATAAACATAGGGAGAAATAATTTTAAAATCATTATTTTTGAGTTATATTCAGAAACGAGTAGCTAAATATGTAGACTAGAGTGGTGGACCAGTAGTGGGCTGGTTGTGATTGAGATCCTTGTTGCATGGAATAAAAAAAATTTAAACATGATCATTGCATTTTTTGATATCAGATTTTTTCTTAAAATTAATGAATTGCCAAAACGCTTAGAGTCAGCAATAATTTCAGCTAGCATGAGGCTGATGTAATTATTGTAAAGTGTATAAGGCAGATTAGAAAAATCATCATGGGCATGGATCCGACTTGGTTCTCAAAAATATTTTCCAAAGTTTGCTTCTAAGATTGCGGAGAGTATGCAGTTCCCTATCGTACCATGTGGCGGAAACCACAATGCATTTTTTTGGCGAGTAAAACGAACGGATTTGAAGATCGTAGAGTAAAACTTAATAGTTTGAACTCCAACATTATTTTGTGATTTAAAAAGGGGTTAAAATCAATGCTCGTTAATAACTCGTTAAGTTTCACGAAATTGGCTTTACGAAAATTAAAATTAGGGCGAAGTTTCAGAATCAATGTTAACGCCACCATACTCGAAACAAAATATAGAGTTATTGACTTCGAAAGAAAACACTGGATCAAGTTGTCTTTCCAAATTGTTTTTGATATTAGTGACCTACCTACAATAAACCAGAGTTTTACATATCTTAAAGTTCGTTAAAGCTGATGTTTCAATTTGTCTCAGTAAGTGTGAAAATATCAAATGAGAGTTCTTGAAATTTAAAAAAAACTTTGCGGGCCTTTGTCCGTAGTCACCTTACATTATGATAGTAAAGGGACAAACATTTGAGTTTTTTGGAACTGTATTACGGTTATCACGAGTATTATTATTGTTCAGCAAATCTACGAGTTCCTGTTTATATATAGGAACATAAATATTGAGTCGGGCCATGATGCTTGAGACATAAGTAAAACATGGTTGTAGGAACTGTAATTTTAAATGAGGCTACGTGACCATTGAAGCGTGATATATTTTTACATTTGATCAAATTGTGTTCATCCTTAATATTATTCATAACCAAACCAGATTTCACGTGCGAAAGAATTTCTGTATGTGTCATGGAATAGTGAAATCTGGAAACAAATTTATTCTTTGGTTTAGCAGCCTGGGTGTTTAGGGTCTCAAATATATGTGACACTTGAGGATGAAGATTCTTTTACACTGTCATTAGAGTCACTACTCATTGTAACAGAAAAAGCTGTTGTTGAAGAGGGGCGCCATTGGAACGACTAGCTAGTATAGTGGGGGTATCCGGTGCAAGGAGTTGATTAGATCGTTGCAGGTGTCCCTCGTTGTCCTCGCCGATCTCTTTATTCTTGCCGGCGTTACTTAGAATATAGGCAAAAACGTCGAATTTACAAGGCAGTCTTGAAACCACATCCTGAAACGATAAAGATGTTGATTATTGAGTTGGTTGCTTGTTTTATTGGGGAATAATTAAAACACACTTTTATTATTATTGCATAACCTATTGTCGTCGCAATCACTACCAGACTAAAAAATGATCATGAGGTGATTACGATATAACGGCGTATACATAATTGTTGTATACGGTAAACACAACTTGAATATGACGTTACAATATTTATAGGGTGCAGATTAAGAACGAGTATATTACATTCCTCCATCTTTGATTAGGACTTCATTCGGTGTTGAAACAACGTCTACTAACGGAGTTTGAATGACTAATGACGATGCTGATGGAATGTCTTCCGTAGTTGCATTGTCCATCTGTTCATCGGTTGCTCGACTTTGCAACTGATCAATATGACGTCTCATTGATTGGCCTTGTTCAGTCTCTGCAGCATAATAAAAATGTGTGTATGTTGTTCTTGTAACAGAAGCAAGTATCCATTTTGGACCTGACGGGTAGTTTCGCGCCCAAAACTGTGGAACCCTCAGACAGTTTTCGCGATTGGTCGACGATATGTTGCGAACAGACTATATGCCACAGGCAGCTGATGTTGTGGCCACTTGAACAACCTCTTATCACTTGGAATAGGAATCGATTAGTATAAAATAAGTCTTACCATGATGAGGCCCGGCATAATCGATATGGATTCTCGACCATGGTTTCGTCGTTTCCTCCCATGGGTACACTGGAGCCTGTGTCAACTCAGGAAGACTTGATTGACACTTTTTACAAAGACGCACAAACTTCTCTATGTCCGCATGTAGTTTGCGCCACCACATGTAATTCCTCGCTAGTGTCATCATTCTCACAATACCCGGATAAGCAGTGTGTAGAGCGATCAAAATTTGTGCACGGTGACATGATGGAATTATTACTCTATATCCCCAGAGGAGGTATCTTTTGAATGTACTCACTTCGACACGACGAAACCAAAACGGCTGTTTTACACTCTATACAGCCTTGCGGTGTCCACTGAAGGATTTACGAAAGAACTGGATCTTTGGTTGTCGAAGTGGTAATGTCATCGGCAAGGACGGTCGACTGGTGTACCGTATCTATAAGCAGCACATCTTAGGGAAGCCTACTAAGACCATCAGCATTTCCCACATCTTTCCCGGCACGGTAAACGAGTTTAAATGTGTAGGCATTCAGGAAAGTAGTCCAACGAATCATTCTCGGCTATAGGATCTCTGAAGTTGGAACATCTGCGGTAAAACGACCGAGGAGCGGCTTATGTTCCGTCACAATAGCGAACTCTCGACCGCAGTGAAAATCATGGAACTTCTTCACTCCCACAATAATCGCCAAAGTCTCGCGATCACCTAGACTGTATCTTTGTTCCGTTTCGGTCATCGTTCTCGAGTGGTAAGCTATAGGACGCTCTTTCATTTCCACTCGATGTGACAGTATGCTGCCAATTTCAGGGGAGAAGCGTCACATACCAACAACAACGGATACTTCTCACTGTGGCATTAGGATGGTTTGCAGGACATCAAAGCATCTATAAGTGCATCAAAACTGCTCTGCTCGGTAGGTCCCCATCTCCAGAGGATATTTTTGTGAAGCAGCTGGTGTAAAGGTTCCGCAAGGGTCACCTTATCTTGAATAAAAGAATGATAAAAATTAATTAAGCCTCGGTAAGCTTGTAGCTGCTCTTTATCCGTTGGTGGTGGGCTACTTATAATGACTTGGATCTTCTGTTGCATTGGGTGCAGACCTTCGGAATCGATTCTGTACCGGAGAAAATCGGTGACGATGCGATGACGATGATATCGTCGAAATGCGTCGTCGAATGCGATGACGATGATATCGTCGAAATACGGTATGGCTCCCGGAATCTCTCGAAGTAGATTCTCCATGAAACTCTCCATGGCGATTTCACAAATACTAATATTTTCCCGTGGAAAAACCGGGTTCTCTGTTGGTTAACCATAAAAATAAGAAATAAATTATTTTGGTTCAATTTATGCTTTCTGGCAATCTGGATTGCCTTTTTTTCTTAGATCATTTTAAAATTTTTGTGTAGTAGGTACCTTAACTTTTGACTGTTGTTCTTTTTATTAAAATTGTAAAATAAATCGTTATAAAATATATAAAATAAATCGTTAATTTTTAAAAAAAAATTATAACATTTTTCTATTTTCCAGAACGACAATATGGATGTTACCGCTTAGGAATTTTAGTAGCGCTTGTGATAGTACTCCTGCTCATCGTACTGACAGTACCCACATTTTTCGTAATCAATAATAATAACATAATTTTAATTGTGATAATCATAGCTATACTATTAGTTGGTGCCCTTATATTTTTATACTATGAATGGCAACATCGACAGGCAATGAATCAACGAGAACGTTGTCGCGATGAATGGAACGTGCAAAATCGAACATATGAACAAACGCTGAGTAGAAATAAACGAACACAATATGCAGATTCACTTTACGGATCGTCCTGGACCTTTTTAACAATTAAGAAAAATCAAAATATACAAAACAGTGTGCCATTATCAACAATGCCCCCAACTTATTCACAAGTTTGATGCACGGTGCAAAATGATGCACTTACTAATTCATAATAAAGACGCTAATTATTGCCACTAATTTTGTGCAGCTTTTTACAAATTTTTGTTTTGTTTTGGTTGTAACTTTTTGTTATACACACATATTCGTGCAACTTACCTATAATTAATTTATAGTTACTTACATATAAATAAAAACAAATACAAACACATTCCAAAAGTACGCACAAATAATAAAACTTGTTGTACAAAAAAAAAACTATTATTTATGTAAATAAGAATTGAATAAAATTTAAAAATCTTAGTTCATATTTTAAATTTGATCGAGGAAGTAAAAGTTACAACGGATGTCTAAGCCTAGCGCCATGTTACGATGTTCAACGGTAAGAATCACCTGTATTACAATGTTATACTCATCATGTTTATTATTTATTTCTATTGATAAATATTGTTATCAATTAAATTCTAAAACCAACACATTGGTATCTACCTCTCTAGGTGAAGATAACAAAAAGTCGCAACAAACAGATATCATTTTGATAACATAAATAACGCGTTAAGTTGAATTACAGAAATATTTAGCGATTGCTTTCCAATAATAAAAATAGTTTGTAACGCGAAAGTGAATCTAGTCAGAAAAAAATATATTTTTTTGTAATTAAGACGTAATTATTTCCAAACAGGTAAGAATATTATATTTCGTACATACATACCTATATGTATAATTAAATTAGTGGGCCGTTTGAGTTGAACGAATTTCTGGAATTTTTGTGTACATTAAACAAATAGTGTAATCTATAAGTAACAACAATATTTGTTTTGAGAATGTGATTCAACTTTCCTTATATGTGATCTTTGCCTAGAAATGATTCATTACTCATCTGTTCAAATCAAGGTGAATTAACATTCTGAGAAACAAAATTATGTGATAAACTATTAATAGTCGCTAATAACGATGGTTTAATGAAGTTGATCAATTAATCGATATTCTAATACGTTCAGTGGCTTCAAATAGTTTTTAAATAAATTAAGTTTTATCTTTTTATTACAGCTTGGGGCCACCGCAATACATCCATAATATCCATTATAAATCAATTTTACAATCGGTTTATTTTCTTCGAATATTGATAAAGATATTATCATTTTATTTATACACATATACATATATGAGTTCTTATATCAGCTCAAAGTAACATATGAAGGACTGTAAAATCACAAAAACAAAAATCGACAGCGATTTCCTTCCGAAAGCGACAAACTTGTTATCTCGGAGAATATAATTTAAATTTTTTGTTCAAAAATTCAATTTCAACAAAATATAGTTAGGTAGCTTTAATATTTTGTAATATGAAAAGAGAACAGACCCAATTTTCAGTTCACTATTTCATTTTCAATCGAACAATTTTAAACGATCGATTAATCTAATCATGCCCTAGCAGAGCCCTAGGTAGTAGACAGTTAACTAAGAATGAATTCTAACGTGGAGACACGTTAAACTCAATCTTATCGTAAGCTGTTTTGAATCAACGAAATTATCAACAATTTACTTGATTAACCTAGATAACACCCTGGAGTTAGGTCGGCTGTTAACGTGGTCCTCCGTAGTCTTAAAGTAATTTCGAAATAATAATCGACTAAAAGTGCTTTTGTTTTATACTAATTCAATTCTTTTGAAATTTTCAGATTTCAACGATAAATTATTAAACAAACCATGCAATATACAACCGTCGTACAAATCCGACAAACATGAAGAACACAAATATCAAACTACTAATTTTATATAATTTATTCACACTGGTGTTTAGCCAAGATAGTAAAATTACAAATATTTGTGCCGTGGATAACTCAAACGCTTGTAAATGTATCGAAAATAGTTCACAACCATGGGGCATTACTTATTTACAAATTTTATGCGTCAGTAATAATTTTGATGATACAAATTTTGATGCTACCCATCTACCAATAAACGCGGAAGTTTTGTCGATCACTTGGAATAAATTCCAGTACATTCCAAACTTTATTGGCAAACGATTGCGTGACCTAGAAATGAATCATAATAATATCGTTAGTGTGGATGAACATAATTTTGTCGACGTTGCCAATTTAACGCGCCTCGATTTGAGCCATAACAAAATTGAAAGGATTTCTTTGAATGCGTTTCTCGATCTAAACAATTTGTTAGAGTTGGATTTGTCAAGCAATGCAATCAAAATTCTTCAATCAAACATTTTTTCACCGCTCGTCTCTTTAAACACGTTACGTCTATCGAACAATGATTTAAATGCAACATTTGAGGCACGCAAGGATTCCGATATATTTTTAACGTTTGGTGTGACCACTTCGTTGCGATTGCTCGAAATGAACAACTGTAATTTGTACTCGCTTAATATACGACTTGGTGTGGGTCTAGAAAAAATTTATCTACGATTTAATAATTTTTCAACTGCTCCCGACATACCACGAAACGTTGAGTTATTGGATTTGAGTGGAAATCCGTTTGTGAATTTAACGGCCAAATTTTTGCCACATTTATATAAATTGACTGTGCTCCTGCTTGAAGATATGCCAATACTGGTTGATGTTCAAGATTATTCTCTATTTGGCCTGCCAAAATTAGGATCACTAAGTTTCCAAGGATCAAAAAATTTAGCTAGAATGAGTCCGTTTATGTTTGGCGTTGGTGTGATATTAAACGAAACTGACACATTAATGCAATATTTGAATTTGCGCGGTTGTAAATTAAGAACGCTAAATTCATCACTCGCTTTTGCTTTCGAGAATATCGTCGAGATGAATTTGTCGGGTAATCCATGGCTGTGTGATTGTGAAATAAAATGGATTAAAAATTTGAATATTGATACAAAAGTGCAATGTGTTAAGCCATCGGGATTGCGTGGTGTACCTCTGACTGAGGTGGATGATTCAAAATTACAGTGTCGAAATCCAAATTCGTGGATATATCGAGCGCTAAACGGATTGCTGGTTTTATTGCTTTTATTTTTATGTGCTGGTGCAACTTATTTGATTGTGATGGGAATACGGCCGTCAAGACGGGGACACCTTCAAAAGTTAGGAGCTGCTAGTCCTTATGCTCGAATCACAACAGCTCCGCTTGTTTTAGATATAAATCGTGCGGAAAATCACTTTTAAGGTGAAATCAAATTTTTTATACAATTTAGGTTGTTTTTAATTTAAATAAAGTTTATAAAAATGAAATAACTGTTTTCGACTTCTTTCGTTGCAACGTATGTATTTTCTTTAGCAGAAACCCCATATTTTGAAATTTAGTTTTAGTGGTCGCCAATAGATGTCACGATGTTCATTAAAAATTAATGACAAATAAACCGGCCAACTCGTACTGTCAGATACATCTGTCAAAAGTTGTTTCCAAAAGAATACCGAACAAAAAAAACATAAAAATTATGTAGAAGCTATTTAAATAAATATTAAACAAATTTTATGTGATAAACTATTTAATTATACCTTAAATATATTTAGTTTAGTTTCGGAAAATTTTAAAGATGACATTTTTAGGTGATACGCTTATTGTGTTCGTTTCACAGGTGAGCGCTTAGTTTATTTCGATATGAAGCTCCATAAATAACACACTTTTGATTTTTAGATAATATTTATGGCGGGAGGATGGATATTTTTTGTAAAGCAACTATTTCGTAACTATGAAGTAAGGAATATATCAGTACAAATTATATTTTCAGTGACATTTGCACTATCGCTTACGATGTTCGAGCTAATTATATTCGAAATTATCGGATTTCTAGACTCGTCGTCGCGGTACTTTCATTGGCGTTTAGGTTTGACCCTTCTCTTGTTCATGGTGATCGCATTAATTCCATTCTATATAGCGTATTCTGTTATTAGCAATATAAGAATTGGTATGTTACTTTGCCAAACGAATAATTTGGGACTATGTCAAATTATTTTAGTTTTCACTTTTTTATATTTCCAGTACCAAAACGATGGGTTGGACCGTTAACCTCACTTGTATTTTTTTACTATTTATACCTATTCTGGAAAATTGGTGATCCATTTCCGCTACTCAGTGTGGCGAAAGGTATTTTTACAATTGAGCAAGCCGTATCACGAACTGGAGTTGTTGGGGTTACCGTAATGGCTGTACTGTCGGGATTTGGTGCTGTTAATTTCCCTTATATTAATATGACGTATTTTATAAAGCAAGTACATCAAAGCGATGTGTTAAATATTGAGCGTAAACTCATGCAAACGATGGACATGATTCTGGTGAAAAAGAAAAGGATTGCATTGGATCGGAGGAGATCACGGGAAAATCAAAGTAAAGGCTCTAGTGGAATATGGGGAATGATTAGTTCTGTGACAAACCGACCACCAGGTGCTGAAAGTAAGCGATTTATATTTCACCCAATACATTTTTTATTAAGCATTTTTCCCCTAGACATTGGTCAATTGCGATTGGAAATCTCAAGCCTTGAAGAATTTTCTCGACAACTATTTCTCGAAGTGCACTCAATGCGATCGATGCAAGAGCGACAAAAGTGGGCTGAAACTCTTCAAGGGAAATATTTTAATGTGCTCGGACATTTCTTTAGTTTGTACTGCATTTGGAAGATTGTAATTTGCACGATCAACATAATTTTCGATCGTGTTGGTAGAAAAGATCCGGTCACACGAGGTATTGGTATAGCAGTCCATTGGTTGGGATTGGAAATGGATGTTGCATTTTGGAGCCAACACGTTTCATTTTTCTTAGTCGGATGTATCGTAATTACTTCAATTCGAGGAATGCTGTTGACGTTAACAAAATTCTTTTACAAAATCTCATCAAGCAAATCGTCCAACACGCTTGTCTTGATACTTGCGCAAATAATGGGAATGTATTTTTGTTCATCCGTGCTGCTGATGCGAATGAATGTTCCGCCCGAATACCGTGTAATTATAACCGAAGTGTTAGGCGGTTTACACTTTAACTTTTATCATCGATGGTTTGATGTAATCTTTTTGGTTAGTGCAGTCACTACAATCATAGTGTTGTATTTATTACACAAACCACCCACCGTAGATAGGCCTCTAAACGAGACGATAAATTAAGTTTCGATTTAGTTTTTTTATACATTAAATAAGAAATTTATAACGTTTGTTTTGTTTAATTTATATTTATCGTTTATATACTTTTATTATTATGTATAATTGTAATTACTATAGAGTAAAATAATATTAAAGAGAGGTCTTAAAATGAATTAAAAAAAGGATGCAATTATAGGGTACCGATCCTTAACATAGCTGATGCCTATAGTTAGTAATTCAAACTGAAATTAACAAGAAAAAGTGAAATGGAAAAAAAATTCACTTACAATAAAAATTTGTACGTTTTGTGTTGCAGCTATTTGTGTTTAATAGCTGCGTTTTTTATTCGCTCCCGACAGCTGCTATCGAGAGCCGTCATATAAAGGGGGTAGAGCCAAATATTTTTTATATCAAGTTTCCGCTAAACAATTGAATTAAAAATGATACTTTGATGTTAAATAAATTTAGTTTACCAATTTAGTATTTAGTAATAGCACAGAAGAAAGATTAACTTTCTTCTGTGGTAATAGTGCGTCAAATTTAAATTTAGGTATAGAAAAATAACGGCTCCCGATAGCAGTTATCAGGAGCGAATAAAAAACGGCAAATATCTACTTTGGGACTATGTCTTTATTCATATTAAGACGTCTCTACAATATTAATTTAATCTACGGTAGTACGAATCCTTTTTTATAAAACTTACTAGCTCTATGAACAAAGCGCATATAAATTTATGAACCAGCATGAGTTGTACCTACGCACAATAGCGTAGACACTACACGACACAAACACAAGTGAAATCAATAAAAATTAGTTTTGATCAACGTATTGTTTATGCAATCAAAATTCTTTTGAAATTTAAAACACCAAGAATAGCAAAATTATTTTAATCTTGAATCTGTAGATATCAAAATAAGAAGGTAGGTACATAAAATTAAAAAAACGTCGAAATCTGATATTAATGAAAATATTGAGAGAAACCTGGAAGGTTAGTCGGGGGGGTATCACTGTTCACACGAAATCCTTCTCAACATTATACCTCCAAAGCTAGTTCGACGGTATTATTCAAACATATCACACCCACGACCAAGATCCGTACCAATAATACCGTGGAGGCTTATGAAGGGTTACCTAACTAAACCTTTACCATTGAAACATTCCGGATTTCTTTTTCAAACTATGTAGCTAGATTAAAATGACATTCTATTTCAACTATCTTTCGTCTGTGTCTGTCACCAGCCAAGGTACTTGGCCGAAACGGAGAAAAAACAGTGTAGCGTTAAATATGACTGGCTTGAGATCGTAATTAAGAAAGGTGATAATGAACGAATGAAATGGAGTAAAAACGTATTCTTTTGAAAAAGACATAAACTCGCTTCTCGGCTTTTGTGCAAAATCCCAATCCTGGCGTATCATTATTACGTAATATTTACGTACCTAATTTTGGGCTCAAATTCAGTTCTACTTCCTTGGTCTTCACAACTTCATGTTGGACAGTTTCATATTTTTTATCCCTCAAACCAGTTGCCTCGTGAGCCGAAAACAGCCTGATTGTCGCGGGTGGTTCTGTAAAGGTATTTTGTAACTTTTCAAATGTTTTCAATTGGTTTGTTAATTTGTCCTTTTCGGTTTACACATTTAAATCTTAGAGCAGAAAAGCATTGTCACATGACATAATTAGGTACAGACGTTTACCTAGAAACAAGTTTTTCCATTTACTATTTAAATTTAAATTATTAATTAGAATAATAAGTTTACAATAATTTAACAATTTTAATTGAAAAATTAACGTTTAAGTCAAAATCCGTTTCTGGCAGAATAGAAAAATGTTCATTTTTCAATTAAAATCGTTATAATCTTGTACATTTATAATTTTAATTAATAATTTGGGTTATTTTATATTATTTTTCATTAATTTAAATCGAAAATACGTAATAGGTGTGCAAGTAGAAACTCGGCTCTGAAGTTGGTTGCATTAAAACCATACTCGCCAATCGCCATTTTGAATATATGTAGCCAATACTTCTGTCAATTTTTATTTTGCCGTTTCAAGTTTTGTGGTTTTGTGTATGGCCCAAATCCTCGATATCTATCGGTTCAGTTGCAAAAAAAGCAAAGTTTATTGTAATTGTGAAGATTGAAAGTGTGATTGTGAAAGCTATAAAATGCCGAAATTGTTTAGTGTTGTGTCTTGTATCTTAACTTGTGGAAATGAGAGGCAAATTTAAAAATACTGCAAATACACAAAATTAAACTTAAGCATTTTTTTTTTTAAGGTCAAGCAGTAAAATCTGTAATTAACTGTTTAGTGTTAATGTGCATTTACAATTTAATATGTGCGTGGATTTTTATTGAGATGCTTGTAAGTTTTTTTTTTTTAAATAATAATAACAAAACACTTTTTTTATGTTTTCATCTATGCAATCTTTTCTGGGGCTCGGGGCACTCCCAACTCTTTCCCAGTTCATTTTACCTGTTCTACTACTTTACGCCGTAGTAGCTACTAGACCCGTTTTTGTTTAAACCACCTGCACATTGCGTTGTTTCATGCCAGCCTATTAGTGCTGATATGAAAGATGGGTCGGGCCCACCGATCGTAATGAAATGATGAAAACTCTTTTGCCTCTCGCCCCTACCGGGATTCGAACCCGGTACCTCAACACTTTATTTCATAAAAATACAAATTTTGTTGTTGTGATCAATGTTTTTTATAAAAAGTTCATAGGCGAGGAAAATAGTTTTTTTACGAACGGGTCGGGTCGAAAGTTCGACTTTTTTAAAAGTTTAAATCAAAACCTCCTATATATAAAAATCGTAAGTATTCAAACCAATTTTAAAAGAAGCTTAATTTAAGTAAAATTGTACCTTTTTGATTCAATTTTTATTAATGCAAAGTACTCGTAACATAAAATATTTTTAGGCTTAGGTACTTGTTTATCTAGGTGCTTCGTTACAAATAAGGCAGAAGAGGCTTTGCTTCCATAATATCGTTCCACAGATGGTTTTTTCGTTTTGTTAAAATTTTCTTTAAAGTCAAATTTAGGATTTTTTTTTTGATTTAAATATTAGGCAATTAATATCATAGATGGGTCGTGTCGAAAACTAGGTAGTATTTATGATACAGGGGCCTTTTCGACACTTCTTGACACGAGTTCTTCACAGTCTTTCGAGGCTCGTGTTTTCGACATTTTTGACACCGAAAAAAGTTGAAAAATGAACAATTTTAGCTTTATTTAAGTTCAGAATAAGTAAAACAATTTCAAAAATTTACCGATATATTTTACAAACTTGCTCATAAAATGACAAGAATATTTTGTTTGCTCTTTCTTACAATAACCCATACAAAGTTTTACACACTTCCCGACAGTTTTTAACACTTTTCGACAGTTTTGACACTTTTCTGCAGATTTTAATAATTTATCTCTGATTAATAGTCATAAAGGTCATTCTATTTCAACCGGTGAGTATTATAGTGATTTTGCGAAAACGCTTTAATTGTCAAAACACTGAAAACTGTCGTTTTCAAAATGAACAAATGTAATAAAAATATAAAAAATTTATTAATATAATTTCTTAACAAAAGTAATTACTTAAATCATTTGAGGATTAAGATGAATAATTAATTATGAGATTAAAGAATTTATATCGTATAAATTGATAAGTAAAAAAAAGGCTCTGGGAATACCAGCCATAAACATGTCTGTCAAAACACGAAAGGCGTTTCAGTCATAAATTTTCCAAAGGAAAGGGTTTTTGACCATGCCTTTTGAGCATTTGGGCTAAACCAACATTTTTAAAGGTATTCTTGACACAAACTTTTAGACTGGAATACCTTTGGTTGGTTTGTTTTTTGACTGAAACGCTTTCGTACACCAGTAGTACTATTCAGGTTTTCTCGGGGAATTGGGAAATGATTTATTTTGACTTTAGTGTATTTTGGAATTACGTTTTCTAAAGCATACTGCGGCGAGTGGTACTATCTTCATATTTTGGGAAAAAATAATTCCCATTTTTCATTGTACTTTATTAAGCCCTAAAAAGTAATTATGATTCAAATTATTTTTAATAACACAACTATTTGGCTTTTAGCTTAATGTTTTTACAAGTTTTATTAATTTTTTAATAAAAAACCCAACGTTTCGACGGTATATTCCGTTATTCTCAAGGGCACAATTTATACAATAATTTAACTATAGGGTAGAATTTTAAAATTTAAAATTCTCAGTTTAACCGAAAAAATTAAAGTTTTATAATTACAAAATGAGATATTTAAAATGTAAAAACAAAAAATTTGTTTTACCAAAGAACATTTACACTATGTTATCTTATCATAATAATTTAACAAAAATTTGGAAACTTTCTGAACATTTAATAAATAAATGTTGAGCGTTCACTATAGGAAGTGAGTGGCTTCTCCCACGCAAATGATTTGATACAGCGTTATGTGACGGTTTAAATTCATATCCGGAATCATAATTATGTTGGTAAACTCGTTTTTTAAAATTTTGTTTTGTTTGACCAATCTACTCTTTCCCACAAGTATATTTTTTTTTTTTTAATGTTTAAAAACAATCTTTATTTGTTTTCATTTTACCCTAGAGGTCTCAAGAGAACCTATGAAGGGAATTTCAACTTAATACAATGATAAAATACGAAATGAAAATAAAAATAATAAAATATGTACAACAATTTATAAAATAATATCCAAATTTAAGCGTAAAAATATAATATATGATACAGGAGAGAACAAAATCTTCATACTAAGCACATACTAAACCCAATTTTTCAACACTTCCTTCATTATATTATCATCTAGATTATCATTAAGACAAATAAATTACAGGATAATCTGCTACAAGTAGCCCGCGGATGAGACTCAGCAATGCACAACGTTTGATTCCATCAAGAGCGGAAATGATTCAATAAATGATTACTTAAAATTCTTTTAAAACTAGAAATAATATTAGTGCTTATAATACAGTCCGGTAGATCATTATACATATTAAGACCTCTACTAAAAATACTATTCTGGGTGAAAGAGAGTCTGGCAAAGACTGACCTATACAAGAGTTTCGCTCTGGTGCTATGATCATGATAATGGTAGTTATTCGTAAAATTGAAATTTGTCTTAATTATTTTGTTTATAAATTTATGCAACGTGATCATCAAATCATAATCAACCAACACAACTACAGGTAATATGTTATCTTTATACAAATTCACAATATGCGTTAGAAAAGGTAGATCAAATATATTCTTAATTGCTCTATTCTGTGTAACTTGAATTTCCTGTAATTTATGTTTAGGTGCAGAGCCCCATATAGGACTAAGATAAGACAAGCTAGAGCGAAAATAAGCAAAATATATTGATTTTAGTACCTGCTTCGGTATAGCAAAAGATATTCTTTTAAGCACACCAGCAAGAGCCGAAAGCCTTTTATTCATTATATCAATACGGGATCCCCAATTTAGACTCCTATTTAATATCAGTCCAAGGTATTTAGCTTCCATAACACGATTAATAGGAGCACCATCACTATGGAGACAATCAAAAATACCATCCAAAGAACTATTCCTTAAAGAGAAGATCAGGAATACAGTCTTTTTGACATTGACCATGAGTTTATTTTTATCCATCCATCTTTGAATTACTGCAAGATCTTCTTCCATCGCAGTTCTTAATACAGAATAATTAATTACACCATAAACCAGAGCTGCATCATCAGCAAATAATTGAAGAAACCATGCAATTCCAATTCAAAGATATCATTTATAAATATAAGGAAAAGTAATGGTCCCAGGATTGAACCTTGGGGAACACCAGTTCCTATCGCAATAATGTCACTGTTTTCAGATCCAACACAGGTAAAGTGCTTTCTATTTCCCAAGTAACTTTCAAAAATCTTAAGCGCCCGGCCCTTCACCCCAATTTTATTTAATTTACAAAGGAGTATTCCATGGTTAACACTATCGAACGCTTTTTTGATGTCTATCAAAAGAACCGAGGTTTTCTTCTTTAATTCAATATTACTATATAGTTGTTAGACTAAATTTAAACAAGCCGACAGCGTAGAAGAACATCTTTGAAAACCAAACTGATTACTACTAATAAAATTCAACCTATTAAGATGCATTTCTAATCTGGATTTTAAAACCTGCTCAAAGATCTTCGACAGCACCGGGAGGACTGAGATAGGTCTATAGTTACTGGGTTCATTTTTTGCACCTTCCTTTTCACTCTAGCTATCTTAAGCTCATCGGGGAATTGACCTGATTTAAGAGATTGGTTAATTAGGGACTTAATGATTGGAGCTAGTTCCACTGCCATTGATTTAATTAATTTCGTGGTAATCTTGTTATATCCTGGTGCAGCGGAGTTCTCAAGATTTGAAATCAGGAAAACAATTTCCTCTTCAGTACAAAGTTCAAAATCAAAAATTTCTATCAGGTTAAGTGGTGAGAAAATCTGAGTTACATTGATCATTCAAAACTTCACCAATATTGACAAAAAAATCGTTCAAGGCGTCAGCTTTATCTTTATCAGATGAGTACGTTATGCCTTTATGAGTGATAGATTGAATCGTAACATCATTTTTAGGAGGCTTATTGTGGAGAAGAGTATTTATAAGGTTCCATGTACTTCGTGAATTACCTAGATTTTGTGAAAATTTATCTCCGTAAAATTTCTGTTTTGCCGCTCTACATTTACCTTTAATAAGTTGCTTGACAGTTTTATATCGTTTAATCATGAAGTCATAGGCCTCATTTGCTATGATAAGTTTATATAGTCTCTTCTTCTCTTTACAAAGCGTAACAATTTCAGATGAACACCATTTATTCTTGTATGAAGCCCCGGTTTGCACCATTGGAATTGTGTGAGATTTAATTGAACTACTCATATTATTAATTAAATGAACCCACTTTAAATCGCCCATAGTCAAGTTGTTTAGATAATTCAAAACATCATTTTTAACTAGGTCATTACAAGTAAAATACTTAATTTTTTCGTTCGTAGAACAGATATTAACCTCCTTATCAATATTCAACAATATAGCCTTATGTTCGCTAAAATCAATATCGTCAATTGCCAAATAGTATTTATAGCACAATATATTAGTGACAAAAACATCAATAATAGTAGACGAATGCTCAGTGACTCTAGTCGCCATATCTAAAGATAACTTATTCAGAAAGACATAACCCTCAGACATAGTGGAAAATCTGAAAGCCCTTGATTTCGTATCATTATCATCAAAGATGTTGATGTTAAAATCACCGATTAGTATTAGGTTTTTGAATCTACTAAGTACTTCTTGATAATACTCATGGAACATTTTAAAATTTGTATCACTAGGTTTATAGACTGCCGCTAAATCAAAACTAAAACCTTCTAATCTGACTATAAGAAAACTGGCTTTTCCATCTATTACTACATTACTCATTAACTCAGACGACACATCAGAGCGAACAAAAACAGACACTCCACCACCCATCTTAGATCTCGTTGAATGATAACTAACATAATTAAAAAAATTAATATAAACCGACGAATAATCTTGGAACCAAGTTTCAGTAATGACAATAATAAACACCTCGGACTATATAGCACCAAGTAGCAGCTAGATATCATCAAGTTTATGATTAATGCTCCTTCCATTTAAATACAGAACATTCAACCCTTGATAGCAATTTTCACTATACAAAAATTTATCATCATACGAGAGATTCAAACACCGATCTAGATTGAAATTTTCATCCATTAACAATTACTTAAGAAGGCAGTGTTAGAAAAATAAATTAAGAGATAAAAGTGATCATAAAAGTAAAATATATATAGAAAAATATGAATCTAAGTATCAATTGGTAATCTTAGTTAAAAATGTAACCAACAGTATAAATATAGGGAAACAAAAAAAAAAAAAAAATAGAGAAAAAGAATAAAATTATGCAACACATTACGTGACCATATTCTGCGGTGACATCAACAAGCCTGTCCAAATCAGTTTCAGTTTTGATCCATGTGATTCGGGATTTATCTGCTTTATGCAACAGCACTTTGTTATTTTGCGTCCCCGCATACTTCAGTTTCCCATCCTTACAGTATTGCCTTGCTCTCTTTAGAATTTTAAAGTAAAATGATGAAAGTTTCTCGCCAACATATATCTTAGATGTAGATGAACCACCTTCAACTTGCAATTCATTTAAATAGATAATTTTTTTTTTACTTTTTTTCAAATCAATTATGGCTTGTTTAGTAGGACCATCCTTCAAGATAACATCAACTGGTATTCCGTACTTGTATGTTGCCTCTGGTTTCGGTTCAAAGACTCTTCGACACTTTTAACATCATTCTCATTAAAATCTTCATTTATCATTTTACACATCTGTACAATTTTTAATTTCAGATCATGACTGGATAGAGTGACAGGCAAACCCGTGACAATAAGATTATTTTGAATTTTGCTTTGTTCAGATTTAAACAACTTAAATTTGAGAAGTTCAACATCACTCTTCAGCATTTTGTTTTCCTCTTTGAGGTGTTTCACCGTTGTAACTAAATCCGTTATTATATTCTGCAATCCCGCTACAAGGATATATAGATTTCTTATAGTAGGCTTTTCAGGAATGTTTACACTTTTCTTCTCAATAACTATAGTTGCACTAGTACTATCCTGTAATTGTATATTTGTATTTACTGTTGAATGCGAACCACCCTCTTGAATTGAGGTTATGTTTGAAGATTGCATATTATTACAGGAACCACATTTCCAATCACTTAGCTGAATTTCTTTATATAATGCATTTGTTACTTTTAAGCATCCAATATGAAACACTTTGCCACAATTTATACATTTGAGCAGCTTTTCATTGAAATAAATTTCACCAGCACATTTTCCACATTTACGCTCCATCTTGACGATAAATGTCAAACAAATGTATAAAATTTTCAGTTCAATATAATTAACTTATTCTCCATATAAATTTCACTTTCAGAATCACTACAATCTATTTTTCCATGAAGAACGATATGTACTTTAAAAACTTAATAAAAGTATATAATTAAATAAAGTTATTTTATTTAATTTAAAATTAGTTTAATAGACGGAGTGAAAAAAATGGGATATTGATTGTTTCTCCCCCGATTCGATTTATATATTACATTAAATTTGCTCTACCAACAAAAGTTGTATACATATCATAATTTTGTAAAAGAATTTTTATTTTTCCAAACAGAATTTGAACGTTAAGGATCCGAAATGAATAGTTTGCAATTATTTTTAATGACTTAAATTTTGATTTGCGCGCGTATTTTCTAAAAATATTTCCTGAATTGCTACACTACAGTAATATGTAATAATAATGGAGGTTCAGATTTGTATCACAAAACAACATGGTCGGGTCGGTACCTAAATTTGAAATCTTGGACTCCATCTTCTTAAAAAAATAACACGGTATTCTAGTTAGATGAATTTTGAGGCACGAATATTAACCAAGGTTTTAATTCAAAACGGTATAGTTACTAGAGGTATTAGAAAGGCTATCGATAAACATAGTAATTCGGCAATTATTTTCTCTTATAGCGTTTTAATCAAACTTAATTTATAAACACAGACATTACGATATTAAGCTAAATACTAATATCGCTGATATCAAGAAGATGTGATTTCAAACTGTATGGACGGTAGTGTACTTGAAATGCCAAACAAATTATTTAAATGGATAACGTTGACAAATTTTGTTTAAAAATAATGTTTTTAATCATTTCGAGTCATCTGTAGTCTGCCTTAAAAAGGTTTGCGAGTAAAATAACAACTAGTCGCAATTACACAGGTATGCAACTAAATATTCTTAATATTATTACTAAAGTTGAAAAGAGGTTTTCCAATGTTAATTTGTGAATTGCATTTAGCAGTTAAGTTTGGGCCCCGCCAAAAGTAACGCATCTACCACCTCTCGTTGGGGCTGCATATGTACAGTAGTATAAGTCACATTTCGCTACGTTTACTTGTTCTAAAGACACAAGCGATTCTAAAGGAACACTTTTTTATAATATCTTGAGCTCTCTCTGTGTCATGTATTCCGCCTTATAAACATACACATTAGTGATCTTGGGCTTACTTGTTTCATCTTGGAATCCCCTTTTAACCTGTTGTACTTGTCCCCACTTTACTTTTGAATTCTCTAAAAGTTTAATTTTCGTCTATTTTTTGAGAGAATGAATTCGTCTATTTTTTGAGAGTTGATGGTCCAATTTAGCCAGAGTCATTTATTTTTAACTTTTTCATTAGATCGTTTCAAGCTGGCACTTGGTACGTCTTGTCCGGTCCGTCTGGCCGGTCTTGAGGGTCCCATCATTTTATGTTCCGCTACCTTTATTTGTAAAAATGGTAGCAGCATTAAAGCAAGTGGAGCTCCTCAGTTAATGGAGTCGTTGAGCTTATATTAATTGCCGGAATGGAGAAGAGAACTGCCAACCTGCAAATATTAAACAAACATTTAAAAAATCTTTGCTTAATCACAGCCTGGGCGATGTGACCCTCTAAAACAGCATAACGGTTCCTAACTCATTTTGCAAGTTGCATCGGTAGTTTACAAAAATAATGAAAGTTACAGAAAGCCTAGAGAAAGCCCATGAGGAATTGTGGTCGATCGCCGATACAAATATCCCTACAAATAAAACGATAATTAAAACAAGGGTTTCCAACTTTATTAAGGAGACATGGAACAACATTCAAAATCGCATGGTAGTAAGCGCAATCTGCGATACTAACGATGTAAATGCTAAAGGACGGCCGATGAAATATTAAAACTTATGTAATTTCTTTGGACTTAGCTAGTCGTTAGAAAATGTAATAAAATTAATAAAACTATTCTTATATGTTTTATGTCTTTCGGTTTATTTTTTTGTTAATTACTGGCCTTGAATATGGCTTTTAATAATAAAATAAAATTCTGCAAATTTTTGGTTTTCTAGTATGTGTAATTTTTGATATTCGGTGATTTTAACTTACCTGGCATAACTTGGACCAGTAGGTCAGTGTGCTACTCACTTACTGGAAACTGTGATATTTAATGAGCTGATACAGCATAATCATGTTAAGAATGATCTTGATGTTCTTGACCTTGTATTGTCTAATATCGATTGTAAAACAATACATAATGGCTAATAGAAGTACTTCACTATCACGCAATACACGGAGAAAAAAAAATTACTGATTTATTTACTATATAAATGCTTTTTTAGCAAATTATCCACATCATTTAATTTCGCCGAGTTAGTATGCCTACCATGAGAAAGTTGATCCGGTAAAACCGTTCGAATTCTGCAGCCTTTTTTAAAACGTAACATCCTCTAGATAAATCCGATTTATAATTAACTTCCCCGCGAACGAATATACCTTTAACAGATTTGGTTAGTATAAAGCGCTTAAACTTATTAAATTCAAAATGCCATTGGCCGGTTGGTTTGTAAAATCTGGATGATTGACTTTTCCAGTCATTTATTGCGCAATATTCGCCGCCCATTGGAATTATTGTGCCGTATTCTGAGTAAATTTCTTCATATTCTTGGGGTGTATTTTTCGATTTGGTTCATTTTTCCAGTAATGCAAAAACTCTGTCGGGTGGTATGTATAATGTATGAATGGCCCGGCACAGGAAAACACACATTTTCCCTCTTTAATGTTGGTTTAGATGAACGTTGAACAATTGCAAAGTTATATAAATTTACCTGGTGACTAAAATACGCTGCCTGGTAAGGAACTTTTGGCAAAGGCATGTTTTTCTAACAATCAAAGGAAAATGTTGTCATTTCATCCGATTCTTCCTTAGCCAAACTGTAGAAAGGCTTTGCTCGTAAGCAGTCATTAAGTTAATTTTTTCGTCGGAATTTGCACAAGCTTTAATTTTTTCAATATACATACATCAAACAGATGGAGCACTGAACTGTTGATCCGTCGTACGCAGCTTGAATGTTATTAAACATTTGCCACATCCGATTGATCGACAAATCGCCTGAAAGGTATTGCCGATCAGTGTTTCTCGACCGATAATAATGAACGTCATATACATTGAAATTTTCTATAAAGTTTTTTACGGCCTCTCTTTTGTTTGCAAATATTACAGCTTTTCTGTTACCTCGACGATTTTCTGAAGGCACTGTTCCAGAATTTAAAAAGCGCTTGCAAATTCCGTGAATTCGTTGTATTCCGACACATAAAATATTCTTGAAAGATGGTAGACAGACCCGAATAAAAGTTCCTCTTCTGTTTTTGATGAAATAGGTTGTAACGTATTTTTGGGGGGTGCCGTTGACTCGATTGGTCCGAGCCGGTAGTCCTCATTTTATGTGACCCAAAATAAAAGCGTCTTGCAAAATTTTCCTATCGATCGTAGCAATCTTGTCCGGTCAGTTTTTTGCAATGGAAAGAATTATCCTTTTTGTGGTTGCATGTGGGTATTTTCGGCAAACCTTTACGTTTATATCTAACAAAACAATAAAATTAATGAACTACCTCAATTTGAATTGAAAAATTTATATTGTTCTTATCTGGCTAATTTATCGTTTGTACATTTCCATTCAGATACTTTGCGCTTTTTTCGCGGATATACAACATTCTCTGTTACTTTAATTTTCCATTGCCTTTATTAATTATTGAAATTTTATACTACCTTCTAATTTGTTTATAAATGTTTTAGACTATACACTCCGAACTATTCACAAAAATTTTACCTTCAGAACTAAAATTACCGCAAAAAAAAAAAAAATGTCAAAACTTGGATAATAACGGCTATTTGGAAATGTATCTATATGTTGCAGCCAATCTTTTCGTATGGACTTTAGTATAGGAAAAGTAACACTTTGTTACCAGCTATAGCTTTTGTACAGGAAATGTTTCATTTTGATACAGCGAAGTATTGGAACGCTTATTTTTAAATTCAATTTTGTGAAGGAAATATGGCAATTAGAAACAGTTCGTAATAAGAAAATGACGTATTTTAGGGTAAAGAATTCGATTCTACTGTCACTAGGTCAATTTGAAAAAAAAAAAAAAAAAAAAAAAAAATGGAAATGGAAATGAATCGGTTTTGATTCTACTAAACTCATATAGTACTCAAATTATAGCATCTGGTGCTATACATTTCAGTAAATGTTACCATTTGTACGGCGGACTTTACTATTTCCATAGTAGTATGTGCAATATAGGAATCACTACTATATAAGAATCAAATTAATTATATAATATAGAAGTATTTCCTGTAATCAATAGTAAGTTTTCCTTTTTGTTAAGGTAAATCTCGTATTTTACAATGATTAAATCGGTATTTTTCTATTAATGGTAATTGTTACTATATTTTATATGAAATTTTACGATTTTTATGATAACCGATTGTATTCACATCAATTAACGTTTTCATAATATTGTAGTAAGCTCTCCAATAAAAAGCCACAAATGCCTGGGCTCCTATAATTTATGGCAATGTGTGCGAAATTTAGTCACTTGATTGGGATGATACATTTTTAAATTGTAATGTCGAGCATTGATAAATTTTATGAAATTCTATATGGTTTTATGAAACCTAGCAATTGTTCTGATGCTAATTTAAAATTTCCTATTTGATACTAAAATTTAAATTAATTCGCTTAAAAGAAAAATATCACAATCGATATCGTAAATTTAAATATTATAATGATTAAGCGATATTTCATAATATTTGCGAACTACACTGGCGAGCAAAAATGGACGAATAAATAGGGAATTCTTAATTTTTTCAGTACTGCGGTTTTATAAAGACAAATAAAGAAGAACTACTTTATGCGTTTTAATTTATATTTCAATAGAAAATCCTTGAGTAACAAAATCAACCGTTATTTATTTAACTTATCTTTCCATAATTCAAAATATGAAACATTGTACATTCTTCCAATTTTGCTCGTTTTCAAAATTTTAAATTACCGCTTTTTATTTTAAATGCAAATTTACTGTTATGTATTATTATTTTGCTACATGCTATTTCGAGATATTATTCATTCGTTATTCAATCGTTGAACAGAACTAGTCGATTTTTTATTAAGCTTTAGTTATGAAAAAAATACCCACGGGACTTCAGAATTTTATCAAATCAAAGAGGCATTCTTAAAGAAACATTGCTAGTTGTGTATGTTACACGTAAGACTGTGCGATTAGTTGGTCAAAGAAATGGTATTGGGTAACGCAGGGCCAGAAAGGACGGTGTAAATTATTGTTCAACCGGGGCGCTCGTCTGATGGAGCGCTATTTAAATGAGAAAGCCACTACTAGAAAAATTCAAACACCGTTAGAGGCAGCTAAAACCATAAACAAAACTGTAAGCGAATAGACAGCCCTATGAGTACTTAAAAGAATTGGATTTGTCAGCAGGGTCAAACAGAACAAAACGGCTTTATCCGATAAAAATGTAAAAGCGCGTTTAAAAATTGCAAAAGACCATAAAACTTGGAATGCGGAAAATTGGAAACGAATTAATTGGTCAGGTAAAACCAAAATAAAACGTTTCCAATCAGATGGGAAAAAATACTATTAGCCCAGACCGGGCAATAAATTACAGAAGTATCAAGCCAAAGAAACTGTAAAACATGGTGGATGAAGTTTGATGGTTTGGGACTGTTTTACTTGGTGGAACATTGATTTTATTGATGAAATGATGACCTCATCGATGAAAGAATTTTTCACCAAGACGGTATTCCCAAACTCACTACTAAAATCGTACAATAATGGTTGAACGAACAAAAATTTACAATGTTAAAATGGCCATCACAGAGCCCGAATTTAAATCGGACAGAGAAATTGCGGGTAATTCTCAAAAGGCGCTTGCGAGACTACGAATAACCTCAAAAACCATCAATGAGCTATGGGACCGAATAAGCGCTGAATGGTTAAAAATTCCATCCTCTATAATTGAGTATTTGGTAAAAAGTATGCCAAGAAATACTAATTAACAGTTGTATTATTACTTTATTAATTTTTTGTTGAATATTAATTAATTCATGTAATATCTAATATGCTACCGGTGGTTAGACCATTTTAATTGTGTTTCGATTAACACGAGAAGTATATTAGTATTTACGAACAGTAATTCAACGATGAGAGGATTGATTTTTTCATAATCATAAGCTCATCAGTTCGAAACTGGATTGAATTCTCTTACAATCTTCGGAACATACTCGTATTAAAATCATATAATTAAATAAATAGAATTACGTCTATTAGTCGGTTTCGTTGAATTACTGTTCGTAAATACTAATATACTTCTCGTGTTAATCGAAACACAATTAAAATGGTCTAACCACCGGTAGCATATTAGATATTACATGAATTAATTAATATTCAACAAAACATTAATAAAGTAAAAATTAGCGTACACAGAAATAGAGCTGTGTGAATATTGTGAAGAAGAAAAATTGTAAGAGAATTCATCTGTATTAGTTATGATTCGCTAATACTTAACGCACAGCACATTCTGTATATATAGAATGTAAATTGTGGTATAATCAGTCCAGTCGCCGCGGCCTGATGAGAGGATTGATTTTTTCATAATCATAAGCTCATCAGTTTGAAACTGGATTGAATTCTCTTACAATCTTCGGAACATACTCGTATTAAAATCATATAGTTGTATTATATCCCAAAATGGATCCGTGCAAAATTGGAAGAATGTGCTCTATTGAATTTTTTCTCATTCTAGTCTTAATTTAAAACTAATACTTTGTTATTTAAGTGTTAAATTATATTTTAAATATTAAAACGCATAAAGTAATTCTTCTTTATTTGCCTTTATAAAATCGTAGTACTGATAAAATAAGAATTCCCTATTTATTCGTCCATTTTTGCTCGTCACTATATTTGAAATATGTTCAGTGTCATATTAAACAGAATTCCAAAGTAATTCTCAGTCTCTTATAACTAGATCTATATATGTATATAGTCATCATGTATGGAACTACAAATGATATTTGTCCATTTATGTTCATGACTTTTTTGGTGACTCATCAATTTTTCATGTTAAGAGTCAATCTTTGATATCAAAAAAGGTGCTGGCTCTGATAATTTATCCAATTATTTCATTTTTCAATTGAAATCTCTGCTAACCAAACCTTTGACATTATTATTTAAATTATCGTTAAAAATGGGCATATTTCCTTCTCACTGGAAGAAAGCTTACTTAGTGCCAATTTATAAGAAATCTGATGTAAGTAATATGTCTTGCAACCTTTGGAAATTTAGAAAACGGGGCACCACCCATTTTATTCAACATTTTGTTCAAAATATCCTAATTGTGGGATGTAACCATATTTTGTCCTTTCTGCCGTCCTTTGGTCCTTTACTACAACTGAGGATAGCGAGAAGTATGTTTTAGTGTCATTTTCTGGTGAGATCACTATTCTATATATACAACAACCCTCAAATACCCCTACAATAAGGGAAACCAGAGCTACAAATTACATATGATTTGCATGATTTTCATCACTGCAAGAAAATTCGCCAAACCCACTTGAAAAAGAAACTTTCGACATCAAATGATAACGATTTCGAGAACCGGCTAACCAAATCACAATGAGGAATCACATTTTACTATAATGCGATTTTGGTATCAAAGTGAATTGTGAATGATTTACATCAAGTGTGAAATTTAATCACGTTGATTTTGATGTTTGATTTGGAAATGAAATGGAAATTTACGTTATAGATATATGAATTTATAATAGAAAAATTAAAATTAACTGTAACAAATTAAAATTTTATATGCGACAGATAAATAAAATGAATTAATGCAGACGAGATATCTAATAATTATTTCTAATTACAGAGGAAGAATAGGATTTTGCTTCAGTTTAAATATTAATTTTTTCGACCAAAAAAGGCCACAAAAATAGCAAGTCATTCAGAAATTTGAGAAATTGGTGTTATTTCAATCAAGCCAGTTTGTCTTTCAAGAAATTACTGTTTCGTTCTGACCGTGTCTCAGAAATATCAAAATAGTTTAATGTGTCTCTTAAGCACTTACTAATTAATTTTAATTGAAGATGTTAGGATAATAAATTAATTGCAATACATTTTAATTATTTTGCTGGTCCAGATTATGATTTCGTGCCAATTTATACTGAAAAATAAATTTTCTGTATTACACATTTCACGTATGTAGCAAACTCGATGTGAATAGTCACGTGAAATGAGTAGATGTAACAAGCTCAGAACCTTTTCGAATCTTACATGTTTTTTTGTACAATATTGCGATATACAATTTGGATCATTTGCACCATGTGGATTCATTTGGAAATTGTGTCGGTTCCATTTAAAAAATTTCGAAGTCTCTCCTCCAAAACCTTCATTTGTTTTTACGTTCAATTTATTATTCAACTCACGAAATCAGAACATCCAACGGAATATGAGAAACTGAAAACGGCAATAACGTTTTGTCCATTTTGCTATTTTTTCCAAAATTGCTAAAAATAATTAATTTCAACAAAACGGGATAAACAGCGATCCGATTCACAAACTGGTCTGCACCGTCGAAAATGGGGAGGTTGGCAAGTCTAGTAATATAATGATTTATAGACCTATACCTTAGCCGCATTTCTTGACATTTGATCTGATCCAGACCCAGGTGCGATGAAATCCGGTATCGGTGGAATTTTGGTGCAAATCGCCCGGTTTTACATAAAACAGTACCATGAACATGCGATGCGGCACATTGATGTCGCGGTAAATTTCCTTCAAAAATCGTCCGGTAAATATTAGCTGATGGATAACGATTTTTCATTTAAAAAAACCCAAAATTCTGCAAAATATTTGAAAAAATTGTATATTGGGTCATCTTTAATGAAGTTAAACATTTAATTAATGCTGCGTGGTTTTTCCTAATCGTTCTACTACTAATAATTTAATCATGGCCGGAAATTTGATACCATATCTCACCGAATTTTACTTAAGAAATCTGCTGATATGAGTCTCTGGACATAAACAACAGGTTAAATTCATGGCTTTTCGTCACGGACCATTGTGGCTAATAAGTCTGGTGTGCTTCATAAAATATTTAAACTACAATCGCCTGAGATTAAAAGGCTACTTCATGATGAAACTTCCCTTTATAAATTAATTAAAAACTTGTGTGGCGTCATCATTATATTACCTGAATTTTTATGCACCATTACACAGAGTTAGAAGGGCAATGTTATTTTTCCATACTTTTCAATAACTAATCTTGGCTTTGCGATCCCTTTATCTAGGTTGCAATCAAATCATAATGAGGTTTTTCTTGATTGTAGTTTAAACCTGCGGTCCTTAAACCTATTGAATTGTTAAGTACTTAATCGCAAGTGTATGGATGTCCTATTCGTGGCTATGTGTAACATAAGTTAAATCGATTGTTTCATAATGAAAGCTGGGTATTTTTATTTATACGTAGGTACACTACACATTTTTGTTTAGTTGAAGTATTATTATAATTACTGGTAATAACCCGTCAAAAAATGACGAATGTTTTTCATAAGCTTTGTCTATGGTGCTCTCCAAATTTTTTTCTAAGATTTATTCTATACACAAAAAACAACAGAATGATAACTCTTCACTAAAAATACGTTCCCTTTTATATTATGAAAAAAGATTTTCTAAATCCACTTGAATGCTGTAGGAGTAACATGAAACAAAACAATCATGCTACACTTGTGATTTGGCCGCCTCAATGATGTCCCTCCAAGAGTTCGATCGACGATAACACAAAGTGATCGAGCATGTTGAAGTACTTTTCAACGTTGTTCGTTTGTTAAGTAGGCGGTCTCCCGCGAGATTCAACTTTCGGTGATGCCGATTACAAGGCCTGTTTGATGCCATCATACCACCATACAATCATACCATCAAAAATCGCACCATTAAACCATTTTACAATAATATTATACCATCATACCGATATACAATGAAATTATACCACCTTACCATCATACCATCAGGCCATCACAACATTATACGATCCCATCACGACATCATACCATGATACCATCGTAGCAGTCGTACCATCTTACCATCATTCCATCACATTATACCATCATAGCATCGTACCATGATTCCATCATACCACCATACCATCTTACCATCATAACATTATATCATTATTCCATCAGATCATACCATTATACATGTATTGTATAAAAATTATCCATCATACCATAATACCGCCATATCATCATACCAGCATAGCAACATACCATCATACCAACATACAATCATACCACCATAATATCTTAAAATCACATCATCATATCGTCAATTTATCATACAATCATACCATTAAACCATCGTACCATCATACCATCGTACCGTCATACCATCAGATTATCAAACCTACATTTCGTCATGCCATCATACTATCATTCCATTATACCATCATATCATCTTACCATCTTATCGACATACAGTCATACTATTAAACTATAACATCATCACACTATCGTAGCATCACACCATAATACCATCACACCATCATTCCATCATGCCATCATAACATCTTATCATTTATCAATCACTACATTTTGTTGCTAACTTCATGCTTTACAGCCAGACATTCAGACGTAGAAGGTAATTATTATTATTGGATTAGCGCATAATTGAATTTTTGTCTGTTCGCTGTCTAATTTTTGGAATGATTAAAAAATAATAAAATGTGAAGGCAGACGTCGCGTTGATTTTTGGGTTTGTTTCTCGGGTCTCAGTAGACGACTTAGGAACTTGTTTATTATGTTGGTACTTGTAGGATGTTAAATCCATTAGTTTAGTAAAGTGCCTATTTTCAAGATTATTTTAATTTTTTAGATAATTTAAGCTATCTTGCTTTAAGCCGAAGTGTCTACCTTGACAAACAAATACCTCTAATATTTATCTTCCTCTCTGATTTCTTCAAGTTTTTCGCAATACTTTTAACGTCTCACCTTAAACCGTAGCCATCAATAGGTTTGTTGATGCGGAATTACAGCATGTAATTTATTAATCATCACTACGAGTCGGTGACAATCTGAAAGAAAACTGCTTTTTCATGGTCTAGTGAGTTTTCGCCAAGTGAACATAAAACACATTTTTTTTTCATTAAATTATTATATTACCAATTGGATCGTTATCCACAAAAAGCCAGGTCCGTTTTAAGTAAACAGTCTGCCCATGAAAGCCTATAGTACTGAACTGAACGGTCGACCTCATGAATTCTAAACCAACAACGTTTTGTTTCATTAAACTAATTGTGCAGAGTTTGTGATTTCTCTATATATATGTACATAAAAAATGTAACCCTACTAGACAAATTGGCAGAAAAGAAAGATTCTTGTCTGGATAAAAAAAAAAAAATTAATTTGTTTTATCAGATTATCGTCCACACAACAGATACATATTGCACGTGGTTTTTATTTTCGGTTTTCCATTGCACTTGCGCTTTTATTTAATAAATAAAAAAACAAAAATTCATTCGCCATCCCCTGTACATGTGGATAAAAATTTAATCGCCCTAATTTAAAATCAACTCTTGCCAAAATAAATTTCAAATGTGTAGACAGATTTATAAATCGATGCTATATGTACAAAACCATACATCATTACTACTATTAATGCATGCAATGATCTGTTGTTTCAAATTTATCTTGAAGCTACAAAATCAATTTATTCAAGATGATAAACAAGAAAAAAAAACAAATGATTTATCCATCTCTTCAATAAATATTTTTTTTTTTTTTTTGTGATGAATCACAATAAATTTTTCCGGATTATCCATATCCCCTCGAATCAGGATGAAATTGTAGTCTAATCAAATCGAGAGAATAAAAGAAAACCAATTTAGATGGGATGAAGTATTGATTATGAATGATATAATTGAGTATGTATAAGTATATGTATAAACATTCGAGTGAACAGGATGATGATGACGAAGAATTTCCAGTAAATTTTGTAAAACGTAGTTAAAACGGAAGAATCTAAAGGAAGTTTTAATCACTTTAAGGCGCCAAAACATAAACTTCCTATATGTGTATGAAATACCTACTCCTATATACATACTTTTAGTAAACACACTACATATTTACTCTTTCCATCTATTGACAATTTTTTGCTTTCTACTCGGTATATGTTTTTCTATTATTATTCGCGCTTATTTGCAATTTAACGATTTGTCTAGTGAATAAGTGATTCATTGTGTGGACGGGAAAAATTAAAATAATTCTGTTTATTTTGCATATAAAAAAATAAAAAAACGCGAGAATTGAAAAATATCCTGTTGTATGAGTTGAATTTAAATATGTAGATTGTAGTTTTTTTTATTACCAGTTGATAAAATGTATAAAAGATTTATGTCGTTGTATTTTGTATATAAACTATAACAAAGATTTATCAAACGATTTGCTTTATACTGCATATTAGGTTGGAAATTTCTTATTCGCGGATGAGTATGAACGAAGCAACGGACGGTGACCGACCTAGAATTTAGCACCTCTCGACTAATGAAAAGTTAGCAGATAATTTTCATTCCGGAAATGCTTATTTTACAATTCGTGTCTTGGCTTATAAGGAAATTATAATTTCACGTTTAGTGTCGATTCAATCAGTAATTGTTGCTAGAAAAAATGTTCGAAACATTCCCGCAAAATGGTCATCTAGGTGGTGAAGCTGGCTGGGGCGAATCAAGTTGATATTTGTTATCAGCTGCGTATCTAGTAGTTTCCACAGGTGTTTTTATTACCTCCACACGATGACTACCGGGCAACTAGCTCATTATTGTCCTTGACTGAATTATGAATTGTCCTTGAGAACCAACCTGGCAGGAGGTCCAGTCTAAAAACTAGTTCAGTCTGTAACGGTGTATCCATTTATTTGGCACCCTCCGCATTTATTTGGGCTTTGACTTTCAAGTCAGTAGGACTTCAAACTTTTTTCTTTAGTAAATTTATTGAATTTTTTCACAATTTTTATTTCAAATTGCGAGTTATGCCGCTGTTAATCCGCTGTAAAAATCGTTCTGTTAAATCGCTGTAAATCGATGATGTCCTTGCCGAGGTCCTTTGACGGCGAGTAGAAAGAGTATTCAAGCAGAATCTAAACGGAGAAACATCCAGCATTTGTGAGGTGTTGTGACCCTGGCTAAAAACCATTAATTTTTATTTTTTAATACATAATTTGTTAATTATGTGGTTCATCATTTGCTGTACACTACATTATAAATGAGCTTATACGCTCAAAATCTAGTGTATAACATGGAGAAAACCTTCGTGATTAAATAAATAAAAATTTAAAAAAAAAAATTTAAATAAATAAAGAATAAATAAATAAATAAATAAATAAATAAATAAATCTCTGGCTTAATCAGCCTATCTACCACCATATGAAGATGTTCCGTAGATACCACCTGCAATTCTTAGAGGTGCTTTAACGGATACTCAAAATCGAAAAGTTGGTGTCGTCCTGGGTAGTGATGTGCACTCACAACACACAATATGGGGAAGTACGGGTATAAACGAGAGAGCTGAGTTACTTCTTGGTTTTATTCTTAGTACTAACCTTCAAATATGTAATTTTGGGTGTGAGCCCACTTTTATAACTAGAAACAGGTAAAAGGTGCCAGATATCACGGAAAGGAAATGCCGAATGCTTTTATGAGTTCAGGCGTTGAAATTCGAATAGGAGTTACCAAGGAGTATCCAACGAAGGCTAAGCTTGGCGAGTCCTCCATAAGCAGATTTGTAGGTGTGGCCACTATGCAAGGTGGAGTCTTATCCCACCTTCTTTTTAACTTGGTCATAAATGACCTGTTACCGGACCTGGAGAGGCAAGGTTTCAGGGTGATTGCTTATGCGGATGACGTTGCTATTGTCGTCTTTGGTAAGTATCCTTATACCTTAAGAGAGCGCATGGAAAGCGCGCTTGGTTTTGTTTCTAAATGTGCCAACAGTTATGGGCTAAATGTTAATTCACGTAAAACTGAGGTGGTCCTCTTTTCTAGGAAATACTAACTTCCTCAGATTCATCCTCTTACTTTAAATGGTATTAGTTTTACTCTTACTGATAAAGCAAAATAGCTGGGTCTCGAACGCTACATAGTGTACTGCCTCTAAACCGCAGTGACAAGGCCCATACTTTTATATGGGATGTTGTTAGGTAGCCAGCCTGAAATAGTATGGCTAACCGAACGTTGCTGATGAGAATTCATAGAACTTCCACCTTGTGTATTAGTGGTGCACTCAGGAGTACACCTAGGAGTACACCCATATCAAAGTTTATGAAAAACTCGAATAAAATAATATAACATCATGCAAACAATTCAACGTTATGAACATTTCTATACAACTCGAAAAAATATCACAAACTTAGATATTTGAAAAGTCTAAATTCATAGAAAAATGTCAAAAATGTCGGATGTTTCAGGGTATCGAAAGATCAAAAGTTTCCATTAATCTCGAAAAATCTATTTAATAAATTCATTCTGAATATAATAGAATCATTTCGTAAAGAATGTAAGACTGTAAATGTGTGAAAATCTCGAATAACCAGACTGTTTTGAAACACCGTAAGTAAATCTTTAAAATATCATGTAACTCAGCATCAACAAAACTCAAGCCGAGCAGCACAAGTCGGATTTACAAAATGTTGTCTTAAATAATTCCTTACAGAGTTTGTTGGTCCTAACTTTTTATTTTCTTTGTATTTAAATCAAAACTAATCTGTGCATTTGTGTTTCACTATTATGATAGACTAGAACAAAATTCCGAATTTTTTTAAAACGGCTAAATAAAGCAAGCTTCTAAGCCGCTGCTTCAATATGCGAACAGAAGTTGTCGAATCCGGAAACACAACAGAACGTGGCTTATTAAAATTTTGAAATATCTCGTCAAATTACAAAAATCAAAAGGAGATAAATCCAATTGTCCGTGTACCCTTTCTAAATCGCTAGACCCAGACCTTCCGGGTTATTACGCAAGAAGTACCGACCATTTGGCGTTCGTCAGCTAACTAGCTTCTTGCAGAAGTACATATGTAATATTATAGTATCCTTTCAGCTTTTTGTGATATGGCCCGTGCTGGCAAGTCGAACCAGCTCATCGCCTTTTATATTTCGTATACTATTGAAATGCCATGGCATCCATATCAGATCTCGTTTTATTTATGTTTGATAATTTTTTTCAGTTCTGGATTACTTTTAGACGACGCGAATATCACTAGCTGATATTATAACATTATTAAAAACGCTACAATAGGTGGGGAGGCGGAAGAAGAGGTTTATCAGAAGTTCCTCACACAATACCCCATCACCGATTTCGCGTCCCTTTTCGAACCATTCGTGAAGAAGTTTATAACTCCTGGTTTGAGAACTGCATCCATCAGCCAGTCCTCTCCGGAGGGAATCACAATCAGGAATCTTAAATCAATAGTGATGAGATAGTATAGTCGGTATTCTTAGGAATCTCTTTGTTACACGGAATAGATGAGTGCCCTGCATTGTTACAGGTCCGCATTAAGATCAATTTCAGGCGTCTTTTCAGTATATGCTGTCAACTGATGGGCAGCCCTCTCGAAGTCCTTCGGTTCCAATGCTACTGTCTTTCTAGCAGACTGGATGAATAATTAAGTAGGGTCCAGCACAAAAGATCTTTGAGGTCGCAGTGCGAGGTGGCAGAACGCCCACATGGCCCTTCAATATTAACAAAAATAATAATGGGTGTGAATGTTATCCATTTTACGACCACATCGCACCGTTCATTACGAAGCAAGGCTACTTGAATGTGATATTTACACAACACCGGGCTATCCAACTTTACATAAAGAGTAATATTAGTTTTGGTACGCAACTTCACAAACCATTACGATTAACTAAAATGGTTATAAATATGTATTTAGTTTTCATCTTTTGAGCCATTTTTTTGAGACAGTTTAGGTTAAAAACCTCGACTTTTCAAGACATTTAAGCTCGACCACTGTTAGGTGCAGTTATTAGGGGGCGTTTTAATATTCGCATATAACTCATTTTCCGGCTCCGGCCATACAATATTCAACATGCAGGCTATCAACGCGAAGCACAACCTTAACCCTCAAATTTATTACTGTCACCTTCAGCAACCTCAATATCAAAACTTATTTATACCCCCCTGTACTTTATATAATTTACAACGACCGCCTAAATTATACCCCCATTATCGTTTCCTCCACAGCGACCCTTTGTTGGGACCGTCGACAAATCCGTTCCGCGGCCTCCTTCTACAGAGTCGTCGGCGCAGTCCCATCGATGTGAGGTTCACACAGGTGACACCAGCTTTTTTAGAATTGCACCCTATAGCTTTCAGCATTCGTGCAACCCCTCAGCGCTACCCCAGACGCCCAATGCGGCACTCCCATCAAATGTCATCATTTTTTAGAAGCTTTTTAAGTCGTATAACTTTTTATTGTTCACCATAGGAATCCATAGTAAAAATGATGTTTTTTAGCTTCAACTTTTTCAATAAAAAAAGAAAAAATATTATGAAACGTTTATATAAAAGATCTTTAACAACAACATACAAGAAGGCTATATTGGTATTAAATAAATATTAATTGCAGAAATATTAAAATTAAATTATGTCTAAAATATATTTTTCGAACTTTCATTTTGAAAAATACATCAAAGTTGACTCTGACGAATTAAAATAGTACTTGCTAAATTTATCTTTAGTTTTACTACTAAACATTAGATGTCTAATTTGTTTACAGAAAAATACGAAACAAATTATTTAATCACAAAATTATCACACGTTCTTAATATTTTGTGAATTTATTTTGCTTATCCTAAAATTTTTGAACTTGAAATTTCTCCAGTGGTTCTATTCTGGGTTTTCGCGGGGAACAGGAAATTGCTTATCTTTCACATTTTCTAGCAGTTTTGAATTTCGCAACCAGAGAAAAATATTTTTGGGGGAATTAATAATTCACAATTATTGCAGTTTTGACAACTATTTTCCTCCATTCATTTAGCGGATGAATATTATTTTATTTATAAATAAAAACAAAATAATGTCAGAAATTCGGGTAAGATTATTTTAAAAAAAATTATTTTGGTAAATTTTAATTTTAAAAATTTATTAAAAATTAAGGGGAAAACTTATCGATCTGTTGGAAGCAGATATTGCGCTGGCAAATGATCGGTGGGTACTTATTTGAATATTATAAAAGTTTCATTACTAAGAATTATTATTTTATAGTTCTGATAATTCGTCTGCAAAAGAAACCATCTGGAAGGGCTGGCGTGTTATTGCCGTTCAATTAAACGCACTAAGCGGTGCAAACACAGACCCAGATAAATGGAAAAAAGCTTGGATCGATATGAACTAAGTATACTGCGTAACTTAACTAATTAAATATTAAGTTTATAAAGCGCTTTACCCACTGAAAAACGAAAAGAAAAAACTTATTTAGGTTTTTCGATATAAATAACGAATTATATCTTTGCTGATGAGAAAATGAAAATTTAAATTTTCGTCCGAAAAAATTATTTAGAACCGAAAAAATTTAATTTTCATTTTCTCAGCCAATTAATACGTTTTTGAGTTTTTTAAATTGAAAATTGTATTGTATGGTACGTTCGATCAAGAACCAGAAGATTTTAACGAAAACAAAGCAATAATTTGTGATTTATGTATAATCTATGCAATCAATTATCCCTGGAAAGTTAAATTTTTCATAGAATCTAAAAATAAAAATTTTCCGGTTTTACTTATAAAGAGTTACACAGAATTACTGTAATTTAATATTATTGATTTCTGCAGTTGTTTGAGGAAACCTTATAAAAGTGCAGAACTCGTTAATTGCACGACATACAATTGACTGCGACAAACAATTTAAATAATTTACCATAATTTTCTTTTGAAAGGTACTTAAAATAATATATGCCAACATTAAAACATTAATTTCGGTTAAATCAAATAATTAAATCAAAACGAACCTTCTATAAGAAAACTAAGAGCTGCAAGTATTCGTGTTTGCTTTGATGTACCTATAGTTTCCGTAGGGGTGCAATAGAATCACGGAGCGAAACTGCCAGCTGTTATGGCATTCTGTATAAGTCAAAGAACTCTTTTTCATATATATCGAAAGGATTAGAATTGCACCTTAATTGGTTTCTCTGTACCCTTAGATTATATTTGCTTTCGTTTTCATCTTGCTTTACGAATGATACCAGCCTTCGACTCATTGTTATTAATTTATACAGAAAAATTCAAATTAAATTTAAAAAAATTATGTAAAATTTAAATTACAAATAAATAAATATATTGTTATGTTTTTGCCTTGTCAATCAAGGTTCGTATCACTGGATTGTGTATAAAACAAAATCAATTCAATTTATCACTAACGAATTTATTTAGTTAACACAAGAATTATTGCAACACAATTTTTTAACTATAATTCACAAAATCACATTATTTAATTTTTACACAATTTTGCTGTACACTTATAATTTTTATTTCACATTGAAACACTTTTTAAATCACTTTTTAATTCCTTTTTAATCATCACACTATCGCTTACCAAACACTAATAATTCAATTCGACTTCGTTCGCCTTTTTATATACACAAACTAAACTTCTAGAAAGTTCATGACTTTCCCAGTAAGAATAGTGTAGAAACATTTAGAACATTTTTATCATGGACAATTCCATTTTAGTACAGTAAAACATCGGGCTATTAATTTAACTTATTCTACTACACCCTAGGTGTCACCCTCACAATATTAATAAAAGTAAAAACAAGAAGTTTTCGAAATCTAATTTGTTTAGATATTATTTTATATTTTAAAAAATATATTCAAAAATACAAATAATTGGACTTCCAATATCCCATGTAGAAAAATGTAAATAAAATGAATGAAAATAAACTTTGTTTAAATTATTAATTAATTAATTTGAAAATTTTTATTGTGAAATGTTACTTAGAAAATAAAATGCTAAAAATATTTGAGATATTTTGAACCATTTGATTTACTGTAATTTTCCCTCCTCACTTTCGGGAATTATGAAAAAAGAATAGGAAAAAAATATTGCAATTTTTCCATAATTTTCTGTTCCCAGGGAAAAACCAGAATAGGGCCACAGGTGGTAATTTTTGGTTCTTTTTTACCAATTTCCTAATGCCATCAGTCTATGTAATGTCTATGAACTTAGTGATCACACGATTTGTAGTAAGTTTTTATTTGAATTTAAACAGAATGCTGTTGTTATGAAAATTTTTGCAATTTTGGTTTAAATAAATCAAATGTTACAATAAAATAACAACGATTTTCTTCTACGATGTTCTTATATGTTAAAATTGAAACATTCAAGAAAATATCTCAGAAATCATAATTAATAATTTGTAACGTTTTCATTTAAAAATTTGTCTTAGGATAAAAAGTCATTTCCGCTAAGTTTTATATGAAAAGTTTGGTTCTTTCCTCGTTTCTAATTCCTTTAAAAAAGCTTCGTTTTTTCTACTACGTCTTGCTATATTCTAGCAGAGGCTACTGTATAAATAAGAGCCTACAGTATCGACTGTATTTCTTACTAAGCTTAAAATAAGGTACATACAATTTTTTGTTTACTGTGAAACTACACTAAGCGAAATTGAATTAGCCTCGCAGCATTTTTTTAAAATAAAACTTTTGCATTAGGTTAAAAAAAATTAAGCAACATTTATTTTATTTACTTCCTACAATAGAAAATAGAAATTATAATTTTTTGAAAAAGACTGGCAACAGAATTAATTTCAGTACTTCAAATTTCATAAAAATATGCGAAATTGAATTAGCCTCAATTCATGGACCATTAGAATTATGCTTAAATTAAGTTGAAATCTAAATTTATTTTATGGTTTAATATTTTCTATATCCACCTTGGTTCTTAATCACCTCAAATAATCTATCAGGCATGCTTAAAATTAATTTGTGAAGAACTTCTATTCGAATTTCAATCCAAGCTTCTCTAATGCGATTTTTTAATTCAGCCACTGAACCATACTGTTTCCCATTCCGATAAACTTCGCGAGAAAGAATACCCCATAAATTTTCAATAGGGTTCAAGTCCGGGCTGCAAGCTGGCCATTCCATCACCTCAATATTCCGTTCACAAAACCATTTTTTTGATTCTTTCGAATTGTGAATGGCTGCATTATCCTGTTGAAAGATATAATGGGCACCCATAAGATCTTCCGCGTGCTCAATTGGGCTGATTCCCAACATATCGGTGTAATCTTTTGATTTCATTCTTGTAGAAATCCAGGCAAGCGGAAGTTTTCCGTTGTAGCAAAATCCACCCCAAATCAACAGCGAGCCCCCACTAAAGTTCCTGCTTAAACGGATTTCTGTGTCTTTCCTAAGGTCGTGCCAGTAATATTGCGAACCATCTAGACCATCCAAATTGAATTTTTTCTCATCGCTGAAGAGCACTGTTTTCCTCCCAATTTATATGAGATCTTGCAAATAATAATCGGGCTGCTTTGTCAGTTAAAGACGGTTTTGCAACTCTTTTTCTCCAATCAGTTAACGGATTGCTGCGTAAAATTTGTTGTACTCGACGAACCGTAACTGGTAGCTGCATTTCTGCGCGGATTTGCGGAGCGGTCATATGTCTATCGACAGCATTATGAAAAATACGACGCTTACAGTGGTCGTTTATTTTTGGTTTAGCCCCACTTTCACCATACTTTCCGTAGGACTCCTTTAATTTAAGGTTGTTTTTGATAATCTTTGGCGACCTGTCCAGTTTGGCTGCAATTTGGCGGTTTGTTAGGCCAGAGTGCTTGTAGGCTTTAATATGCAATAATTTCCTCGACCGTCAATCGTTTCTCCCGCCCCATTTTACAATCTTTTACAAAATAATTTTTATATTCAATAAAATCGATTCTTCACAAAATCTAACACGTACGGAAAATATAACTTGCTGATTTCCCCAATTATTTCAAACTGACTTTATTATCTTTTTTTGTTTTATTTTCTAGAATAATATTTTATGTTACAAATTGCTCTTTGTTTTTAATTTCCAAGGCTAACTTATGTTTTTGTAAAAAAAAAAAAATAATAATATTTGGAATTTGTCAAAGTATTGCAAGTGAGGCTAATCCAATTTCGAGTGTATATGGGAAAATAGTTATTTTCATTTATTACAATTTTAGTTTATTAGAAATATAGTATGAGCTTTTGTTTTGTTTTTATACGAAAATATTCATGAAACATGTAATTTTGTTGGATTGAAATATCGAGTCATGAAAATGTTTATTTCTTAGTAAAAATCGTATTCAAAAATAAGGTATTTTTGAACTTTAAAATGTTGTTGTTTTTGTAATGTACGTCATAAACTCATAACTCGAAATTTATAAGCAATACAATAATCATCTCTTTTATTGCCTCCATCAAAGCATTCCTAGATATACAAGGCGTCAGCATAAATTCGAACTTAATATAAGGAGGATAGAAAGACAAAAAAAAATTAATTTTTCATACAAATCATACGAAAAGTTATGTTTTTTTAATATCGTTTTTCTTAAATGAAAAAACCTTACAAAAATGAATTTTGATTTCTACGTTATCAAGAAGCATAATTGATAAATAAATGATTTAAAAATCAATTAATAAAATCTTGTTTATAAATATTTAATTAATGTTTTATTAAAACCCCTTTATTTACAAACACATCTTTACACCTCATGACGTCATACCTTTCGTTCACACTTTTTTTATAATAGAAAAATGTCAATAAATAGCAAAGACGTTAAACTAAAGAAGAGAAACTAACTTTTTTTTTCTTTTATGTAAACAAACCATTTAGTTTTTATTGTTGTTAAAAAGTGGTTGGGCGTAGTTTGTTCATTTCTAGCTAGTACATATATTGTATTTTAAAGTCTTTGATAAATAGTAAGTAAGATATTACGTCATTTATTTCGTTTTTATAATTTTATACTGTATTTTTCACATGAGCATACAAAGAAAAAGTAAATTTGAATAATTTTTTTTTAATTATATTAATCAAATTACTAAATTTAAGTTATTGGTTCTTATGGGAAATCGTAATATGTATCCCTCTTAAATTAAAATTGGTCTGAACCTGACGGCTTGTATATTTAGGAATGCTTTGCCTCCATTCAAATTCGAATTCGAATATCTTTTTATTGTTGTTCTGAATTTGCAAAGCATGCTAGATTGTTTCGATTTTTTGTTTTCTTCACGCTCGTTGTATTGATTTAAGTTTTTCTGTTTGACTCCTTTTGATTTATTTCAATTTTGATTGTTGAGCGGAGACGTGTTGTCTTTTTCCTTACCATTGGTTTTCGATGTGAACAAATCATGACGTCATTAAATTGAATTTTCTCTTTTTAATACATATTGCTATTGTTGTAGAATGTTTTTTAATTTAATTTCCCTTATTTTCTTTTGATTATTGCTGAAAACTAGGGAAATTTGAGAACTTATGTTTTAAATGACTAAGACATTGAGTTGTTTTTTAGCGATTTCAGAAAAAATTATTTAACTGGGTTTAACTTTTTATTCATGTTTTATCGTCAATTGAAATCGCATTTTTTCATACAAACTCTATGAAAATAAATTATTTGTTAGTGTTTCTATGTCCCTTATTTTGAGTTCATTTTTCACATGCCGGCTCTATTTTCATAAAGATGGTTCTGATTCTAGGTTGCTTTGATTAGAAACGAGGAAAAAACCAAACTTTGCATAGTAAAGGGAGAGAAAATCTCGACGGAACGGAGAAGGGATTACGCATAGAACGCAAAAATTAATTTAGTACTCAAAAAATAAAAATTTTGCTGACAATCTCGGTGCATGTTTTGTGACATTAAAATAATGTTAAACTATCTAATATGAATTAAATCCTATTTTGTAAACCCTTTTTTTTTGACCAATTTAAGTTTTCCGTCGTAGTATAAAATCTACTAATCTAGTTAATAACTATAATTTAGCTACATATAAGCCGTTTAATGTGATTGGCATCTCTTTAATTTGAATAACTTTAGTTCCAAAGAATGTCTTTCATTTTGTACTTCTTTTACATCACAAAGTCACTTCAATCCGTTCTTCCGTGCAATATTGAAAATAATTTAATTTTAGTACTTGGTCTAATGCGCTTCGTCCGTCAACTTTGTCAATTCGTATATATTTTCATGTAATTTAACTTTTGCGCTATTGCAAGACTGCGCTACAGCGTCGAGACTATCTGAGGGGTAAAACAAAATGGAAGTTCGAAAAATATATTTTAGAAATAATTTAATTTTAATATTTCTACAATTAATATCAACTTAATATCAATATTTAACCCCTGTGGTCGGGGGGCACTCTCATGATTCGTAAAGTGCACCTCACGAGCATGTTGATATCCTTAGAATACCACCACAGCATCCAGTGCTTGTCGTAGGAGGCGACTAAAATGGTTGGATCGCTGGGTTAATACCCAGCATCCGTAAAACTTTTTTATTTTTATTTTAACGATTATTTTAGTTCATATATAATTTTGCCCGCGTTCATTTTTTAATATAATTTATTTTTTTTAAAAATTTTATTATTTCATTTTATATTTTTTGTTGGGTCGGTTTTTCTTACATTTTTGCGTACAGAAATGATTTACTTTTAATATGAACAACAATAAAAGAAAATCCCCGAAACATGCCTCTTCGGATCGCGGGGCGAGGCATAATCCTCGTAAAGACAAAATTAATAGCCTTAACATCCACTATACCAATGTCAGAGGTCTCGTGACTAACAAAAATTGCGCACATCAACATCTCGAATCACGAAAACCCGACGTATTAGTTCTAACGGAAACAAAAGTATCGTCGAACATCTACGAAAACAAATTCTACTTCAAGCACTACCAGTTCGAACAAGCTTTCGAGTTGCAACGTGGAGTGTGCATCTACATTAAAAACCACATACCGTACTCAAGACACAATAAGTACGAAATATTTACAAAAACCGCTTAAACTATTGTGCTTAAAATTTCCCTTCCTAATAAACTCCTTTTTTTAATTAGTTTATACAGATCTCCTAATCAGACGGATTCAGAAACGATTAGCTTCTTTGGGAGCTTGTCAGACAAATGTGACGATATTCGTAATCAACATCCCGAATGCGAATTTATTATGGTCGGTGACTTTAATGCCCACCATAAAGAATGGTTGAATCACAAAGATACAAATGTCGCTGGGTGCCATGCGGAATGGCTTGCCGTTTCGCTTGACCTCACACAGATTGTTAGTGAGTCCACATTTGAATGTCAAAATTCTAGAGGAGTTCATATTCTGGATCTCTGTCTGACATCAATCCCTCATTCCATGGAGGCCCATGTCGAAACTGGAATTGGAAATTCTGACCATAACTTAATAACCACAAAAATATCTGTCGAAACACCACCAGAATTTAGGCAGCAGCCAAGGCGTCTTTGGCATTTTAACAAGGCTGATTTTGATGGTTTACGGTCATTTTTTCAACACTTCCCTTGGGAACGCCATTGCCTACATAACAACAACATAGACGACGCCGTTTCCAGTTTTACTGACACCGTCTTACATGGAATGAATAAATTTATCCCCTCATCATTTTCCAATCCCAATCAAAATTTTAAAATATTTTCAAAAGAAGCCACCAAAGCTGCCAAACAAAATAAATCGGCACACAAAAAATATAAACGCAACAAAATTTCTTATGAGGAATACAAAACGATACGGAACACCTGCAAACAAACCTGTGGTAGAGAAGCGAAAAGAACCGACAGCAAGAAAGCCAATGTGGCTTCCGAGCTGAAAATCTCCGATCGCAACTTTTACCACATGGTCGCATCGGTTGCAAATATTTCGAAAACATCTGTTTCAGCATTGAAATGTGCTGACGGCGCTTTGGTGGTGGATCCATATTTACAAGCCGACTTATTGGCAAGCATCTTCAAATCGAACTCGACATTAGTTGTCCCAGATGGAATTAGGCCTCCATTGGTCCCATATTGTGGTTCTAAAATGAGCCCCGTCACCATCTCGGATGAAATCGTCTTTACTAATCTGAAGTCAATGAATGTAAACAAGGCCACCGGACCTGATGGAATTCCAGTTCGAATATTGAAGGAGTTTGCCAATGAATTGGCTCCAATATTATCTAAAATTTTCCTACTTTCATACAAGCAAGGCGACTACCCGAACGCCTGGAAGAGTGCAATGGTGCAACCCGTGCTGAAACGGGGTTGTGACAAAACTGACCCTTCAAACTACCGGCCAATATCAATTGTGTCAGCCGTCGCTAAAGTCTTTGAGAAATCCATCAATCAACATATAGTTAAATATCTTGAAGTTAACAAACTAATTTCGGATAGACAATACGGCTTTCGTGAAAGCCGATCCACGACCGATCTCCTGACGTACGTCACAAACAAATGGAATCTCGCCTTAGAACACCACGGAGAGGCCTTTGCAATCGCTTTGGATATATCCAAGGCTTTTGATAAGGTATGGCATGAGAATCTTATTTGTAAACTTGTGGCATACGGGCTGGACTCGATGACCACCAGGTGGATTAAAAGCTATCTCAATGACCGAAAAATCAGCGTCGTACTTAATGGGAGATCATCATCGACGCACTCCCCAAATGCCGGAGTCCCTCAGGGATCACCTTTGTCACCGACCCTGTTTTTGCTATACATCAACGATTTGCTGGATAGCACTGTAAACCCTATCCATAGCTTTGCAGATGATGCCACATTGCATTCTTCTATTTCATTCGAGGCGGAGCCTAGCATTACAGATTTAAATAATAAACGGTCAGAAGTCGTAACTTCTCTTAATTCCGATTTAAGTACAATATTTGAGTGGGGTAACAACAACTTAGTGCAATTTAACGAGAAAAAGACACAAATATGCACATTTTCACGTAAAAAAAGTCGCAACGACTACCCATTTGTGGTAAAAAACCATATCCTTGTGGGTTGCGACTCAATTCGACTGCTTGGTGTTCAAATAAGTAACAAACTCAAATGGAATGAACACATTGTTGCATTGGCTAAATCAGCTTCAAAAAAACTCGGGTTCCTAAATAGATGCAGAAGGTTTTTTAAATCGCATCAAGTTCTCCAGATATATAAAACCTTCATCCGACCATGTATAGAGTATTGCTGTTAAGTTTGGGGAGGTGCGTCTGGTACCACCCTCCAGTTATTGGACAGGGTTCAACGCCGCGCTATCCGAATAATACGGAATCCCAGACTTACCCAAGAACTAGACAGCTTACAGCATCGCAGAGATGTTGCAGAACTATGCGTCTTCTACAGATCCTTACATGGTAAATGTTCTGCAGAACTATCGGAGAAAATACCACCATTCGTTACAACAACAAGAGTAACAAGAGGAACAACCAATGCACATAGGTTTACGGTGAAGCTCCCGAAACCTCGAACTGAAGAAATTAAGCGCGAATTTGTATATCGAACATCAAAAAAGTGGAATTCGCTAATACACTTCAAATTTCCGGAGGAATACAAAATGAATAAATTTAAGGTAGTTATTAATCTTTACTTGAAGGATCGCGCATTGGGTGCAGAAGCTCTGACAGTTACAAGGAGCTAGGACCGTTAATAAGTCCGCTCTGCACCCAATTAAAATATGTATATAAAAAAAAAAAAAAAAAAAAAATATAGCTTTCTTGTATATTGTTGTTAAATATCTTTTATATAAATGTTTCGTATTATTTTTGCCTTTTTCGTTGAAAAACTTGAAACTAAGAAACACCATTTTTACTATGAATTCCTATGGAAATTAGTGAAAAGTTATACCACTCTTCTAAAAAATACGTGTCGTTATTATTATGGCTCTATACTCTAGAAGGTATACTCGTGACTATGTAAAAAAAAAATTAAAGTATATGAATTTGCACTAAAGCGATTATACTCGACGCGACTCAGAAGTAACAAAAAAAGTTGTTTCTTGAATTGAACTTTGACTTTCTGTTGTTGCTTAGTGCTAAAGTGACATCTTACAGAAATTTTAAGAAATAATATCCCATTTTTATTTTATTTTTATTATAATTTTGACGTTTCGCAAACCAAAATCCCGCTCTTCATCAGTTTTCTTTTTTACTCGATCTTCATTCATTTCTAGATTCAATTTATAATTATTTCTATAATAATTGAGAAATGATTATTGTGTCATAGATGTCAAAGAAATGTTAAAACGCGAAATCAATAGTGAGTTTACCTTGAGTATACTTGTAAGCGCGTTTTTGACATTTTGAAACGTCTGAGTACCGTCGAGGATATCTCAACCATTGGACTATTGCTTTGTATAATCTAGGCTGCTTTAGAAATATCCGCCGTCTAGTTTGCTTTGGAAATTTTACGACTTTAACCAATTATAGATTTTACAATTACTAATGCCCGGTTGCACACAAAACGAGTTAACCATTTGACAGCAATCTAATTGATAAGTCTAAACTCCGGTTAAAATTACATTTCGTTTTACAAAAAAATTTCCATGGTTAGTTTACAAATATGTCGATATTGTCGATATAATAAGATTTTACTCAACCCTACTGATAAAAAAAACAAAATATTCAATATTTTTATTTTGACGTTAATAAAAATTGTGTTCTTCTTATGATATACAATGAAATAAGCCAAATATATGAAAATTGAATTTCTATATAATTATTTTATTGAAAATTGTGATGCAAAAGACGCCAAATATAGTCAGTCTCATTACAACTTTGTATATAATGGAATTTTAAATAAAAATTTACAAAATTAAAAAAAATTTGATTATGAATTTATATTGAAATGGTTTTCCATTGGAGTGCCGATCGTCGGTAATTCGAATTGCTTTGTGACATTGATGGGATATCAATTAGATTTGTATCAACTTCTGCAAAATCCTAAAAATCGTCTTTCCATTCCACTGCTAAATTATGCAGAACAGCGGTCATTTCATTATATTTAAATAAAACATCAGGGCGTTCTGGATATTGCCGGAGTTTTGGAACGTGACCAGCTGACGTGAGATAAAAATTATCATTATCACTGTCGCTATCATTAAATAGTTGGTAATCTTTTCTTAGCATAATTTGAAAAATATTTTTAATAGTTTAAAATTGTTTTTAACATTTAAAAGTATCAATAATATCCGTTGAAACGCTAGTGACAATATACACAGAAGTTAAATAGTTATCTGCCCAATTTTGCATAGTTGCATTTAACTGAAGATTTAACTGACTGTTAAGTGTTGTGAAACGCTATTGTTACTAACGGCCAGTTAAATCAAGCTAAACTACTGATATGTTTTGTGTGCAACCGGGCATAAGAATTATTTTTAAAGGATTTATCAAACTATAGTATTTACAGTGTGTCACAGTCGTATTCGTAAAACAACATTAATAACTGAATTAGTAAAATAAAACGTATATTATTGTCAAATAAGTGTTAAATTTATTTTTAAATAAATAAACATAATTCAAAGGTCGTTTAAAAACAAGAATAAATAAAATTCATTTATTACAAATAAAAAAAAAATAATTAATTTCATTACTGATAATTAAAATCACATCACACTCATATTCGTAAATAATTACAGATATGCTACAAATCTGTTTATTGTCCAAATCAATATTTAGTTGGATACTTTTTACTTTTTTTTACATCTTCAAGCCGATTTGGTAATGACCGCACCAGTTTTTCACATACCTTGGGTTCAATTTTGTACCATTCCGTTTCCAATACTCTCTTAAGCTCTTCTTTATTAGTAATTGCGTATTTTGTTATTCTAATTTCCAATTCATGCCATAAATTCTCTATAGGGTTATCGTCTGGTGATTGTGGAGGTGTCTCAATGACTTTTGGGCAGTTATAAAGCAACCACTGTCTAGTGTCAAAGGCCTTGTGCTTCTGGCCATTATCTTGGTAAAAGACAAAATGGTCTTTTATACCCAAGCGTGCGGTGCTCTCTGGTAGATTTTTTCGCAATATGTTGATATACACGGTTTTATTCATGATACCCTCGATGAAATGAAGTTTGCCAACACCTGCCGCTGAGAAACAGCCCCATACCATCACGGAGCCACCTCCATATTTAACCGTTGGCTGCAAATTCTGTTTCTTCAGTTTTTCATTTGGTTATCTCCATACCATTTGTCGGCCATCAGATCCGAAAACATTATATTTGCTTTCGTCCGTGAAAAGCACGTTTTTCCAGAATTCAAATGTACGGTTTCTGTATTCTTTGGCAAACTTTAGGCGCAGTTTTCGATTTTTTTCTGAAATCAACGGTTTTTTCCTAGCAACTCTACCATTGTATCCCGCGTTTCTAATAGTTTGCCGAATAGTTTCGGCACTTATACTTTTGCCTAGTTCCGTTTCAACTTTCACTGCCATTGTTGGTGCACTTATTCGTGGATTGTTCCTAATTTCCCTCATAATATAACGATTGTCGAATTCGTTCAGTTTTTTCCTGTTTGTATTTCTCGGCGCATTTTTAATTCTATTTTCTTCTTTATACCGCTTAATAATATACTGAATAGTAGAAATACTTCGCTGAACAATTTCACTGATTTCTTTAAGTTTCTTACCCTCGTTATGATGAATAATCACCAACTTTTTGAGTTCTAACGTCGTTTCATTTTTGTTTCGTCCCATTTTGGCAAAATTGTAAAAATTTAATTTGCTCCTTTACTAATTAACAGCTCAAGGGTTACTAAAACAATACAAGATGAAACAAATAACAGAATAATACAAAATGACGAATGATTACGAACGATTACGATTAAAAGACGTAGTTTACGAATATGAAAGTGGGGTGATTTTTTCGATAACGTCATAATGTGCCTTGTTGTGTGTAAATGTGAGTAAATTATTTGATGGATTGCATTTTGAAAATAGATAACAGTAAGGCATGATAACAAACAAAAACATTTTTACAAATAGTTTCAATTTTTGACTAAAAATGAAAATTAATTAAAAATTAAGTAATTACGAATACGACTGTGACACACTGTATATTAAACTGCTTTTAACCCTAATCAGTACGGGCAAATTGGACCAAATGTATTTTAATATATGTTATTCGGGATCAAAAAAAATTGCAATGCCAAATTTGTACACATAATGGTAAATACCCTGGGTCACCATTTACGAAATAAAAACAAATTCGTACACGGTGAGTCTGGAAGACTCATTCCTCTATTTAACACATATATACTACAATTAGATGTGTTAGAAAGCGACTCTGACTGTGATGACGAACAAGAAGTATCTGAAATCCAAGAGATTCTTAGCACAATCTTGTTCGCTATTCATAAGCGACCAAGTTATTGTAAGCTCTACCTAGTTATCATAAGCCCCCTCCCTCAGCGCCGGACTAAATAAACAGTGTGTATCAGATTTGCAGGAATTTTGGTGTCCTCTATTTAGGAACATATTTACTAAAGATACACGTTAAACCCAAAAATGATTGACTGAGCTTTGACTAAAAGTTATCTGACTGAACGACAGTTTAAATGTTACTTTGTTTTAAAATTACATTTAAATTATTAAACAAATATTTAAAATAATTTAAAAATCAATTCGAAAATAGTTTTACCTTGTCTTTTAACGTTATGAAAAAATTGGTCAGTTAAACTAAATTAAAGTTTACGTGTTTTACTCAATCGACAAACTGGCTCAATTAATCAAATTTAAGTTGACCGAACATAGACTACTTTCAGATAACTTTCAGTGGAGTTTCCGTTTACATTTTGAATTTAAGTCAAACGTTTTTAGTCGGGTAACTTTCGGTTTAACATGTACCTTTAGTAATTGTTCAAAGCAAGCATGTCTTGCCACAGATTTAAGTTACTGTGCAACTAATATTCCGTTCGTCTCGCACGGCAAGGAGAAACCTTGACAAATTTGCTCCTTTTCGGGAAATTTGTGATATGGTAAATGCCAATTCTATAAAACTATCCCCGGAGAAAACCCCATTTTTCACAATATATATCCTCAAAACCGTACAAATGCGGGATGAAGATTTTGTGGATCTGCGACAGCATTGGTCTTTCCAAATTAATCAAAGATGTTGTTCGACAAGTTTTATCTAGTAGTAGTTCGAATCAGAATATTGAACCTGTACTTAAAAAACTAGGTACAACACAAAAGACGTAAGTGCTACATGTGTCCTCCTGAAAAATGTTTGTTCTGAACACTCGGAGAAAGTCGTGATTACAGTAGCTGTTTTAAGTAAATAATTTTTTAATTGTTTTTATATTTTAAATCAATTGTTTGTTATACACTGAATTCCTAAAATAAATATTGGAATATTTAATAAACTTCATTTTAATGTGAAAATAACATAGAGCCCTAGAGACTAAAATGACCCCTTAATAGTAGTAATAATTTCAAAAGATTTATTAAAAATAGAACAAATTTTTTTCCAAAATTTGTGGGATACCTAAAATAACCTAAAATAAAAAGTTCACATTTCACATCTATCTGCCTCATGTTTCCCCACAACTCAACTCAATCAATATCTAATTAATAAACCGGAAATTAAATCAAAAAGTTCAGGTATAAAAGGTGTTCATACATAATATAATTTGGTAAAAGGCGACAACACATTAAACAATCCTTGTATTGTTGTGAATATGAATTATCCCTACCAAAGCGCTAGAGACAAATTACATTTTTAGTTTTCCACACTGTCGTACAACGCAGCACACACATTTACAAATGCTACGAAACATTAGAATGAATATACGTATAAAGAAAAATAAAATTTACTCATATTGGTAAATTTGTTGGGGAAAAAGGCACACACACACACACATTCCACAAAAAAAAAAAAATATTTCATGTTTTCCTTTTTTTCTTTGTAACTTTTCACATTTTTCCTTTCTTTTCACATTTTGTTTTGTTGATTTTCCACATTTTTCATTCATTCCAGTTGATTTTTTGTTGTTGGGTGTATAGAGAAATTTTTTTTTTTGTGGGCTCTACACTTTAAGTTAATCTACCGGTTACTTTCAGTCTTTTCTTTGTTATTCGTATCCTTGCTGCTTGTGTGCTCTATTATTCATTCGGAATTTTTGTGTTTTGAATTTTTTTTTTTTCGAAATAAGAAAATTGAACGAAAAGAAAAGTAAAAATAATTTCTGTTATATTTCCTTATTATTTATTTCATTAAAAAATAAAAAAATTATTTAGCTTCTACTCGTAATAATATATTATATACCTTTTTTGGAACAGTAAAATTAATTTTTTTAACGTTCTTCGGTGGTTTGAAAACAAAAAAAAAAAAAAGTGAAAGTGAGTTTCGTGGATTTTCCTCGTGCGATTTAACCGTCTGTTGGATTAAAGTGCAATTTTTCTCAGTGAATAATAAATAATTGTGTGAATAAATAATTTAACCTGGATACATAAATTAAAAGGTGGAAATTTTTTTTTATCTTATATATTTAACATATTTTTGAAATTAACATCAAATAGACATAAAATTTTGTGCAAACGTGCTAGGATGTATGTATCACTTGACGTGAATCTCGATTAACAATTTATTGTTAACATCCTTGTACCTAAGCAAACAAAAAAAAAAAGTTAAAATTCAGCATAAATCGTTTTATAAATAGGATAAAATCAGCTTTTGTTTATCAAAAGTCTGTCAGTCTCGGGAAAAATTCTAAATACGAAGAAATCCCAACTCATCCCAATCTATTCCAATTTTTGTTTTTTTATTTAATTTTATTTTGAAATTTACTGTCACACTTAATGCGTCTGCGTACGATTTGTTTGTAAAATTCCCTTCTTTTTGATTACACATCAGTGTAATTTATTATTGTTGTTATTTTCAGAAGATCTATTATTGTTATTACAAATATTGTTGTTGGTCAATCATTGAAATATAATACGTATATTGTGCAATTATAAAGCATATTATTGTATTTGTTGAGGCTACTGTGTTGTTTTTATCATAAGTACAGGTTGTCGAGGAGAGTGTGTACACGACCAGAATTTCGATAGATTGATTATCCAAGATAAAGTTATTTTTCTTGTTATTATTGTTTTGGAACGGAAACGTATAACAATATTAAATTTCTTTGTCCTCGTGCTTTGTGGTGTACGTTGAACTTTAATGGGATAAAAATGTTTTTTTTTTAGGATATTATCAAAATCAATACCTTTAAAATGGAAAGTGTTTGCTTTTCCGGACTTGTATAATTTTTTTTATTTGTTTTTGATTTTAATGTAATTAACGTGGGTTTGCATGTCAATTTTCCAAAAAAACAAAACAAAAAACAATAAAAGAACATGAAAGTTAATTATGTTGTTGGCTTTTCCAGTTTCTCGAGAAAAATGAAAATAATCTGCTACAAATAAAATTAATGGATTTCTGTGAAAAGATTAAAAATACAGTATGAAGGAATAATCTTGGTTGTTAATCATGGTTGTTATCTTGGCTTCAAGTCAATTTTGTTTGGTCGGGTTAATTGTTTGAGACTGAACGCCACTTAAACGTTTATTTCGGGGGTTTTGACCTCTCCATGTTTACCCATAATCTTTGAAAAGTTGTGTTTATTATTATTGCCAGTGGCGGTTTTCAGATTGGGTATAGCTTTATAAAATGATGGTAGTCAAAAATAATATGGTCAAAAGTAATTATGAAAAATAGGGATTATCGAAATACAGGAATTGTAAAATTTTTAAGCTTTACAAAATTCTAAAAAATTGTTTTTAATATGCTCATTTCCACCAGCTTTATCAGCTTTATTAATAATATTATTTTGCTCTTGCAAAACGGTATATGGTGTGGCTTACGGTTACTGAAATCTGCCTTCTTTTATACATTTGGTTACCTTAACTGTAGCGGTGAAAAGTACCTCTCGTTCAAATTGATGAAATGCAAACCAATATAAATTACAATCAAGATGAAAATTCTGATAATAATTTTTGCCTAGAAAGTGACATTTAAAATATAAATCAATAATAATTGATATTTTACTTTTTATTCAAATCGCTTTCCGTTACATTTTCCTTATCAAATATTATGATTTTAATGCTATTTTCCGATTTTCCACAGTTAAAAAGTCGACACGTAAAAAGTATTAGGCTTTCTTATTTTCATCATATTTAACTAAATTTAAAACATTTCAGACCATTCCATGCATGTTTGGGCTGGTTCAAATTAAACATTTTCCACTGCTGGAACACTAAGAATTTCTCGTTACAGCTTTGTCTACATTAGCTCTGCAGTAAATTTCATTTTTATTAGATTCAAACTAATTTAAATCAAAATAATGTTTGCTTGGACCACGAAGTTTAAGCTTCTACAGAAAAACATAACATACCTACCGTATGGTCCTTGTTGCGTTCACGATAATAAATGGCTATGATTTAGTTGAGCTAACCATGTGGTTGCAGCGCAAATTTATATGACGGTTGTAATATTATTAACTAGAAAATAGCTTCATCTTTATCAAAGCTAATTTTTTAAACTAAAAAATGTAATAATTTAAAAAGTATAGCAATGGTATGAATTAAATAAGAAGTAATGAAATATGGCCAAACATTTTTGAAATATGGCCAATTAGCCTGTAATTGGCTATTTCTTACTCGAGCAAAAATATTTTTATTAATTCTGGCGCGCGGCGCCAAAATTATTTAGAAAATGGAGATTTAATATTAAAATTAGAATGGAAATGTCTATTTTCCTGCACGCGCCATTATTATCACTATTGATTCTGGAAGTGGTATTTTTAAACAATCGGAACATGGTCGGATTTTATTGTGCACGTATGGTACATCCACATTTGATGGATGGATATTGATTTTTAATGCTAATCTCACTTCCGATGCTTTTGTGATAAACATTAACATGCACTTTTATTATTTATAAATTATTTTACAGACATATAAATTAATAAAGTAGACATTTGATTATAAATCAATATTTACAAGCAAATGTCAGAAAATTGTTTATTTTTGTAAAAACAGTTGGTTTTTATATACATAGCCAAGAAACAATACGCCTACTAAGATTCCAAATTTATTTTTAGTAAAGGCACGCATCAAAATAAAGTACTTTTCATACCAGGCGCCTCGCCTCGAAATATTTAGTTACCACAAATGCGAAGCTGAGCCCCTTTCATACCGGTGGCGTTGGCTTTGAACATTCGGTTGCTATCAAATATTTTATTTAGGTCTATTTTAAACGTGAATTATAGCAAGAATTGAAATATTCTAAATTTGTAACGTACATATGAAGGGGTAACCAGCGAATCAGTAAGAATCATTACAGAATTTGACGAAAGTATTTCCTTACAGAATATTTGACATATCAGCCACCGAATCCGTAATAATTGACAAATACAGTATTAAAATTGTAATGTGAATAGCAAAATTATTATTTTTAAGAAGAGTGTGCCATGCAAATTTTGGTGTATTCTCTGACATTTCCTTCAGTTTGCGCGTTAATTTTCGCTCTCTTAAGTGACAGCCGAACTGAACGAACAGTTCTTAAAGATTCGCTGGTCAGTAACATGCACTTTCTGTATATCGCATTCTTACTTAAAGTTGTTACTGACTCGCTGGTTCACCCATGAGCTAGATTTTTGGGTAAGTATGAAATATTTGTGCAAAAAATATGATTTGTAGGTTATGTTGACAAAGCACTTCGCTTTGTACTACTTTAAAATGTCGCAGTCGAGTGTGGAACGCAGTCGAGTGTGCCTTGGCTTTGTGGATACCTTCATTGCAATATATATTTTTTTTTTAAATTATCACTTAAAAATAAATAAAAAACCACATCATTTCCGAGATAAATGCCATAGAAACGTCCCTATTGGAAAATGTCATCAACAATTTTGACCATCGGATCGACGACTGTAAATCCAGCCGTGGTGAACATTTGAGTGATACCATTTTTCATATATAAATAAAGTACCCAACTGGATTCAAAAATAAATGGTCCGTATTCTGTCGACCAAATTTTATCATGTTATGATGGTTATTATATTATATAACATATAAAATGCTGTTTTGGCATTTTGGTCAATTTAAATTTTATTATGTGACGGTATTTTCAATTTCATTGTATTAAAATGAGAATGAGAACTCAAAAAGCATTATCCAATACTATTTACTGCAACATACAACCTTTTTGGTGAAAAAGAATGGAAAAACCTGTTGGAAAAAGAGTTGCTCAAAATTTATAAAATTATAGCAACATTTTGGAAGGAAAAAATGAAGTTTTGAGTATCATCATCTCATTTTAATCTATAGATAAAATGTATTTGCACTTTTCCTCGTGTTTCTTTTGTTTTGAAATAGAACGAAAAGATTGAATGTAAATCAGCTATAAGGTATGTTAACCCAAGACTTAATTCCGTTTTTTGAAAAATGGCGTTTTCAAATGGTAGTACATAGTAAACGTGTTTCAATCACGATATTTTAAGTCAAACTCATTTTCTGCTAACTTCACCTCGTTAAATAATACGTCAAACCTGACCTAACAGACAAAAATTAAAAATTGGTTTTCTACGTTTAACTCTACTTAAAGATTTTGTAAACAACATCTGTAGGTTTACCATGTATTTCGATCAGTGGCGCTATTTTGGTTTTCCCCGGGAGGGAATTTGCGAATTGATTTAAGCCTGATTTCCATTGCAAATAAAAGTTTGTCAGTCAAAATAAAGGGAGATAAAAATATAAAATCGGTGGTTGTGTGAAAGAAACACAAAACGAAGTCAGTCAAGATTTTACTTACATCAAACGTGTGTTTGTATTAGTGGATCGCCATAATTATGGTCAAAAGTTATCAAAATCGAGGTCATTTTATGGTTATCCAACTAATATACGCACACAAATTTTGTGTACGAATGCAAATTTTTTTCCGCACACTAAGTTAATTAAAAGTTTGTTATTTTTTATGGTAAGTGTCATAAGCTTCTAAAATAGCTGTGATAATAAAAAAATATAAAGTTGGTGTACAGTTAAATTGTGATAAATTGGGATCAATTGTGATAATATCGCTAAATACTATTATTGGCAATTTAATAAAGTAATCGTTTTTTTTTAAATAATTTATTGGTGGTGAAAAAGCCAAATTAAAACTCCAAGTGATAACCAAAAATTTATTTTTTTATTTTTTTTTTTGCTGTCGCTGTCAAAATTTATCAAAATATTTGTGCTATAAAAAATATAAAAAAAAACATGTTTTATCTTTGTCACTCCAATGGATTTTTTTTTTGTCTTCTTTCGACTTGAAGTCAGTTCAGTCAATTATTCACAGTGGAATTCAGGCTTTATTGTGATTTTTAGTGCATTTTTGTATAATTTTTTCCAAAGCATACTAAATTTTGGGAAAAAACAGTTCCATTTCATAGCAATTTTGTTATTTTACGCTAAAAATTTGGTTGGGAATTATTTTATCCCAAAACTTGAAAAAATACCAATCGTCACAGTATGCTTTCGAATCCACTAAAAAATCACAATAAATCAATTCTCAATACCCCGAGAAAATCAGAATAGTGCCACTGAAAGTAAAACCGATCTGAAAGTTCATTTTGACTATGAAATAAATTTGATCTACTTTTTGTTCTCCGGTCACCGGTGACTTTCTACTACAGCTTAATTTAACCTCAAAAAACGTTTTTTTCGATAAATCTCGGCTTCCACTCCACTTTTTTTGATAAAATAAATTGATAATTATTCCTCATATAAAGTACAAGTAAATTAGATTATGAGGGTTGCATCTCTGTTTTCGCAAATTAAGGGGTGCTTTTAACTCCTAAAAACGGCTTGGTTGCCGAAAAAAAATATGGTTTCGTTAATGTCACAGAGTACATTACTAATAATGTCTGGAAATACATTATTAGTAATTGTTTCCATTTTTTTTTTAAATGCAGTTTTCGATCCGCGATTGGTTTGCTCCCGCGGATTTTTTAATCGACACATCAATCAATTTATTCGCATTTTTCATATATGTTTTTTAAATTAAAATTTCATTTAAACTGAATCTAATTAGTATTTAGTTTTGCATTTTTACGTAATTTAGTTAATTAAATCATTTTTAGTGTATTGTAAATAGTTTCTAGTGAACATTTTTTTGTTTACATTTTAAGTGGTGCGGATAACTTTTTGGTTTTCAGTTTTAGTTTCTAATTTGTATTTTTAAGTTTTAGAATGAGTTGCGATTATTAACTGAGTTCACATTTCACTTATATTTAAAAAACCATCGCCAAATTTAATATTTAATTTTATTTAAAAAAACAGCTGCAAAATCCAAAAAATTTTAACATCTAAATCCAAAAAAAAAAACTTGAATTTGATTTTTTGTGATAAATGAGTGCGTTTTATGCCAGACGTTTGACATAAATAAATGTATAATTATTATTATTATTATTAGGGGGGGGGGGAAGGCATGCTGGCGATCAGCCACTTCGCACTGCGACCTAAAAGATCTATTGTGCTGGCCCCTGCTTAATTATCCGTCCAGTCAATATTCAGGTTCTTAATGAACCTGACAATACTGCCTCCCGGTACGTGATACATACTATCTGGGCTTATTCCTCTCCCTCCTAGATGTTTACTACAGCATGTAGTTCCGCTAGAAAGACGGTAGCATTGGAGCTCAAGGTCACTCCCGTATATTGATACTCCTGCCCCGTATTCCGTTTGATTTCACTCTTACGAGTTGCTGGGAATTGCAAATCACCTGTAGGTTTTCCAGCTTTACTACAGGAAGGCTAAATAAAACTATCAGCCATTCATCTTTCGGCATATGCTGTTCCACCTTAGATTAGGGTTTTTGGTCAAGGTTTTCTCCTTTAGCGCCGTACTTTAGCCTGTGCCAAATGGCCAAAAATGTGCCAAGTGGCCTTAGTTACCAGTGGTTGCCGCGAGGAGTCAGTACGTACACTTGCGAATTGTGAACAGGTTACCCCTTACACAATTGTACCCATCACGCAACTGCCTAATGACGAGACCAGAACAGCTCACGTGATGCGCACCCTACTGGAAGGTTACGGAGCTGGTAGATTAATCTACTCAACTTTGGTCCCCTCCTTTAATAGTCGCCAAACCACCAAATAAATGTATAATAATTTGTGGGCTTTTCCAAGAAAAAAAAAATTCTAAGGGACAGCAACTTCAAATACGGGATAGTCCTGTAAAAGTCCGTAGACTATGGTTACCGTATAAGTCTTCAGAGGACAACGAACAAATGTTGCTGGCAACAAATTTAACAAACAAAATTAGGGTTTATCGGACTGGATCACCAAACCAACCACTTACAATTTTTTTTAAGGTGTTCCGTTATTTCGAGCAAGGTAATTAAAAGATGTCACGGGTTTTCTTAAATTTGGATACTACTTCCCCAATAACACAATTTGTCATAACAATTTAAATCTTCTACTTTAACCCGCCAAATCACAGACTCAAAATTAATGGTAGATTATTTAGAACTGAAACGTGTTGGACAGCGATTTAAATCGCATTCGTCATTTTCCATCTTCCTACTTAAACCATTCAGTTATACATCTCTATTATACTGTTGAAAATCCTTGAGAATTCTCCTTTCAGAGAACATCTACAATGTTCAAAATTTATTTTCTCAAAAGTTGTACCGTTTGTTTAGATACAACATTGTGAGCAACGTGAGAATTGGCTGATATAATTAAAAAATTAAACACAAACGCAAGCAACAATACAAAATCAGAATTAACGTTAATTATCTTTTGTGGCCGATATCCCACCTCCTTGTCATATAGCATTTCATTTTCAACTTCCTCCGCCCTAATAGCTTTATAATATTTTAAACGCAGGGATCGGAAAACCCTAAGATTTCGTTACGTTATTAGAAAAAATTCCTAATTTCTTTTTGATTACGTTATAACGTTATTTAACCATAAATTATGTGAAACGTTACGTTACATAACGTTATCTAGCGTTAGTTAATGTTTTTAACGTTATAGAACAAATAACGTTATCTAAAGTTAAATAAATTATTAACTTTTGCTTTAGTAAAGTTTTAACATTAGAACTAACGACCAGTCAAAATGAGGATCCAAGAATGAGGGAAAAAGTGAATTCAATAAATGTACAATCCGTCATTTTGATGGATAAATAGTTCTAGTGTTAAATAATGCTACCAGGAACAAAAACATTTTTTATAAGGTTATTTTATTTGGTTATATCAAAATTTTATAAAGTTATCTGTTATGGTTACGTTATAACATAACCTAATAGGTTTGGTTACGTTCTTTTGAAAAACTTCGCATTTTTAGCGTTTTTTAACGTTATTCGGGTAACGTTATATAACGTTATCCGTCCCTGTTTTAAAGGCCGTCCAATAGCAATTTGTCATTATGTTTTATATATCAAGGGAATTTATTTCTCACAAAAAATACCTTTAAACAATGTCATACAATTTCAATAAAACGCCACGGAAATAATTTATATTACAAAGCGCTTACACCAGTAAAGTATTTTAGGTAAAATTAGAAATTTAAATTCCAATTTCAATGTATTAACCGTACAAAAATATTTTTTCGATAATTTTATAAAAAAAAATTTATTACCTCGGAAAACAGTTCAACAAGTTTTTATTACTATCTTTGGTTAAAATGATCCCACGCAATGCTTCAATCGACTTCAAACTTGGTGAACAGATAGATGATGGATTGTCAAATTTATGTTCAATATAACAAAAAAATCGTCGGTCTTATTTTGCGGAAATCTGTTTCGCAGTTTTCTCTTCCACGTCTCCCCCAAATTTGTTCATCTTGAAACATTTGACATTTCTTTCAATAAATAATTCAGTCGAATTACACTAATTCTCTTAGAATTTTATTTTGTGTGGAATTGTACGAAGCAGTTTCTACATTATGCTCGATCACCCCTGACAATTTTTATTTTTGCACCGAGTAGCTTCTTTTGCATCATCATGTGACGGCCAGTGATTTACACCATCGAGCCGCGCTTCAATCAATGGCCGAACCTCGCCTTTAACAAACGGCCGAGTTGCTTCGGCAGTGGACTCGCTTTTTACTTCTTCCGATAGTCTACCTCTCTTGCGCGAATTTCGCCTTATGTTAAAATCGCACAAGGTTCTTCCAAGATTTTGTTTGAAATCTAAGCAACTCATTGTGTATTCATTTGCAATACTAGTTTTCTTAAACTCTTAATGATAAAGTATCCAGCTGCCACATGCTGTAATATCGGTAAAGTGGAATATGACACGAAGAGTCCACTTTTTGAATTTTATAAATATTCAATAATAAGAAATAAGTTTGTCGAGTAAATCGATATCACCTATCCCATTATTATAAAGTTGCACTATTTGAGGCTGTTTGATGTTTATGTACTCCTTCTTTTTTTTTTGTCGAATCTTCGAACATTTATTTTTTCTCACTGCGCTTAATTTCCGATTTTCTAAAATTTCAAAAAGCTGGTAGGTGATAAAGAAAGTATCAAATTATAATCGTTGACCAGGTTAAGTGTGTCTCTTTAAGTGTAAAATCACAGAAGCATCATGTCCAAACCTGTTACTGTCATAAGTCGACAGTTCCGTGTTTTCCCCTTGGTACAAAAAAAAAAAAAAATCATAGGGGAAACCGTTTTTGTCACAAAGAAAATAAAGTTTTATCCCCATGGATTAGGTTTACCTTTTACGTATTGTTTAACGTTTAAGTTTCCTCTAAACGGAATTATTTGCTCATCGATGGAAATAGTTTGTTTAACTGATCCTTCTCTGCTGTCGCTTAAGTTATTGTTGATTAGTGACCGCATTTAACAAAACTTTGTTTCTGCAATCATTTGGTATGTCCATGTTGTTTACTAAATGAAAATTTGTTCGAAGCTGATAAGAACAAGACTTCACCGACGGTATCGATTCAATGCTTTAATATTTGCTCCAGTACATTTTTATCTGGTGTAACTTCATTGTTCCGTTTACTCATTCTGCTACTTTTTGCTTTCTTTTCTGCGTACAGGTTTGTATACGTAGCCATTCTAACATACAATTCGTGGAACAAATTTTGCAAAATAGCTGAATTGTGTTTTAGTTGACACATCATCTTCCGTGACACTGGGTAATTGAGGTTAGCCGATTCAGCAAATTCGAATTTTCTGAAGACAGACTTGTTTTTGTCTTCTGTCTTCTGTATCAGCTTTCTCGCTTTAGAAAATTAATCCACAAATTCAACACAACATCATCATCTTCGAGAATTGTAGTCTCACTCTGATCGTCCTCTATTTCATGTACATGTATCTCGTCATTCATCACTTCCCGAATAATGTGCTCTTCATAGGCACATTTTGGTTAGTTGGGAAAGATGGTTAGTCTACATCATTTTCAAATTTATTCGAATCATCTAATCACTCATCAATTGCATTTAAGTGAATACACGGATCCCGATGTAGCGTTTCGGTAACAATTTGGCATGTTGTGCATTCCTTAATTGTGTTCTCGACCATCCGATCTAGATTTGGGAACCAAACTTTTGTTCTCAGTAATTGTTTAGTTTTAACAATGCCCAAATGCCCTTTATGTGCTAAATTGATTGCCTTCTGTTGAAGGTTTTCTGGCAATACAATCCGATGATCTCTAAGTAAGATTCCGTTCTGAACTGTTAACTCGTTGAATAGCTTGCCCAACTGTTTGCAATGTTGTGGTAAACCGTTGTTTTCTTGTATGCTTCTGATAACCTCTTTCAAAATATTATCGGCCTCTGTAGATTTTTTGATCTGGTCAATGGTTAGTGCTGTAGGAATGCTGTTGTTGATGATGAAATGGATGTACATATTTATCAACTTTTCCACCTGATATTTCATCAGGTGGGTTTGTTGGATGCCTCGAAAGGTAATCTGCTGGATTATCTATCCCTTTTTGGTAAACAATCGTGAACGAATATTGTTGGATTCTGAGCATTAGCGTTTCGATTCGAGCGTTGGAACATGATTTTGGATTTTTTAAAATAGCCACCAATGGCTTGTGATCTGTAAGTACGACAGAATTAGTACCATACAAATATAAATGAAAATGCTGTAATCCCCAATTTATGGCTAACATTTCCTTCTCGATTTGGCTGTATCGTTGTCCCGTTGGTGAGAGAGAACGGCTGCCGTATGCTATGATTGTGCATTCACCTCCCGTTGATTCTTGAGACAAAATTGCACCCAGTCCATCTGGTCCCGCATCGACGTGAATATGTGTTTGTTTTTCTGTACTAAAGTACGCAAGTTTATTGGTATTCGCCAGCTGATGCTTAAACAATTGAAATAACTCTTGATGTTCTACTGTCCATATCCATTTTGTATCTTTTTTGATTAACTCACGTAAAATTCTGGAGTTACTGGCTAAATTTGGTAGAAATTTCCCCACAAATGTCAGCATACCTAATAAGCTGCGGCATTCTGACTGGTTCGACGGAGGTTCTAACTTTTCCAACGCACTTATTTTCTCCGGATCTGGATGTACTCCCTCTTTAGTAAACACATTAACGCCGAAAAATTTAACTTGTTCTTGGCTGAAACTACACTTTTGTATGTTGATTGTTAAATTATGTTGTTTCAGCCTGTCCAACACCATTCGAAGTGATTTATCGTGCTCTTGCTGATCTTTTCCTGCTACTATAATATCGTCACTGATGTTTATCGTTCCTGGTATGTTGACAAGCACCTGTCTAATTATATTTTGGAATATCTCAGCGGCGGCATTGATTCCGAAGCTGAGCCGTTTGTACCGGTATAATCCGCAGTGCGTTGAAAATGTTGTTATGACTTTTGACTCTTCGTCCAGGGTTATTTGATGGTATCCATTTTTTAGGTCGATTTTACTAAATATTGTCATTCCGTTTAAAATATGAAAAACGTCATCGATAGTTGGAGTGACATGACGCTCGCGTTTAATTGCTGTGTTTGGTACACGCATGTATACACACATTCGAATTTCATCTGGATTGTTTGGCTTCGGCACTATTACTATCGGTGATACCCACGGTGTTGGTCCCACTGCCTCTTCGATAACATCCTACACTAATCAGGCGATCTAATTCGTCTTCAACTTTGCTACGTAAATGGAACGGAACTCGTCGATGTTTTATTGCCACTGGTGGAATGGAACTATCAATGTGAAGATGGACTTGAAAATCCTTTAATTTTCCAACACCGCATATTAGTTCTGGGTAATTTGATTTGATAAACTCTATACTGATCCCATAATTTACACTGAAACTTGTTTTGATAACTTTTAGTTCTAACGCGGTTTTAAAACTCATCAAAGATTCGGCATTGCCATCTATTACGAAGATTTCTGCTTCAGTCGATGTTTGATAGTATGAAAATTTAGCGTCAAATTTTCCTACGATGGGCAAACTGACATCCGAATTGTATGGAAAAATATTCTCGCCTGCCTTTATAAGCGGCGTATCCCGAAAGTTTTCTTTCCAAATACTTGAATTGATTATGTTGACAGATGACCCGGTATCAATCATGAAAACCACTTTCTGACCATTTACACCTATCTCGACTGTAGGACGCCTTTGTTTTTCGTTTGTCACCGAAAATATTTCATCAGAATCTGACTGGTTGCTTCGTTCTACCTGACTGCTACTTTCCATTTGATTATCCTTATGTAACAGATTTTCCGATGGCTGCTGCCTGCTTTGATTTTGATTTGGCTGGTATTTTTGGTTATTTGTTCTTTGAGCTCGTTGAAAATGTTTTTTTTGATCTAGCCTCGACTGTTGATGTTGACTTCTGTGTTGTGATGTAATACATAACCTAGCAAAATGACCCACGCGACCACATTTATGGCAGTTTAAATTTTGAGCTGGACACGAACTCAAACCTCTCGTATGCGATAAATTGCCACAATTTTTACATCGTTGATTGATTTGAGGTTGACGATTGTTATCACTTGGATTCTGACTATTATGGTTTTGCTCCGGGTGATAATTTTTTTTATTGTGCTGATTATTATGGCTGTACCGTTTGGTATCAGTGATACTTGTACCATAAACTATTTCTTGCCGATTTTCAATTATTGCTATTTGTTCTTCAGTTTGCTCCAACGTTTTTGCATATAACAATAATTGTTCCAGTTTTCGTTGATCTCTTAGACCATACCGTCGTAGATTTGATGATGTTGTGTGCAAGATTATTTGTGATTTTATCTCGTTCGATTTGTTCTTAAAATCACAATGTGCACACAATTTTAACAATCGACTGTAATATTGATCGATATTCTCGCCTGGTTCTTGCTTAGCCTTACGGAAATTGAATATCTCGAATTCAACAGTTGCTTTTGGAACAAAGTAATTGGTCAATTTCTGTTTCCCAAATTCATATTCATCTGTACTTTGTGCTTGCTGCGAAGTTTCTTTGTTCGTGCTGGTGCTGGTGTTTCCCGATGTTACTGCTGGTACTAGTTCGTCTGGTAATGATTGGAATAAATCAAAAATTTCTTCTCCACCCACATGAAGTAAAATCACACGTTTTTTTTTGGTTCTTCTACTGACGCCGCTTCGAAATAATTTTCTAGCCTCAGTGTCCATTTTATCCAACGGCTTCCAATGTCCGTTGTCGATCTGGTCTCAAAACGTGGTATAGCGTTGAGGTTATGTTCCATTTTTCCTCTTTTTTTTTTTTTTTTTTTTTTTATCCTCGTCGCCAATGTTGTATTCCGGTTGTCCAGGTACTGGTTCCGGTTCTCAGCTAATCAATTATACACACTCAACTCGTTAACTTTTATATCAAAAAAATGCTTTATTTTCATATACTTCTGGTAACATCACCACTTTAATTCATTCCCCGCGCCGTACCACCACACTACTATATTATTTTCAACGTCACCTTTTTACAGTATATATCTATTGCTCATAACTTCATTTGGATTCGTTCGGTTCTTACCGATACTACAGGGTTAAGAAACAAATTCTTAAGCGTCTCCTGGAATAAAAAAAACTGTTTCTTTTGGTCAAACAAGCAACGCCAAAAGCAACCCTAGGCTTAATTGCTAATTTGTTCGAATATCGTTATAGACCGGGAGCCGTCGACTTATCGGTAAACGACAATTTCGTTTTGAATTTTGTTTTGTTAGTTAGATTCAAGGTAAACTATTTTTTCAAAACGGCTGTTATTTGTAAATTAAAACCGAAAAAAATTAAAAAAAAAAAAATCTGATGTGAAAATTGTAGTATGCTGTTAAATTGTTGAAAACACTAATACATAGTTGAATAAAATATGTTTCAAAAGAGCTCTTTGAACGAAAATTTAGTTTTTGGTAGCCAATTTTCTTATACAGAGGATAATCTAATGGTAATAATTTAATTGATAACATCAATTCTTATGTAACTGTACCCCGACCTGTTGATGTACCGTTATAAAATTATGTCAGCTTTGGCAAAAACAATGGTAGCATTTCTACTAACAATCATCGGTCTATTATGCAACCGGTTCATGTTTTGTGTGATAATTTCGACAATAATAAAAATAAAAATAATGACAACGTTGGTGCCGCTATTTCTGCTGAAAAAGAACAGGTACCTTCACACAAGAAGGGGTATTGCTTCGAAAATGGATCTTCGTGTTTCGTTTACAACCAACCGTTACTGACAGTGAATTCAAGAATTTTATAAAAAATAATCTGCGTATTGTGGACGCCAATTGCACATGTTTTGTTAAAAATGCTGGATATGTCTCATATAAGGTTGTAACCTTGTCTAATTCAAATTTCATCTATATTCAAAACGTTCATTGCATTGCTTCGAATTCTACTGAAGTTTATTGTTTTGTTTGTGCATCTATATATTCGGTTTATGTACTTTTTGAAACTAATTTGAATGCGGATGTTTACAGTACGGAGTACTTTCCTGCGGACTCTTTTGTCTACAGACAGTTCTAAATCTAAGGGTGGTGGAATACTCATTGCTGGCCACTCTTCTATTGTTAGTGATATAGTTGATTGTGGCCCAACTATAGAACTATTACGTGTGAAGATGAACATCTGTAAAAAATTAATATGTCATTGGTGTATGTATTCCACCGAATTAAGGACTTGAGGTGTATACTAGATATGCACAGAGTTTGTTTAATATTTCATCCTCAAGCAATAAGGACGACAACGTACCTAAGGTCAAATTGGTATATGATGTGGAGGTGCTGAACTATGCCATACCTTGTAACGTTACATGAACTGCGAAACCTCATATATTGACTCCATCTTACCTTATGAAGTTGTCCAGATTAATGATGTCCATAACTACGTAATTGAGGCGTCGGTTCCATATATTGTTAATGATGTTAACCATGCATAAGTCGATGTAGATCAATCTGAACCAAAAATAATTTTTTGTCTAAATTTTATGATTTTAAAAGTGTAGATTTTGATAGCCGATGCCATTCAACAAGATTTGAAATTAAATCCCAAATCGTTTTGGAACTTTGTTCAGACTAGGAGGAAAAGATGTGGTCTTCCTTCGACAATGTCTTATAATAATGTTAATGGCAATAATTCCGGTAAATATAGCTAACTTATAGACTTGACAATGTTGATATGGGAACATTGGTGGATACAACATACGATAGTATAATTACCACCTTGGGTATACCTTGTATCACTCCAAAGGATATTATTGAATCACTCCGTCAGCTTAAAGATGTCTGTGGTCCAGATGGTGTTCCTTTAAGCTTCATAAAAAAACTTCGTTTTGAGTTGGCTTTTCCTTTTTCAATATTATTCAATGGATCACTTTCGTCGGGAATTTTTCCAACTGTCTGGAAATACTCTCGTATCGTTCCAATCTTCAAATCCGGTAACAGGAACTGTAAGGATGCCTTCAGGAAGGTGTAAAATAACGAATTTTCAGGAAATCTGGCTCATAATTCACCTGTCGATATTTTAAAAGTTACAAAGATGGAAGAGAAACAATAATGTTGCTTGAAGGAATGCTATAGCGTTATATTGTATACGCCTTTTTGTACAATGACACCCTATTGTGATTGAGCTCATGCTCAAAATAGGGTGTCCCAAAATTTAATTTAATAAATAAATAAATTTGTTATCAAAGAAATCATTTCACTACAATAGATGTCTCTAATTATAGGGATATTTCTATACTGTTAACTATCCCTAAATTGTGTTTGTGACCACATGTATTTCAGACTGAAGTCATTTATAGCTGATGAACAACATGGGTTTTTCCGTGGTAGATCTGTGTCGAACTTAATAGAATTTTCCAAACGTGCTTTGAAGGTGATTGAGGTTAAGGCTCAACTTGACGTCATTTATAATGACTTTAGCAAAGTGTTTGACCCGATCAACCACGTTATTGTATTGAAAAAATTAAAATATTTTGACATTGCTCGCGTGCAGTTTGTAAAAATGACAGTTTTCCTAATCCTCATCTTCATTCTAATCTTAAACGATATCACCAATTGTGTCAAACCCGCTCGTTGTCAACTTTATACTGATTACCTAAAAAATATTTTACCCTATACATAATAAGCGTGATGTAATTAATCTACAGATGGGCATTGATTTAATTAGCCATTGGTGTGAAAATAATCTGTTACTTTTGAATACAAAAAAATGTAAAGTTATGTCATTTACGTGCTCGTTGTCGTATGTAATACATGACTATTGCATTAATAATGTTATTTTCTAACGAATAACTGAAGTAAGAGGTTTTGGAGTCATGTTTACACAAACCTTTTCATCGAATCGGCATATTGGTTTGATAATAGCGCATGTTCTATGTGGGGATTTCTTAAATGATCCATGAAAGAGTTCAATAACCCGAAGGTTTTTATCATGCTATCCTTTTATCATAAATCCAGAGCTCATTCTAAATTTCATAGAACTAATTATGAAGACGCCTTTGAATCTGATATCTGAGTCATATTGTGATTTTAATATGAGTAAATGTGAGATCAGACGATCATTGATAACTTTTTAATTGTGTAATATTAAATTAAAATTGTACTGGAACTTTTGGTTCCTAATTAAGTTTCTTTCCTGATATCCTGTATCAGGATGCGCATTACTGTTGCATGGTTGTATTTTCATTATTTTCATTTGCGGATAGTTAGTTGGAACAAGATGTGGCGCATGCTTTGCCGAGAGAAGCCGAATATCACGATTATGTTTAAATTTTAGGACAACAATTCCGTTTATATCCTCACGAGAAATGATTTCTACTCGTTTCAGTTTAGCGACAAGAACTTCCTTGGGAATATCGTTTTTACTAGCCAAAGAAGACTGCCAGTGAGTTCGAGGCATACATTTTTCGCTAATCCAATTTCACGTTCGCCAGATTGGAATCTTTTAGAATACATTTTTAAGGCCCATGTGTAACCATCAACTGAGCATAGTTAGAATAACTTTATCCCATAATGATGAGCTAAGCCGTCAATCACTATATCTTTACCCGGATAAAATAATTCCTTAAACTTTTTTTCTAACGTATGTGAAGTTTGTCCTAACTCTGTCCTGAAAACAACAAAAACAAATAATATGTAGATGTGTTAGTATATAAAGCAGAAAGTCTCAATATAACGAATTTTAGCATTTGTGGCTGACATTTTAGAAAAATTTATACGATTGATAAAAGAAAATTTGGAAAATAAAGAAAAAACAAATTAAATGCAATGTGTTTTATTCCTAGACTTATCAATAAGGGAAAAAATTAAATAAAATTTGCATGAAATTATAGTTAATTATTATTTATGGTCATATCATCATACATAAAAAAGATTTCTTAATTTTCCTGGGAAAACCTTAGGAAGCGCGCCCAAAACGGCTTATATCACAAGACGCCCCTTGACCTTAGCTATCCAGGAAATATTACAGTTTTGGAAAAAGTAGGGGAATAAAGAACAAGCCTTCTTTCATATGACGTTCATAAAAATTTCTGAATTTTCCTGGGAAAACCCTAGGAAGCGCGCCCCAAAATGGCATATGTCACAAGACGCCCCTTGGCCTTAGCTATTCAGGAAATATTACAGTTTTGGAAAAAATAGGGGAATAGGAGGTTAGGACAAGCCTTCTTTCATTTGACGTTCATAAAAATTTCTGAATTTTCCTGGGTAAACCCTAAGAAGCGCGCCCCAAAACGGCTTATATCACAAGACGCCCCTTGACCTTAGCTATCCAGGAAATATTACAGTTTTGGAAAAAGTAGGGGAATAGGGGGCTAGGACAAGCATTCTTTCATATGATGTTCATAAAAATTTCTGAATTTTTCTGGGAAAACCCTAGGAAGCGCGCCTCAAAATGGCTTATATCAAAAACACCCCTTGACCTTAGCTATCCAGGAAATATTACAGTTTCAAGTGGTCAACCAATTTTAACATTTTATTATTCAAAGGTTGTCGTCACATTTAACAAAGATTTTAACATTTTATTATTCACAAGAATTCTAATTAGAACAAAATATACATTTATTATTAATAATTTCAATATTTCCTAGGCACTCGACATGCATTGTTTGTCGACATGCATGCATGCATCGATTACAGTTATCACATTTTATATTGGCCGAAGTAGCATCTAATTGGCCAAAACAAGAAAAACAATTGCCTTGCATTGATTCTGAGTTTTCTGCAATAATGTTTTGGAGTTAAAGGCGATAGTCAGCTATTGCAGAATTATTCACATCTGGATCATCTAAATTCAGTTCCTCGATTATTTTACCAGTAATTATATGGTCGGCAGCGTAAATAAATAATGGGCCACAGGCCCACAGTTATATCCATCGTTTTGATGTGGCAAAGAACTTCTTGAAATAATTTCAAAATTTTGATGATGCTTTCCAAAGTACTTTGAAATTTTATTTTAAAGAGGCGTTTCCCGGGATTCAGTGGATAATATGTAATAATTTTAAATTCCTGGAAGTCTATTATTGCTAGATTCCAGTGACTTGTTTCGCATATTGGAATAATGGCAAACATATGCTAATTACATAACTGAATTTCCGGCTGCTTATCTTCTTCAGTCGCTTTATAGCTATTGGCTAGTATTTTATTTACTTGGTAAGGATCCAAGCAAAAGGAATTTATTCCCTTAATGATGATGCTGATTGCAATATACACCACCTCTGTTGTTAAAAAATTATGGTCATTCAATGAATTGTAACAACCGTTGTATAAAAAGCACCGCAAATGATTGAAATTGTATTGAAATATAATTACGTTTAATATCATTTCCGACATTTTATAGTAGTATCGGTACTTATTGGTGTCACATGTGTTGTCAAAATTAATTTTTTAGGTGGATATAACCGCTGCAGTGCTAGGTTCCCCACATATCTTGCAGTACGCTTCCGCTTGACATTTTATCGTAGTGTCGGTACTTATTGGTGTCACATGTGTTGTCAAAATTAATTATTTAGGTGGATATACGGGATATAACGGTGTCGAATTTTTGTTTGTTGATTTCCGTAGCATAGCACTTTCAAGGTTTGGTCTCTTCCTCGCCTGTAGATGTGGAGCACATTCCACGCATTTTAATAGACCCAGTGATAGTTCCTGTAAACTATCCACAAATCTCCCTAGATTCATATGAAGCTCTCCAATCAAATTATTTTTCAGTAGGTTAAGCCACGTTTCAGCAACTGCATTAGATACTCGCTTTTTTTATATTAAATTTACGTAATAACAGGGTACTCCATAATGGTAGAAGTTTCATACATTTCTTTACAAAAAAATCTATGAATCTTAGGCAGTACCAATTATTTTTAATACCTCCAGTATCACATTCAGTTAATTCAGAAATAACTTTATTTAATATATTATTATATCTGATGAAGTAGGGAGCGTTGTCTGAGTTTATATCATTAAAATTGAATACGCTGTCAATCTCATCTTCCTCTAAATTAATTGATCCATTTTCTTCTTCTGTTGCAAGTAATTCAGTGCTTTTAAAAATTGCGGATTCTCGTATTTAGAGACCCGCAGTATACAAATTATTTCAAACAAATTATTAATTTCATCCAAAGTTTCACTCTCAATTATCAGAAATATAATACACATTATTTCTTGCTTCAATTTAAAGGGACAGTTGTCTATCTAACTTTTTAATTGTCTTACGAGAATGGCTGCAAAATGGGGGCAGCATATAAACACAGCGCACAGTTTTCCCTTTTTTAATTTCGCAGTTATAATTTCATATGTTATTAGAAGATACTGTTTTATGTCCATCATATTCATTTCAAATAAAATAGAATTAATGAACACCCAGGACCAGTCTGTGATGAATATTTTTGGAATAGTAATCTGTGGATCCTGTCGACGAATTGTTTTGTTCATATCTTTAAAAAACATTCGAAGAGAATCCACGTCATGCATAGTAATAAATTCTTGAAAATTTATGTGTCTCGCCAAATTTTGGATTCCGAACTAAACTGACTGTTGCATCTACATGTACTATAATAATCTTGTCGGTTAAGCGTTTTAGTGTTGAATAAGAACTAGAGTGACCGCTAATGGATTTCTCGCTGAATTTACTTATACAGGGTGTCCGGTTTTGGGATGCTGATCCGTCATGGGGTGATTCCTTGGTTCATTCTGAGAAACAAATCGTATGTGGAGGGGGGATCCATTTTTGATATCCTTTGAGATACAGGGTGTTTAAAATATTTGGTTCAGAAAAAAAGTACACCCAAATATTAAACTGTAACTTCCAAAATATTTATCGGAGAGCAACCTACTTAGTCTTATTTGGTTGGTAGTATAGGCTAATTTTATTAAATTAATTAAAATTTTGATTCACAACACTGATACAACACTAGATATTATCTCGAAACTAATGACTGAATCTGAAAATATTTAGTTTTTGTTTTTTCAACATTTAAACAAATGAGTTGATAATCATCGCCTACTGTTTTACAGATCAAAATAAAATTGGTAAAATATTAACACTATAACATCTCTTAATTAGATTGAGACTAAACGGAATACGAAGAAAACTATGGCACGTGGGTACAAGTAATGTATTGGGGGATTGTAGAGGAGATCATGACAAATTAAAATTAAATAAACAAAAGAAAAAATTAAAACGGTTTTTTTTTGAGAAAAACTCGATTTTATAAAAAACAAATATTTTTTTTTTACTTTAAATCACCATAGCTCTCAAACGGATGCAGATACAAGATAACCACTTAAACCTTAATAATAGCCTATACGATTACCAACCAAATAAGACTAAGTTGGTTGCTCTCCGATAAATATTTTGGAAGTTACAGTTTAATATTTGGGTGTACTTTTTTTCTGAACCAAATTTTTTAAACACCCTGTATCTCAAAGGATATCAAAAATGGATCCCCACTCCACATACGATTTGTTTCTCAGAATCAACCAAGGAATCACCCCATGACGGATCAGCATCCCAAACCCGGACACCCTGTATATATATTTATCCTCTGGTGATTGTCTATCCACACGATTTTTTTTTAAGAAATATTTATTTTTTGTAAGAATAAAACGAACGGATATCGAACGATTTATACGTACAGGGCCGGCCCTTCTTAGGTTCAAAATGGTGCACTATAACCGGGCACAAAAATTCCTAAAATTGCAAAGGGCGCCGATGTAGAACTTTGCCTATTATAAACAATTGAGAACTGTTAAAGTACGTGTAAGTGACATCTGGAATTGAAAATAATAAAGTGATTGGGCATTTTGAGATATGTATTCGCGATTTGCGTGGAGAACATACTGCAAATTCCACAAATAATACTGCTAAATAATTATTAATTGAACAGAACCAAACTTTAGATATAAATTGTAATTTTTAACCTTCACTCTGTGTATAGCTTACTATCACGTTGTCTGTGTATAGGGGTCAATCTGACCCCATGGATATCTTCATGTATTTCATAGGGAAAGTAAATAAAAATACTTTATTTTCTACAAATATGATTACATTCAAGATTCAAAACATATAAAAAAAAATTAAGAGTTGAATTCGCTGAAAATCACATTTTAATTAGTCAAATTTATGTTTTAATCAGATGCGTAATCTGATGCCACTTCCTCTTCATCCGAAACCATTTTCCGTTTTTTATGCATTCTATCCATATGATTTGGGACAAAATGGCTCATTACAAAAATGACATCTTGTTATGGTTTTCATATCAGATGATTTATGGCTCTGGTAACATCTTCGTCGTTTGCTAACTGTCTTAACCGTCACTTCTTCGCCTGTTGATTCCCGCCTTATTGGTAATGCTTTATAACCTATTAAGTCGATTCCTGTTCTTATTTTTATTTAACTTTCGAGTGTTATAGAGCCGCTCCAATACGTTGGCCTGCACTAGTTGCATAGCCAATTCTTTTAATGATTTTCTTTCGCATGCTTTCCGAGTTTCATAAAAATTGGCGGTTGGCGCTTTTATACAAAACGTAAAGGCTGCAACATCAGCGAGGTCAGTAAGGTTAAAAAAATAACACCATCGGCCATCGTTGAGTTTTCCTTTTGCTTGTACAGGTTCTCACTAATTTATAGAAGGTGTCCCCCTTTTGTTGCGTTATAATCCAAAATTTAATTCGTTATATTAGGCTCACGGTCTACTCCGTTATTGTTGTGTAAAGTTGATAATAGCAAAACGTTTTTGTTTGCTTTAGGATAAAAACGCACAAGTGTTTGGTTGATATCAAAACAGAATTTTGGAGGTTTTAGTTCTCGTGTTTTTAATTCCACCTTACTACTAAACTCTTTGGAAAGATCGGTTTTATTTCATCTAATTGTACCAATTATTGTATTTATTTTTTCTGCAAAAGTTAATCGGCTAAAGAACAACTAGTGGAAAAGTTGTCCATGGTAATTATTATTTCTTATGCTACCTTGGTTGCCTACCAACATCTACTTCTGCGTTCAAGGGGTAAGAATTGTTTGCGTTGCATAGCCAGAATATTTTAATTATAATATTTTAATTCTAAACTTCTCTGGCTTCGAAAGTACCAATATACTGTCGGAAAGAATATCGCCCTTGACCTAGAGTCAATTTTTGATCAATGATTAAATTTCATGATGGTTTATGAGGCCCTCGAATGTTTGCCAAGGACATATTCCATATATATTGGAATGCTGCCAATCTATCGATTTTTAGCCACTTCTGTCTTAGACAGCTATAGTAACTGAGCGGTTTGATTTAATTCTGTTTAAACCGTAAAGTCTTCTCTTTCTCGCAGTAGGAGGAAGTTGCGTGTTTTGGTTACAATCGGAAGTTTCAAGCTCCACTTTCCGATATTTTTTTTTATTTTGAGCATAGTACCACATACCAGGGTTTGTTTCTTTATCCTCAACAGTCGCATTTTCAACATTTTGTTATTCATTTCCTCGACCGTCAACGACAAGTTGAAAATGTTAATCGTCATCAAAATTTATCGGTTCAGCATGCTCATCCTCATCGTAGTTACAAATGTTTATCGGTGCCATCGGAAACTCCACATCAACAGTGTCGTTTGCTATTTCCGCTTCATCTGATATCTTAGGAGTAGAAACTCTATCGAGAAGTCCAAGGGGCTCTTGGCTGCTCTGTCTTTCCGCAAAAAAAATAACAATATCTATAACCAGGATAAGCTATTTTTATTACTAAGCACCAAAAACTAAACCAGAAATATCGTTCAACGATCATTCGAAATATCGGTAACGGTAAAATAATACAGAAGTAAAATGAGGAAAAATATCAGGAATAGGTATGTACATATACAACCAAAGACGGATAGTGTCGAAAAATAGTATTCGTGGCACAGTTTGTGACACGTTTTGACACGAGTTCTTGACAGTCTTTCAAAACCTTTATTTTCGACATTTTTTTACAGAACTTTTTGACAACGAAAAAAACTGAAAAATGTACAATTTTAGCTTCATTAACGTTCAGAACTGTTTCAACCAGTTAGAACAGTTTCTAAATTAACCGGTATATTTCAATAATGTACTCACGAAACAATAAGATTATTTTATTTCCTCTCTTTTTCCAATATCACACGCACAGTTTTTGACACTTTCCGACAGTTTTTGACAGTTGTTGACATTTTTCGACAGTTTTTGGTCATAATTTAAGGTTCTTCACCCATTTTTGATAAAAGTTTCGAAAACTCAGATTTTTTAGCATTTTTATGTATAATATACACATACAAAAAGTGAATATCAAAGCAGTTTCTCTCTCAGTCTCACTTGCTAATTAGCTGAAAAATTGCACAAACATCATAGACATATATGGTACAATACATTCGTAGATATAAAAAATAAATAATTTTTTGATTTATTTAGAAAATAGTGCATGGAAGTAACTTGGGGTCATTTTGACCCCAGTACACAGAAATGCGCTTGGTTTATTTCAGACTACGGTAATTACAAAATTTACAAGTAATTTGGGCCGGATTTTCATTGTATTGCTTGTATGAGATATTAGTTGAGGCTATCTTATTGGGCATGGGCCATTTAAATAATAAGAAACGTATTTTTTTTAACTTTAAAATCGACTGGGGTCAATTTGACCCCAATACACAGAGAGAAGGTTAATAAATAAGCAAAAAAAAAAAATTCGTCCGTTTGCCTCCATCAACCTTTAATTTCCTGCCGCCAGATCTACATACAGTTCTCTATAAATTATTGAATTAATTTCCCTCGATCTTAAAGTCATATCGTAGCTTCTAATTTGAAATATCATGTCATATAATAGCATGTAATTTAATATCATGTCTCTCACAAAAAAAAAACATCTGATTGGAACAGAATAATAAATTGGCACCATATTCCATTGTTTTTGTTTTGTTTTCATTGTATTTTTGTTGTTGAACGAAAATAAGTTTGGTGTATTTTTCGAATCATGTGCACCGAGATGATTTATTTAAATTTAATTCTCTCCGTCGAAACGGAGTCACATATTTCGACCAATGCACCTGATTTATCGATGTACAACAACAAATTTATAACAAAAGCAAATAAAAAACTAAGAGATAAGGTGCACATTTACATTATGTTCCAATTGGAGAGTTATGAGAGAATAGTTTTTCTCCTTCAAGAAAATTGATAACAAATCAACCTAACCCCATATTCCCCTACTTTTTCCAAAACGGTGAAATTTCCTGGATAGCTAAGGTCAAGGGGTGTTTTGTGATATCTGTAAGTCGTTTTGGGGTGCGCTTCTTAGGATTTTCTCAGGAAAATTCAGATTTCTTTTTCACACATCGTATCAGAGAAAGCTTGTCCTATCCCCCTATTCCCCTACTTTTTCCAAAACTGTAATATTTCCTGGATATCTAAGATCAAGGGGTGTCTTGTGACATAAGCCATTTTGGGGCGCGCTTCCTATGGTTTTCCCAGGAAAATTCAGAAATTTTTGTGAACATTATATGAAAGAATGCTTGTCCTAACCCCTATTCCCCTACTTTTTCTAAAACTGTAATATTTCCTGAATAGCTAAGGTAAAATAGCAACTTATAATATAAGCCATTTTTAGTCGCTTGTGTTATATAATTTTTTTAAACTTGTTACATGGTATTAATAATTATTTATCTATATAGTTCTTTTTAAATTTACATTTAAAAGCTTATAATAAAAGGTTATAATGTACATATTTTCATAAATTTATCAGAATAATATAAAAATTCGTTATAACGAGACTTTGAAACTAATACATAAACACAGAATATGTTTTTAATTGTTTTTAGGACAAAGTTAGGACAAACTTCACATTTATATATAGGCGCGTGAAGTATGTCCTAACTTTGTCCTAACGTGTTTTTTTTTTAGGACAGGGTTAGGACAAACTTCACGTGAATTTTTTCTAAAATATCAACTACTGTTGGCCACTAGCGCTTTTTATATCAAAATCATCTTGGCACGCAATCTATTAAATGTTTGAATACATATAGCTAAAATTAGAACCTACAGGTCATTTTGTTTAGATCTTGTAACAACAGGCATCGTTGGATCGATTTAAACCAGAAAAATGAAAATTTGTTGCTTTTGATAAAACGATATGAATTTTGAAGATTATATTTCAATATGATTTAGGCAAAATTATCGTAAACTATATATTCATATATGTATATCAAACGCAATATATTTTTGAAGTTACATATTCAATTAATATCCATTCTTTATTGTAATGTATTCTGCTACATGTGACAATGACACCTCAACTCCCACAATTTTCACACTAAACAATTATGTTGGTATACTATATTACCACATTAGTGTAACGTATAGTATAATACCAAAAGTAAAATTTTATACGAAAACACACATCTATTATTATATTAATCGACATGATATTATAGCGCCCAAACATACTCATACTTACAACAAAAGATGAATCAACATTTCTTTATTGTAAGCGCTCACATGGAGTGTGTATTTAAGTACAAGAACATTAATTTTTGTGAACGGATTTGTTTTGTGTCCGTTGACGGAAAATGTTATAATGGATTATTCCTATTGTTATGGCGGTTTATATTCTTAAAGTATGTTTATATAAGAAAATCGGTTTAATTTAAATCGAGGTTATGCATCACAATGCTTGAAAATCGCACGAAATATTTTCATTTCGATATTTTATTATCTTTTTTGGCAACACACAAGGTACATACATAAGTTCTATACGTACATAACTTAGTAATAAAAAAGATTTTTGATTTTCCGTTTTGTATTTTATATACATGATGGCAAACTCCCCAAAAAAACAAAATATAAATGATAATGTTGTGAAGCACGAATCTTACATGTTACTAAGCAAAATGGTATATGCGGCTCTTTGTTCAAAATCAAAGCTTAGTCAGTTACAATGGAAAACAGATTATGACGTTCGTCTAAATATGGCTAAACAAAATGATTTGCATAGAAAATGTAAATTTTGCAAAATCTGGTCCGTATAATTGTTAACACACCTTTTTACAAGTGTATAATTATCATATATTATTGATAATGTAGTGTTAGGTTTAAAAATCTCCATTTATTACATACCCAGTTATGGTGTGTGACACCAATTACCAAAATATTTTTGACTCCGCTACCAAACAATTGTTAGTAACACGCGATTATAAAAATTAATGGTACTTGATGATTCATGAAATTTTATTGATATGACACATAAGAATATTAAAAATAGGTTGGGGTTTTATTAAAGCCATTATAATGTATTAAGTAATAATACTGAATTGAGTTGAATGTTGAGCATCAGTTAGGTAGTTTAGGACTATTATCAAGGGTAATCCGTGACACGACCGCTAGCGCTAGAGAGAGTGGATGTTATTTTTGAAACATGGGTGTTTTTACTCAGTTACTGAGAAGCTTTGAATATTCTATCACCCTGATTTAGTGGTATAATGTAATTATTTGAGTTTTTTATTCTATTAAAAATTAAAATACTGAAATTTTTTTGATTTCGGCGACTAAAAATTTCAAAAATTTTCTTGAGTGCCTACGTTTATTGCTGACCTACCGACAAGCAAAGCTGTTGTTTTAACATAAAAATTTGCTTTACGAAAAAAAATTAATTGCAATTAAATTACAAAGAAATCCAAACAATTTTCAAACGCCTAGACCCTAGAGGTGGTGTAATTGTTCGAAAAAACTCAACTGGCTCAACTCTCCATATAGCTTAGCAGTAAAGCTGATTATTCATCTAGATCTAGAAATTGGTAGTTTTTGCAGCCGACAACACGGGCATTTTTATTTATATGGAGATTACGTATTATTACTCGGCCATTCATCTTTAGCGAGAAGGAATTGTTGAGCGTGTCTTAACCAACGACCGAAACGATTTTTTTTCCCTTAAAATTAGACCACCGTTTTTCGACACATAATCTTTACTTTGAACCAATATTCAAATGCTTGATAAATCGTCGTGGGTTCTCCCCATAAATATTCTCTTAATTATTTTAAATCGTTTTAATCTAAAATATTACCTCAAATCTGTCAACCGTTTGAAAGAGGTATTGAAATTAACATTTGTTAGAAAACAATAGACTAACGAGAAATGCCACTTTGAGTTTTCAGCAAGGCTATGATGCGAAACCGAGTCACTTACCTCACATAATGGAACTATTAAAAATTGGCTTATTGCAACCGTAAGTTGTTACGTACCATACGGCAACTAACACGATCGAATAGGATAGGCTGCAGTCAGATTGTGGGAGATTCTTTGTTGCCGTAAAATATTGATACCACAATATCATCGTGTTTAGAGGTAAAAACAAACACACCTAGATTCGTCCTTATACTGTCCTCGACACACCATCAACCAATAATAAGATAATTATTCCATATTTTTAAACAAAAAAACAATATTTATTCAAACTAAATCAATTAATGATCAATAAAAAATGCAAAGAAACAAATAATCTATAACTATTGACTCTTGATTAAAGTGAATAAAATTTCATTTTAAATTCTAAGCACAAAAATGCCATAAAAAAAAACTCGTTCAAAAACTCACCCATATGCATGTCTGCCGTAGAGTACTCTCGGTGATCATATATATATATATATACGTGGCTGAAAAATAATTCCTAGGGTTATTTTATTCACTTTATTTCAAACTAACTCTATATACTTATTTTAATTTAATTATTCAAAAAAATTATTTTTTTTATACGCAAAAACAACGCTATTATCACTCTAATTTTCTTAATAATTTCACTCTATAAGTAACATTCGTTAAATTATTCTCTTTTATATATTTTTTTTTTTTAAACTTAATTCAATAATATGGTATATACTATATCTATATTTCTGGTGTCACAAATATGTTTTATATGCCACTCCGAATATATAATACAGCTATACAAATCCGTGTAATAATTTAATTTATTTTATATATATATTTTTTTTGTTGTTAGCGGAAAACCTCAATATCCGCTTTTCTGTTTGTCTTCAATAAATGTGCAAACTTCAAATAGTCCCGTTTTATGAAAAGCTCTCAACCAATTTGTGCTGGTAAAATTGTCTATGCAATGCACAATTAATATTGTGAGACCCCGCTGCTATCGTATATTCCTTGTTTCATGATGAAAGCATCTATACATAAAAATGGTCATTAGGCATTGTTACTGTTTCTAAATAAGAATGTAACCGCCATAGGATTTTTTAAGAAATTCGCTTACCATTTAAAATTCCTATTAATGTATGTTTTATTTTTTTATTTTTTTCACTCGTATGAATCCTTGGTATTTAAGCGAAAAGGTATATCTACTATATTGCTATATATCTATATATGTACAGATAAATATCATAGATATAATATACACCTTGCATACACAACTTTTATTATTTATTGAACATACGTAAATTTACCATACGATCACTGATTTTAAATTTTATATTATTTATTTTTGGTCCACTAGCTGCGATGGCCTCACACGAAATACAATTCATACCAAATTATCATAGCCGAAATTAAACAAAATTCTATTTACCAGTATATAGTATAAAGCGGTTCTTATGTGCTTAGTCAGTCGTACACGCATAAAAAAAACATTCTTCCCCACTACCAAAAACGAAATCTTTCTGTCCACTGTAAAGTACCTACATAAACAAATGATCATTCGATCTATCTTTAAATACTTTATTAGTCACACAGGGAATCCAAATGATGACGCGTGATTAATTCCAAAACAAAAAAAAAAAAAATAAAACAAAAATATAGTATGCGATACCAATGTATTGACAACGAAAGAATCCATAGCAAAAAAAAAAATCTTTCTCTGATCTACGCAAACTATATCAAAATGAGTCCTTACAAAAAAAAATATCAGCCTGGAACAAAAATGCTAGCAATTCATTTATATAGCGAAGGGGGAAAAAATAAATTCGATAACTGTAACAAAGTGAGGTTTTGGAACGACCAAGGTCCAATCTTACTAGCAAACAACCAATAGTAATACTAGGCGATAAACCAGGTGTTAGCCAGGCAAATATTGTTAACACTAAACCTACCACGAGAATCACGATTTTTCTATAATATACGTACACATTTTTTTTGAAAGTTTACTTTAGTGTATCTTACCTGTCGCAACCGGTCATTTGACCTGTCACGGTAGGAATAGGTATATACGAAGTATCGGCAGGGATAGTGTTAAATATTTGTGGGATCACCAAAATACCAAGTGTAGATATTTCTTCCATTTTCATAACCCTCGGCGGTTGCACTATAATTTCGACACTTCCGCGGTCACACTGGGTCGAAAACGTCCACGTACAGTTTTCAACGTGTTAAATCGCTTTGAAAAATCTAAACAAACTTAGGAACACGCTTGGTGTAGGATAGGGAGGGAAATCGATGATTTTTATGAAAAATACACCGAAGATCATTTTCACTGCAAAAATGTCCTTAAGAAGAAAACTAAAAAACTTATTTTTGACATTTTGTATATAAATTAGAACAAAGAATAGATTTTAAATAAAAATCGGCGCTAGTAGTCTGTGTGATACACACATTGAGTGGTGCAGATGATAAACGACTAAATTTAAATTTGTTTTATATAGTTTTTCGTAGTGACTAATACATATTAAAGGTTAACATTATATGTATCTGCGTATTAGCAAAACAAGCAGGCTTTGTTTCTCACCCCATACCCCAATCTTAAATTTGAACTTAAAAGCGGCACTTTGTGCCGTTGTTGCTCAGGAACTAACTTATGGAGAGCGGGCAAACTACGCTTGCAGGACCATGCCTATATTAAGTTTTTTAAGAGAGGGGAGGCAGGCCTTGCCCCTTTTTTGCCTTTCGTCAATTCACAAGTGAAATTTCGCTTGGGACGAAATGGTCCCAGTACGACCGCGATAGCTTTGTTAACATAATATGTTATGTTATTTTAGATTTTTCAATGCCAATTCTAATAGGACGCAGGGAAATAACATTATGTAACATGGATTTGAGATGCCGTAATAAAGGGAGGGCATTGCCTCGTTTCCAATACAATAAAATTCATTTTATTCCCCTATTATTCCTATTTGAATTTGTCTTGAAAAAACAAAAATATGTAACATATCATAATATACATTTGTCCACGACTAACGTATAATATACTCATTATACGTTTGTTTCTTCAATTATAATGACATCCATTATTCACTGTTAATTTATCTAGTAGTCTCTTCTTCTATTATTCACTACTACCAAATAAAAATTTCATTTTCGGAAATTTTATCTAGTAGTCTCTTGCCATTTTCATTATTATTAAACTGAGACGTCAAAATGTCGATGGAAATTATTTTAGGTTTATTTAAAAGATTTGATAGTAAAATACATTTTTTTATCGGTCGTGGACAAAGTATCGTATTCTACTCGCATATAATGGCTGTTATTCACTCAGATGATTTACGACACTCGCCTATCGGCTCCTGTCGATAAACTTCATCTTCGTGAATAACAGCTATCATTATATGCTCGTTGAATAATGTACTATTATCCACGACTAATGTATAATATACTCATTATACGTCTGTTTCTTCAATTATAATGATATCCATTATTCACTGCTACCAAATAAAAATTTCATTTTTGGAAATTTTATCTAGGATTTGATAATAGAACAAAATTTTTTATCGGTCGTGGACAAAGTATCGTATTCTACTCGCATATATAGTAATGGCTGTTATATGCTCGTGGAATAATATACTATTTTAGATTATGGCATAAGACCCAATAGCAGAGCCTTCTAGAGTATAGAGCCATAATCATCATGACGTATTTTTTATTTATTTATTTATTTGATACCTACAGTGACTACAATCGATATAAACAATTATTAAAATTTCAAAAACTTAATTGAAAACGTTCGGTTCCGAAAGACCATAGTTTGTTGGCACCAGTGCAATGAGTAAAAGCCCATCACGTTGACGCATTCGGCGTTAGCCGAGGCAGTTAGCAAACTCAAAGCAATGCACCACATCGTTGATAAACAATGAAAACCACAATGGTCCAATGTGACTACCTTGAGGCACGCTAGATGGCACATGAAATAATTGGGAGTAAGAACCCAAGGAATGCCAACGATCAATGAGGTAGGAACGCAACGGTTTAATAGGAATGAAACTGACAATTTAGATTCTCTAACTTACTAAGAAGCCTTGGCAAAATCTGTATAAACAACGTCAAGCAGATGTCTGGAATTTACACTATCAAATAATTCGCCACAAAACGAAATCAAGTTAGTTACTGTAGACCTACCGGGATAAAATCCATGTTGTAAAGGAGAAATTAAGTTTTTAGTGTGGAAGAACAAGATTCTATGAACCATAGACTCAAACAACTTGGGTAAGACAGAAAGAATGGCGATCCCACGATAATTACTCACATCACTTCTTCTACCCGCCTTGAAGATTGAATGAATACAAGAAATTTTCCAAGGATCGGGGAAAAAACCGCGACGAAGGCTTTCATTAAATATGAAGGTAATAGGACGGGTCAAACTCTCAGCACAACACTTAAACAGAATCGGCGGGAAGCCATCATAACCCGCTCCCTTTCCAACCTCGAGCTGGAGCAAGCAATCCCGTACTTCTTCCTCGGTAAACTTGAAAATATTAAATTGATCGTAGGTGGGCAAAACTGGAGATACGATAGCGAACGACAGAACAGGTTTATAAACCTACGCAAAAAAATTGGCAAACAGATTACAGATTTCCAAGGGCTGACTAGCGACGGAGCTCTGGTAAGACATGGAAGACGGAAAGCCAGTCACTTTTTTCTTGTTGTTAATGAAATTCCAGAACTCCTTAGGACTAGATGTTAACTCTTCCTTAATTCGCAATACATAGTTTTTGTAAAAGGACCAGTTTAGGCACTTAAATTCCTTACGGGCTCTATCAAAATCGGGATAATATTTAACACCATGCTATCTATATAATGAATGAAGCTTATTACATCGTTTCTCGAGCAACACCAACTCATTGTTATACCATGGCTCCCGACGGCCGATTTGATTTATTTTAACCCGCGGAAAATATTTATCGTAATCGGTACGTGGTAGATGCTCCCACAACCAGTGAAGTCCGGACACGCAGAAATCTCGGCATGCATAATATCATTAGCAGCTACTAGCTGTGTAGTTGAGATGCCAGCAAAATAATCGATGATAGCTAATGCCCTCGCATTGGTGGAAGGTGAAGAAAATACGATATCCACATCGTTCCAAGATATACCGGGTAAATTAAAGTCGCCCACAATGATAAGTTGGTCGCTAGGACGAACTAGAGGCATAACAGCTGAGTCGATGAAGTGATAAACATGTTGTAGTAATCCAAGTCCGATCTGTAAGGTATATATACGGCGACTACAACAATCGAAGTATTATTGGCCAATCTGACTCGAACAGCAATCACGTTTAGACTAGGATGATAGGCAATCACATCATTAGGAACCGAATTCTTTACCGCAATCAAAACACCACCACCCTTACGACTGGTGTCAAAATCGTATCTATCCTTTCTATGAACGACATAATCAGATGGGAAGTATTCTTCGGAGAACATATTTATCGTAAGCCAGGTATCGCTGATTATTATGACGTCATAATCGTTATCAAGTACGCCTAAACGAGAAACCTTAGCTTTACCTCGAATACTGGAGCCGTTGTGATAGTAGATCGAGGTGAAATGTACAGCTCGGTTTTTTGGCTGCCGTGAATGATTTACAAATGGACGAATTAACAAACCACTAGGCCACATATCAGAACTGTTTAGCATATTGAAATGAGCATCCTTTAATCCAATATTACAGGAGATGAAGGTAATGGGATTGTCAATTACCCGGCCCTTTGCAAGTAATAATTTACAATCCACTTCATCTTCTAGTTTACTTTGAATGTAGCCAACAATCATTTCAGGTGAAACGGATGGGTCGATTCCGCTTATATACAAATATTTTTTATTATCGGCAGGAATAACGGCAGGTTTAATTGAATCAACGGGATCACCTGTACCAATAACACTTTGAGTATGGTTCCGTGAAACTTTTGCATATGATGGTTCGGAGGGTTGATTAATTTTCGATTTTCAGCTACGTCGGATTCGATCTTCTTCAGGTCAATATTTTCCGCGGCTCTTTCGGTAATTACATCAATGTTATGTAAGATCTTGGTGAAATCGTTGTTCATGATCAAAACTTTACAACAGTTGCAAAAATAGCAAACATTCGAATATTTTTTTATCGAGTTGATGGCAGCACGATCAATGCCACTGCAGTCATAGTGAAATTGCTTCATGCAATAATTGCAAGACACAGTATCTGAAGATGTACAACTAAATATTTTAGAACGGGTTTAATTTAATTTAATTGTTATCACTTTATTAAGGGTCGTCTGTATTCTGTTGATGCAAACCGCTAAGTAATATTAATTAATTATAGATTATTGTGATAATTGATTCGTATTAATTTTTTATTTTATTTTGACCACACAACACAAAATGCTTAAGAAAACACAAAAATAAAAAAACACGCCTGAGAAGCTTTTAGAAGCTATTTTAGTGGTATAGTTCAGTGGTTCAAGTTTATGAATGAAAAAAGCAGAATATTGACAAACGTTTATATAAAACTTTTCTACATATCTTTAACAACAATATAGAAGAAGGCTATATTGGTATTAAATAAATATTAATTGCAGAAATATTAAAATTAAATTATTTCTAGAATATGGTATATTTTTTCGAACTTTAATTTTGAAAAATACATCAAAGTTGGCCCTGACGAATTAGAATAATACTTGGTAAATTTATCTATACTTTCACTAGTGTACGTTAGATGTCACACGGTTCTTAATATTTTGTGAATTTATTTTGCTATTCTAACAAGTTTTGAACTTGAAATTTCCCCAGTTGATAATTTTTGGTTCGATTGTACCAAATTTTTCCAATTTTTCTCAACTCAAGGATGAATTCTAAGCAAAAAATGTTCCATGAAGTTTTTTCGATAAATCAATATTTTTCTATGCATGTTTGAGAGCAAACCGAAAATTTTACCGAAAAACGCGATTGGTTTTTTAACAGTAACTTCCTTAGTTTTTAAGATATCTAATCGCTCCAAAAACTATTTGCAGGGAATTTCAAGGGCAATAAGACCTGTAAAGTTGTACTCCCTTGAACACTTCCTTTTTGAGATTTTAAGTTTTAAAGCTCGGGGAAGGTGGTCCTCGCACTAAAATGCCAACTTAAAACGGTGATATCTGAATTAATTTTCATCCTAGAGAAATAAAAATATAACAAAGCTTTCTGCAAGAAAAACCTGAATTTTTTTACTCCATCGCATTTTGTACGTATCGTATCTTCTGTAGTTTTTGAGTTATTGTGAAAAAAGGATTTTTGTTTTTAAATTTCAAAAATCATTTCAAAATTAAATCAAATTTTTTTTCAAATCTAGGCGATCTAAACCATTCAAACTTCTAAAACATATTGTTATGCTATGTTCAGACTAGGGATTAGTAATCTCGACTAACTAGTAAATGCAGGTTTTCTTTTAATGTGAACGATGGAAATTAAGTTAATCCCGTTTCAATTACAGATTAAAGTTATCGTCAAAAAATTTATGGATTTTGTATATGTAATCTCGATTATGTTATTACAGCGCTTGAAATATTGCGAGGTAAGAGCGAAATAATTTTATATTCGAGACGTCAATAATTTCAATTTTTATTTAGTTTGTCGTTTAGTTAATATTAGCAGACCTACTATCTATTATATATGATCCTTAAGTTGTACTAAATTTTCAATAATATCTAATATTGTTATAGAAAATTACTTCCCAATGTCCTAGAGCCTCATGCTATAGCTCTAAAAATCACAATAAAAATCTAGGCGGCCCCATTCTCCTTTGATTTTGAAATTATGATCTCCTTCAAGGTCATAGCTAATAAAAACACTTTTTAGTGCTTTTCTTATATTTCTAATTTACATCTTCATATTTTTTGTACCTCAGTAGCCTAATGTCGAATTCGATTGATTTTTTCCCCTCATTCGAGTACACTAGATAGAGTACCCTATTTTTTAACGTCAATCGAATGAAAATATTTTATTGCACTAGTGTTTAATTGTGTGTGTGTATGGTCGAGAAAAATCAACAATAATAAAAATAAATGGAGAAACTAAATGTAAATTTAAAAGATTACAATTTAGTGTTTGATATCGAGGGATATGTTATAATGAGTAGGGCTTAGCGGTGTTGGAATAATTAACCGGCCAAATTCAAAATGCCACCATTCAAATCACAAAATGTCATGAATAATAGCCGCCTAAAATGAAAATGTCATCACGACAAATCACAAAATGTCATAAATCAAGTAGCCGCCTAAAATCAAAATGTCATCACGACAAATCAAAATGTCATTACGACAAAATATCACTGTCATATTCGTTGGTGTGTGTAAAAAGAGGGGTTACTCGACCAAAAAAGCTAGAGTAGCAAAAATTGCACTAGTGCAAAACTAGTACAAAAAAATTTTACCCTCAACGCATTTTTTTTTTTCAATGGGACGGTTTGACAGCCAATAGAGTACTATTTTTACCCTTCGAGTGAAAAATTTTCTACAATCGAACTCGACATAAGTGATATAGGTGTTGACGATTTGACAATGACATAGTAACAACAAACTTCGTTTTCTTACTGAAAACGTTTCGGGTTCGATTCTCACCAAGGACGTTTTGCATTATTTATTTATTTTTTATTTTTATTTTATAACGGTATTTCAATGCATCATAAGGAATTGAAAAATATAAAATTTTGTATCCTAAAGCTTTAACATGGCAGCATTAGACAATTAGGGGTTTTCTACATTTTTTTTCTATCGAAACCATAAAGTAAACCAAAGCAACCAATGAAAACAAGAATGAAACTGACAACTAGACATAATTTCTTTGAATTATTTACGTACTTAAAAATTCTCTTCTTTTCTTAGCTGTGCTTTTTTATTCGCTCCCGATAGCTGATATCGAGCGCCGTCATATAAAAATTGGCTCCCGATGGCGCTCCGTATAAATAGGTAGAGCCAAATAATTTTTATATCAAGTTTTCGCTAAAAAATTGAATTAAAAATGATAGTTTGCTGTTAAATAAGTTTAGTTTACCAATAAATAGCGCGTCAAATTTAAATTTAGGCATAGAAAAATGGGCTCTCGATAGCAGCTATCGTGAGCGAATAAAAAAACACAGCTGATATATACTGTTATGGTTTTATATTTACATGAATAAAACACACAATTTAACTTCATAAGATAAACTTAAAGAAACATGTTTTTTTATTATATTCTTCCTTGCCCTCACTCGTACAACTGAACTACAATCTCTATATGTAAAATTCATTATCATTGATGTTAAATCTAATATGGATATAGATTAGAATATTTTCCATATAACATCCTCCATTTTTTCATTAAATCTTATAAAATTCACTTTACGTACATAAGTATTTAAACGAAATGATAATGAATTTACTTTAAAAAATTAAATTAAAGAAACTATTACTAGTAAATCTGATAATCACTCAAGTGACTTGGTAATTTTATATTTTGTTTAGGATGACCTGTTAATTGTTGTGTGGAACTGTGAATAACCTGTTGAGCTATAATTTCAGGAGTCTCTGGTAAATTAAAAGAGTTACTGCTGCTTCTGGTATCAAGTGTAGGTATATTTTGGTCGTATTTATCCGTAGGTTCCTCTTTCACAAACGGTTTGATATTAACGATATTGCATCTGAATATAGAACCGTCTACATTTACCAAGTAAGAACGATCTTTGAGCTGTTTCTCAATAAATCCAAGTGACCATTCTTTTTTAATTTGCGGATGTACCTGAACCGCTACGGACTGCCCTATTTCCAATTCTGGAATACTTTTTGTTTTTCTGTCAAAGTAAAATTTGCTTTTGCCATGCTGCGCTTTTATCTTTTCAGGAACATTGTCGATTATTTTTGGTAAGTATTGTTCATTACACGATGGAACACCAGATCGCGTTTTTCTTGAGAACAATCTCTGAACTGGACTTGAATTAATTTTGTTCGGGGAATTCCGCCAGCTTAACAAACAGTACCAAATATCTTGATGAGATTCCTTCGCTTTCTTTATTAGACTCTTAGCAATCTTTACTGCTGCCTCTGCCTTTCCATTACCTCTTGGGTGATGTGGAGATGACAAAATGTGTTCAAATTCCCACGTCCTTTCGAAGTCTTTGAATTGTCTGTTGACAAAATTAGTACCGTTGTCAGTACAGACTCGCAACGACTAAAATTTCTTTTCCATTGTTCTATTACAGCACCCTATGTTAAATCTCTTAAAACCCCAAGTTCAAAGAAATCTGAGTAGTGGTCCACAGTAACAAGCATATTATACGCTTTTCCTTTTAATTTTGTCGCGAGCACATCCATTGATACATACTGGAATGGATATGTAGGAACTTCGTGCGATTGCATAGGTGGATTAGATTGTGAACTCGAATACTTCTCGCAGATATCACACATTTGAACTTTTTCTTTTATTTCCGTTGACATATTCGGCCAGAAAATATTATCCTTCGCCAACTTGATCGACGTCTCTATGCCGTTATGTGCAACGTGAACTTTGTCAACCATAATTTTTCGTAGACTATAAGGAATTAATATTTTACAATTTTTAAATATCAATCCATCTTGCGATGAAAGTTCATTTTGTATTTATAATATAATCGTATATCGTCAGGGACTACATGTATTCGATTTACAAATGAAAGGAATTAATTTTTGCAACGACTGATCTTTCATGGTTTATGTTATCAATTCTTTCATCTGAGATTTTTAGTGATTCGACTAAATTAATTTTCCGAAATCTTTTGAAAACCTTGTTTTCAGCTACCTTTACTTTAAAAACGTTTGACTGATTAATAAAATTAAAATCGTCTGGTACCTCTAATGATGCCCTAGATAATGTATCAGTAATCACATTCTTTTTACTCTCGATAAATTTCAGTTCAAACACTATGGCCAACAACTCTTTCTCGATCATAATTTTTTTCCGCTGCTGTTAGCGTACGAGATACATACGCCATTACTTGTTCATCCTGAAGAACAACAACTCCTAATCCAGTGCTGCTTGAATCACACTCTACAGTGAGCTGTTATCCGACTTCAAAATATTTTAGAGATTTTGTATCGGCCACTAGCATTTTCAATTTTTGAAATTCATGTTCTTCCTCTTGCGTCCATTTCCATTCTGCCTTTTCGATTGTTAATTTTCAAAGAATGGAGCTTTCTGCGCTTAGATTTTTTATGTCTCTTCCGAAATAGTTCAGCATTCCTAGAAATCTTAGCAAATCCGACTTATCTTTAGGCGATGGCATATTTTTTATTGCTGAAATTTTCCTTTCATCATCTTTCAGACCTTTATTTGATAAAACATGTCCGAAAAATTTTAATTCTGAACAACAGAGGTTTAATTTCTTTTTGTTAAGTTTGCAATTATTCTCACGCAAACGTATTAGTAACTTCGCCAATTTTACATTATGATCCATTATTGCTTCGGCCATAGTATCACCTATTCCGTAAATTAATATTTCATCAGCTAATATTTCAATACCCTTTAAGTCATGTACAATTTCATACATTTTCATCTGGAACAGTTCCGGAGCCGATGATATACCAAAAGACATCGCAACCATCTCATTCGTCCAAACGGAGTCCAAAAGGTTATTAACTTACTGCTTGCTTCTGACAATTTCAACTGCCAAAAACCCTTAGTTGTATCGACCGTGGAGAATACTTTTGCTTTTCCCAGCTGAGGCAAGATTTCATCAATTGTTGTACTCTGACGATAAATGAGTTCGCTTTCTTTACAAGTAATATATTACTAACCCACTTTGTGTTAGCTTTTTCAGGTGTGATTATACCCTCTTTAATAAGTCCATCTAATTCGGCTTTTAACTGTGCTCGTAATGCCATGGGTATACGACGAGGAGACTGAATAACAGATTTCACTTAGACTTATACTGTCATCATTCGTTATTTTATTCACAGCATGTTCATTCCGCAAAACACACTTATCATAACGAATAAGCCCGAGAATAGTAAACGCGTTCTCAGACAATAACGCATAGTGAGCGTTATCGACCACATGGAAAATTATAGAATATTTTTTATTATTGTGGGGGCACGATACCTTCACTTGTCCCAAAACTTCTATCGGATGACCACCATAATCCGCCAAAGTCACTTTAGAGTCATTCAACGTAAAATTATTATTAGTCAATTTACGAAATTGATTAAGCCCAATCAAACAAGCTTGTGCACCCGAATCAAAATCACACGTCACTTTTTGCCATTCTCCATTGAATTTTAAGGTTAGATCTGCACGACTATTACCCTTATTCGATTCAATCACGGTAGATATAGTAAATGAACTCTCACTATCTCTATTATTATTAATTGAAATTGTTATTTTTTTTACCGTTTTAATGTCATTTTTCTTTCCCATTTTTTTATTATTTTTTTTTTTTACACACTACTTCGAAATGATTATTCCCGTTACATGATTTGCCCTTTTTTCCAAACGCGAGACATACATTTTTATCGAACACATGATACGTTGCACAAAATTTACACTTTTTCGGTTTGTTATTATCTTTGTGTTTATTAATATTCATCACTTTATTAACTTTTGTAAATTTGTCGCCTATTATGGATTTAAATCGATCCTCCGTAACCTCGCTGACTTTAACCTCTTGAATTATCTTATCCAGTGTTAAAGTATCGGGATCTTGTGACAGAAATCTCTTTTTAAAATTCGTATCTCTAATGCCAAATGATATACGGTCCCGCAACAAGTGATCAGCTGTGACGCCTTGATTGTATTTACACACGTCGATGATTTTGCACAAACGAATCAAATATGTATCGAACGATTCGTTATCATTCTGACGACAGGTGTGGAACAAATATCTATCGTATAACACGTTCCTTTTTGACACTAGACGACTTCTAATCAGATTTAGAACATTTTCCGTTCTGTCTTTTTCCTCTTCGGTTAATGAAAAATATGTATATTTAATTTTCGCTTCATCTCCAATGAGTGTCAACAGCAAATTGATTTTCTTTTTTTCTTCCGTGAGGGGCCATTTATCAATGCCAGCTGCAGTCACATATTCGTGCCAATTTCTTTTGAATAATTCAACATTTTCGTCGATATTGCCTTGAGTTTCCAGAGGCTTCGGTAATGGTACATGCTGCATTGGTGTACTGTGATCGTAAACACGTTTTTTATCAAAATCCTCACGTAATGCTTTTAGACCTTGATTTACCAACTGTATGTTTTCATTAATACCATTACAACTTTTAGTGAACAGTTTAATAACTTCTGTAAGTTCTTCACAAATTTTTGAGACAAATTTCTGAATTATTTTTACTATTTAACAAGAACTTAACCTCACTTTTTTTATTTTTTTTTAGTTTGAGTTTTATTTAAGGGAAAATAATTTATTTTCGATGAAAATTATTTGTCCAACACGTAGTTAAGTATTTATTTATTTATTTGTACCATGTTATTACACATCTGACATCATGTTATGGTTTTATATTTACATGAATAAAACACACAATTTAACTTCATAAAATAAACTTAAAGAAACATGCTTTTTTATTATATTCTTCCTTGCCCTCACTCGTACAACTGAACTACAATCTCCATTTGGAAAATTCATTATCATTGATATGTTAAATCTAATATGGATATAGATTAGAATATTTTCCATATAACATATACTATGCGTTGCATTAATATTTGTGCTCATGAAAAAATTATTTTAGCTATGTTTACTAGATTATAAAATTGAGTTAATTCTTTTTTTTTTCAAATGTTTTTTTTGCAATGTGATTAAGTACTAAATAATGTTTCATTTGGTATAAAATTTATAAAAAAATTCTCAGGATTTACGTATAAAATAATTAATTTACTCTGTTGCAAAAGTATTTGTGTTACAAATTACTGTTGCAAAAATATTTGTGTTAGCAACATTTAAAAAACAAATCAACAAATGGTGCATTGAAATAACTGTTTCAGCATTTGTTTTTCAAAAATACACATTTTCAAATAATTTTGCAAGTTTCATTGTGTTAATATGCCAAAAACCCGCGAACTGAGTATTGAAACCCGATCTGCAATTGCGGCAGAATATAATTTGGGAATCTCAGCCGACAAACTGGCGAAAAAGTACAAGTGCCATAAAAATAACATTTGGTATCAAGTTCGAAAACAAAATATTTACGGAACGGTGTAAAATATTGGAGTACGCCAACGACCAAGAATAACAACTGCAAGAGAAAATGCTTACATCACACGATGTATGCTGACAAATGGACATTTAAGTCAACGAGGTCTCGCTAAAACTTTAAAAGATAACGAAAAACTCCAAATACACCATTCCACAATTTCTCGTCGTTTAAAAGGAGCCGGGGTAAAGGCCTATACATGCATCAGAAAGTTTTAATTTCAAAACAAAATAAAATAAAACGGCTGTTGTTCGCAAAGCAGCATATGAACAAGCCCCCCGGATTGTAGAGAAACGTTCTGTTTACTGACGAATCTTCGGTATCGTTAGACGGATCTTGGGGTCGCAAATTTTATTATTCGGAGCCAGAAAAGGTAAACAAACGTCGTGTTTATGCTACACAACGTCAAGGCGGTGGAGGAAATATTATGGTTTGGGGTTGTACAACCCTTAACCTAGGACAACTAGCAATGGAGTCTGGGAAACTCAACCAAATGAGCTATTTGGAACTGCTGAATGATGTAGCATTGGTAGCTGGTTCAAAAATGATTGGGCTTGACTTTATTCTTCAGCACGACAATGCCCATAAAGGATTTGTTGTGACCAAGTTTTTAAATGATTAGGACCAACAACGCATAAATTAGCTACCGCAAAGCTCGGAGTTGGATGAAGCAAGCAAGAGTTATGGGATGAGATTGTTGAGGTGTGGAGTAAAATACCCCTAGAATTTATTTCCAATTTATTTGACAGCATAACCAGAAGACTAAATGAGATCATATTAAATAAAGGTGGGCATACTAAATATTAAATTTAAATAAAATAAACAAAATAATATAAAGTAGTAACGTTTTTTATTAAAACTGTCCCAACACAAATATTTTTGCAACAGTAATTTGTAACACAAATACTTTTGCAACAAAGTAAATTAATTATTTTATACGTAAATCCTGAGAATTTTTTATAAATTGTATACCAAATGAAACATTATTTAATACTTAATTACATTGCAAAAAAAAAATTTGAAAAAAAAAGAATTAACTCAATTTTATAATCTAGTAAACATTAGCTAAAATAATTTTTTCATGAGCACAAATATTAATGCAACGCATAGTATTTTTCACCATATTTTGTGTGGATTCACCGTGGGCGGCGAGTACACGAGAAAGAAGAGCCGCAACAACTATCCACAATAATGTCAAGCAACATTTGCTATGTTTAATACAAATTTGGGTGGCCGCATAGGAATATGATGATGATGGAATGAAAGCTCACCTCCTCCCCGCCAATAATATAAAAATTTCACAAAGCAAAATGAAATACAATAGAAAAAACGAAGAATGACACCACCAATGTTTGTTGTTGGAGATTTTGTGGTATAAAAAACAACGATTCGTACAGATGAAAGAATTACAAAATCCTATATTTTCTGAGAGAGAACGTTGCAACCATTGATCAAATTAAACACAGCTTTTTAAATTGAAATTCAACGGCTAACTCTAACAGGTTTTGTTAAGAAATAAAGCTGCTTTTATGCTCAATTCAATCGGGTCAACCAGCTACTACAACCTTCTTAATCTCTAATCCAATACCATTGCAAATTATACTGAACTCTGTGATAACAACAATAGAATATAAAACAAAGTTTGGTTTTTAAAAGAAAACCTACAGACAAGAAACCAAGTGAAATTTATGCCACGATTTTGCTAAAGATTACGTTAAATTTAGTTTAGTTGTTTTTCGTGTTAAACAAAGTTTTGCTTTCAAAACAGATTTTTTTTTTAAATACGACGTAGAACATAAATTAAGTGGTTAAGTAACCAAAAGATATCCTCACATAATTATTGCGACTTGCGATAATTGTCTAACGATAAGAATCCGTATACGAGTATATGCCATGGTACATACATATGTTTCCATATCTTGCGATATTAAATATTTATAGGTGTGCCTTATAATACGATAAACTAAACATTAAATCATACTATTAAGTATGTAACTACAATTACAGTCAGTTTGATAAGGTGTCCTAATGACTATACTTATTATGTCTACAAATAAATCATAAATGAAACACATATCCTTCTTACGTAAGTAAATTTATTTGATGGATCGTCGACATTCTGGTAAAAAAAAAAAAATCGTTCCATTTAGCTTATAATGTCATCAAATATATATAATAAATATATTTGACATATACTCGAATGTATGTCAAATTTTTTGTCACGCCAATAATTTATTATAACATGCAACATTATATTTTTTTGGTGGACCGAGGAGAAGGTAACATTATTAGTTGGATTTTAAGTATGCATATATGTAAGTATGTATGTACTTAAATATATAACATTGCGCCCATCTGTTTGTACGCTCAGCGAAAATTTATTCATGCCATCAATCATATTTTCCATTACTTGTATACATTACATTGATTTTTTATTTTTATTTCGGTTGTTAGACTTTACAGTGCAGATGTAATTTTTTGTTTTATGCCAAAAACCGACTTATAACTAAACTTTTCCGATTTGTATTAATTTTCCAAAAAAAACTTTGTTTCTGCCTTCTTGTGGGATTTTTTTTCTAAATTGAAATAACAATGATCCCTTTTTCAGGCGGTTTTTTTTGTTTTGTGAGGGTTGAAATAATCTTTTTTTGTGTTTTGCACATGTTTATTTGTATTTTAGAGATATTTTTTCATTAAAATTTATCCCCCGGGAATTCGGTGAATAGAAACAAGAACATTGTATGATTCAAATGTCGCGTGAAATGTTATGAATTGTTTTGCTCAATCTTTCTGTAAATACAATGTAATAATAAACTATTACTAGAGTGTAACAAAGGATATTTCGCGCGACATTTGAATTGATGTAAACGTAAATTTACACGAAATAAAATTGAATTTGTTAGCAACTACATAAACGAAGCCTGTTTGGCAAATCATTTATATATTTATTTTTATTTTTTTCAAATGATGTTTCTTGGAATGTTTTTTGTACTGAATTTTAATAAATACCCTGTGGTATCGTACATTTTTTATGGGAGGAATTTGTATACAAATAAAGTTGTAAGACACTTTTTCAACAAAAATGAATGCTATTCCCTCTGGATGGTTCGGTGCGGTATTATGGTGGATTAATGAACCATTTTTTAAACAGATTAGGTGTGATGGTGAGGCAAATTGCTTGCAACTAAAGTTGATGGCACAGAAGAATACAATTTCGGAATATTTTGTATCTATTCACATAAATGTTTTAATCTTTGTTTTGTTAACACGATTTTTAGATGGTCACACCGGGATGATTTACACATTTATTGGTATGAAAAGTACGTTTGAATAACTAAGAGTCTGGATTAACCAACATAAAGGATACTTCGACGAAAGCGTAACAGTACAAACTGGAGGTCTGGCAAGAAAAAATCAATATTCTGGGAATACTGTATAAGAATAACCCTTAATGAAAAATATTTGGATTATCCTTCATATGCAGCGCGGTTTTATGTCACTTGAAAACATTGATAGGAGGTGACTTAGGAGTGGCCAGCTAAATTCAAATTCGATGTGGTCGTAAACTATATACAGACTTAACTGCAAGATCATCGAGGATCTACCGCATTATTAAGTAGATACTTGAATAAATTGTAAACAAATTCCACTAAAATATAAATAATTTGAACTTTACAAATAGTTTAAGCACCAGGAAAGAATTGTAGAAAAAAAAGGACAAACTAAATTTTGTTGTTGTTTTTCACATACTTAATGATACATGCATAATTTTTGCCTGTCACCTTTTCTAAGGTTATGTAATTTTGCCCGAAAGGCAAACAATTTCCATATACAAAATTGAACAGTGTCCAATTTTCTATTTTTGGCTTAAAGACTTTTAAAATGGCCTACTTGATGCTACTATTTGTATTGCCTTAAAGGGAAAAATTGTATCACTCACTTCATATCTCGTTGAAGTAGAAAAATTAAAAAATAGTTCGAATCTATAAGATCCATCTTATTCGTAAACAATTTTATTAAAATTGATTCAATTTCATTCAAAAAACGCTAATTTTATATTTTGACAGAAGGATTTTTGCTTGACGGCCATAAAATTTGGTTTTTTGAATGAGATTAAATCAATTTTAATAAAATTTTCTTAGAATAAACGTGCAACTTATAGATTTGAACTATATTTGTTAATAATTTTCATATTGCAAAGTGAAAGAACTTAGCCAAAAATTGGGTGTGACGGTTTAAAATGCGGTTTTCCGTTTTGCATGGGGCAATGCCTTTAGTTCCCAAAACGTATGTTTTTTGTCTTATATTACTTGACCGTACGTCCCCCTAAAGAGAGACCACTTATTTTCCGTGATAATTTTTACGATTGAAGCCGAATTTAGTTACTTTCTGTGTCGTAAATCTCCGAAGTATTTCTCCATACTTTGAAATCAAGTTAGCCGAATATCGTTGATTTTTTTCTTTATTAAATTGGTATAAACTGAACAACCATTTAGCAAAGCAATACAAATAAATGGGTTGGTGACATATTCCCGAGGGACAAACCCCGCGGGACATAATCCCGCGGGACATAATCCCGAGGGACAAAATCTCGAGGGACAAAATCCCGAAGGTACAAAATCCCGAGAGTACAAAATCCCGAGAATACACCACCCCGAGGTTACAAAATCCCTACGGTACAAAATCCCGAGGGGAGAAAATCCCGAGGGTAAAAAAATTCCGTAATCCCTCGGGAAATCCCGAGGACCGCCTCTTCTGGTGAAGGAAAATTTTAATTTAAAGGAAAATCAAAATCAAAACCGGGATTTTTATTTTTGCGGAATTGGGGTTTTTAAAGTAGGATTACGAAAAAATGGAATTTAAAAAGCGGTAGTTTTTTTGGGCGCGCTTTTAATTAAACGGGGTTTTAAAGTGCGTGATATCGTCGTTACGATCCCGTTTAACCATCACTATTTTCGATTTTCGATTTTTGTGTGTTTACATCTTTAAATCAAGGGAAAATTGCACCAATTGTGCAAGAACTAGATTTTGGAATTTTGGATCTGTGTCATAATCCAAAAAATAAAATCCAAAAAATAAAATTCAAAATCCAAAAGCCAAACTCCTAAAATCCAAATGAACAAAATCCAAATGGACAAAATCCAAATGGACAAAATCCAATAAAAATTCAAACTTTATCAAAGATTTTCCGCGCGGAAAGTCTTTTGATAAAGTTTGGGATCGGCAAGAGTCGCAACCTCTAGTTTACCGTCAAGGTACGTCTCAATTTTACCGCGCATCGTATCAAGGTTGGCACTACAGCACGCCAACTTCTGTATTTTCAGTAATAGATAACCCTTCTTGGTTTTATGGACACGGGCCACACTATTTCCGGCACTCTCCAAGGCAGGATCTATTTGTATGCCTTTCAAAACCTCCGCGAACGAAGCTGGACTAGTGGTTTTGATCATCAGTGCGGCGGGTCTCGAAGGTCTTTCGTTGCGCTTGCTTGGTTTCCTCCTTACAACCTGCCACTCATTTGTTACTTGCTTCCCACGAATCTCTTCAGATCTTTTGTTTGTGCCCAGCGCAGAAAATGCAACCATGCTTCGGCTCTCTTGGTCTTCCACGGGCTTTGCAATCTGCATTTTCCTTACCTTCTTTCCCGTTCTCTGAGGGCTATCAGCTGTATCAAGAGGTGAAAGACAATTTAATTGCCTCTTCTTCTTACTGGCTGGGGTACCCTGGTTCAATTCTCTAGCCGTTTCGTCTTGGAGAGCATCCTCCGTTTGCACATCGACGTCAACACCGCTTCTTGCTCTGAGAGTTGTTTGCCGGAATGTGGATTTTAAAAGACCAACGATCCTCCTTATTTCGTGGTGGACGTTGCTTTTTCCCTTTATGAACTCTGCCAGTTTCTCGATATGCCTACCCATGCGCTCCATTGGGTCGATCTTCCTTCCCAGCTGAAGAGCATCCGAATCATTGCTATCCGATGTTGAACTAGTCCTTGTGTGGGTGTGGGTGTGTGTGTGTGTGTTAAATAAATCAAAGCCAAATTTAATACGATGTATATACATTATATAATTAGCAACCAATAAAACAATATACATAATATTTATATTCCAGCAAATAAAGGATTTCAGATTTACATTAAAAATACAATATAATTATAAACAAGCAATGAAAGAAATATAATGTTAAGGTAATGATATGTTATAGGCAATTAATTTTAAATATTCCCTCAAGTCCATAATTTTCCTCTGTTTAATAATTTTTTTAATGCGTTTCATTTTTTGCATGATAATCTTTTTTCTCGGAGCTGGAGTTTCACCGGATTTTATTTTCTCGACATTATTGAAAACCACTAGCATTTCATTCCGCAGGTGTTTTATAATTTCATATAACCCACAATTTTTTCTCCCAATTAAAATTTTTAGCCGATTATGCCAACCTTCTACCGAATTTTGGGTTCGAGGAAAGTTTTGTGATACTTTGTCCTCTACACACCAAAATTCTGGTGAATATCTCGATCCTGTTTTTTTTACGCCAGCTATATAATTTTTTTGAACCACACCGCCAATTTCTGCCAATCGGGATCTTGAATATGAGTTTTTTAAATTATTGTAGTAGAGAGTTACTTCTGTCGATGGTACAAATGCCAGACTTTTGAGCATGCGAACTTGTAAATTAAAATTTTCCACGTTTCCATATTTTTTAGCTAAACCTCGTTTTTGAACTTGGCGCCATAATATCTGGCCAAAGTGTAAAATACACCCCTTGTATTCAGCCGAAGGAAAAACAGATTTCGCTGCCGAAGAAATTGCTATTTCGAAATCTGATATGATTCGATCTGGGTTTAACGAAATGCCACTTTCACATGCCAACCGACAAAGTTCGTAAAATAATTCCTCATACGCCACTTTAGATTTGCTGCTCATCAAGCAAAACACAAACTTTGACCTCCAATGGAGCCGTGAATGCTAAATAATTGCCTCATTACGGATGGTGCAACGTAAAATGTCCCATCCATTATCCAACATTTACATTCACCTAGCAATTTGATTGTTTTCTTGGTGCCCAACATAATTAAACGTTCCCCGTCAAATTGTTTATAACGAAGTACGAAAAGTTCAGCTTCTAAAAACCGCAAACTGTCCGGTATGTTGATTTCGTTTAAATTGGTTGGTTCTTTTACGAAGCTTTCTCGAGCTCGACAACGAATTATTTTCTTTCTTTGTGCCTCATTTGATGGTAGGTATCGCCGGCAAGTAGCATCAGTTTCAACAACAGAATTTATTATAATTTTTGATGGACATTGCGTTGAATTTTTCGCTATGTTTTTAATTCTGGCATTGGTTTTGCAAATCGTTTTATTATGCGCTTGCGGATCATGAGAATACTGAATGGCATTTCTTTGAATTGTGTGTTGCCCCTCTATGATAATGGTGTCAACACGACATTTGCAGCCCTTCGATTTACGTTGTGAGCAACTCCATCTAAATATATTGTTTGATTTGTTATCGAGGTAGTAATCATACCCGTCGATAAATAGTTTATCGTTCCCTTTATTCGATTTACCTAATGGAACCGCACTCATTTTATAAAATTGAATATTCACTTCGATATTTAATTTGAATGTACATAAACGTTTATCGACTAATTCTATGACATGAAATGTGCAACAAAACAAAAGATTTATAATACAAGAAAAACAATTGCTTTTATTTGAAATAATAATATATTTAGATAATCACGTGCATAAATGTAAGTACAGTAATCAGACAGAAACGATTATTCGCCTTTTTAAGAAATTGTTTTTTTTTTCAAAAAACCTACTGAGATCCAAATATACATACATAGATTTGTAGGTTTTTTGAAATAAAATAATTTCTTAAAAAAAATAATAATAAATAATTTTGAAATTCATCCCAGTTGGCTTTTCGATATTTGGATTTTGTCACATTTGGATTTTTCGTATTTGGATTTCGTCCTATTTAATAATAATAATAATAATAATAATAATAATAATAATATTTTATTGACTAAAGCGTAAGCCGATGGCTTTTGTGCATAACATTTTTACAATTTAATAACAAACTTAAAATTAACAATTAACATTTTAAATAAAGTATAACAATGAACAAAACAAACTTCCACTTACATAATCAATAATAATTTACAAATATGTACATGTTCTATGTTATAGATTTTAACATAACAGTTTTAAATTTAGAAACAGAACTAATATTTTTTAATTCCATTGGCAAACTGTTCCAGGTGAGAATCGCCTTTATCAATCCGGAGTTATGGTAAACATTTGTTCTATTTAGTGGCAAATTAATATTCCTTGTGCGTAACGATGCAGAAAAATTTAATTTATCATACAAGTACGTGGGTATACCTGATTTTATTATACGGAAAATAAACATAGCAGTTCTATAACGGTAAAACTCAAACAAGTCGCATCCAAGGATTGAGCTCCTAAATTCAGATATATGGTCAAACTTTCTAAGGTCATAGACGTATCTCACACAATTATTAAAAGTAATCTCAAGTAAATGTTTTGAGGAACTATCACAATTAGAAAATATCACATCACAATAGGTGAAAATTGGAATAATTAAAGTTTTGACAAGATATATACGTAACTTAACAGGACAAAACTTTTTTATTAATCTAAGCGAATATAAGCTATAGTTAACACGCTTACACAGAGAGCTTACATGATCAGTCCATGTAAGAGTAGTATTCAATACTAATCTTAGGTTATTAATTGTTGGCACAAATGAGATTATATCATTATTCAAAACGAGCACAGGTTTTATATAATGTACTTTATGTCTAGTTAAAAATAAAGCTTTACTTTTATTAGGATTAATAGAAAGTGAATTATTACTAGACCATAACGATATCCTATTCAGATCGGCATTAAGTTGTATAATTAAGTCATCCAATGTTACCAAATCACCACCAATATATAACTGCAAATCATCAGCATAAAGATGAAATTGACAGTTTAAAATATGCCAAGGTAGGTCATTAATGTAAATAGAAAACAGTAAAGGGCCTAAAATTGATCCTTGAGGAACTCCAGCAATTACATCACTTAGGTTAGAAAAATCATCACCAAGTTTGACGAACTGTTTCCGGTTACTTAAATAAGAATGAAGCAACATAATAGCGGAATCAGAAAACTTATAATACAATTTTAACTTTTGTAGCAATTGCGTATGATTGACACAATCAAAAGCTTTTGAAAAGTCTAATAAAACTAAAACAACAAAGGAATTACTTTTATCCAAGATAGCAGTTATATCATCAACTATATTTACAAGTGCAGTAGTAGTACTGTGGCCAGATTTATATCCTGATTGAAACTTGCATAAAAAATTAAAATTATTAAGATGCTCAAGAATTTGAATTTGTATAATTTTTTCAAGAACCTTGGATAGTGCAGGCAAAATACTAATTGGACAAATATCACTTATATTATTGATTACATCCTTTTTAGGAATGGGAATAATCGAAGCCACTTTCCACAAATCCGGAAATACAGATTTAGTCAAGCATTGGTTAATGATGAATGTAATATGTGGTAAAAAAATCAATAAATAGTTTCAGTATTTTGAAGTTTATCATGTCATATGCCATTACATCTGATCTAATGACACGGATTGCATTCAACACCATAAGTTCATCTACACAATCAAAAACAAAACCACAATTATCAGAACCAGTAAAATTTAAATCAGGTAACGGCAATACCACTAAAGATTCAGAAAGTTTACTAAACCCAGCTAAAATGTCATTAGCGGAAAAGTCTATTTGGTTTCTCGCTTTTGGATTCTCAAAATAATTTGGATTTTGTTACTTTTGGATTTTATTTTTTGGTTTTAGGGGCAGATTCTGGAATTTTCATAGGCTTGTACCCTGCGGATTTTGTATCTTCGAGATTTAATATCGTCGGGATTTTGTATTCTCGGGATTTTGTACTCTCGGGATTTTGACTCTCGGGATTATGTCTCTCTCCCAAATACATTTTGATTAGGATTTTAGTTTGCCTTTGCGGTTTGAAGATTGTGTATGGAGACAGATTTTAGGTTTTAAAGAAATACAATATTACGCCAGTTTTTGTTATTGTGTATCATTTCTATTATTGTGGTAATATTGAGTTGTTAACCGGGTCTCAGAAGAATTGCTTTTAAATCAATTTGACTGATGTTATTCGTGCTTCGAGAAAAATCCTCCATTATAAATTATGTATTTATTTCCGAATAAATTGCTTCCTAAATTCCGCCAAAATTTATTTGTAGCTTATTGTCGCTGGAAGTAGTAGTCGGAAAGAAACTCTTGAGCAAATAAGCTCTGGAATTATATCGCCTAAGAAATCACATATTCAAAAATATAAAAAAATAAAAAGGTTGATGAAGAAGCGCGAAGAAATAGGGTTGAAGGAATACTTAAAATCAATACCATATCATATCTTTATTTTATGAAAATATTTTTTCATTTTGTTCATTAGATATTTGAATATTACTGTAATAATTTACATTACAATTTAAAAATAAATTAATTAAAATTCATCCGCTTATAGAAGAAACATATTTTATATGGCTTTAAATGTACACGAGAATCTAATTGAAAGGATTCAGGCGCGCGCCGATTTGCCGTTGTGGAGATTATGTTTTAAAAGCATTTTGTTTTTGAGATTCTACATTTAAATATTTTAGACCCAACCCCTCTTAATTATATAGCTTTTTGTAATACCATTGTTTACCGACTGTATCAACGTATCTTTTAATATACCATATATTTCAATATCTGTAAACCATAATTATGAAAGTATTCCTGTTAAGTTGAAATTCATACGAGTATGCCATATTTCATTTTAAAATTCAATCGATGAATTTAGTTCAATTAAAATAATCAATGTGGACTAGCAGAACTGGCAATAAATAAAGTTTTAATATTTATCAGAGCCTCTGTTTCTGCCAAATAAAAACCATACACTAATATAATTCCAATTGGAATTGGATAAATATATATATGTAGAAATATAATTGGATTCCAATTAAAATGTCTTCTGTCAAATGATATTTTCAAGCTAAAAATTATTGGTTTTATTTGCTTAAATTTTTCGCTTATTTTTATTACCACAATAATTAAAATTAAAAATACGTCGCGTCGCATATGCCTGTTTGTAAATACACCACATTATCCAGAAGAAGAATTTTCTAAAAAATTGAAAGGCAAGGATTTGAAAAGATTGTTTTTGACGAAGAGGAGACAGTTGTTGACATTTTTCACAGAATGCTTTGAGAATCAAAATTACCAATTTGTTATTTTGAGTATTACGAATATAATCAAATATTTTGTTAGGAATTTCTCATCGGTGCAACTTGTGTTATAATTGCTGAGTATTGTTGTGTTATAATTGCTGAGTATATTACTTAAAATTTCATGTAATATAATTTGATTAAAATATAGACTGTCAGAATATAAGGATGAATTATAGTTTAACTAGGAATTCTCGGCCATCAAAACCGGAACAATAGAAAACAAAATCAATATTTTTACTATAGAAAATTTCACTCAATTTTTTATCGCCACTCTAATAAAACTAAATGTCAACGTATTTTCTAAAAACTTTTTCAAAAAGTCTCGGCCATCGTAATAAGTCATACATCTGACCAAAATTCAAACATAAGTACTTTAGTGCGTTGTGTTGACATGTTAAATAAACAATTCATATTCTTTTAATTTCGACATCATTCTCCACATTAATGTCTGAACCACATCTTGTGTTATGTATATTTTAGATGTGTATCATCCCTTCTAAACGTATAACTTAATCCGCCTTTATTATATATCTACATTTAGGCCTCTTCATTTTGCAAATATTCACAATATACTAAAAATCATGTCTGTTACACAATAAAAATAAAAACACAGGACAAAATAAATTGCCATCATCAAATTTTGATGTACTCAAGAATGAGGAATTTTTTTTTTTTTTGGTAGATACTTACATTTGGACAAATTTTGCAATTTTTATAAATACGATGGATACTATCACCCCACAAAGAATTCGTTTGTATATATGTAAATCGAACTTTTGTTCGAAAATGGAAATTTGCCACACCTGTCTGTGTTACGACAAAAATGTGTTGAATGGAAATCGCATAACACAATTTCAAGATACATATACATTCATCTTAAAAGTACCAAAAATATGGTAAAATGTGAAATAAAAAATTATGAATGCTTGATGGCAGGTACCCATTATTTTGTGAGGTATATACAATTTATGATCTAACATTTATAAATCGATTTATTATGATGCTGCTGTGTAAAACCGGGTATAAAAATAAAATTTACATCGTCGTCTTAAATTGCCAAAAAGCACAAATGACTATCAATTTTTTATTATTGTGCGGTGTGCGTTAAATGGGTAAACAAGGCAAACATGAATTACATGCTGAGTTCGGTTCAATAAAATGAAATCAAAGACAACATCATAAATACTTATCAGTATACTCGTATTATGGCATTTAACCGTATTGGAAATTACGACATATTTTATGCAATATCGGTAAAGACTTCCCGGCCATCGTTAATCGACTAAATTCCTAATTTATTCAAGTCATGCAAAAAATATCAAAACATTATTTTATTTTATATTGGAATCGTTAAACTTTTTGTCATTAGTATTTATTGTATGATATTTAGTGTATAGACCTGAAGTTACGGTAGCTTTTTATTGCTTTGGAAATTGGATAACTGAAATTGAAAAAAATTACATTATAGTATTGAAACGTGTTATTTGTGATTGAGACATTGTTATTTAATTTTTTTAAAATTAGAATATTCTGAAACTTTGCCAGAACCTCTGTAATATGTCGACTTAGAAATAATTGAAATATTCGAAATCAGTGATGGAAATACTTGTAGCGGCTCACCTATTCCAACTACAACATATTCAACCATAATATGTCCCGCGGCACCGCACTTTCCAACTCAAATGCTCATTGGATGTCTCACGTCGTCTTCATCAGAACATACTCCACACGAAAACAAAATACAAGACGTGATGATAAAATTTGTACGTACACAAGAATGATTACTGAAATATGTAAAGTATATTTAATCAGTTTATAAATAAATTAATTCTTAAGAAAGGTGATGCACCAAATATGTGTTTGCATTTGGATATATCTTTGCGTACAAATGTTTATTTCTAAGATTTTAAATTTAAATCCGTTTGGATGTTTCGCGTTAAATCTCTCGTGTAATTTGGCAACAGCAAATTCAACATCAACGGAAAATGTTACTCTAGAAAATTAAAAAGTCTTCAAATATTTTCATTATTGAAAACAAATAAGTGAAAAGTGACCTTGAAATACTTAAACCTACTATAAAGAAAGATTTTGTAAAATGAAAATAACAAAACCTCTTATAAAAATCTTGTAAAATGAAAGGTAAGGGCAAAACAGTTTTGGTTGGCGCAATGTCGCTTATGATTAATTGTCTAGGTTCTGTATTCTGTAATATTACCCTCTTTACCTTCTGAAATGCTTTCTGAAAAATTTAAAGAATATTGGGATTTTTAACAACCCCATCAGTTGAATATATTTCAATAAAGACGTTAAGCATCTTTTTCCTGCCTAATTTAGATCGAGTTTAATGTCCACTAAAAGCCGAACGACAACACTAGAATAAAATTCAACAGCTTCCGGCTTCAAGTTTACGCATAGTTAAGGTTGGTTTACGAGAAAGGTTTCGTTACCCTGATTCTATTTACTGGTTATTTGGCTGATTAGGTTGGTTTTGATAGAGTTCAGATGTAAATACCAAGGGTAAAAACCATCCTCGGTGACCAACCTTCAAAAATATTTTGATACCTAATCATGCACTTCTCGCAAAATAAAGAAAGAAGCAAAGAGAACTTACTGCATGTGTAAATACCATCTAGCACAATAAGTGGGAATCAATAATTTCATTAAGCTTTTATCAACTTTTTTTTTACTGACGCTTTTTAAATCTCTATATGTATCGTTTGATTTTAAAATGTTTTAAAAAAACATAAAATGTCAATAGAATGATCAGATAGGCCAACTCGTTTTTTCGTGATGAATGCGCTCGAAATAGAGAACACATGCTCAGATTCAGTTGAAGTCGGCTCTATTTGATATTGTTCCGATAGCTTCATAAAGTTTCATCTCCTGTATTATAGTTGATATTGATTGAGCAGATTTTAAATCCTCCATGTGTCTTTGGGAAGCTATGATTGCCTTTGACAAAGACAACTTAAGAGGATTATAAGTTGCGCTTTCGCAGCATCATTGTCAACATCACAACCCGTTTCTTCGATTGAACCTGACGATTGATTCTGGTGACTTTGTTCTTCATGATCATCATGACCATTTGCGTATTTAGCGATGCAGGATATCGATGATTTTGAGAAAAAGTTACCATGATTATACTTCTCAGCTGGTGATTCAAAATTTTCCGGGTTCTGTAGAAACATCACGAGCTTAATGAGGCCCTTGCAGCGATGAACTTAGATCCTTTAAAGCCGTTTTGATATTATTTTTCATCAACAAAAAAATCGTTCGAGGACACTCCATCGTTGTTACAGCTATAACCTCGTTTAAGCTGATCTCGAAACTAATTAGCTTTCGCTCGAGTAGATTCGTTAAAACATCAACCGTACAACTTCCATAAATTCTGATCAGGCCGAGATTGTCATTTGAACCATTACAATAATGTACATTCACATTTCAATAACGTCGGTTTTTTGAAACTCGTTTATTCATCGAGGGTCAAACTTAATAATTGGAAGGAATTTTCCTTTTTGTATAAATTAATTTTTGCAATCGTTTCTATTTGTACCGATTCCTAGTAATCGTGTATGAGTTTCATCACATTTGTTTTTTTTTAGGTAGTTGAAAGCCACGAGCACATAAACTTTCTCTTCTAAATACACTCCTACATACACCAGAAATTGAAAATTTCAGCCGTAGACTCGTTTGGTCTACTTTAATATGGTTGATGGCCTTGCACTTAAATTTGCTTCATTTTCCGCTGGCTTACTAAGTTTTTCTGGATGAACTGTGTAATCCACTGGTTGACGATCCTTTGCAAGCAATCTTGGTTGAACAGTGTATGCAAGAAGCTCTCTCGCGGCTTTCTTCTCTTTTGAAATGATTCCACCCAATGCTGTCGAAGTGAGTACGATCGGAGTATTTATACTACTTTTGTCTAATGGTTACTCCTGCACTCCGCTGTTTCATTCTGTACTCCTCTGTTCTAATAACTGCTATACTATTAATACATTTACACAATATTTTAACTTATAGGCTTTTATTTGCAATGATTATAAAATTCTGGGAGATAGCTGGCTTTTTCATAAAGCATTTTTTCAAAGCTAATTTATAATAGTTTCTGTCATTCTCAGGCAAAAACCCATAAAACGGTTTCCTTGCAGTAATGGGCTAGTCACTTTAGCAGGCTATATCAATTCAAACTTGTCAAATTTGCGAACTAAACTACCTCAACTTCACAATGGTTTTCTTCAGAATCTGAAGATTTGTTGGTAAAACTTATAAAAACATCAAGGCACTCTGTATGAGGCACCAGATAAACTCAAACATGACAGAGACTACCTGATTTTAACAAAAAACTTTTATCTGCTTTGGCTAAATATTTAGATTAGGACCTCCCCGACCTCGCCGAATGCAAAAATTACATTGTAAGACAAATTATGCGGCCATTTATCCTTACCACACAAAAACGGTGTGTGGAATTCTTGATATACAATACTCTCAAATCCTTCCATAGCTTAGACTAGGACCCTCTTTTATAGGGATATAAAAATAATACTGTAAGATAATTTCTGCAGTCATTTAACCTTTTCAGACTAAAAAGTTGTATGGATCTGGATTTATACAGTGTGATATTGGAAATTTCATTCGTTCCTGCCTTGCTAAACAAGGAAGATGCAAGAAGACTGGATTTTTTTCAAATGTAAGCAAAGGATTTGAGAATATTGATGTTAAGGCGTATTTTAACATCAATATTCTCAAATCCTTTGCTTACATTTGAAAAAATCCAGTCTTTTTGCATCTTTCTTGTCTAGCAAGGTTAAATGCTGACAGCAGAAATTGTCTTTCAGTTTTATTTTGACATTTTCCTTCTCGCCTAGGTTGGATATATGTAGGAATAGGGTGACTATACCTCCTGCAAAATTCAGGAGGAACCAGAAAAATAATAATTTTAACAAAATTTAATTCGAACTCCAACCCAAATGACTGAGTTGGATTCGAACTCCAACCCAAATCTAATTTTTGATTTATGGTATCGTATAGTGTTCCCAAAATAGTTCTTGCCGTTAGGCCTTGTTTTATTTTAAAAACTCTGATTCCAGCCCTGCCTTATGGCAGAAAATTTTTTCAGGCCATGAAATAATAGGTTGTATAATAGGAACTATTTATAGAATTTACAAAATATTGTAAATAATAAGTTTGATACTGGAGACTGAGAAAATAGCCTGAATTAGCTAAGTATATGTCTATGTAAAAACAAAGAAAAGTTGGTGAAACAATGTTTCTAATAAATGGTATCAAGCAAAATATCATTAGTGGTGTTCCGTGTTATTTCTTGAATTTGGCTCTTATTTTATTTATCAAATCCGACCCCAAATGAAGTGACCCAAGGAATTTTCAGAGTGTGAATAATTCTTTTTTATATTAGGAACTGCGGATAGATTCGGCTTTATAAGTCAGGTATTAAACTAGACTAAAATCCATTGGCAACCATCCATTTGGTGCTGGAACCTGGAAATTCAGTAAAGGCCTGAAGTGGTTAAGAAAGTAGAAAACCAATTTTTCTTTGGCAATTCTAATTTACTTAAATTTTTTCTAATAAGCAAAGTGGCATTGTAGTGTCTTGCAATATTTGTTGAATTCTGTCCTTGTTTTATTTAAGAAACTCCATTGAAATTTATTATCTGGTTTAGCCAATACATTTGATGACCAATGAATTAGTTATAGCATCACCAAATTAAGAATCAAGTCAGCAAGATTAAAACATTTTTAGAAGAGATTTCACCATGTGCATGTTTTGTGACCAGTGAAATACACAAAATATTTCGAGACTTAAGAACTGTTCTGTTTTTTTAAGGCTTCGTCCAGGTTTAGTCATTTTTGACCTGGTCACCCCTTGGGTATCGACTAAGGTATCTGACAATGACATTTCTGGCATGTCTGAATTCGTATATCGGTCAAAATTATGCTTTTGAAAATGAAAAGGCTTCGAAGCTAAAGTTGCTTTAAGATAAATTTTCCATTTACCACGTAAAATTTAGGTAAAAATAGCTAAAAATTAAAAGTTTCGCTTACGGTTTCGCTGATCGGTACTCTTTTAATATTCAAATTTGGCTCAAGAACTAAAAACAATTTTTGTGTAATTTGTTGGATCGTGATTTTTTTTAACCAAAATACCAACAATTGTTTATGTCTAAGGTCGAACTGTTGTACATATTTCGTCTTTTCTTCCTTCTGACTAGAAACACCGCCCTGAAAACGCACTTCGTTTAAAGTATTCAGAGCGACAGCACTGATTCCACCACATCTTTGATACATTTCTTTTAGACATGTTGTCAAAAAAAAAAGATACTGTTATAATTATTTATGCGTAATTTTCTCTATTCGGAAAAAATTAAATTCAGTTCACTCCTTGTTTTTTTCTGCTTACCACGGTACTCGGTTCTCGTCTCGGATACGTTAAGACACTTGCGTTGCCATATTTGTTTCACCGAAAAACTGACATTTTAGAAAAAAAAAAATCCTGTATTTTGAGCAAAAAAACTGACTATATAAAAGTTCACAAAAAAAAACTGCCAACATTTTAAAATGAAATAAAAACTCATTTATCCACTACCAATACCATAAGTCCATAACTAATATTTTATTTAAAATATAAACAAATGCGTATTGGATTTTTATTTAGTATAATTATCACAATTTCACAATGTAATTTATAATTTAAAATACAATAAAATATAGTAAGTCAATTAAAAATAAAATAAGTATCAAATTAATACTTGTATTTTGGCAATAAAATTTCACAAACAAAAAAATTGTTTGAATTTCAATTACATTTTCTTATTTTTATACGAAATTAAAGAAAATTCAGTTACTCACTTAATTAGAATATACATAATTCATTTTATTTAACAAACCATTCATATTTGCCTTTTAGTATAATTATCACAAATTAGAAATAAAAATATAAGCTTGTCAATTAAATATAAATATAAAGATTATCCATCATTGAAAAAGGTAAGTTATGTTCCGCGCAGAAAGCTGCTAGTTGAATCTCAACTTTAGCAACTTGCTTCTCAATTGCGTTGAATTCCGTGAATATGTGACTCGTTGAGGCATGTGAACTAATCGCCTTCGCTCGTGTTATATGTTTTGTTGTCTTGGCATGTAATTTTAAATCTGTTGCGCCAGCTAATGCTTTTAATTCACAATTGCATACCGTGCAATATGCCAAATTGTTCGAACTTTTTTTAATCCACGTGCTCAGCACTGGATCACCTTTCCAAATTACTGAGTAATTCCCTTTGTCATTTTTCTTTTTGGATTTCTGTATAAAAATTTTTAAGAATTAACGAAATTAAAAGTGTATAATAAATTGTACATAAACTTACAGGTTCCGGGTATCCATCTTGAATGGTTTCCGATTGCCGTTTGCCGCTTGAGTTGGTCGAATTTGCATCTATATAATTACACGAAAGACATTTCACAATATTCATTATATTTTATATTTTGTTTATATATTATATATTTATATATAATATATTTAATGTTATATATTTAGTATAAATATTTATTTACTCACTAATTTGAACAAGATATTTTTCCATCTCTTCACTAGTAAAACGTAAAAACTAAAACCGTTTTATCTTTAAAAAAGAAAACGCATAATAAAATATGTTTTGACAGCTACCCTTTCGACGCGATACGACGAAATTGTTAGTTGATGATACCGAAAATATGAGCAATTTTCTTACGAACATTAACATTCCATATCCGAACTAAATTTCATTTCTAATATCGAAAAACGACACCAATGAACAAAATTACAGCAGAAAACAAAAAAATAATAAACTAAAATGGAAAATAATGTAAAGTTTTGACAAAACTGGGATTTTAACAAAAAAACTGGATTTTTTACAAAAAAACTGGAAAACTGTCTAACATACTTAAAAACTGCGTTTTACAAGCAAAACTGTCATGAGTGTGAAGTTTATGCTTAAAAAAAATAACAAAAAATTACACTGTTAAATTAGCTATTTTCCAATTGGAATTTAAATTATATGAAAATTTAAATTTTTTGTAATTTTGAATTTTTAGTACCACCAAACATATTCTTTTCATCAGAAAACAGGTTCTTTTCATCCTTTTCAGATAGCTGGGGGTCAATTCTCGTTCCGTGAAAAGTAAAATGAAAAGTATTTTCAGTGAGAAATACACGTTTCCGATTCATGTTCCTTGAGAAGAAAAAAAATGACGTCAAAATCTTTTCATATGAATAAAACTTTCTCACCGACCATTTTGGCGGTGAGAACATCATAAATATGGAAATAAAATTCTATAAAAACTAAATTTGTATTTTTACCATTAAATGTGCATTGAAACTATAATATAATTCACTTTAAACTTAACTAATAAGTAAATCTATTAAAAACTATTCCGTTTATTTAAGAAAAGCCTCCAAATAATTAATTTGGTTAAGTTTTAAAAATAATTTGGTAAATTTTATAATTTACTTTATATTTTGACAGCCAATAACAAAAACTGATTAACTAAATCTACTTTATCATTTATTTAGCTAATATTTAAACCAATTGTTGTATCAGCTAGCGGAAATATACATGAAACTCGAAAAAATGTGTGTTTACAGTGTAGCTTACTATGGAAATAACTTATTCAGCGTTTTTCTCACGATTCTTTTTCATTTGGACATCAAGAATCGCTTATTGTCGTTGTGTGAAATGTTATAAATGAAAAAGACTTGATGGAATCAAAATGAAAACTTTTTTTTCATTAGGTTTTTTCATAGAACGAGAATTCACCCCCTGGACCATCTGTTTATATCGTTAACCAAAAGCATCCAATTGTGTTGAACATTACTATATTTCAGATAATTTAAAAGTTGACTGAATTTTGATGGTTTAAATAATTATTTAGCGTCGATCCTGGAAATGTCCCGAAGGCCTCGCACATTTCTTAGAATAGCTAAGCCATATAGCGGTCAATGTCACAAAGCCGATCCAATTATGATGCACTAGAATATATTTCACAGTTTTTGGAATTTTTAATAATTTTCCATTATTTTAAAAGTTTTATATCGCCGACTGCAGAGATGTCCATAAGGTCTTGCCCATATTTTCGGATAACTTGGCCATATGCCAGTCTACGTGGTCAACCTTATGCAATTGTGATGAACTGTACTATACTTCACAGAATTTAGAATTTTTAATAATTTTATTAGTTTTATAAATTGTATCTCCGATCACAGAGATGGCCGTAAGGTCTTGTCTATATTTTTGTATAACTTGACCATATGCCAGTCTACGTGGTCAATCTTATTCAATTGTGATGAACTATACTATACTTCACAGAATTTAGATTTTTTTATAATTTTATTGATTTTAAAAATTGTTGTAGCTCCGATCACATAGATGTCCACAAGGTCTTGCCTATATTTTTGGATAACTTGACCATATGCCAGTCTACGTGGTTAGTCTTATCCAATTGTGATGAACTATACTATACTTCACAGAATTTCGAATTTTTAATAATTTTATTGGTTTTATAAATTGTTGTATCTCCGATCACAGAGATGTTCACAAGGTCTGGCCTATATTTTTGGGTAACTTGACCATATGCCAGTCTACGTGGTCAATCTTATCCAACTGTGATGAACTATACTATACTTCACAGAATTTCGAATTTTTAATAATTTTATTTGTATTAAAAATTGTTGTATCTCCGATCACAGAGATGTCCACAAGGTCTTGCCTATATTTTTGGATAACTTGACCATATGCCAGTCTACGCGGTCAATCGTATTCAATTGTGATGAACTATACTATACTTCACAGAATTTCGAATTTTTAATAATTTTATTTGATTTAAAAATTGTATCTCCGATCACAGAGATGTCCACAAGGTATTGCCTATATTTTCGGATAACTTGGCCATATGACAGTCTACGTGGTCAATCTTATTCAATTGTGATGGACTATACTATACTTCACAGAATTTCGAATTTTTAATTATTTTATTTGATTTAAAAATTTTATCTCCGATCACAGAGATGTCCACAAGGTATTGCCTATATTTTCGGATAACTTGGCCATATGCCAGTCTACGTGGTCAGTCTTATCCAATTGTGATGAACTATACTATACTTCACAGAATTTCGAATTTTTAATAATTTTACTGGTTTTATAAATTGTTGTATCACCGATCACAGAGATGTCCATAAGGTCTGGCCTATATTTTTGGATAACTTGACCATATGCCAGTCTACGTGGTCAATCTTATCCAATTGTGATGAACTATACTATACTTCACAGAATTTAGAATTTTTAATAATTTTATTGTTTTAAAAATTGTGTCTCCGATCACAGAGATGTCCACAAGCTCTTGTCCATATTTTTGGATAACTTGACCATATGACAGTCTACGTGGTCAATCTTATCCAATTGTGATAAACTATACTATACTTCACAGAATTTCGAATTTTATGAGACCATATGTCAGTCTACGTGGTTAATCTTATCCAATTGTGATAAACTATACTATACTTCACAGAATTTCGAATTTTTAATAATTTTATTGGTTTTATAAATTGTTGTATCTCCGATCATAGAGATGTTCACAAGGTCTGGCCTATATTTTTGGATAACTTGACCATATGCCAGTCTACGTGGTCAATCGTATTCAATTGTGATGAACTATACTATACTTCACAGAATTTCGAATTTTTAATAATTTTATTGGTTTTATAAATTGTTGTATCACCGATCACAGAGATGTCCACAAGGTCTTGCCCATATTTTCGGATAACTTGGCCATATGCCAGTCTACGTGGTCAACCTTATGCAATTGTGATGAACTATACTATACTTCACAGAATTTCAAATTTTTAATAATTTTATTTGTTTTAAAAATTGTTGTATCTTCGATCACAGAAATGACCACAATTTTGATTTGCTTGATGCAGAGAAAAGAAAATGTCTCGAGGCCAAATACTTTTAACCAATAAAATTATTAAAAATTGTAATTTCTGTGAAGTATGGTTTAGTTCACCACAATTGGATAAGGTTGACCACGTAGACTACCATATGGTCAAGTTATCCAAAAATATAGGCATGACCTTGTGGGCATCTCTGTGATCGGAGATACAACAATTTTTAAAACTAATAAAATTATTAAAAATTGTAAATTCTGTGAAGTATAGTATAGTTCATCACAATTAGATAAGGTTGGCCACGTCGACTGGCACATGGTCAAGTTATCCGGAAATATGGGCAAGACCTTGTGGACATCTCTGCGGTCGGCGATATAAAACTTTTAAAATTATTAAAAATTCCAAAAACTGTGAAATATATTATAGTTCATCATAATTGGATCGGCTTTGTGACATTGACCGCTATATGGCTTAGCTATTCTAAGAAATGTGCGAAGCCTTCGGGACATTTCTAGGATCGGCGCTAAATAATTATTTAAACCATCAAAATTCAGTCAACTTTTAAATTATCTGAAATATAGTAATGTTCAACACAATTGGATGCTTTTGGTTAACGATATAAACAGATGGTCCAGCTATCTGAAAAGGATGAAAAGAACCTTTTTTCTGATGAAAAGAATCTGTTTGGTGGTACGAAAAATCCAAAATTACAAAAAATTTAAATTTTCATATAATTTAAATTCCAATTGGAAAATAGCTAATTTAACAGTGTAATTTTTTGTTATTTTTTTTAGCATAAACTTCACACTCGTAAACTGTCGATATGGCAACGCCGCGTATTTGTGCACTAGCGGCGTACTAAAAATTAAAAATAAGCAAAATTGTGTTGGTTGTGTATAACGACAAATGGTGGTGTTGAGGAACTCTGGTTGTTGTACTAAGGCCCGAATTTATAGTTGTTAGTACAACTCTAACTACTGTTATAGTATCAGTTTTCGTATTTATAAACCTCACTATAAGATTTGCTTGTAATATAACAACGCTTATAGGGGTCAAAATCCATCATTATAAACGTTGCTACAAAATATCCAAACCAAGAAAGTAAATTCGAAATTCATATCGAATTTTAGACATGATTTTGAAATGATTTTCGAAAATCGTTGCTGTAACAATAGCAATAGTTACGACTACCAATTCGGACCTAAATGTAACCACGATATTTATTTGGTACAAAGTATTGTACTAATATACATTGAACATATTGGATATGTGCAATCAGGCATATTTTATCCCAGCCTAACTTCCTTTCGTAATACTGTACGTCAAACCCGATTGAACATCCAAAATTGATAAAAAATGATAAATTGATTTTAAATGTCGCTTAAATCGCTTTGTAAAATTCAATAAACTCGTTTTGTCGTCAGGTTTTTAATTAATTTTTTTTTATAATTTATTTTGATATTAAATATTGGAGACATAAATAATTTTAGTTTGAGTTTTGTTCTGTTTGTGTTCTCAGACAAAAATTCGAAATATAAATTATTACTGTGTATCGACCACATAAATATCTTAAGAAAGCAAATTTAATTTAATTTAAGTACCGAGAATATCATAAAGATAATAAATTCAAAATTGACAGCTGGAACCCAAAAAACCAAGAAAAAGTTATTTTTTTGTGTGATAAATGAGTGCGTTTAATGCCAAAAATGATAAAAAATATCATGATATGAAGGATTATTATTGTGAGTACTGATTCAAACTACAGAATATACAGGGTGTTCCACTGGTACGAGTCCAAACGAGTAGGGCGTGTAGCTGGATCAATATCATGAAAAAAAGTTTACCACGCATAAGCCCGGAAATGAACCGTTACCCACTTCAATTGGGTTTCAAAATTTTTAAATTGGCACACTACCTTGAATGATGTAAATGCCAATAACTCTTCTAAAAATTAGGATAACTCAATTGTTTTTCTATAATTTTAAAGGCACAGAGTGCTTCTTTCGTCTCTGAAAGTAGGAATATCATGGATCGTATTTTCCATAAAGAAAACATTGGTGGAATTAAAAAAATTGTGCGAGAAATAATAAAAATATTCATTAAACTCACTTTTTCTCGAAAAACTCACTCAATAATTTTTGTTTTTATTTCAAATTTAAATTTAATAGACTATTTAATACAAAATTGCTTTATCGTTTTTTATCTAATCATGTATAGTTTTTGAGATATTAATATTTCAACGTAGTACTTAATAATTTATTGTATGAATTTCTAAGTTTTCAACTTCACAAACAATTTTCAAAATGATTTCCATTTTGTAACAAGCATAGTTGCAGTCGTCTTTTAATGGCAGCAGCCATGTTGAAATTTCCTAAATTTTCTTTTATTTTGTTGCCGCCATTATTGATTCGATCAACCAACTGCTCCCTAGTCTGAATGTTTGTTTTGTAGACTTTTCCTTTCAAATATCCCCATACATTAAAGTCTAATGGTGTTAAATCTGGAGATCTAGCCGGCCAAGCTATAGGTCCGCTTCAACCAATCCATCGCCCTGGATAATTTATATCAAACCAATTTTGAACTTGTCTTTCATGGTGTGCAGGAGCTCCATCTTGTTGATACAAGAAAGTATTTCTCATCATGAGTGGAATTGAATCTAGCACAGTGGGAGCTGTTTCATTCAAAAATTCAAGATAGTTTTGTGAGTTTAATCTTTCAGGTAGTAAAATTGGCCCGATAAAATTATTTCCAACTATATCACACCATACATTAACATTAAAATGTCTTTGAAATGATGATTCTCGCTTAACGTTTGGGTTTTCTGGTTGCCACTCATGAAGATTGTGGAAATTTGTTATTCCATCCCTCGTAAATGTCGATTCGCCTGTCCATAAAATGGAAAACAAATATGAAGGATTATGTTCCTCGTTGTTTAACAACAATAAACGGTAGAAAATTGTTCTGTTTGGTAAATCAACTGGTAATAATTCTTGCACCGGAGTGTAGTGGAATGGGTGTAGATGGTTTCTTCGAAGTACCCTCCAGACTTTATTTTTGCTAATACCAAGTTGTATCGAAAGACGTCTCGTGCTAATGGTGGGATCTCTTTGTACTGAATTCAAAACTTGTTCGTCGGTATTGACTTCGTATTGAACTCGTCTAACATTTTCGTATTCATAGCGGACCAAAGTTCCTCGTTCTCGTAATCGTCTGTGAACTGTTTCAAATATTCTACGATCTGGCACCGGCCTACCTGGATAACGGTTTGCGTATTCACGTTCTGCGGCTCTTCCATTTCCGTTATTATTATTATTATTTAACCTTCCAGTAGGGTGCGCATCACGTGAGCTGTTCTGGTCTTGTCATTAGGCAGCTGCGTGATGGGTACAATTGTGTAAGGGGTAACCTGTGCACAATTCGCAAGTGTACGTACTGCTTCCTCGTGGCAACTACTGGTAACTAAGGCCACTTGGCACATTTTAGGCCATTTGGCACAGGCCAAAGTACGGCGCTAAAGGAGAAAACCTTGACAAAAAACCCTAATCTAAGGTGGAACAGCATATGCCGAAAGATGAATGGCTGATAGGTTAATCAGCCCAAAATATGCGGACTCTGGATACCAGGCACCCTCCAGTTTTATTTTTAGCCTTCCTGTAGTATAGCTGGGTGACCTACAGGTGATTTGCAATTCCCAGCAACTCGTAAGAGTAAAATCAAACGGAATACGGGGCAGGAGTAGGAATATACGGGAGTGGCACAACCCTCTCGAGGTCCTTGAGCTCCAATGCTACCGTCTTTCTAGCGGAACTACATGCTGTAGTAAACATCTAGGAGGGAGAGCAATATGCCCAGATAGTATGTATCACGTACCGGGAGGCAGTATTGTCAGGTTCATTAAGAACCTGAATATTGACTGGACGGATAATTAAGCAGGGGCCAGCACAATAGATCTTTTAGGTCGCAGTGCGAAGTGGCTGATCGCCCGCATGGCCCCCCCCCAATAATAATAATTCCATTTCCGTTACATAAACCATAAATAAAATGGAGGTCGGCGAGTTCTTCGAATGTGTAGCGTGGCATTTTATTATTTCTGATTACAAACGCGCAAAAAATTATTTTCTAAAGATTAACAACGATTTTAGCTATACGTTTACTAACGATTAAAAAGATTTAACAAATGCAACATATGGACGTGCATACTAAATTGTTGTTTTTGTTTAAAACGATTGCTTTGGTTTTTCATAATAAATTTTTTACTTCTAACAACTGGTTTTTATAATAATTTTTTTTCAACAAGTACTACACTGAAACGTTAATATCTCAAAAGCTATACATGATTAGATAAAAAACGATAAAGCAATTTTGTATTAAAAAACACATTTAAAATTGTGGTGATAAACGAATGAAATAAACGATTGGAATGAGTGAATCGCTACAGCATCGTCGTTAAAAGAATTATGATCGAAAAATCAACCCAATTGGTAAAGTTTTGGAAATTCCTCCTTAGAAATTTTGGACCTAATTATCATCCCTCAAGATGGAGATGGAGGTTTGAGATATTAACATTGATCTTTCCTAAATGTTAAACCATATTTCTGTAAAGTTTGATTAAAATCGGTTAAGGCATGTGGATATATAAACTTTTATACATATAGATGGCACAGCGGCTCACTAAACCCTAATCCAATCCCAACTCAACCCCATAGCAAACGGAACCCAACTGTTTTAAACTCTAAAAATTCTCTGTTTCGTTTTATTAATGAACTACAAAAAAGTAATGAAACCAGATAGCTAACCAAACCAATTGTAGACAACCAAGAATTAAGTAATCGTAACAATTTCAAAATTAAAATCACCATCGCGTTCAAAAGCAGAATCATTTTACTGTTTTGTATTGAATCATTTTAACGTTGGTGCTAATGATGTAAAATGTTTATCTATAATATAGAGTGCCAAATATTATTTGACAGATGACAAGTAGAAACATTCCGGTTATTAAAAATGGAGAGATATACGATTGAACCACACGTATTTATTGTTAAAAATTATTTTAAATTTAGTAAAAGTAGAAGGTATTAACAGCTTTTAAATAAGATCTGATTTGGTCATGTGCCTTGTCTTTTTTTAACAACGACAGCATTTGCTCTAAATCTCATTTTATTATTGAAGGTCACTGCTTATTGCTTTCTGATACAAATATTTTTTCTTGATTTGCTACATCTACTTAAGTTAGTGAAACAATTATGCGTCGTTTTTTGCAACCTTGTCGTTTTTTTGTAACAACGACGTTTGCAACTTTGATGGCTATTTTTATGTTCCAGTTCGAATTTACAGTATCTTTTGGCTGGTGTAGGGTTTTACCGCTTACCTTGTGGTTGTTTTCTATACCTCTACGGCTCCCGGTCTATAATAATGTCAACCAGGGCCACCGATAAAACTCGAAATTGTAATGATGAATGATGGGTGTTTGCCGGACCGAGATTTGATTATTATTGGAATTCCTTAATGTATTCTGGAAATTCATGTAGACACTACATGACGATAGATGAAAGGAAGCTTTTTATTTGTTTAAAGAACAATTAATTCTCCGACTTGTTTTATGTAAATAAAATCAAGATTACCTTTAAAATATGTAAAAACACGGATTATGCCAATTTAAAACTGAAATCGTTTTAGAAAAAAAAATCTGAGCACATAAAGCTCCCACGGCTCGTCTGAACGTGGCTCAACCCAAAAGTGCTTGCACTTCTGTTTTTTTATGGCATCATGTTCCCTAAGGTCTAATGAATAAGATAAAAGTTTTTTTGAAATCATCCACCGACCAGTTTTCATTTTCGTGCCAAAATTCGAAAATTGGAACCAAAAAAATGATTTTTTGGTCTGAATAAGTGAAATATCTTATGTTTTATGAAAAGTCTCAGGAAGAGAATGCAGTAGGCAGGTTACAAGAAAAGCAGAAAACTTGTCTTCCTCGATCAGTTCATTTCAGTTTTCCATAATGTCGAAAATTTTTAATCCTCCAAAAGTTGCCCGCGCACTTTCACACGAAGAGAACCGGAGTAAAATTTGTTTGTTGTGCTTAAAAAAGAATAATGTCATGTTCAAGATAGATGCCTCGCTGCAATCGAATCTAGAAAAATTACTGAAACATCGTGTGTACAATATCTTGTGTGAAGAAAGACTGCCGAATGTTCTTTGTGCCGGATGCAAACGGAACGTCTACCGATAACTTCCCAGTGCCGATCCAGGAATCGTTCCCTCCAAGACTGTCGAGCTACCTGATTATTCTAAGTTTTTGAGTGTAAGTTTAACTACGAGATCTAGGACTTAAAATCCCTGTCAGTGCTATTTGTGCCAGATTGCTCGAAGTAATGTGATATTCATGCATCTTCTTAACAAAAAAAATCGGCTGACGGGAAATGCATCAAACGTTGTTCCAAATGTTTTATCGATCCCAAACGAGGAACACCTCATAAATGCACCAAAACTGCCCAAGTTGATAATGTATGCAATTATATAAATACAATGGGGGAGAAAGTAATGGAACAAGTGGCGTCAACATTAATCAGTAAAATTGCAATTCAACAACATGATATTGATGACAAAGTAAACAAAAAAGATTCGACGGTCTCCCTTATTACTCAGGCACGTGGAGGAAACTCCATGAAATTATTCATAAATTCCCACGAGAAAAATGAAAAGGAATCAGCTTCGAATATATCCACAGCCGATTTCTTGAAAATCAAAACAAAATTTAATCTTAGTACAAAGACTACTCTTGATATAGCGACCGCTTTGAGAGCTGCTACCAAAAAGCGGGCGATAATTGAGCCAGGTTTGAAAAAAAGCCTGGAACAGAAGAACGGCGAGGTAAAAAGTTTCTTTTGTGCTAAGACAATAGATTTTGTAACCATCAAAGCTCGAACGAGCACACCAATCCAATGTCTCATAGTTTACTGCCATACTCTTGAAGATTTTCCTTCTCATATCGAGAAATAGCGGGATATTAGAAATCAGCACTTAAAATTTGGAATTGACGGTGGCGGTGGTTTTTTTGAAGGTGTGCCTGTCTGTTCAAGATGATTCAACTGAAATTTGTCAACAGGAGAAAAAACGTCAAAAGTATGATGATGGCGTGTTTGCTAAAGCTTTTGCTGACTCAGGCGTTAAGAAAATCTTTATTCTTGCTATTGTGAAATCGGCTCAAGAGAATTATGAAAACATGCAATATGGAAAATATTGAAAATTGAGGATTTTTCTGGTACGACAGCGACTGATGAATTAGCCAATATTCTGACAGGGATTATGTCTCATTCATCGACGTACCCTTGTACATGGTGCCTTTGTGAAAGCACAAATTTGGAGCATGTCGGACCTCGGCGAACTGTGGGAAACTTAACCTCATATTTTGAAGCTGGCGGATCGATAATGAAAAATGCGAAAAATTTCAAAAGCTATATCAATCCTCCAGTTTTTTCAGCTGATGACGATAAAAAGATTCTTGACATTATTCCTCCTCCAGAACTACATCTAATGCTTGGTGGGTTAATAAAATAGTCAGCCATATGCAAGATGAATTTGTTACTGAAACAACAGAATGGATCAACCTATGCAATGTTCAACGAGAATTTACTCAAGGAGGTATCAAATTCAATGGCAATTCATGTAGAATATTATTGAAAAAAGTGGATAGTCTCCGATCGTTTTGCTCCATTGGTTGTTTGAAATATGTGGAAACACTGAAGGATTTTGATCGTGTAGTTCGCAATTGTTTTGGAATTGAATTAAACGATTGTTACAAAGAATCTATCGCTCAATTCAAGATTAGCTATTTGGCCCTAGGGCTATCAGTCACACCAAAAGTACATGCAGTGTTTTATCATATAGAAGATTTTTGTGTAAGCCATAGAAGAGGGTTGGGGTTTTACAGTGAACAGGCCATGGAGACAGTGCATTCTGATTTCAAGACAATGTGGAACAAATATCAAGTTTCTGAAAACCACACAGATTATAATGATAAATTAATGAGAGCTGTAATTGAATATAGTAGTTACCACATATAATTAATTGAATCAAACTTGAATTAATATTTCTGAAATAAAGGTTTTTGTTCTTCTCGACTTTCATGAGTTGTGATTTGTTTGAAATAATTCATTATATCCCCACGTATGTGTTTAGAAGGCATCTGTCGACAAAGAGAGAAATAATTCACAAATTAGCAACCTTTTGACCTGTACTTTTCTGCATTCTCTTCCTGAGACTTTCCTCTTTCGATCTTTGTATGCTGGAATCTTCCGGAAGGGCATACAAAATAAGATATTTCACTTTGTTAGACCTTAGGGAACATGATGCCATAAAAAAAAACAGAAGTGCAAGCACTTTTGGGTTGAGCCGCGTTCAGACGAGCCGTGGCTCGCCTATATCTATGTATACGTACATTTCCAATCGACATCAAATGATCTTATAATTAACAAAATTAATTCTACATACATATTAAACTTCACTTGTAGTGACTACCAAACATATTTATAAACTTAAAGCATAATCGGTTTAACTAATTAAAAACGTTTCTTTTAAATAAGCAAAAAAATAATCTTCCGATATGAAACTACTTGTGGCTGTGATTTAAACCCTGTAAAGGTTATTTTAAAATATCATAGTTTTACTTACAGTGTAGACAAGGACCCCCCTTTCTTGTACATAAATATAGCTAAAATTACTAAGCGTGGAACAAATGGCAAAATAAGCAAAAAATATAAAATTGTTGAATCAACACACTTTGTTCAATAAATCACCTTCCATTTTTGCATAATGGTGTATACAAACGAATAAATATATTGCATGACTCCCCCATTTTGATTTGTTGTATACAAGATATTTTCTGCATACAATAACCATAAACTCGTTTACGCGATTTTTTTCTTCTTTTATATTCCATAATTACAATCCAATCTGATTAAAAATTATTATTAACTACAAAAGAATATTTTTGATATCACGCAAATCTTTATAACTACTTTTATGTACAAAATTCTTTGATTTATGTTGTTGATTTAATTATAATTAATTTTTTAGGGTGGTATATGTATAGTAAAATTGTTGCTGTCTGAAAACAATATGTTTGTGTCTATGTTTATGTAATATCGATCGTTTTGTCTTTTTTTTTTGGTGTGGATTTGTTATTTTGGATAAAGCAATTACATGAATAATTAATTACATGCGAATAAAAAAAAAAAAAAAAAAAATAAAAAAAAAACTTGAAAAATAAGGGTTGGCGTACATGCTTTGTACACATAAAAACTTGTATAGGATGATTTCAAGCATAGAACACCACATTACAAAATGTAAATGTAAAATATTACAAAATACAGTTTTAATTTAATTATCTCATGTAATGTCGCTTTAAATTAAGCAAGTAATTTTTTTCTGGGAGGGGGCATAATACTATAATGCGGAAAACTGTATGTTATATCGCGGGGAGGAGGAACGGAGATAGTTGAAATTTAATTTTAAATTACCTTGAAAGTTAGTTGTTAGACATTTTAAAAACGAAAAAATTGGAGCAAACATTGTTTCTATATACTATGTAGTATAGTGCTGGCGCCAGTCAATCTATGTGATCCAGTTTTATTCTATTTTTTGTTTTTTTCCACTGTGTTGTGCTATCGATTTTTCTCCGCGCATCTACTCGTACAAATATACAACGTAATTAAATTTTCGATTTTGGGATAAGAATTTCGACGGCAATCTATAAAAACAAAAACAAGTTTGTTACAAATTTAATTAATTGACTCATCCAAAAGCCATTTATGTATAAGTACACATAAGGTAAATTTCCCTATGATAGGTAGGAAATAACAACACTAATTCCAGCAAATCTAATAATATTAAATGTCTATATTGGGCCTAGAAAAAGCAACAAACACCAATAACGGAAATAAATGAGATTAATACTTTTTTAACGATAAACGGTTTGGCAATTCCCGGAGGTCTCATATACAAAATATATGGTATGTACATATCTAGATAAGATAAAAAGGAAAACGAAAAATCTTTCGTAAATTTTAGAGGTATACCCGTACTTACCAAGAAAGTAGTTTTATTCAGATGTGGGCAGAATGTATATCATCGCTTTAGTCCATCGATTGTTAATAGGGACAAATTTACCTATAATTATTTCCGTGGTTACAACTCATTATTCGTACGTAAATGGACAAATCTGATTTTAATTAGTAGCTTAAAATTGGCATAGGTTTTGCTGCAAATTAATTCGCAAAACAACGTTTTGTTGATGAGATGATTTTCTGTTTAAATATTATCCAAAAAAAATATTTAATTTTTTAGAAGCTTCAAGCTAAATACTTTTACCTTAATTCTTGTTGTAGTTTAATACTCTTATGTTGTAAATATAAAGCAAGCCCCTCACGTACATACTCACATCCCACCACATCTCACAACTTTTCTTTTATTTTCGATTTAATATCGGACTACAAAATCTACATACTATACATATATGAGAATATATCTACCCTTAACATAACATTTGCCTCTTTTTAAAAAAAAATTAATTTTTCATGTTAATTTTACTTTTCATAATAATTTAATACATTATGTATGTACCCTTTGTACCTTACCTTTAGTTTAGAGGGTGGTTCGTCAGTTGTTTTGGATTTGATGTGCTCCAACATATAACTGAAACAACGCTTGCCTTCTTCTGATTTTGTTATCCAAGTAACGAAGCTTCATATAAGCTGTACCAATTAACTGACATCTACCATCTAATGGTATTTTGGATACACCCATCCGAAGACGGTGCAAGTATGCTTTCATTTTTCAAAATCAACAATATATTATTATTTTAAACAACATTATTTTATTATTTAATTTGTTATTATTACATAATTATAAAAATAATCTCTAAATAGCCTTATAACAAAACTTATATTTTCTAAACGTGTAAGCTGTTGTGGTACTAACAAAAACTCATTTTTTGAGACAATTTAGTGATCCTTTAGTTTGGTTACAGTTAACCGGTATGTGGGAAAACTTTTCAAAGCACCTTTTGGGGGGTTGGGGTGTATTACGTAAAGTGTCCTGCGACTGACGGAAAGTTTATCCATATAGAGTGCCGTGATGCTGAAATAATATCAAATTCGCTAAAATGATGGCTGATGGACTTAACGAAATGTAATTGTGGAACTGACTACTTGCTTGGTTCTTGAAACTGCCCTGTTACTTTTAATATAATTCCATAGACTAATTCCGCTGAGGTAGCCTGATCTACTGACCCGCTGAGTCTTAAGCTCTGGTTCCTGATCCGTAACAGTCAATTTTTTGTAACTCCAAAACGTGATCCATGCAGAATAAACCACAAAAGTCAAGATGGCATAGCCCCATCCCAACGGGTTTACCAGGTCTTCTAGGGTATTGGCAGTGAACCAATAATGTCTAAATGTAATTTTGAAAAATGGTCAGGTCCAGCTTTGAATGTACCCGTAGGAGATTCTTAAGGCTTACTGGTGCTCGTTCTTTCAGAAAATCGTTTAACACCGCCTGACCATGGGCGGCTGTGGAGGTGAAGCGTTAATAGCAATTAATCATGCCCAAAAATCGTTTCAGCTGATTTATTGGACAGTTGCAGGATGATTAAAATACTTTAATTTTTTCAGGTGCAAGAAGAATTCCGCTGGGATTTATCGCAGAACCAAAAAACACAACCTCTTGCTGAGTGAAGGCGCACTTATTCACGTTGATGACTAGAGCGGCCTCAGGCAATCTACGAAAAAACAAGCCTAGATGTGCCAAATTGTCTTCTCTTGAAAAGAATGCGAATAAGGCGTAATGTATAAGGCGCCGGAATACATATTTCGAACAACCTTAATGGCGTTGAAATTGCGGTTTTCAGAATGTTCCTAGGTTTGGTGGGAATCTGGTGGAATACCTTAGCCAAATCAAGCGTTGCAAAAACGCTACACACGAAAAGAAAAATCTTGCAGATGACGCACAGAATAACAATTCGGAATAGTCTTTATTATTAAGGAAACTTTGAGTGAAACTTTGTTTTCAAAATATGTCCGCAATGTTAAAGCTCCAAGCAAAACTCCTTTTAAGTCCATTGTTTAAATTAAGTACGGGGGTACCAAAAGCCTTTGACCGGTGGCTGAGATCTGTGGTGCTGATCCGTCAGCACTCGTATGAACTAAAAATTTGCGTTTAGAATATTTTTCAAATTAAAAGGCGATTAGATAGGCAAATAACGCTGATGTGCATTTTTTTTCTTTGGAATTAGTAACATTTCTACTTACAAATTATTCGTGATGTTTACATCCCGAGACACACTTAATGGCTCGTCTCTTGAAACACTTTTGGTAAAAATCCTCGAAACTTCCGGTTAGAGTTAAGACCTTATCCCTTATTATTACATAGTTGCCCTATCACCCTACTCAAAACTGATATCTACTCTTACTAGCTTAGCAGCATGACGTGGGGTTCGGTGAGGGATGACAAGACCCTGATTTAGCTTTTACAGGAGGGGCAGCTTTTATTAACCCTTACGGCTTAATAAACATGGGGATAAATTTAGAACAGAATGGTGTTCCAGAGGATCACCAACCAGAGTGACAATTCATACAATTTATTCCGCTGAGTCAGCAACAAAAAAATGAACCTTATTTATTACAACAAAAAAACTTATAATTGCACACACACAATATCTGTTTGCTACTCAGCAGCTCTCTATACTTTATTCTTCAATTAATACACATAAGATACGAGTACTTTTCAAAAATTCAAACTAATCACTCAATTATTGGGTGTGTGAATTAATTCTTAGACTCGACATTTAGATGTCGCTACGTGAGATTGCGTATAGTTTAACAAGCAATTCCAATTACATTTTGTAGCTGTCACAATTGTCAATCAAATTCAGAGCAGAAAGTGTTATTTTTCATAATACGTCATTTTTTTGTAATCGATTCTTCTTCTTTTCTTTTTTGATTCCAAGAAAACTGCGGCTGAAGCTCACCGATTGCTTTCTGATACTTACGGTATCAAGCTCCATCGAGAGCAAGCTGTTTCAATTGGTTTCATCGATTCCAAAGTGGTGATTTTGACTTGACAGACAAAGGACGGCCAGGTCAGCAATAAAAGTTTGAAGATGCCGAATTACAAACATTATTGGATGAAAATGCTATAAAGTTTTGTTTCATGATGACAATGCCAGACCACATCGTGCAAAAACCGCTCAAAACAAGGTAGAGCAACCTGCGTATTCTCCAGACCTTGCACCTTCTGACTACCATTTGTTTCGATCAATGCAAATAGGCCTAGCTGACGTACGCTTCCGAAACGCCGGAGAAGTGCGAAATTGGATCGATGGCGGGATAGCTGGGAAAGTTGAAGGCTTCTTCAAACGAGGAATCCAAAAACTTCCCAGGAGATGGCAGGAAGTTATAGCTAACAATGGCGAATATATTGGATAAAATATACTGTATCGTTATCTTTTAATAAACATTTCTTTTTTATAAAAAAAGTCTAAAAATTAATTTACATACATAATATTAAATGTTTTAATTTTTCACAACAATTAAAATAACTAAATTTTCCAAAAAAACTAAAACACAAAATATACACGATAAACTTAAACGCCAAATAATCAAAGAAATTACAAAAACAACAAAAAAACGTTCAATTTTCCCCCCGCGGTAAGCAAATCCAAATTGGACCTAATTCGTCCAAATCTCAAAACTGAACTCCTCAAAAAAAAAACTACACCGCCTCCAAATATACTGAAAAATTGGTCGGTGGGGACGGTCATCTAAAAAAAAAAAAAAAATTGAGGTGTGGCCAACTCCCAACTTTCTTTTACGAACAGCGAAAATTGAGAAACTTGTTATGCACATTTCTTGCAAACTTAAGATTTTCTATATTTTTTATTTTACAGACAGACAGACTGACAGACAGAGACAAATACGAGAAAGGAAAAAATTATCCCCTGGACACTGTGAAATCCCCTGGACACTGTTTTTTCCAAAAGCAATTCCCTTTTTAACATTTTTATTTTAATTTGATTTTTTTATTCAATACAAATTCTTGAAATAATTTCCACAACTTTTGAACTTTTATTTATTAGGTTAGGTTAGGTTGGAGTGGCTGCTTACGCACACTTAGACCGGTGACGGTCCATTGTGATACCACAGGATGTATCCCCTTTTACCCATATTGGAACCATTTCGAGCTACTTATGTAGCGTAAGACGTCCCGCACTTTAATGTTTTCGAGATCCGAGAGGCAGTCCATCCTGGACTTACCTAAGTGTTTGTGCCTTCTGAGAGCCAATGCTGGACACGAGCAAAGGAAGTGGTCCAACGTCTCTTCCTCCTCTTCGTCCAAGCAGCTTCTGCAGAAGTCATTAGCCTCCAGACCCAGCCTTCTTGCATGTTCTCCAAAAAGGCAGTGTCCCGTGAGAATTCCTACGACTGTTCTTAATTCACGTCTGCGTAAGGATATTAATGATCTAGTGCGCCCCAAGTCCAGCTTTGGCCAAACTTGTCTTGCAACTCTACAGGTGAGGGTGTTAGACCACCTTTCGCCCGCTGAGGATAGCGCCTGCTTCCCAAGTGCTTGTCTCAGCGCTGTGATAGGTCTCCCCAGACTTGCCCTTTCCGGTTGCAGCTGGAGAGTCGTACCATGCCTAGTAAGTTCATCTGCCCTGCAGTTCCCCATGACGCCCGAGTGACCTGGGACCCAGACTACCTGGATATTGAAATGCTCCCCCATCTTATTTAGAGATGATAGCCACCCGTGACGACAAAGACACCGATTCTAACGACCGGATCGCCGCTTGACTGTCCACATAGATTGTGATATCGTCTGAGGATAACACATTATGCTTCAACCACGTCATGACCTCCTCAATCGCTACGACTTCAGCTTGGTACACGCTACAGTAATCAGGGAGACGAATAGAAATATTTACATTTAATTTGTCACAGAATACTCCAGCTCCTACTTTGCCGGCTAGCATGGAGCCATCTGTGAAGAATTGCAACGCTTCGGTTTCCGATAACGGTCTATCCCTCCAGAATTCCCTTGAAGGGAAGGAGGTCCGAAATCGCTTCTCGAAGCGTAGAGTAGGTTTAATGTAGTCAAGATTCGCCAGCTCATCCTTCAACGATCTGACAATAGTAGAGTGTCCTATACTAAGACATCTCCACTGAGAGACGGCTGCAAGTCGTACAGCCGTATTTGCCGCCATCTGTTTGCCAAAAATGTCGACCGGAAGAAGGTGCAACATAACTTCTAAGGCACTTGTCGGTGTCGACCTCAATGCCCCGCTAACAAGCATACAGGCCGTTCTTTGCACTCTCTCAATCTTACTTTTGTAAGTTACCTTGTCCAGAGCTGGCCACCAAACACCCACCCCATACATGAGTACAGCTCTCACTACGGCGGTGTAGAGCCAGTGTACCAGCTCCGGCTTCAGACCCCATCTATGACCAATGGCGTTCCTACAGGAATACAAAGCAATAGTAGCTTTGTTTATTCTCTCCAACATGTTGGGCTTCCAACTAAGCTTACTGTCCAAGATAATGCCCAGATATCTAACTTTAGTTTTTATTTAATATTCAATAATTTTAATTTACTTTATGATTATTTATCATTGGTCTTCCAATATTTTTTTTGTTCATTTTCGGCCTAATTTCCAAACTTTACTGCCCAACATTTGGATTTCTCGCCGCTTTTAATTAAATAAAAAAAAACCATCGCACCAACACTTTTTGAATCTCGATCTCATAATCGTTAAAATAAAATAAAAATCGTACGTCCAGTTCTATTATTAGCCCGACGTGCGTCTTCCCTAACATTTAGCACAGTTTCACCCAGAACAAAAAAAAAAAAAAAAACAACAGCCTGCAAAACACATGCGCGGCACCATTGATCGTTACCCGTTGTCGTATAAAGATTGACGTTATTGCGATTGACTGACGAGTGCAGGACATTTTTCATGGAGTTTCCCTTGCATTCTTTGTAGCTGAAATAATCTTTAAATTTGACTTCAACAACTCGTGGTGAATTATGCCTCGACAATCCCAACATACACACAAAATACTTTTTCCATGGATGTTTGCTTTCGATCTAGAAGGAGTGCTTGATCCTTATCAAGCCACTGTCTTTTGCGGACGATATTGTCATAGGTAACTAATTTTTCATCATCTGTTATAATCATAAGATCTACAACTATTCAAAGGCTACATATTACATCCATCGCTCTCTCTGCCGTATTTATTATGCAGTGTTTTTAGGGTTATTTGAATCGTCTTGAGATGTTCTTTTGTCTTATGAAAAGTTTTCAAAGGGTGCGTTCGAAATGGAAAACGCACATTTAACGAAGACATATTTCAAAAAAAATACATGCGATGCAGTTGTTATGTGCATTTTTTTTGACACTTTGTTTGATGCCAATTTACCTTTTGATTAATCATATTTATCGATTTTTGATGTGAAAACATCTTTAGCGGGGATAAGTCAAAAATTTCATGTAAAAAAAGGAACGGCAACGAAATTGCCAATTACATATGAGAGAAACAAATACAAAATACACCAACTTACAGACTATTATAATTCGAATTACAATTTCCGTCGGATTAAAATGGAAAGGCAAAAAAGTTATGCATGTGTAGTGTAAGTGATTCAAAAAAGTGAAATGGAAATACATTAGAAAGAAACAGAATTACACGCTTACTTTAAGTGCTGTGAAAATTACACTTATACATTGCGTGCTGTGAAAATGACACTTATACATACATAATAAAATAATAATTTTGAATTTATTTAATCGGTATGTATAGTATTGCTCATGCTGTTGCTGAGTTTGGTTATGTCGGGAGTATAGGAAACAAAAACTATAAAATTGGTAAATAGACTCGAATGACATTCTCTAAAGATGCACGCAAGGAAGAAGCCGCAGGAAGACATGCTACCGCCTTTCCAGCAGCTATGATTTTACAATCAAAATCGCGTCTACGTCTAATAGAACAGCCCTATTTCATTTAGTTCAAACTGATCAAATCAGCGATCCCACTTTGATTTGTCCACCGATTTGCCGTGACCATTCAGTAAAGTCTAAATACGGAATGTTCAACAAGATGAGGAATGGTGTACTGTATTTTAAAGCGTACTCGTACATTAACTTGACAGAAATGTACTTTGCTCAAGCTCATCGAGACATAGCTATACTGAAATTTAGTCATTTGTATTTTTCTTTGTCAACAGATAAATTTTAAATATCAATTTTTAATTAAACAATTAATGTCGGTAAGGTTCGTCCTCCAAACCCAATATAGAATAACCTATTGACTTTTTAAACCAAAAATGTAATGCAATTTAAATACTGAACGAGCGGCAGTCGTCTATCTGCATTGATTTCTCAAGCCCATCGAAGAGGCTTGAAATGATTCAATGGGTACTTACTTATATATAAAGGTTTTCACATAATACTTTTGAGAGTTGAGCGTGAACTCGCTCGTTATTTAATTCAGAGTTGTCCAATTTGAATTAATTTAACGATTTTAAAGAAATTAAATTTATCTAAACAGAGCATTTTCAAAAAATTTCCATTTAAATTCGCAGTTCGGACGCACCCAATGTTTCACGCCTCAAGCATACCGCATACATAATCTCATGACAATAATACCAATTTGATTTTTTTTGCTTATTCTACTTTTTGTATTTTGGTAGTTTTTGACATTTCTTAAAACATTTTATTGTGTTGGTATGTTTGTTTACATTAAGTGTTCTGATTTTGTAGTTTAAATGTTTTGATTGTGTGATTTTTGGAATTTTTCTTCAATTTTTACCTTTTCATTAAGAAAATTTGTTTTCGTCTAAATAAATTTTTACTAAAATTTTTCCAAAAAAAAAAAAAAAATTATCACAGAATTCGGACACGTTCATAACTACATCTATTGCATCATTTCCAGGCTTTTTTATGGGCCTGAAAAACCAATGCAGATAGACGGTTGCTGTTTGCTCAGTAATTAAATTACGTTACATTTTTGGTTTAAAAAGGCAATAAGTTATTCTATTTTGGATTTGGAGGGAGAACCTTACCAACATTAATTGTTTAATTAAGAATTAAAATTTATAATTTATGTATTTGTTGGCAACGAGAAATACAAACGACAATATTTCTGTAAAGCCATGTCTTGGTCAGCTTGACCAAAGTACAGTTCTGTTACGTTAATCATCTAAACCTGCCCTGTACCCCATATTTAGACTTTTGTGAATGGTCATGGAAAACCCGGTGAATAAAGCAAAGTGTCATCACTGATTTGATCAGTTTGAACTAAATGAAATACGGCAGTTCTAAAGATATAGGGTGCGTCCGAAATGGAAAATGTGCATTTAGCGAAGACACATTTCAACAAACTACATGTTGTTTGATGTCAATTTATATTTAAATTAATAATAATTATCGATTTATCAATTCAGAGTTGTCGAAATTCAATTAATTTAATGATTTTAGAGAAATTTAATTTTATGCAAAAATGCATATTTTAAAAAATGTGCATTTAAATTCGCATTTCGGACGCACCCAATGGCTCTATTTTGACTGTAAAATCATAGCAGCTTGTTGTGAAACGGCATCATTTCCCATAGGAAATAATACCATTTCCCAACATCTAACATACATAGTAAATAATTAATATAATTGTATAATGGAACTGACCATCATTATACGACAATAAATAGTAAACATTCAGGAATATGAATATCAAATATAACACATACAATATTAAGGTTAGTTACCAAAACAAATTGAAAATGATGAACTTGAAAATACGAGACATATGACATATAAAGAAATTAAGTAACCGTCTGTAATATAAAAATAAAGTAAAGTGGAATATCGCAATACATAACATTATAGGTCAATGGAGCGAAAAGAAAAAGAAATATGATCGGTAGTAAATTTTATGTATTAGAATATAAGGAAATAAATAATGTAGATCATAATTTCAAAATTCAAAGTAATGCGATATTTCGTAATAACAAAAATATGTAAAATCAATTAAAATTTAGGTCATAAATTTGGAAAAGGTCTATCAGTAAAATATGTAATAAATTTAACGACTTGCAATAATTGTAATGCATAAAAAATGCAATCAAACATAACAACCCAAATTATTGACCGAAATGAAATTTTGTTGTTAGTGCAAAAGACACACACAAAATTAGTATATAAGGCTTACAAAATTAAATATAATGTAATATAGTCTTGAATCTCAAAACCACAACATTGTCAAAGTGAAATAAGTATATTAAATAAAAAATATTAAACCAAGAAGCGGAGTTTCTATCATCTTCCAGATCCAGAATATAAGAAGTAAGTATTACAACAACTAACCAATAACGCCCAGGCCTTGAGAGAACACTCTCAAAAGAACCAAAAAGTGCTACGCACGTGTTTCTTTTGTTAGCGGTGCTCAAGGTATCCGAATAGTCAAATAACACTGTGCCTAGCGGCATTCTCCATCTAAAAGATAAATAAATTCACGATTCGGTAATAGCCCCCACCCGAGGTAAGCTCGAATCGTTGAATCTATAAATTCTCTAACATTAAAAACTTGCCTTAAATAAACAGTATTTAGGCTCTAGTTAGTTTAGGTTTAGTGAATGTATAAGTAGGCATTAACCCCTATTTATATAACATTGGCGCTGCCGTAAAGCGTTCCGCTCAGGGACAGTAGAAAAAAAATCATTCATTCGAAATATTTCATTCCGCCCGTTCCAACGTACACTGAGATTATAGAAAGAAAAATGGCTAATTTGACGCAGATTCAAGAATTAGTAGAGAAACGTGTTCCTCTTTTCTATGGCCAAGCTGAGGTCGACCCCAGCGAGGTTTATTTCTTCTTAGACGCGTGCAAACGCGTCGAGAAACAACTCTTAGGTAAACCAGAACAGCTGGCAACCTTATTGGACGAGATTCTATTTAGACTTCGTGGTAGGGCATATACGATGTTCAAAGACATCCATATAGAAGATCTCAAAGACTTCTATAGTTTGATAACAAAGAAATTTTTACCCACCCACACAATAGAATCACTACAAGACCGATTAAGGAATGCCAAGCAAGGGAAATTCGAGAGCTGTGCAGACTTTGGTAGTCGGATACAGAGTCATGCACTAGATTATGAAGCAGGAGTCCGTACCAAATATGGTGAGGCAAATGCACTCCCGAAACCCCTTGTGGCCACATTAGAACAGGAGGCTTTCGTTCGTGGATTACACAACGAAGCCATCCGAACAAACCTGTCGATGGCCACAGGGAAATCCTTGAAAGAACTTGTTGAAATGGCAGATAGAGTAGAGCGTCAGCTTGGTTTGTCCAGAGCAACAGCAACTGGCAGCCAAGGGGATACACTGACAAGGTGCCAGCTTTGTGATAAGGCAGGCCACAGTGCGAAGACATGCCGAACCAATACCTTGACACATGCACGGAGGGAAGTTGTAGTACCAACCGTATCATGCAGGTATTGCAAACGTTTCGGGCATATCTTGGAGAACTGTGCCGCCAGAAATGCCGCAAATCTAAGGTAGCAGCAGTCACAGTCCGGAGCGCAACTCTACGAGCCACAGTTTGGAATTAAGAATCAGTATCCAAACAGAAATCAACAAAATTACCAACAAAATAATGGACAACGAAATTATCAGCCAAATAGGGTACAGCACAATCTCGAGCCACGCAGGAACACACACAACAGTCCAATAAAACAGGATCCTTATCAACCTCCAGTAAGATCATTACAGCCCACAGTTAATCAAAGGCAACCGACTTACCTTAACAGGGATCCACAGAGTTACCGGAGAGATCAGGACATCAATCAATTAACGAACGGTCTGCAGAGAATGAATATTAACTATATAGAAAACGTCAACGAAAACTCAATTCATCACCAGGGAAACGAAGGGGGACTCGTCGAGCATCAGCAACACCAGCTGTAGTTCAGACGAGTCCACTTCCCGAAAAGATATACATTAATAGTAGTAATATAAGTAAACCAGGTTCTGTCTCGGCCATGACACCGAGTTCAGACTCATATCTTTATAATAACTACCAGAGTTCCGCCTCGGTAGTTCCTACGAGTTCCGTCTCGTACCTAAATAATAACTACCAGAGTTCCGCCTCGGTAGTTCCTACGAGTTCCGTCTCGTACCTAAATAATAACTACCAGAGTTCCGCCTCAGTAGTTCCTACGAGTTCCGTCTCGTACCTAAATAATAACTACCAGAGCTCCGCCTCAGTAGTTCCTACGAGTTCCGTCTCGTACCTAAATAATAACTACCAGAGTTCCGCCTCGGTAGTTCCTACGAGTTCCGTCTCGTACCTAAATAATAACTACCAGAGTTCCGCCTCAGTAGTTCCTACGAGTTCCGTCTCGTACCTAAATAATAACTACCAGAGCTCCGCCTCAGTAGTTCCTACGAGTTCCATCTCGTACTCAAATAACAACTACCAGAGTTCCGCTTCAGTAGTTCCTACGAGTTCCGCCTCGCACCTAAATAATAACTGCCAGAGCCCCGCCTCGGTAGTTCGTATAAATCCATTCTCATACCAAAATAATAACGGTCAGAGAACGTCCGCCGAACCGAAAGAAACGGAGGAGGTTTGGCCGCCATCGGAGCCATTCACCACTGTCGCCCAAATCCACACGTCCCCCAAAGCGTTGAATTCCTACCAAATCAATCTAGTATCAAAGCACAAGTTTACCCACGATATGGTGAGCTTGAAGCTCGGAGCATCAAAAAAAGAATCTATCCTCTTAATAGATTCTGGTGCTTCCGTGTCATTGATCAAACAAAAAATGATCAAAAACACCAGATCGATAGATCAAAGTGGTAAAACCATGCTAAAAGGGATCGGCAAAGAAGCCACCACCACTCTTGGATGTGTATCTACTCATATAGAAATCACACCACATCTTAAGATTCCACAGAAATTCCAGGTAGTTGAGGACGAATTCCCAATTGATCAGGATGGAATTCTGGGAAGAGATTTCCTTAACGGAAATAAAGTAGATATTTTGTACAGCACTTCGGAGCTAAAAATCTTGGGGAATACAATCAAATTTCTTAATAATCCAACTGTAGTAAACCTTCCTCCACGGAAGGAAGTAATTATACAAATCCAAACCCCCACGAATAACCCATACCTATGCAATTCTGAAGAGATAATGCAAGGTGTCTTTGTTGGTAACTGTCTTATCCAACCCGACAGGCTGAAAGCACAAATCAGCATTGTAAATACAAATCCTAACGAAGTAACTATCAAAAACTTCGTCCCGAAACTCACTGATCTTCGTCAATATGACATCATGCAGTTGGATCAATGTTCTGAAATGAATGACAGACAACATCCCGAAAGTAGAGAAGACTTGGTTATCAATCAAGTAGTTACGACTATGGACAAAAATCTTAACATAGAAGAATCCACTACACTACTTGAATTAATCAGGGAGTATTCCGATATTTTCTTTGTCGAAGGTGATAAACTTACAAGCGTTCCAGGTGTCAAACACCAAGTTCGTCTTCATAATAATACACCTCCAATAAACACCAGACAGTACAGAATTCCCCAAGTACTGAAGAAAGAAATAGATACCCAGGTACAAAAGATGCTGGATGACAATATCATCACGCACAGCACCAGTCCCTTTAATAGTCCTTTACTAGTGGTACCAAAAAAACCGGACAAAAATGGTAAAGTAAAATGGAGAGTGGTAGTAGACTTTCGTAGAGTCAATGAAGCCACTATAGGAGATTCATTCCCACTCCCATTAATCAACGACATTTTTGACCAACTGGGTCACTCACAATATTTTTCTACCCTAGACATGGCCAGCGGGTATCATCAAATAGAGATGGATCCCTGTGATAGGCACAAAACAGCATTTAGTACGGACTATGGCCACTTTGAATTTCTCAGGATGCCCTTCGGAATGAAAAATTCCCAAAGCACATTCCAGAGAATGATCAATAGTGTGTTGTTAGGACAACAGGGCCTTAAATGTTTCGTTTACCTAGATGATGTGATTGTCTATGGGAGGAATTTGAGAGACCACAATAGTAAGTTGAGGGACATTTTTTCAGCGCTTAGAAGAAGCAACTTAAAAATTCAGACAGAGAAGTGTCAATTCCTCTGTAAGGAGATTCAATATTTGGGACATGTTATTACTCCTCAAGGCATCAAGCCTAACCCCAAAACAGTAGAAGCCATTGTAAATTTCCCAGTTCCACGGAATATGCGTGAAACCAAAAGTTTCCTTGGTCTCGCCAGTTATTACAGAAAGTTTGTCCCAGCTTTTTCTACAATTGCAGAACCTCTGCACCAATTAACCAAAAAGAAAAACAAATTCGAATGGTCCGAAAAAAGTCAAACCGCGTTCGACTGTCTAAAAAGTAAAATTACTACCTCTCCAATCCTCCAATATCCCGATTTCGACCGTATGTTCGTATTAACGACAGACGCTAGCGAGTTTGGCGTGGGAGCCATTCTCAGCCAAATCCACGATGGAGACGACTTGCCAGTTGCCTACGCTAGTCGTTCTCTTAAGCTTGCAGAAAGGAATTACTCAACAATAGAAAAAGAAATGCTCGCAACAAAATGGGCAGTCGAAATATTTAGACCTTATCTGTTTGGTCGAAAGTTTACTATTAAAACAGACCATAAACCTCTAATTGGCGACCTAAAAAATGCATCAAAAAGAATCCTCAAGTGGAGATTACAACTCGCAGAATATGACTATATAACGTAGTACATGTCTCGGGTAAATCAAACACAGGGGCAGATGCACTTAGTAGAATACGCCAAGAGGAAGTCAAAGTAATCACGAGAGCACAAGCAAAGCAACTATCATCCAACAAGAGGAGAACCCATCAGACAACAAAGCAACAAAACTTCACGAAACCACTAGCCCTTCGAACATTGAAAACGGCTATGTGACGCAGAAGAACGTCCAAATTATCACAGACCCAAAAATCAAGGCTCAAATCCTCCTCGAAAAACATGATCTACCACTAGGAGGTCATGCAGGAGTGTTTCGAACTTATAAAAGAATTCGAATGAATTATTATTGGCCAAATTTGTTAAAAGAAGTAAAAACTTACGTTAAGAAATGTAAGAAATGTAAACAAAACAAAGCGAGCAGACGAACAAAAGTCCCTCTAGTGCTAACCGAAACTTCAGAATTCCCTTTCCAACGGGTAGCATTGGACATTGTAGGTCCCTTGCCCACAACCGAAGCACAGAACAAATATCTATTGACGTTCCAAGATGATTTAAGTAAATTCTCTGGTGCTATCCCCATACCGGATGAAAAGGCTAACACAGTAGCAAAGGCACTGTGCGAACAATATATCACGAAATTTGGAGCACCCGAAAAAATCCTAACTGATATGGGGTCTAATTTCATGAGCAATATATTTGAGAATATCTGCAAACTACTCAAAATTAAACATATAACTACTACGAGTTTTCATCCGCAGACAAATGGTGCTCTTGAAAGATCCCATAACACTCTCAAGGAATATCTCCGAAACTTCGCAGATATAGACCATCACAATTGGGATGAAATGGTTCATTATGCAATGTTCGTGTACAACACGACACCCCATTGCTCCACAAATTTCACCCCGTATGAATTGGTGTTTGGTCGACCAGCCTTAGTACCAACAGCCGTCAAAAAGGAACCGCAACCTTTATACAATTATGATGACTATGTCAGCGAGCTAAAAGCTCGGTTGCGGCTAGCTCATCACATAGCTCGCCTGAATATCCTCAAAAAGAAAGAAAAGGCAAAAGAGAGTTATGACAAAGATACGGCATCCTTTCATGTGAATAATGGAGATTTAGTATGGGTTAGAAATGAAATGAGGAGGACCAAGCAAGATCCTATCTGGTTAGGACCATATCCGGTGGTAAAGGTACTATCCCCTACTAACACACTAATAGAGGTTAGAGGGAAAAACAAAAACATTCACAACAATCGGTTGAAGAAGAATTAAATTTTTTATTCTCAAACTAGTAGATCCATAATTTCAACCTAACTCATAGTAGTTATTTATTGGATCACAATCAAAATTTTAAAGATATCATAAAAAACAAAATATACACAATAATAGTTTGAAGAAAGAATAAAATCAGGGAACATTCCCTACAATACAATAAGAAATATTTTTTGTTTTCTACTCTCCTCCGCTAACAGAAATATTCTGTAGAAACCCTATAAAACAAATTAAGTTAAATAAGTTATCCACAGACGTTGAAGAATCAGAACGGTCACATATCAATAACAGAACGGACCATGAAGTTAAAGTTTACAAATTCATCATAGGAGGAATTATAACAGGAGTAGTCATAGCCTGTGTAATTCTTTGGTTATGTAGGAAGAATAGCTCGACAGAAATTAAAATTAAACACGAGGTCCCCACAGAAGCCACAGTTAGAACTCCGAGCGAAATTATCAGTAAAACTGAAAGAAGAGAGATACCAGCGGATAGAATAATAAACATGCAGTAATTTAAATCTCTTTTTCCCTCACGTCACAGAAAACTAACAAACATGAGGAAACAAGATGATAAATAAAAAAAAAAAAAAAAATTTTGGCCACATTTTAAAGCCAAATCCAAACTAACACTAAAAACCTAATAAGAAAATAAAAATTAAAAATATGTATAGAATCAGACGCAAGGTCAAAACATAAAAAAAAAGTATGCTCGTAGTAAATAAGAATCAAATTACAAAACATAAAAAAAAAAAAAATTTTTTTTTGTCAAGTTCATTCATAAAAAAAAAAAAAAAAAAAATTAGTAACAAAAAGAAAATCTAAGTTAAGGTCCGAACGAATTGTATTAGAATATTTAAGTATTTAAAAAATATTAAAACGGTAGGATAGGTCATTGAACTAACAAAAAAAAGGTAGCGGTTACCACAGAAGACGAAAAAAAAGAAGAAGAATTCCAGATCGATGATCCAAATCACGATGAACAACAAACATCACTAAGGGAACGCCGCAGGAAAATTATTCGAAAAGACTATCAAAAATCTAAATGTATCAACAGTTAAACAGATACAGAAGGATAGTATGAGTACAGTCAAGAGTGGGAAAGCCAGTCAAGAAGTCATAGTAGCAAACCAGAGCCATCACAGACAGCACATGCTCAAATAAGTTAACTAAACAATGAACTATAGAATACGAAAATAAATGTATCAAAAATAGTCATAAATCGCAACCACAAAATTAGTTGAAACAAAATGTCGAACATAAAAACTCATCATCTATTCGCAAAATCACAGATGAGAGAGAAATCAAGACACAACACGTTAAAAAGTGAAAGCAAAACGCACCAGCCAAGAGGAGCCAAAAGCAGTCGACCAAGGCCAGAGTCAATGCAGAAACTAGCCAGACATCGCAACCCAACCTGAAGACTAGCAACACAACATAGCAGAACCAATGAGTCAAGACGTGTCAACAAAAGGGACGTGAAGACATCAGTATCATAACAAATCGTCAACAGAGAAACCAGAGATAACTTAGTTCAATGTCAAAATAAATGTAAAACATAGCTATAGGATAGTATTTTAATTAGAACATCAATTATAATCCTAGTAATAACCAATCATATACAAAGTATACAATTTTTTCCCTAAGAAAAAATTTCCTCAAAGAAGGGAGGTATGTTGTGAAACGGCATCATTTCCCATAGGAAATAATACCATTTCCCAACATCTAACATACATAGTAAATAATTAATATAATTGTATAATGGAACTGACCATCATTATACGACAATAAATAGTAAACATTCAGGAATATGAATATCAAATATAACACATACAATATTAAGGTTAGTTACCAAAACAAATTGAAAATGATGAACTTGAAAATACGAGACATATGACATATAAAGAAATTAAGTAACCGTCTGTAATATAAAAATAAAGTAAAGTGGAATATCGCAATACATAACATTATAGGTCAATGGAGCGAAAAGAAAAAGAAATATGATCGGTAGTAAATTTTATGTATTAGAATATAAGGAAATAAATAATGTAGATCATAATTTCAAAATTCAAAGTAATGCGATATTTCGTAATAACAAAAATATGTAAAATCAATTAAAATTTAGGTCATAAATTTGGAAAAGGTCTATCAGTAAAATATGTAATAAATTTAACGACTTGCAATAATTGTAATGCATAAAAAATGCAATCAAACATAACAACCCAAATTATTGACCGAAATGAAATTTTGTTGTTAGTGCAAAAGACACACACAAAATTAGTATATAAGGCTTACAAAATTAAATATAATGTAATATAGTCTTGAATCTCAAAACCACAACATTGTCAAAGTGAAATAAGTATATTAAATAAAAAATATTAAACCAAGAAGCGGAGTTTCTATCATCTTCCAGATCCAGAATATAAGAAGTAAGTATTACAACAACTAACCAATAACGCCCAGGCCTTGAGAGAACACTCTCAAAAGAACCAAAAAGTGCTACGCACGTGTTTCTTTTGTTAGCGGTGCTCAAGGTATCCGAATAGTCAAATAACACTGTGCCTAGCGGCATTCTCCATCTAAAAGATAAATAAATTCACGATTCGGTAATAGCCCCCACCCGAGGTAAGCTCGAATCGTTGAATCTATAAATTCTCTAACATTAAAAACTTGCCTTAAATAAACAGTATTTAGGCTCTAGTTAGTTTAGGTTTAGTGAATGTATAAGTAGGCATTAACCCCTATTTATATAACAAGCTACGGCTTCTTCCTTGAGCGCATCTTTAGAAAATGTCATTGGAATCTGTATTCCACTTTTATAGTTTTTGTTTCCTATAAACCCCACAACTTCTTTCAATTTGTTCAAATATATTTCCATTTCGTTTTTTTGAGTCACTTGCACTACACAGGTATAATTATTGTGATTTTCCATTTTAATCTGACGGAAATTGTAATTCGAACAATATGCAAGTTCGGTGCATTTTGTGTTCATTTTTCTCGTACAGAGACTCTTTTGTTTCTTTACATGAAATTTTGAACTTGCCCCCGCTAAAGATGTTTTCACATAAAAAAAAAAATGGACGTTAATCATCTTATACGAAACGCTATTTTTGAATCTGTAATAGTTACTTATCATCTTCTGGAATCTCACCGCATTTATTGGAAATTTTAATTTTCTATTAGAATCGTGTTTGCCGCTCAAAGGTTTACTATTATTTGTCAATCACCCAAATAATTTTAATTTTAACTACTCCATGGCCATTTGATTCGTCTTTCTAAAATTCATTTATATGAATTTATTTAATGGATCATTGGATCATTCGCTTAACTCCACGTCTTCACTCTGACATTAATGTCCGTTTACCACAAAATATGGTAAGTGCCAACCTCGATACCAACTGGATCACATTTCTCGTAAAAATTCTTGACTGGTCGTTATCCGAATAATTATCACAATACAAATAGGATTACATTTGCTTGTTCATTATACCCATCGGTCGGTACGCCCTAAGGTTATTCCAAACGATATTAACTAAATGTAAAAATTGAATAATAATTTGGGCAATCGGTGAATAATGAACGACAATCTGTCATATTTACGCTATTTACAAACATTACTTTACAAATTATTTATTTAAAATAATACATACGTGTCGATAATTAACGGCTTCCGCAACGGAAAGAAATGACGAAATACCGACGAAACATTTTTGGCAGTCCAAACAATTCGTCATTTCTTTCGGTTATTACAGAAATCACTAGGTTTAGGATCTCTACATTCTGACATATTTTAAGCCAATGTGCACATGAGATTCTTTTTAACAACTGTAGAAATTCTTTTTCGAAGGCATTTCTAAAACAAACCCGTTCAATCAACTTTTGAAAGCTATTTTAGAAAATAAAACCGCACTAACTACTACTGGTTAAATGCTTTTTGATATATCACTAACTGTAATAAAAGTCTTTCTTGAAGATATTTAAGCGTGTCGATACTGTATAGTCGAAAATCTTATGTTCTAACTTCGGCCTACCTCTGCATTTTTAATTTTTTACTTTTTCCACTATAACTAAACTATATAGGGTAAGTATTGTAATCACGAAAAAAATGTTGTCGCAGATTTTAAATTTCTCGACGAATTAGGTTATGAGAACCCCGAAACATTGATTAGAAAAGTGTCGTGTACGCGGTACGATATTTCTGTTTCCTTTGTGGATTACCTGATACCGTTTCTCCGAATTGTCCTAGATGTGCGGGAAACCGATCGAGTGGCCAGTGGAGATCGGGGAACCGTGGGTCACAGAATACCGGAGCCCCAAGGAATGCGTTGGAGGATGCGGCCAGCAACACGGATCCGGAACTTCATCAGAGGCCTGCTTTCTCTTGGAGAAGACCAGCGGAACAGCGAAAGTCTTCGTAGAGCCCGTTTGCTCCGAAAACAAATCTGGACCTGTTCCGTCTGGTTCCAACCAGGTGAGTGCGGGTTCTGCGGGACTCCCATCCGTGCCAAAATGTCGAGCTGTCCCAGCAGTTAATGTTAGGAACTCCATTTCACTAAATCCGTTCTTCCAACCTATTGCTTCTATGCCTTATACGTCACCTTATAATTCTACACCTAATTCGTCTTTACCTGCTATGTCATCTTTTTTCTCGTCAGTACCGGATATTTCGATTTCGGATATAACTTCCTCAGATTCAAGACCTTCCGTCAAACCTGTTTTTCCAACTCTACCAATCACAAAACCATTTAGTTCTCATCTAGTAAAATTCCCCGTTTCTAGCTTGTTCTCTGCTTCTCAGGTGCAAGCCCGATCTCACAATTCTAGCCGTTTGCTGCGCTCCAAACGTTATTGGGAAAGGCGGAAGGGTATGCGATCTTTCGTCATATCTTCCATGCTCGGTGCTGAAACCAATGATCTACGGCCGTATGCCGAAGTCTTGGTTAGTGATGTTCCATACCGAGGTCTTTTAGATAGCGGAGCTAGCGTAAGCGTGTTGGGTTGTGGATCGGAAAAACTGTTATCAAATCCGTTTGTCAAAATTCATTACTTTCCAACTAAGATCAAAACCGCCAGCGGACAATCACAGCCAGTACTTGGGTATTTAAATGCTATAGTCCGATTCAATAACCTCGCTCATAACCTTACCTTATATTTAGTGCCTTCATTAGAACAGCCGTTATACCTTGGAATTGACTTTTGGAATCGCTTTGGGATTGTTCCAAAAGTCTCTTCTTTGAGTATTTCTTCTTTAAGTGATGTCAACGATCTTGCTGATTCCCCTCCTGAGTCTAAATTCCACCTTCTGTCCGGTGAGGATCAGCATACGTTAAATGGCATCAAAGAACTCTTTCCTTCGAGCGCTAAATTGGGCCTAGGTAAAACTTCTTTGTTATTTCACTCGATTGATGTTGGATCCGCGAAACCAGTGAAACAGCGATTTTATTCTGTGTCTCCTGCCGTCCAGAAGCTCATGTATGACGAGTTGGATCGGATGTTGTCCTTGGGGGTCATCGAGGAATCACAAAGTTCCTGGTGCTCTCCAGTTACGCTCGTGCGTAAGGCTAATGGTAAAGTTCGTCTGTGCTTAGATGCTAGAGAACTGAACAAGGCCACCGTTAAGGATGCGTATCCGTTGCCTCTTATCAACGGATTGTTGGGTCGTTTGGATCAAACCAGATTTATATCTGCAATTGATTTAAAAGATGCCTTTTGGCAGATACCTCTCGACCCACAATCCCGCGATAAGACAGCGTTTACGGTACCTGGGCGGCCTTTGTATCAGTTCACCGTAATGCCCTTTGGGTTATGCAACGCTCCACAGACTCTTTGCCGCCTCATGCACCGAGTAATTCCTCACCGATTGCACGATAAGGTCTTTGTGTACCTTGATGACCTCTTAGTCACATCCGCCACTCTGGATGAGCATTACCTCCTTTTAAAAGAAGTCGCTTGCTTATTGAAATTCGCTGGGTTAACCATCAATCTAGACAAGAGCCAATTTGTCCTTTAAGAAGTTAATTATTTGGGTTATGTGGTTGGACACGGTTGCCTCCGCACAAACCCAGAAAAGTGTAAAGCGATTGCAGAGTTTCCCGTTCCAAAAACCACCAAACAAATACGACGCTTTCTGGGAATGTGTGGATGGTACCGTCGGTTCATACCGAACTTTGCTACCTTGGCTGCTCCATTGACTGATCTTACAGGCAAATCGGGTAAATGTCCATGGTCCTCTGCTGCGGAATCCTCCTTTGTTGCTTTGAAAACCGCCTTGACCTCTGCTCCCGTGCTAGCTAACCCCGATTACAGTAAGCCCTTCTACATACAGTGCGATGCCAGTGCTGTCGGCGTAGGTAGCGTTTTGTTTCAAACCGATCCTGATGGGGCAGAGCATCCCATTGAGTTTATCTCGCATAAACTTAATGGGGCCCAGCGAAACTATTCAGTGACCGAGTTGGAGTGCTACGCCGCGGTACTCAGTGTGCAGAAGTTCCGGCCTTATGTAGAGGAGTATCCTTTTGTGATTTATACAGACCACGCTAGTCTACGCTGGCTGATGTCACAAAAGGATCTGTCGGGGCGCTTAGCCCGGTGGAGCCTTAAATTGCAAGCTTTCGATTTTCAGATTGGGTATAGAAAAGGGTCGGTAAATATAGTGCCTGACACTTTATCTCGAGCATTTCCTGAAGAAACTTCTCCTGAGGAAGACGTTGGCCTAAATAAAAACATTGCGTCTCTTAAGGCTCAATTTGAAAATTGTCGGTTTCATCCTGTCTCTTCCATAGAACTTGCGGACATCAATAGTTTACCAAAGTCTACTTCTGTTCCTGTCTTACATTTTGATTTGAATTCTCCTGCTTTTAACGATCCTGCTTATGTGGCACACATAGACCAAGTTCGTAAATTAAAAGACGGTGAACACAATTTCAAAATCCAAGACAACAAACTGTTAATTGATCCTTCGTATAGTGCGCGATATTTGGACACTGATCTTCCCGTTTATCGTCTGGTAGTACCATCTCCTCTTGTTGAAAATCTGATTGAGCAAGCTCATATTCCGCCCACATCTGCACATCTTGGTGGTAGTAAAACCCTCGAGCGGTTGCAAAGGCAATTTTTCTGGCCTCAAATGTCTCGTCAGGTTAAAGATTACGTGGCGAAATGTCAAGAATGCAAAAAGAATAAGGGTGTTAACTTTTCCACCCGTCCAGCTATGGGAGCTGCAGTAGTATCCACCCGTCCTTTTCAAAAATTATACGTAGACTTTTTAGGACCTTATCCGAGATCGAAGCGTGGCAATACTTGTATATTGATTGTTGTGGATCATTTCTCCAAGTATGTATTTATCAAGCCTCTGCGAGAAGCTTCCGCTGCTTTGATGTGTACGTATTTGGAAAATGAGGTTTTCCTGTCATTCTCTGTTCCTGAAGTTATTACCTCAGATAATGGCAAACAGTTTATTTCACAGCTCTTTAAAAATTTGCTAGCTAAATATGGAGTTTCGCACATCCGCACACCTATTTACTCTCCGCAGAGCAACGCTTCGGAGCGGGTGAATCGCACACTATTGGCTGCCATTAGGTCATATGTTGATGATCACGAACATAATGAGTGGGACAAGCATTTGCAAGAGATCGCAGCTGCCTTGCGCAACTCGATTCATGATACGCTGCATTATTCCCCTCATTATTTAGTTTTCGGTCAGCATATGTCTCTTCATGGTTCAGATTATGAATTACGGGCATTGCTCTGCGGAAAGGATTCCAGTGACGTCCACGGATGGTCCAAACCTGATCGGATGAATTTAGTACGAGATCCAATTCTTCATTACTTAAAAGTGGCACATGATAAGGGAGCTCGACACTATAACCTGCGAAGCTCAAACCGTACTTTTCATGTAGGACAACCTGTATTCATACGATCCTTCGCTTTGAGTGACGTAGTTAACAAATTCTCCGCCAAATTGTCAGCAAAATTCAAACCAGCAGTAATTAGTTCTAAAGCTGGTTCGGTATCTTATAATGTGGAAGACTTAGCGGGTAAACCATTGGGGTTGTACCATGTCAAAGATATCCGAGCTTAATTTTATGTCTTTAATCTTGTGCCTGGCTTGAGACCTTTTCTCGGGTGTGGGTCGTCCCCACGTTTGTTACGACTGGCATACGTCTCCACTTGGAACAGTGACGATTTTTTTTTCGAAAATTCCAAACGCTCAATAATTTGAAATTTTTCTTTAATTATAAAATACCATGACCACCATAGTGTTGTATATACATATGCTCTAAGTTATGCTTTGCCAAATTCAAATTTAATATTCTCACCGATTGCTATGTAAACATATTTTAAATTTTTTTTTTCATTTGCTTGTGTTCTATATTGTCATGTACAAACATATATATCTCGTGCGAGTTGGTGTGTGTACATGTATTATGTAGTATGAGATGGAATATTTGGTTGTTAAAATATTCAATCTGGAATATTCGATTTGTCTTTCTGGTATCATTGGCTTAAATTAACGCGTGATATTTGCTCTGGGTGGGGATAAAACCAAATCGGTGTATTAGACATGAATCCGATGCGGCGGTACAGATAAGTATGTACATGTGTTCGTCGTCGTTGTTTGTCTTATTCGTTGTATTTGTGTACATAAAAAAAAAAAAAACATTATACATGCCAATAAAAATTTTACAATAATAAAAAAAAAAAATAAATAAATGATGAACATGTGCACAAATACAACGAGTGGGACAAACAGCGATGCGAGAGAGAAAATAGGATGGGGATCCTGCGTCGGCGATGGTTGCGGTTGGTCGGACGGGCCTTTAGAACAACAAGGTAAAACAATTAAGGGATAAACAATCTGGCTAAGTAAATTTAAGTTTCTTAAGTTTGTAACAGGTTGTTTCTCCTTTCTATTTTCATTATATTGTACATATATATTATTATTTTTACCGTTTGTTTTCGGCGTTTCGTGGTGGTGCACCGATTTGGTGAAAACCCCACTCAGAGCAATTATTGTCCGGTTATATTCTTTTTCCGTCATTTTTATTGATTGCGTTTGGAATTTCCGTTCTTTTTCTCTTCACTTCTGCTCGGTTGTCCGTTTTTGGGTGTGGTTCGACCCCATAACGGTTCATTTTTTTTTCAGGTATTTTTGTGTTTTCCTTAATTTTCTTAAAAAACAGTGATAGTGAAAGTGAAATCTAACATTAACGTAGAATCAGTTTTAACGTAATTTATCATTCATCAGTTTTAGCCTAATTTTAAATTTTTCTCTTTTACCATAACTTAAAATCTTTTCTTTGAATTTCTTACGGTAGTGTGCTACTCCGCACCATGTGTGTGTAAATAAATAATTGATCGGATGAGGTCATGTGAAGGGTCGGCCCTCTTCCACCCTTTTCCGTGCGTGCCGTTCGTTCCTCCAGGACAGGCTGTGCTGGAGGGCGGCACGCCATATGAGTTGATCGCGTCGGGGTGACAGTCTCCGTTCCGGGGGATTGTCGCTGGGATTGTCAGGCGGGCGTCCTTCCTTCACAAATAGCATCGGTAGCCGTCGCGACTGGGAAACAGCATCCCAGTAGGCGGGCCGATGAGGGGAGGCCCGTGTGGCAGTCACGGCGGTGATCGCCTGGGATTGAGACGGTCACTCCGGATCGATCACTCCCAGCTTATCATTTTCATTTTGCCGCTGAGGCCGTGGCAACTTAATTTTTAATTTCCATTTGTCCCTCTAATTTTATTCATCATGCGGTTATTCAAGCATGAGAAATATGTCTGTCAACCCCCACGCCGCACCGTGAGCTCTAGCCAGCTACTATACCGCATCAGACCACTATTCTCATGTCTGTTAACGTAATCCCTTGGGGGATTTCGTTACAAACTGTAGAAATTCTTTTTCGAAGGCATTTCTAAAACAAACCCGTTCAATCAACTTTTGAAAGCTATTTTAGAAAATAAAACCGCACTAACTACTACTGGTTAAATGCTTTTTGATATATCACTAACTGTAATAAAAGTCTTTCTTGAAGATATTTAAGCGTGTCGATACTGTATAGTCGAAAATCTTATGTTCTAACTTCGGCCTACCTCTGCATTTTTAATTTTTTACTTTTTCCACTATAACTAAACTATATAGGGTAAGTATTGTAATCACGAAAAAAATGTTGTCGCAGATTTTAAATTTTTCGACGAATTAGGTTACGAGAACCCCGAAACATTGATTAGAAAAGTGTCGTGTTCGTTCTTCTGTCCTTCCAGTCATACATTTTTATAATTTTTGTTTTGCCTCCCATTCTCACAAATGTTGTTAGTTTTGGTCGAAATTTTGTACAAAGGTAGATTTTAGTAATAAGTGGGGGGTTGTATTGGAATAGAGGGGGTTATATTGGAAGAGAAAACTGCCAAACAGATTTTCTCAAAAACGGGACCGAATATTTTTTTGTTATGTTGATGATAAATTTGAATCTATCATCCACCTGTTCACAAAATTTGAAGTTGATTGAAGCAATTCGTGGGGGTCATTTTAACAAAAAGGAGTAATATAAATTTGTTGAACTGTTTTCCGAGGTAATGTCGAACTTGTGGAAGAAATATTTTTCTACGGTTAATACACCTTCCAAATTCCAACAATTATTCCGTAGGTGACTTTAACAGAAAATGAATAGGTAACCTTGTGACATGGAATATAAATTTCTAAATTTACCTAAAATACTTTGCTAGTGGCAAATAATATCGTCATCATTTAAAAATAAAATATAGTATATCTAGTAAGCTTTGAAATATTCTGTGACATTGACATTTCTGACATTGACATGTCGACTGATATATTATTTGTGAATTGCTTTAATAAAATGGCCTTTAAAGGTTTTATTTCTGAGTACATAATAAATTCTTTTGAAATTAAAGGTGATATATAACTCTTAATGGCAAATTACTAAGGGACCGCTTTTAAAATAATATGACGCTGTTAGTGCAGAGGAGGCTGAGGTGATAGGCGGTAGGAGATATAGATATGAAATGCCGGCTGAACCAGATTGAACCGAGAAAAATTAGTTATATCAGCCAATTCTCGCGTTGTTTACATAATGTTGTGATCTGAAGAAATGGTACAACTTTTGAGAAAAGAAATGTTGAACATTGTCAATGCTTTGTGAACGGAGAATTCTCAATGATTTTCAACAGTATTCTAGAGATATATAACTGGATATAATTGTTAAAGTTTGAAATAAAAAATAGCGAATGCGATTTTAATTGCTGTTCAACAGATTTCAGTTCTAATTAATTTAACATAAATTGTGAGTCTGTGATTGGGCGGATTAAGAGTAGAAGATTTATATTATTATGAGTTTATGACCAATTGTGATGTTGGGAAAGTTTAAGGGCCTTGCTCAAAATAACGGAAAATCTTTGTAAAATGTAATTGTTGTAAAATTTGTGGGAAAAGTATCGTTCGAGGATTGGAATAGACAATAATTGTTTTATTATTAAATCTATTTCTATTACCAGAGCTTATGATTAACGGGAACTGAATGAGTTTCGGGAACGGAGTTTCTTTCTTTAATTTATTTGATTGTCAAGGATTTTAGTTTTCTCAGAACTTTTTCTATACATTAAACCAACAGTACAATGGCTTAACAATCCAGCATCTAGACAATTTTTTCTGGCATTCTTGTTGTTTTAATTTGAAGCGTTGTTATTCCACTCAAAGATAATGTTCTGTTACGGTCTGAAAATGTATTGAACCTTCCGTTTATATTAAAATTAGCCGAAAGTTGCTAGCCGAAATTTAAAAAAAACGGTAATGCAGCTTGTGTTACCCCAGCGGAAAATCAGTCAATAGTATTTAGCCGAAAATTACTCTCGTTGCATGGATAGCATTGAAAACTTTTGTCAATATTCTTAATTGGCAAAACCTGCCCCAGTCCGTCGTGGAAAATTGTGCAAAATTCGCGAAACCCAAAAAAATATTTGAAATTGGTGTAAAATCAGCCTCTTAAGTGTTTTCTAATGTTTTTTTTTAAATAACTTTTTAATTCCTATCCTATAAACTTTTGTTTAAGGAACATGGTCGCTTAATCACTCGTTCGCTAGAAAAAAATTATTGAATGCAATCGAATTAATAATTTATCTGGGTGAATTTTGCTACGAGGTTTAACGTTGAACCTATTTTCTGTTTCTAAAATTATAAATAACAGAAAATAATTACAAAACACTTACCGTGCCTCACTTTTTTGTATGTTCCCTCCCGAACATGAAATCACGAACATGTGTCATCACTGGCTTCTGTAAGACTTCCAGTATCTTCACCGTTCAAACAATAGTGTTCCGGCAGCAACAATGAACTGAAATTTTCTCCTGCAATAGCTATTGACAAATCACGTCAATGCAATCTACCTCCAGACGTAACACTCTAGAGCCTGATTTTATAAAAAAATTCAAATGATTTTTGGGAAATCGAATTTTCCCATATTTACTATCTATGTACCATGTTCCCTTTCGGCTCATAATCACTAAATTTTTTATTTTCGGCTAGAATGTTAATCACGTAATCTGCTTTATCGACTTTTTACTTTCGGCTAATTATAACAGGGTCTGCATTAAAGGCAAACATGCAAATCGCTTTATTAATTTTTGCAAACTCGGTGCTATTTTTGAAAGACACTTTTATTAGATTGTGTGTTGATTTCCGTGATGTAAATTTATAATTGTTTATGCATTCTAATGTGTAACCGTTTGCGTTTCTGAGTTTTAATGACCAAAATTGAATTTAATCGTTTTACACAATTTTCTCTTATTAAATTCTACAATTTAATATCAATTTGATTTTAGTAACTTATTTTAACATTATATAAAATAAAATCTTCTGACATTGTAGTGACTTCAAAACAACTGCTGTTTAAAAGAAGCGTTTTACATGGTTGCTAATACATACCACAGCCTACTGTATAAATAAGAGCCTCCAGTATCGACTGTTTTACTTTCTTTTACTCTAGTAAAATAAAGTATAGTAATCATGAAAATTTTGGACTTTGAGATTTTTAGAGATTTATCAGTTTTGAGGTCCCCTGAGTCCGAAAAAGTGAGTTTCGAAATGGTGTCTGTCTGTCTGTCTGTCAGTCTGTCTGTGTCCTCTCCACAGCCCAGATGGTTTAACCAATCGAACTGAAACTTCATATTTAAGCTTTTTTGATAAATTGGGAGGTCCCAGTGAATTTTATTCCAAATCGGTTAACCGGAAGTGGCCACTCCCTTGGTCCAGAAAATTTATTTTGCAAATATCTTAAAAAGTATAAGATTTACAAAAAACTACTCAAACAAAATGTTTCTAAAAATTAAAAACAAATCAAAATTAAAAAAAAAAAATTAAAAAAAAAAAAAATTAAAAAAAAAAAAATTAAAAAAAAAAAATTTAAAAATTTAAAAATTAAAAAAAAAAATTAAAAAAAAAAGTTATAAAAAAAAATAAAATGTCTCAAAATTCTCTGTTCATAAAAGAAAGTCGTGTGTTGGCCACATCTCAATTTTTTTATACTAAGGTTAAAATAAGGAACATACAATTTTTTCTTTACTATGAAACTATATGGGAAAACGATTATTTTCATTTACAATTTTAGTTTATTTGAATTATGAGCTTTTGTTTTGTTTTTATAAGAAAATGTTCATGAAACATGTAATTTTATTTGATTGAAAAATTGAATCATGAAAATGTTTATTTCTTGTTGTTTTTGTAATAAACGTCATAAATTCATAACTCATAAATTTATAAACAACACAATAATCATCTCTTTCATTGCCTCCATTCAAATTTGAATTCGAATATCTTTCTATTGTTATTTCGAATTTGCAAAGCATGCTAGATTGTTTTGATTTTTTGTTTTCCTCACTCTCATTGTATTGATTTAATTTTTTCTGTTTGGATCTTTTTGATTTATTTTAATTTCGATTTTTGAGCGGAGACGTGTTGTCTTTTTTCTTACCATTGGTTGGAAAATGTTGACCAACGATGGTTATTTGTCAAAATTAGACTGGTTAATATGTATTTATTTTTACAAGTCATGGATATTTTCCCCTTTAAAATACAAGGATAAATTTTATTTACAATATAAGTATAATCCGTATGAAATGTTAGTACATTACACTCCTTCCTTCTTAGATTGGAAATACTTCACGGGATTTAAAGCCTGAATCCTGGCAGATCGACGCATCGGTGAATCATCTGGAGCTTCGGATGTATTGTAGACGGTTGTGGTATTGTGGGTAGATTTGTTGGTGTTGCATTTTAATCTAATGGTTGTGGAATGGATCCAGTTTGTACGGTGTAAGACACTGGACTAGTGGCAGATTCAATAGTAGCTGGAACCCATTTCTCGTCACTAGAGTAGTTCCGAGTCCAAACGGTGTCGTTGACGACTTAGTTGATTTACTGGTTGGTTTTCCCTCGGTTGAACGAACTGAAATAGAACACTTCGGGTGACTTTCCAGTGGTTTGCAATGGTGTCGTGTGTTGGTGTAATAGAAACTGTGCCAAACGTAGGCGATGGTCGAGGTTGTTATTTCACATGGATGAATCGGTGCTTGACACTGCGAACAGCTTTTAACGGTTGATTCGATTGAATTCCGATTGAATTGAATTTGGCCACCAGAAATAGCTACGTGCCAATGCCTTCCATCACGACAATGCCCGGATGACCATTGTGGAGGGACGATAAAATTTGTTGTTGAGCAGCATCCGGAATGATGGTTCTTTGGCCCCAGAGTAGACAGTTTTTTACAGTCGATATCTCATTGCGCCGTTGAAAGAATGGTTTGAATTCGTTGTCGATTTTTTAATCAGCCCAACCTCTCATCGCCCAACTTAAAACTTATGTCAAAGTTTTATCTTTAGCTGTTAGCCTTGTAATGTCGGCAGCGGTCAATGGAGGATCGTGAGTTGTTTCGATCATTATAACTTCTTCTTCTTCTTCGGTGGGAGCTATTGCGGTTGGTTTAGGTAGTCTGCTCAACGCATCAGAATTTTGATGTTTGTTTCCCGGACGATATTGAAGATCAAAGTCATATCCATTGAGCAAAATACTCCAACGTAACATCCTTGTGTTTTTTCGGATTAAAGAGACCCAGAAATGGTTGATGCTCAGTAATAATTATTACTTTGCGGCCATAGACGAAATTATGAAATTTCTTTATACCAGGAATAATCGTCCAATTATGAAGATATCATCAAAATAAGGAAGAACGCCTTCGATTCCTTTGAGCAGCTATCCGATAAATTTTTAGAATATACAAGGTGCGGACGATATTCCAAACTGTAAACGTTTTACTTTGAATGCCTTCTTATGAGTGATGATTGTTTGAATCAATGCCGAAGTATCATCCACTGACAACTGTTGGCACGCTTGAGCTAAATCAAGCTTTGAAAAATATTTTCCCGGTAAAGTTGCCACTAAGGTCTTTGTCGACGGAATTTGGAAACAATGTGGGATTAATGCTTTATTAACTGTTGATTTGTAGTCGCCACATACACGAATTGATCCATCCGATTTTTTCACTGGAACGATAGGTGTCACCAAGTTTGCCATCCACACCACTTCCAAAATCAGATGCAGCAGGAGCAAATGAAAAATTTAACTTCATCCCATCTGAAGTGGTCAACAACAACACAACAGAGCATGGGATATCAACAAGTGAAGTTAAGCACAGCCAACTACCCGAGGCGTCGACCGTGTAGTCAAACGTTGCATTCAGCCAATTGCCAAAATTGAAGCACAGTTGAAGCAGCAAGACATCCGAATGCGGGGTTTATATCGAGAAATTAGATTAGCTGAGGACATACTGTCTAGTAACAACAGATCCAGACCAGCTTTAAAAATCAAATTAAAAAACATGGAGAGGATGATGATGCAGATCAGGGACCTTCATGAACAAATATGCATGGAGACTTCCGAAGAACGGAAAGTAAATTCAAAATATTTCGTAGACCAACACTACGAATATTTAAACAATGAACACGCGAAGATTGTAATACAATTAACAACATTATTGGAAGAAGAGGAATTAGGCAAGACAAAACCATTAGAAATTCGTCTACCACCAGTAGAAACCCCACATTTTCACGGGGACTACATGAAGTGGGTAGGTTTCTCTAATACATTCAAACGTTTAGTTCATATAACAATAAGCAGCTCACCACGGAACATAAAATGAACTACCTTAAAAGTCACGTAGAAGGGTCAGCTGGAAAATTATTGAGTCATTTGGAACCTAGTGGAGACAATTACGATGCAGCTTGGGAGATATTAGAGAACCGCTTCAACAACAGGAGATTACTCGTATCTAATTTGTTGAACACTTTATTGAATCAGCATACGATCAACACGGAGTCGGCTGCTGAGATCAAACACTTGCATGACACAACAACCGAGTGCCTATACGTCATAAGGAATACAGTCATAAACATTGAAACATGGAGTCCTTTCATCATCTTCAGCTTGTGAAAAAAGTTGGACAACGAGTCACGACGGCTATACGAAAGCTCTCTAGAAAACCCAAGAGAATTTAAAGAAACAAACCAATTCTTGAAGTTTCTAGAAAGGCGTTTCCAATCTTTAGCAGCAATCTTTAGAAGCAACAACAAGATAATACCAACCCAACAAGTAAGATTTCAACCATAACCACTAAGACGCGCATTCGTAACTGCCACACAACCAAGTAATATTTGCGTATGCTGTCAGAAAAACGATATGGGTAACGTTTCAAAGATTTAAGCATTTCTGAAAGAAATCAGAAGGTCATGCTGCACAATTTGTGCAGAAATTGTCTCAGCCAAAACCATTCGACAACAAGTTGCAGCATCAAACTGAGTTGTTTTACCTGCAAAGGCAGACATCATACGTTGCTACACGTAAAAAATCAAGAAAACAGTATTGCAAAGCTGAACATCTCAACACTCGACAAGGATAGTGGCCCGGTACTTTTAGCAACAGCCCTAATAAAAGTACAGAATATGTTCGGTAGTTTTACTCTACTACGAGCACCGATCGATCGAGGCTCACAGGCTACTTTCATCATAGAGCAAGCAGCACAACAACTAGGCCTGCCAAGAGGAAGGGTTCTAACTGAAATTTCCGAAATTGGTCGTCTAATTCAAACCAGCAGCATTTCAGTCACCCAGTTAAATAGCCACGTCACATTAGCAGAGATAAACAAGCAATTAAAATGCTTTTGGCAATCCGAAGAACTGCATCATAAACCTAACTGCTGAAGATATCGAGTGTGAGCATTACTATGAAGAGACTCACAAGCGATTAACAAATGGACGATACGAAGTTCGAATGCCGCTTCACAACAACAAGCTAAAAGAAGTGGGAATATGAGAATCTAAAAGTAAAGCAGCAGCTAGATTGCTTCAAATTAAAAAAAGATTCAAGAAGGATGAAGAGTTTAAGAATCAATATCACAATTTCATGAACGAGTACAACCAGTTGAACCACATGTAACTAATTAAAGATGATACGAAAAAAGAGGCTTCTCGGGTTTACTACATGCCACACCATTCTATCATAAAAGAAGATAGCACAACTACGAGATTGAGGGTAGTAAGCCAATCAACCCAATGAGCAGTTACAGATTAAAATCTATCACATACGGAACAGCGTCTGTAACTTATTTGGCTACAAAAACGTTACAACAATTAGCCATTGATGAAGCGTCAAGATATCCAATTGATTCAAAGATTGTTCAAAACGATTTCTATGTGGATGATCTTCTATCTGGAGCTAATACAATCGCAGAAGCAATCGCTGCGAAAAGGGAACTACTAAATCTCCTTTCCGGTGGAGGTATCAACCTCAGAAAATCATCCAGCAATGAAAAGGCGTTATAAGAAGAGCTTCCAGAAAATCTGAAAGAAACAGGACTCCACACTATAGAATTTAGTTGGACTCCTGTGGAACTCTTCAACAGACACCTTCCAATTTAAAGTTATTTTGCCAGGATTTAAAACAACAATATCCAAACGAACAATCTTATCAGAGGCATCAAAGCTTTTCGATCCGCTAGGATGGTTAGCACCAGTGGTGATCCAGGCAAAAATTCTACTTCAAGATTTACGGGCTTCCGGTGTAGGATGGGACGAAAAACTCCACTTAAATCTTGAACAAAGATGGTTAAACTACAAAATGGAATTACCACTTTTAGAGGAAATCAGAATTCACCGTTGGATAAATTACAACAGTGACACCAAAATTGAACTACATGGTTTCTGTGACGCCTCGAATCAAGCATATGCTGCAGTGGTATACAGTAAAATGAACAACCAAATCTCAATAATTGCAGCCAAAACAAAGGCTGCACCGTTAAACCAAACAATGTTCCTACCAAGATTAGAGCTGAGCGCCGCATTGCTACTTTCTAAATTGCTCAAAAATGTCAAACATGCGTTGACCATCAACAACATTTTGCTGGAGCGATTTCACAGCAGTTTTGGGTTGGATAAAAGGAAACCCACAATACCATAAGACTTTTGTGACGAACAGAATAACAGAGATACAAGCCATCACCGATCCTAACCAATGGCATCACATGGTCTCTAATGAGAATCCTGCTGACTGTGCATCCCGAGCATTAAACCCAGTTTAATTATTAACCCACATAATTTGGTGGGAAGGGCCAACATGGGTAAAGGATTTGAGATATCCAATAACAACAATCAATAATGAAGAAATGGAACAAGCGGTCAGCGTGGAACGAAAATCAATAAGAATATTTACAACAACAGTGAAAAAACCTGTGATTGAATTCGATAGATTCTCTTCGTTACAACGGCTTGTTCATAGCATTGCATACAGTCATGAAATGCAAAATCAAAAACTAAAAACAACTCTCATTTCAAACCAGAGGAACTGAACGCATCTCTAAGGCCGATAATCAGAGTCGCACAGCCGGAAGGTTTTCAACCAGAATTAGATAAGTTAAAAGCGAATCAAAACCTACCAAAGAATAGTACAATCATAACGCTAACTCCATTTCTAGACGGAAATGACCTACTCAGAGTCGGAGGTAGAATAAGAAATTCTAATCTCGCATTTGAATAAAAACATCCGATAATAATGCCCAGAGGTCCCATATTTTCATGTTTGCTTATCAAAGAAGATCGTATAAAAACACTACATGGTGGCAATCAAGCAACTTTAGCACACCTGAGAACGTAGTATTGAAAGAGGAAACTGGCGTCACACCAGCTAATGGGCATGTTACCAAAAGAACGAATAACGTGGAAGGGCCGCTGTAACAAAACAATAAAGGGATACATTGCCATTTTCATATGCCTAGCCACGAAGGCAATTCATCTAGAACTTGTAAGTGACTTGTCAACAGACGCTTTTTTTGCCGCATACCGACGATTCATATCAATAAGAGGAATTTGTCTGAAGATATTCAGTGACTGTGGTACAAATTTTGTTGGAGCAGAACAAACAACTGCAGAGACAGGCAAAGCAACAGGAAGCAGAAATTAAGGGTAAAATAGCTCTGATGGGAACTGAGTGGCATTTTGTACCCCGGGGAAGTCCTCACTTTGGAGGAATATAGCAAGCCGGAGTGAAGTTAACAAAACAACACCTCCGCAAAGTAATTGGAACTCATACATTAACTTTTGAGGAGCTCTCAACACTTCTAGTTCAAATTGAGGCATGCTTGAACTCTAGGCCATCAGCTCCACTCTCAAACGACTCAGATGATGACGGGTTTTTAAGTCCGGCACATTTCCTGATAGGCAGGGCCATAATATCAATGGCACAACCTGATATGGAGGGTATCCAAACCGTTACAAGATGGAATTTGCTCACCAATGGTTAATGGAATATCTCTCACGACTACAACGAAGGCCAAAATGGTTTGCAAAAACAACCTAACATCCAATTGGGAGAACTACAGTAATCCTCAAAGACGAACAACTACCTCCTATGCACTGGCCACTAGCAAGAGTCGTTGAACTTCATCCAGGAAAGATGGACTTGTTAGAGTAGTCACACTAAAATACAGGAACAATAGGTTTAAAAGGAATATTACTAAAATATGCCGCCTACCGATATCTAGCGAGCCAAAGGACTACATTAACATGCAAAACAAGAAGAATGATCCAGTTCATGTGGCAGTAACTAAAGATACAAGCACAACTCAACAACTGCCAACCCTACAAAGCCTAGACGAAACAGGACCAGGAAGAACAACCACGCAGATGAACAGTCCGCAGTCTATAGAAAACAAACTACCGCTGGCCGGAACATACAACCAAAACCAAAGAGTGCAGCCTCACAGAGAAGCAAGGAATTTAAGAAAAGTAAATTATCTTGCACTAGCATTACTCTCAATTTGCTGCATACTAGGACAGGCGCAAACTCAGATCAAGGTTACCCCATTTAACTACTCAACAGGAATATATTTCGAGAATTTAGGCAAACTTGCATTGGTAGCCATGAAGTGGACATTACTGATCTATTACAACATGTCAAACTATTGGGAAGAGATCGAAACTTTTAAACAAGCCCAAGGCGAACTGGGAGCAGCTTGTAAAGGATTGTCTGGTTTTAACTGTGACGTAATCCTGCAGCAACTTCAATGGTAGCTCAACAACTTGATTGCATACAATGTTTTCCTATTAACAAGCAATAAGGAACATCGACGAGTCAAGCGCGGTTTAGGAGATACAACAGGCATTATCTTAGGAAACATGTTTGGGATTCTTACTCAGCGCGAGGCCAACCAATATGAAACCCAATTCGAGAATGTCAACAATAACAAAGGCATCTAATGAATGAGAGACCAAACATCAATAATCGATAACACAATCAAGCTGATGAAATATAATTCCAATTTCACAACAACATCATTGAACAATCTGCTAAAGGATCAACAGAGGTTAAGATTGGATATGATACAAATAACACTTAATACTAAGAAACTTGGATACGCAACAAGGTCTACTTGATATTATTTATAGCCGTCACAATTAGAATACCAAATGCAATTTATTCGTCAACATACACCAGCATCAAAAACCATTCCTGGCCATAACATTCATGACCTGATGCACATATATCAAAGCATGGATGTGCGTAGTAGGGTAACACAACGAAATGTGATACTTGAGATTATCATACCTTGGCCTTTGCAACGGATTATAACCTGCTGGCTGTCTTCCCAGTTCCGGATATTAATCATAACGGCACCCAATCACACATCGTTACATCAACAAAATATCTAGCAATGGACAATCATCGAGAACATTTTGCCACTCTAACAACAGAAGAAGTCAAATATTCCAACCTAAGCAATTTCTATGCGAAATATCACCAATTTTCAATGCCTTGACTAACAAAACTCAGTGTGAAGTAGCATTCTTACAGCGAAAACCGACGCTTGACACATTATGCAATGTTAAAGAAATAAATTCAACTAGGTCCGGATTAGTGACGATATATGCTGGTTACTACTAAGGGACGACAATCTCGTCATCATCGCTTTTTATTTTTTTTTTATATAGAGGAGGAAAATGCATTATGCACGGTGTGTAGGACTCTCACCCACTAAAAACCTCCTCTATTTCAGGCACAAATCCATCCTGGGACTACTTTTCGTATTACATCGGGATGGTGTCTCGTATTTTGCCCTCATAGGCCTCCCATATTTATAATTTTTTTAATTTCACTAATTTCACTTCTATCTTCGCTGGTGGTTATCCATTGCTGTTTTCTTTCGCCGTAGGATCAGTTCCACATACTGGGCCACTAGATTCCAATTCGACTCCGTCCTGAGCATCATGTTAACGATATTATCGGGCGTTGCCGATTTTCCTTTCAAGTTCTTCTCTCTCACGTTTCCACTTCTCGCATGTAAAGAATGTGTGTTGCGCGTCATCAAGGCCTGCATCCCCATAAATGCATGATGGGTTTTCCACCTTCCCCATCGTGAACAAATATTTGCAGAAATACCCATGGCCTGTGAGGAATTGGGTGAGGAAATAATTTGTTTCACCATGTTTCCTCTCTATCCACTCGGCCAGGTTTCTTATCAGCCTTGCAGTCCACCTTCCACGGTCCTCTGTTTGCCACCTCTCTTGCCAGTACAGCATGGTATATTCTCTGGCCACACTTCTTGCTTCTTCACTGTCAAGGTCGTCCTTGATATCGTAGATCTTTTTACTTTCTTCAGCCATTAGGTCGATAGGGATAACACCCGCAATGACCATAACATCCGGTTCCGATACCGTTCTGTAGGAACTACAGATTCTTAGTGCCCCACGACGCTGTACCGTGGCCATTACTTTCCTATATTTATCCGTCTTTAGTGTGTCCGCCCATATTTCACACCCGTATAAAAGTATAGAATTTATGACCGACATCAGTAGTTTCCGTTTCGCTGCCGTTGGACCTCCGACATTCGTCATCAGCCTACTCAGAGCAAAAGAGACTTTGTTTGTTTTCTCTGAAGGATGCCTGATTTGTTCTCCAAAATTTACTTTTGTGTCCAGGTAAACCCCCAGGTACTTAATTGCTGTGTTAGACCGTAACTGCTGGTTTTCCACCTCGAACAGTACATCGGTCGCCATGTGTCGTCTCGTAAGCAGCACAAGCTCTGTTTTTTCCGTTGCTAGGGCTAAACCACGGCTGCTTAACCACGAGTTTGCTCTGCGCATAACCTGGTTAAGCTTACGCTGTACATCCTCCATGTTTCGAGCGATCATTACTGCCGCTATATCATCTGCATACCCCACCATGAAGGTGTCATCTGGCATTTCCATACGCAATATGCCGTCGTAAGATGCGTTCCACAAATCGGGACCTAGAATGGACCCTTGAGCAGCACCTCCCGTTATCTCTTTGCTACATTTACCCTCCATGGTTTCAAACATAAGCCTTCTATCTTGAAGGTAGCTATGCATTATTCGCAGAAAGTAGTCTGGCATATGAAAGTCGCTTGTTAACGCCGACAACATGTCCGCCCATCTCGCGGAGTTAAACGCATTCGTCACATCCAACGTGGCAAGCAACACTATTTTCCTCGAATGGTGATTCCCTTGTTGCGCCTGTTTCTGACTTTATCAAGGGCCTGCCTAAAGATTTTGCAAGTCCCTGACCCGGGTACGTGTTTTAGTTGTTCGGGCCCAATTGGATGCTCGGCGCAGAGAAAACACTTTGGGTCTGACTGACAGTCCTTCTTGATATGGCCTTTCTCCCCACATTGGATACATATGCCCTGCTCTACGTATCTACGAATAAATAAAGATCAAATAAATTTATCAAAGCGAAAACACTCTATCTTATTTTATTTACCCATTTATTTCCCACAACTCCCGATTATCAAAACAACAATCACGCGGTCGTGGAATATTGTGACATCCAATAAAGCTAATGACAATTCACTACCATTAGAGTGAGATCACACCATATTCCACATACCGGTACCAATAACGATTTCTCGCCATAGTTATGTGAAGTGCCATCTAGATTTCAATAGTAAAACTTACCACCACTCGTTCGCACTGTGTGGAGAGTTTCAGCAAAGACATTGCACGCAAATCGTATAGGCGACGTAAAAACAATACGTCTAGTATATAAGAAAAATCGGTTGAATAAAGAAAAGAGAATTACTTGGTGGCCGTTAGGAGCTAGCACGAAAATTCTAGCTCCACAATATAATATTAATTAGTTATTATATCATTATAATGTTTTTCTTAAATCAAACCGAGTTCAAACTCGTCAATTAATAAAAATAAAACTAGCATTAATTTAAAGAATTGTGAGTGTACTCGTAAAGCAGATTAACAGTGAAATTACCTAGTGCCACCGTTCAACATATCTGAACCCGGTCGGCATTAGACTGTGTGGGGTGTCGGTGAGCCGAACGGCCGCATAACCCCCGCATAGACAAACAGTCAAGGTCCCTGATTTCGAGGGTGATTTTGGATTCCAGGCTTCGCACTGTTGCCGTCTCTCCCAAGGCACCTCTCAGGGCCTCGCAGAAGGTTCCCTTATTTCCCGTATTTGCGCCAAATTCCAAGAGGATATCGCCCATCCTGGTACGGCGTATAGATTTGATTTCTGTATCCGAAGCCTCCGGGTTAACCTTATCCCTTATCGTACCCAGCACTTGTGCATAAGTTTGATCCTTTCCGGTTTTAATCAGTAGGGGCTCCGGTTTTATTTTGGATTTCCGCGGTCTATTTCTTCGTCTTTTCTTTTTGGCTGACGTTTTCCTTGACCGGACTACAGTCCACGGTTCTATCTCCTCCCCTTTCTCTTTTCTTTTTTCGCTGTTCTGACCAACCCCTTCTGGGTTTCCTTTATTCTCTTGTTTATTTTTCTTTTCTTCCCGTTTGTTTTTCGCGCTAGAGGATGCTCGCCTTTTGTTAATGTTCACGGTAGAAGGGGCTACATCGGTATCCACCGATGTCAGGGACTCCGTCTAGCTGTCCCTTCGATAGTCCCTCCAACGTTTCCTTTTAAGCATAGAAAGTATGGCTATGGCTTCTTCTAGCTTACATAGACGGTTTTTGACCTCCATGCTAATATTCCTCTGTTTATGCGTTGCCCGTTTCATTGCTGAAATGGTGTTTTTACAAACCTACAGCGGTTGATCTTCATCTTTCAGCAGCATAAAAATAGGGGCAATGACTGTGGCATTGTCCTCCGTCTGTAGTGCTGCGTTTTTTTTCTTCCTCTGTTGGTACTTTTAAGTGTCCAGCATCCCTTGGTACAGCACTCTGCTGTGATAGAGGAGGCGGTGACCTTTGCACGGTACTGCTTCTTCGAAAGATGCTTGGTCCATCAAACAATGTCCAATTACCGTCAAAACTGGACATGTGTTTGCTTCCTTCTACTGGTATGTTAGTGCCGCTTCCATTCGCCTGGGGTTTGGGAGCCGCAATGGCTTTTCCGCTATTTTGTGACGCTTGAGGAGCGCCACCATCTTTATTTGTTGATATATTTTGTTTTGTATCCATTTTTATTCCCACGAGTTACACGATAAATAATGGTCACCTATGACAGAGCTCTGAATTATCATAGGAAGGCTACGGGTTTAAACCAAATGGCGCCTAATTTGGACTTCGCATATTAGCGACTAAGCTTCCCCTTAGCCATGCAGCTTTCGGCATATGCAGTCCACCTTAGCTTGGGCGAGCTAGTTTTTGGTCGGCCCCAGGTATTTGATTTCCCCGGCACCTGCCATATCTGGCGGGCTTCCCCTATCCGCCACCCGGGGAGGCGCCCGATGGGGGAACTAGCATAACCCCACACGGGCGTCATCATCGCTATCGGCACAGCACATAATAATATTAGCAAGTCATTTGAAAAATCATCTAATATATTAAGCGGAGCGATCAAGGTAAAGGAATTCAGTTTACAAATAAAACCCAAAATAACAAAACCCGATAATCTTAACCTAATGCCAGCAATTGGGACTACCGGTTTGGAAAGGGAGCTAAAAGTGTTAAAGGCAAGGGAACAACTACCAACAGAAATGAATCACCATGATGTTCATCATTACACGATATCATACTTAACTATAGTAATCTTAATAGTACTTTTCATCATTTTATATTTTAAAACCAAAGCAAAGGGTCAGGTTCTAATACCGGCAGCTCTTCCACCAAAGTGTAAAGTTTTGGTGTTTTTTTTATATCTATTGTGCATTGTGCTGACACTTAACTTAATTTGTAATAATAATTTTGTGCTGACATTGAAAATTTAAAATTATATATAAAGCGTAGCATTGAATAAAATAAAGGAGAATTTATATTGACACTAACTGATTTTGTTCTCATTAATTAAAAGACCCCACCAGAGCTAACCTTTTAATTAATTAAATTTACATAAATCCGATACAAGGGATAACAACGTCATTAAGTTTAATTTTCTCTTTTTAATACATATTGATAGTGTTGTAGAGTATTTTTTAATTTAATTCCTCTTATTTTCTTTTGATTATTGCTGGAAAATAGGGAAATTTGAGAACCAGTGTTTTAAATAAGTATAAGATGTTTTTTAGCGATTTCAGAAAAAAATATTTAACTGGGTTCAACTTTTTATTCATAGATGGTTCTGCTAATACATACTTATGCTGTGTGCCTCAGAAGACTTTTCAAACTAAACTTTTCCAATTTTGAAGCTTTCGCTATTTCCTCATAGATGCTAGATGAAAAGTCAATTTACGAGGTTACTTTTCAACGAATTTTCAATTTGTATGACGTACTGTTTAAAACATGTAGTATGCTTAATATGTAAATGTAATTGAAAAACAAAAAATTTTCAATTTCAGTGATTTTACAAAAATTGCCTGCCATCGGTTTTCGTTATTCCAAATGCATTTTCCACAATGCTTTGTGCTTTGCTATGCATAACGTTAAATTTGTTTTCTACTGCGGTTAAGTTGCCTTTTCTTACGAACGGTGTGATAATAGCTACCTGGTCTAATGAACATTTGAATTCACTGTCACCTAATAGAAAAAAATCCATGAGGTGGGAATGTTTCTTTGCGATATATCAAGAATTTTGTGAACAGTTGTTCTCACAGAATGTCTTGATATATTGAAACTTATACCAGTGACCCTATAGTCCGCTCCATTGGCCAGCCAATATAGAAACACAAAAACACGAAATTTTATTTCAAATTTGAAACCTTTAAAAGTTTGATGTTGAGCGAATAGACCGCAAATTTTATTAAGCGAATCAGCAGACACTCAAGTGTTTGCGGATATAAGCATTATCATTAACAAATATATGGCTGTACATTTCAATTTTGTTATAGTTTCTTGTTACCTACAAATAAAATAAAAATATTACTGTAACAAACCCTTACAAATAAAATAAATTAAATATTTTGAGTTGTTTATGAAATATGAATGACATTTAAAAAGTTTAGTTGGGGTATGAGGCACAATTGAATACTTTTAACCTAGTGACATCTATTTAAATATTGCATGAATTACTGGGTCTCACAAAAGTTTAGTTTGAAAAGTCTTCTGAGGCACACAGAATAAGATAATTATTCAGGTAGAGTTTGCTGTAATAAATTAAACCTATAAAAAAAAAATTCTAAACCAAAAAATTGGATTGAACATAAAATTGAATTTGGTCGTATTTTACTATTTATATTCAAACTTTTAATGAAAATTCCATTATAAAATTTATTTTTAATGTGAGAAAAATCAATGAAACCCATCCTCCAAAATATTTCTTGTTGTTTGAAAAAATAAAATCGTTGAACCCGATTCATTTATAGTTATTAGTTTATTATTGTGATAATTCCTTTAGTTAAATTTTATTGATTTGATTAAAAAATTTACCAAATTGCATGACATAAATAATAAATAAATTTAAATTTTAAATAACAATGCAAAAAAACGAATTAAATAGAAATTTAATATAATGAACAATGTTCATAACGATTTTATTTTATGTTAGTGGTGGTTGTTGTTGTCAATCAAGTGGTTTTTGTTGTTGTCAATTATGTTTTTAGTGCGATTTTTTTTTTTGGTTTGGGTTGATGATATTTTATTTTTATTCTTTATGGGTTATTTATTCACATTTTGATTCTATATTCAGACTAAAATTAAATTTCATGGTGTGAAAAATCGATGTACAAATAATTTGATTTGATCTGCATAAGAACAAAGACGTAAATTCTAAAAATCTAACTTTTCATCGTCATGTTTTATTTAAATATTAAAATTTTATTTATTTCTAAAGTATATCCTTACATAAACCATGCTATACATTACTCAATTGTCGTTTCCTCATTTTACATAAAAAGTTAACTTATACTTTCTAGCAAAAAATTAAAAAAAAATTACCTTTAAAATTGGGTTCAAATTATCAAGGTTTTATAGGTCTATAAACTTTTGCAGACTTAATAATAACTTTTAATACCCATCTTGTATCCACCACCCTTCAGTATTCCAAATTAAAAAGTAAAAAACCGAATATCTCGACAATATCATAACCACACTGTCATACACTTTTTCGATATTAGCACGTAGTTAATTTTTTTTTTTTTTGTACCGCCTAACCTTAATAATATTTTGTTTTGATCTTTAATTTCTCTGAAATGTTTTTCCGTTTTCCCCTGTCCACGTCCATTCCAAATATTTCCAACTTGTTACGCATACCCATAACGTAGGTATATCGAGGTGAATGTTAAATTCTCATGATTTATAATAATAAATAATTTATAATAACATTCACATGCACACTGCTCTCTAGCATATAAAAATAATTTTTCAACAAAAAAGGTGAAAGTTGTAAAAACGGAAAATCCTTAAAAGAATAAAAAAGGAAATCTAAAACAGAATGAAAGAAAAAAATTAAAACTTTTTTAATTAAAATAAATACATTTGTTGTTTTTGTTGTTATTGTTGTAAAGCCAATCCTTTTTTATGTTATTATTACGATTACCGTTATTATTATTTTTTGTTTTAGAATATGAAAAACAGATTTTGCTCTCTCTCAATTTTCCAGTCTTCTTCTAGTGCTTTTCGTTTTTTTATGGTTTTTATTTCATTACAAGTTTAGTTGCAATTTAGAAAAGGATTTTTTTATTGTACTTTGTTATTATGGTTATTGTTTTTATGACTATTACATTTTTTGTTGTGTTTTAGAAAACAAAACATTTGTTGCTTTTTGCAAATAAAACAGTTTGACAGAATTTCAAGCTTCTCTATATTTAAGTGCTTTATACTACATCAGGCGTGGACAAGTTGTAACAAATCGAAATTTATTAGTCACAGTTGATTCGTTAAACCTTTTTAAAACACCTACCTATATGTATACGCTAGACAAATCTCACATGGTTATGTACGATTTAAATCGATCATAAATCATTAGTACCTTTTCGAGCTAAATTAAAAATACCCCAGTCAACCGTAGCATTTAAAAAAATAAATGATGTGAATCGAAATTTATTTGGATATTGCAGTCTGCTGACTAAAAAAGTTTGTAATCAAAATAAGTTATTTAAATTTTATCCGACAAGAGATTAAGTAACACGATTTTAATATGAACGTAAAATCGTAGTATAAGGAAGAGAAAATATTACACTTAGTTTTAAAGCGGATAAATGCGGTTTGTTTTAGTAAATCGAGATATCTTTTAAGAATTTATTTGCTTTGCGTTTCAATTTGTTTTTTGTTGTTGATGGTCGATGGTCGTTAGAATTTTTGCGGTTGACCATTGTTTGGTAGATATTTTGATAAGTTTCTTTATTTATTCTGCAAGAAAATACGTTTGAATCTATACATTTTGAGATGACTGAAGCGAATTTAGTGGGCCACCGTTTAAATCCTTTTTTAATGATTTGATAAGAACGGTGGTGCAAATTCTGAATACACTGCCATCGATTATTGTAGAATAGAATTAGTTTTACCATTTGTCTTATTTTTTTGTTCTCTTAAATTTTCTGATCTTCTCGTTATATAGTGTAACCATTTTGGGGTGATAAACGCAAACAAAGTTTAATTCATGTTATTCCACATCAACAGATATACTAAAAAATTCCAATTTAGTTAATTTATTAGTCCATTATGCGAAGGTTTAAATGAGCTGTCTCTGCAAAATACATGTTCATGATGTCTATCTCAAGAATTTTTTTGTTTAATGTGAAGTAATTCGTCGTTAAGATTTAGTTTATGTAGAGCTTCCTTGTATACCTAATTTCAAATACTATTGATGTGATCACTATCCACTCTTCATAATGAAACACTAGTATACTAACTGTTTAGGTTTTATAACATTTTTTATTATAATGTTTTTTTTTTTTTTTTTTTTATTAGGCTTGGCCCCGAAAATAACGAGCCATGTTGCCAAACATCCAATTTTACAATTTTTATTTTTTTACATTTTTATAATTTAGATGCTTTTATTTATTATTATTTTTTTTCTAATTATTTTGTTCCTGCAGGAACCGGATAATCCCCTTACATATCTTACTAGTAATTCCTTGTATGTTTTTTTTTATCATTAAATTGTAATTGCACTCATTCTAATACATTCATACATTTCCTTATAAACCAAACCTCCCTCATTCATTACTGTCGTTAAATTTCTCGCATCCCGAAGGATGTTGAACTTGGATCTGTATTGACTGAATTTTGGACAGGCCAAAATCAGATGCTCAACATCCTCCACACATCCACACAAAGCACAATCTTTATCCTGACTCAATCGACGTTTCCATAAGCATTCTTTCCAATTACCATGGTTCAGCCTGATTCTCTCTATCGTTCTCAACATTCGCGTATATCCTTTAAGCTCCCTGTAGAAAGGATTTCTTAAAGGAGTACTACATAACTCTCTGTACTTCATTCCTTTCGTTACACTTTTTTCAATATATTCGCTCTCTCATTTTCTCCACAGATTCATCTGAAACATTCGAAGTAAATCTCTTGCATCCTTCCTTTCATATTCCTGAACCATCTCATTCCCTGTAGCCTTTTTAGCTAACATATCAGCCCTACAATTCCCCTCGATCTGCCTATGTGACGCCATTGTATGGTCACATCACGTTGACAGATACGAATACATTCAAAAATCAAATCAACATACACATTACCTTGTCTTCCACCTCCACATTTTAATAAACACAAACCACTCTGGGAATCTGAAAATATTACTATCTGCCTATTCCCCTCATTCACAGCCAGTTGGATACCTTCATATATTCCAATCAATTCGGCGTTCATTATACAGATACTTTTATCCACTCTAAAACATTTTTCTACATTCGTGCTGGGCATGAAAATACCAACGCCTACATCATTATCAACCACACTAGCATCTGTATAAACGATATCGTAAATTCCCACGTATTGCCGACTGATTTTCCCAAACATAATATTGGCGATAACGTCATTCATTCCCTTATTATATTCCTCCTTATTCATGCATACAGTAAGACTATTCGGAACGGGTGGCAGACTAGCATTTCCTATACTCAGAAACATGTTCAAATTTTCAAGTGCAATACTAGTTCGTTATGTCGGTTTGTACACCGCCCTACTTTGTAATCTTACTATCATCTCATTCCAAAACTCATTTTCCTTCGTTATCATTCGCACTGTCTCTCTCACTATGATCCACTCTCTCTTGTAATCGAGAGGAGAATCACCCATTTCAGACCACAGAGTATGTATTGGAGTTGAATTAATCGCTACCAATACCACTCCGACACATGCATTCTCTACTTTCATCAATTGACTAAAAGCCCCTTTCGAACCGTTTCCATAAACACTAATACCAATTTTGGAGGGAATAAGGGCCTTTCTTAGCATATCAGTCACACTGGGGTGAGCGCCCCATTTAGATTTACTCACCCGTTTAATCACATTTATACGATCCATGCAGTTATCTGGCAAAATTTTCATATGCTTCCTAAAATTCATGCGCCTATCAATCCAAATACCCAAATACCTGTACGTGTTCACATGTTCAATTCTATTATTATCCACTCTAATGTTTAGATTTACGTCATTCGTTCTAAAGCTCATGTAAGCACACTTATTAGGATTCACTCTTAAATTTAACATTTTCATTTTTCCAATAACTTCATCTGCTCCCTTTTGCGCCTTTTGAGCCGCCGCATCAATACTTCTTATTTTTCCAATTATAACAAAATCATCTGCAAATTGCAGAACGATTTGATTTTCTGTATTGATGCGGTGTATCTCGCTGGTATATAGGTTGAAAAGAGCTGGCGATATTTTACTTCCTTGCGGAAGACCAACATTCGCCACGCCCTCCAACCTATACCCACTTCCATTCAAAACAATTTTTCTTTCACTCATAAAATCTTTTATCCACATACATACCTTCCGTGAAAATCCAAAATTCGAAAGAATTTGTTGTAATTTCCACGGAACCACATAATCATAGGCCCTCTCAATGTCCAAAAATACCGCAACTACCTTCATATTATCTTTTCTTACTTCCCATACAAACTTTTCCACATACTCGATTGCAGAGTGGTTCTTTCGAAATCCGAATGTTGTTGTTGGCAACAAATTATTTTCATTCATTAAAGCTTCCATTCGTTCTTTCATCATTCCATTTAAAATTTTAATAAATACATTCAACATACATATGCCACGATAATTTGTTGCGACATTCGGATCTTTCTTAAAATGAGAAAATTTTAAGTCGACATTAGTTATATTCGGAAACGTGGCTCCAAAGTCAATCTCTACCTGTTATGCAAAATGATAATAGGGAATAAATCATCGTTAGTCTCATAGTTACAAAAAATGTAAAAAATTTAAACTCACAAGTTTATAGCCGTATAGTGTTTTATATTGGACCCATTTTGACAATACATCCTGCATTGAATTAGCAGGTTAGAATAAAATGTTAATTGAAAATTTTAAAAAATCTTTCGTGAACTACGGGTTATAGTATGACTTTAGCGATTTAAGTTCATGATAATTTCAAAATTCACTTGAAGCCTTCAGTTTAACAATCCAATTACAACACATGTGTAATTTTTTATTACTTTAATAAAAAATGTTACTTGAAAATCTGAAAAGATTTTTGATCGCAGTTGTGAACCATAATAAACTCATAATTCCTAATAAAATAGACCACTGTGACCACATAAAGGAAACATTTAATTTTACTTATGTATATGATTTATTTATATCAATACCTCTTTTTCTGATGGAAATAGTTGGACTATATTTTCGAAATATTTTCTGCAATTCCTACAGACATCTTAATTATGTTTTACTAAATAATCTGATATTTTATCAACTAATACATTTCTTAAACCATCCGTTAACTCGTCGTTTGTTGCATACAATTTTAAAATATCCTGACTAGAAGATGTTTCTTTCAAAACTAAATTAATGTCCAAATTAAAGCTTTGTGTTTCAATGGAGTCTATTGTGTTTGATGGGCCGGGTGTAATAGAAAACATTTCTCTATCGCTTTCGGTTGATAGATTGGATATAGTAGATGCTTCCGATAGCTGTATCTCCAACAATTTAGCATCTATATATATACTACTATTTGGTAACAAAGTATTTGCACCCTTAGTTGAACATTTTCACAATTGCTGACTGCTGTCGAATTATTATCGGCTTCGGTTGAAAAATCATCATCAGAAACGTTCACTAAAGTTGTGTAACTTTTATCCATTGCCTTTCTTTACTGCTTATATATAAAATAACCTCATAAATTTGAAATTCTTAGTTACTTACAAAATGAAATTTACTATTCTTGCATCTATTTTTTAATAATATGAATTTTAAAATATTGATTGATAATATTACAAAAAAAAAAAATTTAAATATTATTTTAAATTATTAAAAATATTCTTTCAGTCGTATCATTAATTTGCCATTTGCATTTTTGGTTAAGTTTATTGGAGGACCACTAAATTCATTTATACCTATCAACAAATCTTCTTGAATAATAGTTTTTATGTTAGTTATCTCAAATACTTGAAAATGAGGATCAATCTTACTAATGTTTATTTGATCTACTAAAATAACAACAAAATCTTCATGCTTCTTTACAAATACATATAGTATATCAATAATTCCATAAAGTTTTAAATCGTTTTCATATTTAGTTAAGTATAACCCTTTTTTGTAGAGTGTATCTTTAAATATTATTTGATAATAATTATCAAATGAATCTTCAAATTGATTGAGTTTGATACAAAAGTTCACATTTCGTGTAGATTTGGATAAATGTTTTGATTCTAAAAAAATATTACTGGCAGCGGAGGTCATACAGAACTGTGAACATTTTAGTTGCACCTTTTTGGCTAAACTGATAGACAAATGTTTTTTCTCGAATTAGTTGCTTTTGCATAATTTTTTTAAATTTTATGGTTTGCTTCAAATCCGTAGCACCAATAGTCTCTAGGTGGACCTGAAAACTCAATCACTTTTGAATAATGTAACAAGAAATGATGCTTTGGTTTCAGAGTGTCACTAAAATATTTTAAGTATATCGAGTGGTGTTCTTTAATAAGTTCTTCCAGCAATTTTATTAAATCTTCTTGAAAGTAAAATGTTAATAATTTGATTTAAAGTTATTACTAAATCCCAAATTTCGTCATTTTTGGATACTAAATCTCCTATCATTAACGGTAAATAATGAATAAAACATTTCATTTCACTTGCTGTCATCAATTTTCCTTTCTTTTTAAGTCATTCGCATATATTTCTGGTGATATTGTAAATTACCTATATGAATTGACCCGTAGTTAAAATTTTATTTTCGGTTATTTAATATATCTAGCGAAAATATTTTAGCCTTTTCTGTGTAAAACTTTAGAACATGAAATAGGTCGTAATGACAAATTCCTTCAAATATGTGAAATATGAATTAATACTATTGAAAATAGAATTTTTCTGAACTCCGGCTTCTTTCGGTTCTTCCAAAGAGGCATCAGTCTCATAGCTTTGAATATTGCGATCATTAAATTTGTTATTTTGGCGTAGATTTCGGGTTTCAGATTTGTGACATTTACAAAATCTACAAAAGTAATTTGCAGAAAAGGATTTACTAACATCGCAAACTTCATTTACACTTAAATTATCCTCTATAATTAAACCTAATATGAAATGTACGCGCACTAAATTACCGGATATTTGAATAGAGTTACCGTCTTCTTCTAAAATTTTTATATAATCTCTAATTTTCAACTTTTTTCTTCCAAGCGCCTTCACAAAAATTTGAAATAAACGATTGACAATTTGAATTTTGTTTATTTAAACTAAAGCCTGTATTTTCCATGAGAAAAATTGACTAGCAGTCAAAAAAAAAACGAAAAGAGAGCAATAATCTGTTGCCATACATAAGAGACAAAGACAACGGTTTCTATTTTGTAGAAAAACAATTTTGCTGTAAAATACAAAATAAAATAAAAAACGATGTCCTTGTCTCTTATATGGGGCATCAGATTATTTTTCTCTTTTCGTTTTTTTACTCAGTCATTTTTTCTCATAGAATACAGGCGTTACTATCGCATTTATATCAAAATGTTTTTCAACTATTGTTCTCATCATAAACCGCTTCTCCATTTTTGGTTATAATATTAATTTCATCATTTATTGGAAACTGTTCAATAGGTCGTAGTAAATTATTTGCCATTAACCAATTATTTAGTAAATATTCAGTTTTACATGGTTTAAAAACATCTTTTAATATCTCAATAGTCCTAACTAAAATGTTGTTTACTTCATAATCGACTTTATGAACCACTAACATACTTTCTATATATGTATATAGGTGTTGTTATAAATTGAATGACGTATTCCTGAATTTGTTCTACATTACTTCTATTAAAATTGTTAGTATTTTGCAATTGCAGACAAAATTTAACTACAGATTTATCAATGTTTTGTTTCAATTTCAAATGATTTACTTTTGTTTGTTTCAAAGAGCAATCAGATTGGTTAGTATTGCTGGGGAAAACTGTATCTTGATTAAGTATAGGTCTTAAAATGTTTGATGCTGTTTCATTTGACAAGAAATCAGAACAAAATTCTTGTATCGGATTTGAGTTTGTTATTAAAACACGGAAAAATATATATATTGTATTCTGTGATTAAAATACATATTTTTGTGTTTTTTAATATGTTATATAGACTATTAGAGCGCGTTCTGAAAAATTTTCCTCACTACATTTGAAACACTTCATAATAATAAATCTTTTGTTTAGTGTCACTGAGAATCTATAATAGTATAATGCAAATGGCAAACAGTTTTATTTGGAAATATTTCTGCCGAACTAAGTTTTCACAGTATAAAAAATTATTTTATGAAAATATTCAAATATAACATCAAAAAGGCGATAGAATATTCGCGTAATTCTTCCTAAAATTTCATCGTAATTTGAAATCGATTATAAATAATGTTTTATAAAACTAACAATATAACTTACCAATATCTTTTAGCTTAATATGGATTTTTATAATTTTAATCAAATACACTTTCAATTTTATCACTATGTACCTTAGTATGTAGGTAAGAAAACTATTTAAAGTTGTAGTTTTATGGAATCTTCTTTATCATAAATAGAAGTGTTGTTCGTTCGACGATTTTTTTAATATTAAAATTGTAGCACATTATTTTTTAAATGAACCGTTATAACAGTAAAATTAATAAACAAGATATCCAACTAATAAATAAGCAACCAAAATAATAAAATTTTATTATATTGGACACCTATTTAATAAAATATCTGTTAAATTAAGAGAAACCGTATTACTTTTAACAAATGATTTAACAAAAATTTTGTAAAATATAATCCCTTTGATTGTTAAAAACCTAATAGGTCAATTTTGTTAAGATGATGAAATTTTCGTAAATTTTAGAATATATTATTAAATTTACACTTTAGGAAAAAGGTATTAAAAAAAAAATCACGAAACCGTTTTTTGTTAATATTATTTAGGTAATAATCATTTTTACAACATTTTTAATTAGATTTTTCATAATTTCCACAAACAATTTTATCTGCTTTATTAATTTTTATTGGTTTAATGTTTTTGGTTTATTGCGGTTTTTCAGAAGAAATTCTTTCAAATTTAGCCCCAATATTTTTTTCAGTGGAAGGAAGAGAAAATATTACACTTATTACACTTATATTACACTTATATCCGCTTTAATAAATGCGGTTTGTTTCAGTAAATCGAGATGCATTTTTATTGCGGAAGTTCTCTTTTAAGAATTTACTTGCTTTGCGTTTCAATTTGTTTTTTGACCGATATGCATTTAGATGGAATTAGTTATGTTGTTGACGGTCGATGGTCGTTAGAATTTTTGCGGTTGAACATTGTTTCTTCATTTATTCTGCCAGAAAATAGGTTTGAATCTATATAAACGTTTTGAGATGACTGAAGCGTATTTAGCGGGCCACCGTTTAAATCCTCTTTTAATGATTTGATAAAAACTGTGATGCAAATTCTTGATACACTGGCATCGATTGTTGCAGAATAAAATTAGTTTTTCCATTTGTCTTCTTTTTTTTTCTCTTAAATTTTCTAATCTTCTCGTTATATAGTGTAACGTTTTTGGGGTGATAAATGCAATCAAAGTTTAATTCATGTTATTCCACTTCAACAGATATACTAGAAAATTCTAAATTAGTTAATTTATTAGTGCATTATGCGAGGGTTTAAATGAGCTGTCTCTGCAAAATACATGCTCATGATGGTCTACCACATGCATTTTTTTTGTTTAATGTGAAGTAATTCATCGTTAAGATTTAGTTTAGAGCTTTTTTGTATACCTATTTTCAAGTACTATTGATGTGATCACTATCCACCCTTCACAATGAAACACGAGTGTACTAACTGTTTAGGTTTTATAACATTTTTTATTATAATGGTTGTTTTATTAAATTATAATAATAAATTATTGATTATTAGCAATGATATGTTTTATTTAAGCAAATAATAATTATTTTAGATTTATTATGTTTTTTAATTTAATTAGAAGGAAGGATGTTGTTCATCATCGAGATCAAAAGTAAAACTGACTTGACAATCTATATTCGGTATTTCTATAGGCTTGATCCGTACCAATACAATTACCATGGCTAAGACAATAGTTTTTATTTTCTTTTCTTTTATTTATTTATTTATTTCTCATAACCTTACAAATAGAAATTTATGAAATAATTAAAATAATAATACAAAAATTAAGGTTAAGAAGATAGGTTATACTTTGCCAAAAGGCAGTGGCGAATAACTTTTACAATAAATTATCAGTTAATATCAAATAAAATATAAACTATTAAAAAAAAACACAAAATATAAATTTTATTTTATTTTAAAAACATAAAGCCAATATCTTTATTTTCAAACAACCAATCCTTAATAAAATTCATAATTTTTCTATTTTTTAACTGTGCGCTTAATAGTTGAGGCAAGCGATTAAAAATGTGGGGGCCGAAACTAAGAAATACCTGCGATAAGCTTCACTGACAAATCCGGGAACAGAAAGGAAGTTTCTGTAATTATTACGAATATCGTAAACAGTACTTAATCTCAGAATTCTGTGCCCACTTCTAGAGAAAAATAATTTTAAAACCTTAAATACATATAGGTGTTGCAAAAGGTAAAATTTTACAAGCCGTAAAAATTGGCCAAGAACGATCGCGACGACTGGAATGCAAAGATTGCTACAATTCACTAAATTACAATTCCTCATATGACAAATAATCTCTGGAACATAACTCGAATATGGGTCGCCAGCCAATCTAAAAAACATAATTTTAGTTTTCTCACTTAAAATCATGGAATGATCATCAAACCAAGATCGCAATGTATCATATCAGAATTAATATGGTTGAATATTTCAGAAGTACTTGAACCATAATAACTCAATGCCATATCATCAGCAAAAGCAATAATTCTGCGTTTCAAATCCAAATTAAATATAGAATTTATATAAACTAAAAATAACACAGGGCCGAGGACCGAACCTTGTGAAACTCCAAAGTCTGCCTTGAACGGCATGCTAAACGAATTATCAATTTTTACTTTAAAAAACGTGTTACGAAGATATGATTTAAACCATAGAAACGGCACACCTCTAAAACCACACTTATACAGTTTCCGTAAAAGTAAATTGTGATCTACCATGTCAAAAGCCCTCTTAATATCAATAAAAACAGCACCAACACTTTCCCATTTAAATTAATATGAACCGCATTCAAAAAATCAATTAAAGCTGACACACTATTTTTTTCAGACCTACTCGTAAACCCATATTGACAATTATTTAAAATGTTATATTTAGAAAAGAAGGCATCAACCCGAAATTTTAACGCCTTTTCCAGAATTTTCATAATAATGGGCTGTCAAGATATAGGACGATAATTATCCTTAAGCAGTTTATCACCCTTTTTAAATAACGGAATTACAACTGCGGTTTTCAAACAATCAGGAACACTGCCATTCAAAAAACTTTGATTGATAAAATGTACCAAAATTGGCGATATAATTTCTGTGATAGCTTTCAGCATATTGGAACTTATACCAAGAATATCTATACTATTACCAAATTTTAAACCATTAATTATACCAACAATTTCAGTATCGTCCACAGGATTAATACAAAAATTTTCTGAGATGATGACTTCACTATGATTATGAAAAGACATATTATTAAACAAACAGTTGGTTGTTCTTAGGTGAGACACAATATTAGAAAAATACAAACCAAAATCATCAGTAATAGATTTACAATCCGTAAGAATTACTGAATCACTAGACATAATGTTACCAACGTAATTAACAACCCTATCACCTAAAAGTTGATTAACAACTGACCATGTCTTCTTACTACCTTTACCACAGTGTTGAAATTTATTGTGGTAATATGTGAACTTGTCAGAAAAAATTTTATCATCGACTTTTTGGCATAGTTTAAGAAAATATTTCTGAAGACTTTTTACTAATTTTATTTTTCTTAGCCATTAAATTTATCAAATGGAACGAGATCCAGGGTTTGAGTTTATGTTTAGATTTATGTTGAATGACATTAGAAAAACATGAATCAAATATGGAGTTAACCATAGAAAGAAATCGTGACAAAATGACAACCGGATCACTTTCATCGATTAAACTAGAAAAATCAAACGAAGAGATTTTAGTAGAAAACACAAAATTATCAAACCTAAGAGCATTCGCGGACACAGCATTTTTCCTTAAGACACCAGCAGTGCCATTTATTTCTAACACTACATTAATTAAATGATGATCCGATAACAGCAAATTATATAGGGATGCAGAAACACTACAAGAATAATCAGTACGAACAAAACAATGATCAATACATGACGAAGAATGGTTTGTTATTCTAGTAGGTTTATTAATTAACGAATGTAGGCCATTTGAGGATATTAAAAATATATATTCATCACTCGAAGGAGGAAAATTTAGAATATCTATATTAAAATCTCCCACAATAATAACATTTTTGTTTCTAATATTCTTAATAAACTCAGAAAATTCACTAACAAAAATTGAAACTGGAACGAATTGCAAACGATATACACAAATAAAAACATAGATCACATTATTAATAAATAACGATAGTTAATTTACGTCCGCCGAATTTATTGAAACGGATTCACACTAACAATTTAGTGTGCTATTATAAAAAACACATGCACCACCCGCCCTATAGTTATTATTGCAACACACAACATTCATTTAATTAGGGATATTATAAAAACTTAATTCGTAATCATAAATCCATATCTCAGATAAAAATATAATCGGTTTGGATCAAGATTGAACGAAAGGAATATATGTTTTATCTCTTTTCGTCATAAACTTTCCTACATGAATGACGAAAAGAAATAAACATATTCTTTATACTCCTTTTATTAATCAATTGGTTTTGATAGCTGTAGTTTTTATTTTTCTATATCAAAATAACCTAGTCTCTCTTTCCATTTATATTATCATGTCGATTATACAACTCGCCGGATTTACTGCGGCGGGAGTTCATTCGATCCGCATTCGTTTCGCATTTAAAATTAATTGCATTATAGAATCCGCCGGAAAACTGTGTTATCGATCCGCAAAGAAGCTGCAATCCCACCAGCTGTCAAAATATTGATAATTGAACTTAGTGTTTTTATTCTATTAAATTTTCATTGTATAACATAAAATTAAATATTTATAGTCCAAAATTTAAAAGAAGTGTTTTAATTATGGATACAGTAAGCCGTCTCTCGCAAGCAAACCTGAAAAGCGATAGAAATATGTGTAATGACATTCTGTAGTTTTTACCAAAACTGTACAACTGTATCTATATCAGTTTTGGTTAGATTCTTCGCTATATCCGGGTGCTCAGTCATGAGGCTCACCATCTTCGAATCAGTTTTATTTGTTTAATAATTTAATTTAATTTAAAATTAACTTAATTTGTTTATTTATAATGAAAATCTTACACTATTCTCCATGACAAAAAACCTAAACACTACAAAACAGTTTTCAATCCGCAGTTAATTTGATGCGAATTTAAAATGGCACTTTTACTACAGAATGCGTTTCACCCGCGAATTCCATAATAGCTCTTTTTGAAACTTCATTACCGACATTCGTTCATTTTCTATACGGCGTATTCGATAATACGTAAAACGTCAAAAGCGAATGAAACTCCCTCCGTAATTGATCCGGCGAGTTGTATAATCGACGTGATTATATTATAACCATATTCAAATGTGGACCAGATATACGAGTATGTACTTCGATATTTTTATTGTTTAAAAAAAATGTAAACAGAAAATATTAAAACCCAACACACATACTCGTACATGTATTCCAAAACAAAATTTACAGAAACACCTAAGCCTATTTTCACACGGGAGGTACGTTCCCATCGTTCAAAAAGGAAATCGTAATAAAACAATCGTGTAAAATAGTATATTATTCAACGAGCATATAATGATAGCTGTTAATCACGAAGATGAAGTTTACCGACACGAGCCGATAGGCGAATAACAGCCATTATATGCGAGTAGAATACGATACTTTGTCCACGACCGATAAAAAATTGTATTTCATTATCAAATCCTTTAAATAAACCTAAAATAATTAACGTCGACATTTTGACGTCTCAATTTAATAATAATAAAAATAGCAAGAGACTACTAGATAAAATTTCAAAAATGAAATTTTTATTTGGTAGTAGTGAATAATAGAAGAAGAGACTACTAGATGAACTAGCAGTGAATAATGGATATCATTATAATTGAAAAAACAAACGTATAATGATTAATGAGTATATTATATGTTAGTCGTGGACAAAGAAGATTAGATGTACTCATTTATTAGCATTAAAAAACAATGAAAAATAAAGGAGTTAGATTTACCTTTAAGTTATTTGCTTTGCAATTGTGATTCATAAAATAAAAAAATCGCGATAAAAAGGACCGTATAAAAAAGGTTTAGGTGTATTTTTTATTCTTAAAAATCAAAACAAAAATCGAAACAGAAAATGTGTATGCATAAAGATTGTTTCGCAGAAGGCAGAATTATAGACATTTGTGTTAGTTTTGTGTATATACACTGTATCAAAAAATTGTCCGTACAGCACTCGGTTAAGAAAACATTGATAAATAAAACTATTACAAAACCAACAAAAAATTCAGTTTTTATTTTTTTAAAACTCAAATTACATTTAAGAACCTGAAAAAAATAATAATCATGATATAAATTAAGTTACTTTCACATTTGATAAGATTTTCTATTTAAACTGCCTAAAATGATCTCAAATAATTGTCCGTACACACAAAGAAGTTGAGGGAATTTGGTAAAAAAGTTAGGTCTAATATTTCGTTTTGTAACCTATTCATGAAATTACACTTTGCAACCTTCTTTTCATTGAAAAAGCCAACTTCCGAGTTATTTCGGGGGGAATTTTTGGCCCATTCCTCCATAATGACCCGTTTTAATTGTTCCTTGGCGCTAATTTGGTGTTCACGGATCTTTCGCTCCAAATAATGGCATAAATTATCAATAGGGTTGTCATCTGGTGGCTGGGGAGGATTAGGAAGTATTGACTTTACATTGTACAATAACCATTCCTTTATTAGCTTTGACGAATGCTTCGGGTCATTGTAATGTGCGGAGCGAAAATCTTGCCAAGTCCCATTTTCTCAGCACTTATTGACAAATTACCCTTCAAAATATCCAATTAATTAAACCGGTTCATTATGAAGGTCAAATGTCGTACACCCGTTCAGCTAAAAGCTCTTCAAACCATTATACATCCGCCACCATGTTTTACTTAGGTTCAGTGTTGGGTTTCCGCCACACCATAACTCGCCCATCTGAACCAAAAATGTTAGATTTCCTTTCGTCTGAGGGAATAACATTTTCACAGAACTCTTCGGGCTCACTCACATATCCCAATGCATATTCCAAGCGCTTTTTAATTTTTTTTTTATCGATAAATACACTTCTTGCGTGTCGCACATCATCGATACTCTTGTTTATACAAAATATTGCGTATTGTCTGAGGTTCTATCGCTCCTTTTTTACGTTGATAAACTTTGGCTGCGATCGTTGGAGCGATAAGCTTTCGATTCTGTTTTATTGCCTTCTCTATTAGATGTATTTGAGGTGTGTTCAGCTTTCGGTTGCGACCACGCTCAACAACCATCTCTAGTGATTTGGTTTTTTTGGAGTTCTGGAGGATATATTGAATCGAAGGTCGCGGGCAATTAGTTATTTCGGAAATTTCTGTAAACTTTTACCTTCACTCTACAATTTAATGATCAATTTTTTTAATTTCTACAGGATTTTTGGTACGAGAATAACAAATTTTTAATTAACTGGACAATATTTAATTCCCCATGAAAAAAGCACGACTAATTAACTTTTACGCAAAAAAAAAGTTCGTAATTTACGGTTAGTTAAAAATAGGAGTACAACAAATAAGAAATTATTAATGTGCTAGTGTTAATTTTCACAAAAGTGCAAGTGTACGGACAATTATTTGAGATCGTTTTAGGATGTTTAAATAGTAAATCATATGAAACGTGAAAGTAAATTAATTTGCTTCATGATAATTATTATATTCAAGTTGTTAAATGTAATTTGAGTTTAAAAAAAATAAAAACTGAATTTTTTGTTGGTTTTGTAATAGTTTTTTTCATCAATTTTTCTTTAACCGAGGGGTGTACGGACAATTTTTTGAGACAGTGTATACTTTCTGATTTATTTTATACGCATCACTAATACTACGCTTTAGCGTACTTTTTTATATCTAAAGTGTTTGTAGTACTGTTTGGCTTAAAAACATCTATAGTTCCAATTCCAAGACGAATTATTGTTTGTTATTGTCTGATAATGACTACTGAAGGTAATATTGGTAACTAAATGATGACGGCAACGTCGCATATTACTTTACATTTATTTTCATACAAACCAAAACCAACAAAAATGTTTATACAAGCCGTCTCGTTCGCTCCTTACACAGATCCTATCAAAAAAATGTACACTATATTTATTATGAATCTATCACCTATACTTATTTGTTTTGTGTATATATACTTTCTGATTTATTTATATGCATCACTAATACTAAGCCTTAACGTACTTTTTTATATCTTAAGTGTTTGTACTGTTTGGCTTGTATAAACATTTTTGTTGGTTTTGTACAAACACATATTTACGTTTTATTTGTACACTCTTGACAAAAATATTGTACATGCTCAAATTCATTTGTGAATTTAATAAAAAAAATATTAAGATAATTTAAATTTAAAAGGTGTCGTGATGTTAAAAATCGAATTGATATTTTTATATTTAACGTTTAGTAAAGCATTGCAATATGTAGGCTCATTCGTATTTTTTAAAACAATGAAATATTTCATTTTTTGGTCGACGAGTGTAATAAAGATAGGTTATAGATCTTTTTTCCCAAGACCAACAAAAATGTTTATAGAAATGTTTATAGACATTTTTATTGGTTTTGTTTTTCCTCAAATGTCAAACATTTATTTCGAATATGACGAATGAAGAACAAAAATTTAGCGTATTTTGTTAAGAAATTTACAACAACAATTGCACTAGGCAGAGAAATTAAGTACATTAAAAAATAATTCGAATTATTTAATTCAAACTCGAACAAATAAAATTCGTAAATATTTGACAGAAAAATAGGAGAATTAACAACATAAAAGCAACCAATTAAATCGAAATAATAATTCTCGACTTATATTTCGGAAGAAAAAAAAACAATAATTCCATTGGTAATATCCATACATTACAATTTTTTCTCAACAAAACATGCTGATTGTTGTAATTTATTTTATTGTTCCAAGAAACATACACATAAATAGCTTTCGTTTTATTTGATATTATTATACGGCGTTGCCGTGATGTAAATTATTGTTGTTTCTTATGTATTCTTTGATTTTTTTTTTCATATTTCATAGAAAAAAACCAAAACAAATTAAATTAGTGTTAGTTAGTTTTTTTATTGAAGGCTTATATGTACACATCTAACACAATGAATTTTGTATAGTTCGTCTTGGAATTGTAGATGTTTTTGGTTTGGCTTGCATACACATTTTTGTTGGTTCTGGCAATGCCGTCTAGAATATACAAGCCAGACTACTGTCTACGTCACTCAATTTATGTCGACAGTTCCATTAATCTTCTGCAGATGGCATTAATGCTAGAAAAATGAAAAAAACTCAAAGTATTCATACGGAACTAAAAAAAATGTTGAACTCTACCCTTCCTCTACAGTATTGTGTAACTTAGGTCTAAACTGATTTGCAATTATAATCGTAGAACAAAAAAAATACGAACAATATTCTGAAACAAATGAATTTACAATTTAGTCATCGGATCTAAAATTGACTGATATACATATATGTTTATTAAGATCAACGAGTGAACCTTCCTGTAGTAGATCCTGTCTATACCTACTCATAGCTGACTAAGCTTAGATAAAACTTATTTTTAAATATCTGTATGGATGTAACAACAAAACAAAATAAATTTTTATGTGAGAAAAAAAAACTTATTGAATAATCCAAACAAATAATTTTGAAACAAGTTCAATCAGGTGCGAAATCTTTCGTGTGGAAGACTCCTAACTCTTTTCCATTCATATCTTCTAAAAGGTAAACATTACAACCTATTTGTTTTTTAATTTTGCATTTTACTCGCTTTGCTAATTTTGACGAAAAATTCTTGGATGCATCGGATAATTGAAAATGCTTCTTCCAAACGACATCTCATATTGAAAATTTATTTGTCCGTGTTCTCAGATTATAATAATGAGCGGCTTTCTGATGCGCCCTTTCCAGATTTTTCTTTACGGTAGCCTTTAAATTTGCAAAATCTTCTAATTTTTTTATTCGAGTTGGTATATCAATTTCATCTACATTTACATAATCTGGACTTTCGGGTGCTCCAATATCGTATCCGTAGTGGTACTTCTCACGTCCAAAGTTTAAAAAATATGGAGTAAAGCCTGTCGACTCATGCTTTGCAGTCCGTAGAGCGCAACCAATTTTTTGAATTTCTTTGTCCCAATCTTTGTGATTATCTTTAAGATAGGCATGAATAGAGGCGATTACAACGCGATTGACCCTTTCTGATGAATTATTTTGCGGATGATAGCGTGCATTGCGATAATGCCGCACTCCGTTTTCTTGTAGAAAGGATTGAACTGATGTGAAATGAACTGTGGTCCGTTATCTGATATAAGTGTTTTGGGGGTACCAAATAACAAAAATACATTTTGTTCTAAAATTTTAATTGTTTTAGATGTTTCCGAATTTCTTAGTGGGAACAGTAATACAAATTTTGTAAAGTTATCCACTACCAGAAATATATATGCATTTCCCTGCTTGGATCTCGTAAGGGGTCCAAGAAAATCGACTTGACCAGGGTTCGTGGGGAATCTTTGCTGCACCCATAGGGGATCTTACCGTTGGAAATTCTTTTGATGCTTTGCATACTTCACATTTAAGAACGTACTCTTTAACCGTACTTGCCAATTTTGGCCAGTAATATTGGTCTTTAATACGGGCTATTGTCTTTTTAACGCCAAGATGAGCAGAAATTGCGCTGTCGTAACATGCTTCCAGAACCTTGATTCGATCTTCCAGTGGAACAACTAGTTTTACAACATCATCTTGGTAGTTTTTGTAAATATTTCCGTTAATTAGTTTAAACGATGGATAATCCTGTTGTGAATTTTTAATTCCCAATAATAAATTTTCATACCACAAGGCCGTTCCAGGCGATAACAATGCAACCGCCATACTATGCGATAACGCATCCGATACAACGTGAAATTTATCTTTTCTATGTTTAAGCTCAAACTGGTACTGTTGAAGTTTAAGGGACCACCTACCTAATCTAACAGTAGGATCCCGTACGTTATTTAGCCAGATTAAGGACGCATGATCGGCGATAACGGTGAATTTTGTACGCTCTATGTATGGGCGGAATTTATCAATCGCCGTAATTACTGTAAGGCACTCCTTCTCGGTGGTATGATACTTTTGTTGTTGAACTGTCAATTTTTGTGAAAAAAAAGAAATAACGTGTTCATCGGATCCTTCTCCTTGTGTTAATACTGCACCAATGCCTACATTGGAAGCGTCGGTATAGATGAAGAATGGCATTGAAAAGAGGAGGAATCGAGATTGAAGTTCTAAAAATGCTGAATTAGCCGCTTCCGTCCAACAAAACCGCTTATATTTTTGTAATATATCGGAGATTGGTGCAGTTAGAGTAGCAAAATCTGGGATGAACCTACGGTACCAACCTGCCATGCCTAAGAGCCTTCGGACACCTTTAATGGAATTTGGGATGGGGTAATCCAAGATTCCTTGCACCTTCTCAGGATCAGTTCGCAATCCTTCTTCAGATATAATATATCCCAGATACTTTATGCTTTTTTGCAGAAATTTCGATTTTTCGGCAACAATTTTTAATAATTTCAAATGATGTTCTATTGTTTCGGTTGACACAATTATATCATCTAGATAGACAAACACGTAAGGTTCTAAGTCTACGCCCAATACAATATCCATTAGTCTAGCTTGTGTTTTCGGAGCGTTATGGAGCCCAAAAGGCATTACTACAAATTGGACATGTCCTCGTGAAGAAATAGAAAAAGCCGTTTTTTCCTTAGAAGTTTTTTCCAGGGGTATCTGCCAAAAGGCATCCGACAAATCTACACTGGATAAAAATTTGGTTGTTTTAAACCTGCCCAAAATTCGCCCAATATGTGGCATGGGATAAGCATCTTGCTTGGTAACCGCATTCAGTTTTCCGGAATCCAGACATAAACGAGTTTTACCATTTGGCTTGTTCACACATACTATCGGATTACTCCAGGGACTATTTGATTTTTCTATAACTCCAAGCTTGATTATACGACCAAGTTCCAGATCAAGTTTTTCCTGGATATATGGTGATATCGGATAATTCCGTTGTTTTATTGGCCTCGAATCACCAGTGTCTATAAAATGCGGCAAAACCTCTGTTCTGCCCATTTTACCGCCTTCGGAAGTCTAGAAACGTTGTAAAATTGAATATAACACTCTAGAGTCCTTATCTGAAATTTCATGTTGACATTCCTTAAGTTTCACAGAAATTACATCAGAGCAAGTATGTACAACTGGTGAGATATTAAAACCCCTCCAAAAATCGACACCAAGTATTAACGTGTTCGTTAAGGTGGGTATGATCAAAGTCGGGATGATCACTGTCTTTTCATTATAAGTATAAGGAACGTTTAGGTACCCTATAGTCTCATGACATGTGCCATCTGCGGTAGCTATGGAAGATTTTATATCGTATATAGGCCTAAGTGATCTATAATTTTTTTACTGCCAATACCAAAAATGGTGCATGATACCCCTGAATCTAGAAGGCCAATAACCGGCATATCTAAGATCTTCACCTCTAACATAGGTCTACCGTCTATGGCATAATTAATTACAGAACTTAAGTTTATACTTTTGGGAGAATATGAAAAATTTATAACAGTTTGGGGAGTCATAGTATTTGAAAGATTGGACTGACTCCCAAGACCAGTCTGGCTTACAAGTTTTTTGGCTTATTACCTTTTATTTTGCAGTTCGAACAGTACCTATTGATAGACCCGTCCGTTCCACATTTATAACAAAATATACGCGTTTGTGGTTGTTTACATTCATGAAACGAATGTCCTCTTTCTAGACAGTTCCAGCATTTTGATGAATATTTTGGTTTAGACTCAGCTAACGTGAGGTTTTTCAAAGCAGACACTTCACTTTCATCGGTATTTATAACATTCGAATCCTGTTCCGCAGAAGCACCCGATTGCGAACAGCTATGAACTCTATCGGATATTTTACTTTTTGTTGATGTACTTCTTGGATTTGGGTTGTCAATGAAATTTTGGGTTTGTTTGGAGGAGCGACGATCTAAATTAAATTTTAGATCCTCAATTTTCTTGCAATATCGACTAAATTGGTCAATTGTCTTAATATCAACAATCGGAAACTTTTCAATATAGAACGGTTTTAAATTTCTTATTATGGTCTTAAGCTTCTCGTGCTCAGAAATTGGTTCTATTAAGTTTTGAAAAGCGCTTTTCATGTGCGCTAGGTACATACCGATATTTTCATCTCGACCTTGCACACGTTGATAAATCCCTTGCATAAGCCAATAATCATGATCCTCAGGTACAAACGTCTTTCTCAAAGACCGAATGAGGCTGGCCCAACTACTAAATGGTTTAGTTTTCACAGTTGACCTGTACCACAGTCGAGCTGGACGGATGATTCCCTACGTTCATCCAACAGTGTTAGAGTGCGGGCAATGGAACGCAATTTTTCCAAAATAGAAAGAGCCCTTGGTCGTGCGTCTGTATCTTCCGATAAAACATTCGACAATCTTTGCAAACGATATAGTAAATGACCTGACTCTGAAATTTCTTCCCGAGAGAATTTCTATTGGAATCCCTTGTATAGCTGTGAATTTCATTTCACATATTCAGTATTTGTATCTGAAATGTAGGTTGTTGGTGGGCTTTCTTCTCCTTTTGATTCGTTCCTAAGTCTATTCCGTAGTTCTCGAAGGGAGCATTCTCGCGAAACACTAACGTCAATTCGACGAATAAAACATTCATGTTCAAATTCACCATCACTTAAGTAAGCGGTATTCATATTTTTGTTTTTTTTTTCCTTTTTTTTCAAATTGAACGTATTACTTTCTTTTACTCTAGTAAAATAAAGTATAGTAATCATGAAAATTTTGGACCTTGAGATTTTTAGAGATTTATTTGTTTTGGGGTCCCCTGAGTCCGAAAAAGTGAGTTTCGAAATGGTGTCTGTCTGTCTGTCTGTCTGTCTGTCTGTCTGTCAGTCTGTCAGTCTGTCAGTCTGTCAGTCTGTCTGTCAGTCTGTCAGTCTGTCAGTCTGTCTGTGTCCTCTCTACAGCCCAGATGGTTTAACCAATCGTACTGAAACTTCAGATTTAAGCTTTTTTGATAAATTGGGAGGTCCCAGTGAATTTTACTCCAAATCGGCTAACCGGAAGTGGCCACTCCCTTGGTCCAGAAAACTTATTTTGCAAATATCTTAAAAAGTATAAAGTTTACAAAGAACTACTAAAAACAAAATGTTTCCAAAAATTAAAAAAAAATAAAAAAAAAAATAAAAAAAAAAAATAAAAAATTAAAAAAAAAAATTTAAAAATTTAAAAATTAAAAAAAAAAATTAAGAAAAAAATAAAATTTTTCAAAATTCTCTGTTCGTAAAATAAAGTCGTGTGTTGGCCACACCTCAATTTTTTTGTTTGGATTTCACAGACAAAAAAATTTAGATAGAGAAAAAGAAAAATTAACCAATATTAATCTAAACCTCTTAATTTTCCAAACGGGAAAATATGATAGAAAAGTTATACTATCCCTTATTTGGGCTTCAATACCAAAAAACTATTCCCAATAGTTTAGTTGAAGAAATAATTGTTACTGTTTAATATATAACAATACGCATTTGGGTATTGTTAGACAAATACAAAAATAGTACTAGTAATAAAGTTATATTAATTAGCAATATTAATAAGGTAACTTTATTGGAGATAGAGGCTTTTATACTGGAGATAGAGGCGAACCCATTGCAATGCCATTTATTTGTTTAAAATAGTTGTTAAACAGGCTGAAATATCCTGATTTTAAACAAAATTCTAGAATATCTAGAAATTTTATTTTGGGTATTCTGGTATGTGGTTCTATCATTGACCACCTATCTGAAATTGTTTCTACAGCCAAATCAATCTTAGTATTGGTGAACAAGGAAACTACGTCCAAGCTTATTAATACATAGTGATTTGGAATATTTTGTTGTTTTACGAATTCTACTAATTCGTACGAATTTTTACAATTGTACCTCCGATTATCAATTGAACTTTTCAACGGTTCAGCTAAATATTTCGATGTTTGATATGTAGGACTATTTATGAAACATACAATAGGCCTAAGTGGATGATCCAGTTTATGGATTTTTTTTTTTCCCAAAATAAAATTTCTAGATATTCTAGAATTTTGTTTAAAATCAGGATATTTCAGCCTGTTTAACAACTATTTTAAACAAATAAATGGCATTGCAATGGGTTCGCCTCTATCTCCAGTAGTGGCTGATGTCGTAATGGAAGTGCTACTTGACACCGTCTTGAGCTCAATTGATTTTAATATTTTATTTATTAAAAAATACGTCGATGATTTATTGTTGTGTGTACCTGATGATAAAATTGGTTGCATACTTTCAAAATTTAATAGTAATCGTTTTGGTTTAGAATTTACTTTAGAAATGGAAGCGGATAATAAATTACCTTTTTTGGACACAATATTAGTTAGGAAGAATAACGGTCAAATTGATACTATTTGGTACGCGAAAAATTTATCGTCCGGTCGAATTCTTAATTTTAATAGTTTTCACCCTTTAAGTCAACGAATTAATACGGCGTTTGGTTTCGTCTACAGAGTTAAAAAATTAACCACAGTTAATCCATTCAGTTGATACCAATCAAATTATAAGGGATTATCTGATCAATAATAAATACCCGAAATATTTGATCAACAAATTAATCAATCAGTTTGATCAAACTAACAGTGTACAAATGGTTAGTACGGTCGGTACCAATAACAATGTTCATTAAAATTTAATTTATAAATCAATTTATTACATTAAAAATCTCAGTGACCAAATTTCCAGCACATTGCGCAAATTCAATATAAATTGTAAAATTACATTTTCAGCGGCTAACTCTATCCGTAACATCTTTAGCCAAATCAAAGATATCACACCTAAATTAAATCGTTCGAGTATTTTATATTTAATTCCATGTAACCATTGCCAATTGAAATACATCGGTACCACGAAACAATTATTAAAAAATCGAATTTCACAACATAAATCGGAAGTCAAACCACCTATCAGAAATTCTCAAGCTACTACATTATGCCAGCATTCCTCTGATACTGGACACACATTTAAATTTGATGAGGTAAAAATTTTGGACAGTGAAAAATTGTATAAAAACCGTTTATTTTTGGAAATGGCTCACATTATTGGTAATAATGAAATTGTTGTCAACAAAAAGAGTGATCCTGACGATCTTAACCAAATTTATTCTGGCATCATTGATTTTATATCTAAATTCCCAAAATATAAATCGTTTGTAGATTCTTGAAATTCAAAATTCAAAAAGTTTGTTTACTAAAAATATTTTGATTGTAGTCGTCCAATTTGAATCAATTTGTCGTTTGTGAAAAAATTTTATTTTCTGTTTACAAGTTCGTATGACAAGAAATTTTCTTCAAATTTATATATATATATATATATATATATATATATATATATATATATGTATATATATATATATATATATATATATATATATATATTTAACGGTAAGTCGGAGTATGGCATAGTAATTTCTATATATTTTAATAAACTTTGTATAATAAAGATAATAAAATTATCGAAACGTCGGTATAAATATTAAAAATTAGTTTTATTGGCTGCCAAACCCGAAGACTAGAGGAAATAATCATTTTACTTACATAACGGAATTCAATTGATGAGCAGAAAACCATATCCTTAAATCTAAAATCTTTTCTAAAAGCATATTAGTAAGTAGTTTCAAATAGCCTAAGGAATATATTTTTTCGGGCCCCACGTTGGGCTAAATAACATACAGTATCTCTGAGTTACTTATCTTCTAAGAATTGTGAAAAAATTAATTTGGATTTTTTATTGGACTGGAATAGCTTTGTATAGGGTAGGTGAGTTACGACCTTCATTGGAGACTTGATAAACAGAATACTAATTAAAAAATTACGTTTCCATTTAGGGTATACCTTGTACTAAATGAAGGTAACTAACTATCAAATTTTGTTCGAATACTTATGAAAATGGAAGATCCCTCTCCTGCCCAGCTTAAACTTTAATTCTAGGTGCAGAATCAGAAATAAACCATGATGGTTTATAGTGGTTATATGTTTTTATTTTTATTTTTTAACTAATCAATAAAATTTGAACATTCTAAGATTATATATTTGTGGTTTTACATCTCGAAAAATCTGCTCCGCTTCAAAGTCATTCACCTTGTTTCTTTATCAAACAATTACTTTTCTAGTCACCTGTATCGATTGTGTTTTCTTTTACATTGAACAAAAAAATAATTGATTTGCAAAATCGGTTGTTCTGCTTACCTTTACAAAGTGTTTGTTTTTCAAATAATATTACAACGGCAAGGTTGATTCTCAACGTAATTTTGAATAACCGCAACTTATCAATAAACTAAGTATTATTTAAACTACATAAGATAACGTAATATAATAAAGAAGAAAATCTTTTATAATTTATGTACAAGTATTTTATGTGTAATATATAGAACAAAGCACAATTTTAATGAGCGCGCGTGGTACATGTTTGCACAATTCAAATTCGTTTTGTTTCTATAAATTTATTCGAATTTTCATTCCATTTGATTTTACTATAATATAATATAATTTTTATTTATTTTTAGTGAATTTCACAACAATAAACAACGTAGGTAGCATACACAACCTAGCGCACACACGGAAACATTATACTAGCAAGGGAAGCAAAAAGAAAAGCAAAAAGCTGGAAAAATCAATATAAAATTCAAAGATTTTATTAATTTGAGTGCTATTCGTTAATTAAATAACAAATACTAATATATTATATATATATATATATATATATATATATATATATACAGTGATTACAGTTCAAATTTAAATATAATATAAATTATTATACTCGTAAGATTCATTATTTTTATAAAAACATATATCGGTTGTTTGTAGTGTTTCGTTTTACTTACGGTTACATGTGTTTTGATCTAAGCTTGATTATATAAAGGCATCAAAGTGTTTTTGGGACTCGAAAAATTTGATTTTTATATCTTTTTATTATTTATCCTAATCAGTTTGGTTATATTGATATTTAATCACCAGCTCAATGGGTTGCAATACAAGTCAAGAACAAAGCAGCACCAATCCAGGTATCAATACCGGGAATGATGATGAAAATCATCAAGAAAATGAAACGGCAAATAAAAGTTCGAGTAATGACACTACTGCGGCCGTAGCTAGTGATAATAAGAAAGAAATGTTAGAGAATAATGAAAATGAATTAAAAAGTAGTGGTGATAAAAATAAAGTCACGAATGGTGACACAAATGGTGAAGATTTTGAGATGGATTTAGATGGATCGAAAGAGGAAGGTAAGAGAGTGTATTTTGTTTATTTATATAATATATAAAATTGACTTAGGTATTTATTTGGGTTCTTAAACCAATATGCCGATTTTAAATTTCCGGTGAATTTTCAGGTGAACGGTTCTATAATTTAATGTTTGTTTGAGATAAACAGATTTTCGATATTTACAATTATTTAGTTTTCAGATTATTTGCTTTGCTTGATAGCACCTCGCAACATCTGCGTACATTATTATTTTATTACAATACATAAATTGGAAACGTGTCAACCACAATACAAACCTTTATATAATTTTATAGTTTATTTCATTTTATGGAAAAAGTTTTTTTTACGTTAATATTACGATTACTACGATTTACGTTTTGTAATTTGTTTGTTAGAAATATGCGTGCGACTCTAATTTTCTAATTAAAACAAAAGTATTTGTTTATGCAGGTATGTAGTATTTAGTATAACTATAAAATAGTTATTAAATTGCATTTAATTATATGTGTACTCGTACTTTTACATAATGTGGAAATAATTGCTGAACAATCATTTATTAAATGTATGTCAAACAATTCTTTCATTGTTCACATATTTAATTATTTGCTTGTAATTGGCATTATTTGTTTCATTTTCGTAATTTTATAGTACGTACTTTGACGAAGCGAAAGTATTCTTCTAAAAAAAAAAATAAAATCAAGAGTAGCCTGATCTGGTGCTACTCGTCCTTAAAGATAAATGGGTTAAACTATAAATAAAAAAAATTGTGGCCGTCACGGGACGCTTGGCAGTTTGCCGATTAATAGACGATTTCTATTTTTCGTTTTTGTATTATTCAAATCAGAAAAAATTCACTCTGCTGCCGCCGAGCTATGAGGCAAACTAATTAAACTCAACCTAAAGTTAGCCAGTGTACCAAAAAGGAGCTCTTCTATTGAATTTTTTACTGATCCAATTTTTACCCAAAATTCTCCAATATTTGTTTTATCTAAATTTAGTAAGTGCGAGGATAACTTCAGCACTTTCAGTTCGTCCAAAATGTTATCTTTGTCAGTTTCATTTTCTAACAAATTCGGAAAAAATTGACTTATTTGGAGGGCAAGTTCAATATAAAATGTTTTCACATTCGTTGCCACCTCCAAGAATTCCTCTTCATGCAACTGTTTAATTGCTAAAAAGGATTGAACGGCATAACCCAAGCTTATTTCGGCCAATGGTATGTGGTTTTCTTCATTTTTAAAATCGATGTCATTTACCTTGTTGATATTTTGGATGCAATTGGAGTTTATAAAATTGCTTAGAATAACTTTAAAATTCGTTTCCATTGTTTCATACATAGTATGAATACGAATTGTTTCGGATTGAAACTCTAAGTTCATTTGTAACAGCTTTCGAAAAAAGTTAAAGATTTGATTTTTCGCCGAAAGCCACCACAAACTCGCAAGTGGTTATCCAGACAGCATAATGATAACCGGCTAGGTTTCAGTGGACTGGGGAGGTTTTCCTGGACCACAGGAGCGTCGGGTTTCCTGGACCAATGACGCGATACCGACGCTTCTTATAGTGATATTTTTTTTATCATTGTCAACAACAAACATCATTTTCAAGCTCTCCTGTGCTCTAGGAAAACCCCCCCAGTCCACTGAAATCTAGCCAGTTATCATTATGCTGTCTGTATAACCACTTGAGAGTCTGTGGTGGCTTTCGGCGAAAAATCAAATCTTTGATTTTTTTCGAAAGCTGTTACAGTGGCATGGCGCCCAAACAAAGGTACTGTTTTTGGATATAACGTTGTGATTTTTTGGTGTTTAAACAGGTACGGTTAATTCTGATTAAAAATACAATAGGTTTCATTATTATAAATTAAATTTCCTTAACCGTTTATTTTTTTATGAATTTGAAGAATATCATGCAATAATTCTGTCCTTGTCGGATATTTTTGATTTCATTGCTATGCATGTTCTTGAATAGGCAATTCATTTTTCACCATTCATTGCTAATTTTTTTTTTCATTTTTTTTTATTCTTATTTTTCAACAGTTTCAAAGTTGTATGGTCCCATATTGATTCCATTATGTTTAATGTTAGAATTTTTTTTATTCAATATTTTGACTCAATGTGGTATGATCGACTATGATTATTTGTTTTGTTGACACTTAGGGTGATAGGGGCGCACAAGATTCTGCATTATGCATTATTCAAAACAATACAAATTTGGTTTTAGAATTGCTTGTGTTAGAGCCTTACTGAGTTGTTGTAGATAGCGTAAGACTGTTTTCTAAATTTCATCTATTCCAGTTTGTGTCTTGCGAACTGTTTAAATTATGAGGTAGATGTTTGAGGGAAAATAATGTTATGTTATTATTCTAATTTGTTCTTTTTATTATTATTATTTTTTTGTCTCTTCATCATTGTCACAACCAACCGTAAATTCTCACTGAGATGATGAGCTAGATATCGAATATATAGTTCGCAACATTGTTGAATCTTTGACTGAACAAATTGAATTGCTTAAGGATGCATTAGATCAAGAGTCAAAAGGGTCAATCCGCCCACCGGAAAAAACACATTACGCTGCTCAAAAATCTCCCCTACGGGAGTTTGAAATTTGTTCTAGAAAACTAAAAAAACTAAAGCCCCAAGTAAGTGAGATTGCGGATATCGATGAACGTCAATGGCAAAATAAGTTGAATATTCTATTTTCTAGAATTGTGCATATTGCTGGTCGGTTTCAGCGGCTAGCCAATTCCTCTCCAAAATATCGGGTACAATCTGTCCACATGTTAAGCGCCTGTGATACCGTATTAGAAGCCATTAAATCATTGATTGAATCAAAATTATCGGTAGACGATTTTGAGAAATCTGCTGCCGAAACTTTGGATAGGCCTCCTCCACTGTCGGATCAGAAACAAGATGGTAGTTTAGAAACAAGTGAATCAGAATCAGAGACAGATGAGATTACTAATATTGAATTGCTACCTAGTACTTCTAAAGGCGCAATGGAAAACCAAATGAATAAGAACACCCACAGTAATAATAATGGATCTAGAGAGTGGAAAGACGTTACAACAGCAGAAATTGCTTCCAACATAAATGTAAAGTCAGTTTCGACGGAAGAACTAGCATATTTTGTGGAAATGGCTCGAAAAATCTCATTATTGAATACAAAGTTACTAGAGTTACCCGTCAGTAGTAATATAAATGATTACAATCAAGTTAAGGACAGTACACCAAAGAGAAATTTTCTAACCAATCAAAATGCTTCTCGTGCTAATCGAGATATAAACAATCAAGAATCTCAGTATCAAAGGCCGGAGCAATTTAGGTTTCAAAATGACTATCGATCGTCGCTTCTTCTAGTTCATAAGTGGAACATAATATTTGACGGGTCTCCTACTGGTCCACCGACAGAAAGATTTTTATATCAAGTAGAACATTTTTCTAGTTCCAATCAAATTCCCTTTGGAAAAATGGCAGGAAGAACGCGTTAGAATTGTATTGGCCCTATTTGCAACGTTAAGGTTTTATACAGTGGGAACAGTTGACCAATGACATGCGTATTAGATTCCAGGACCGGAGAACTGATTTTGAAATCCGACAATCCATAGTAGCTAGAAAACAAAGACCGGGAGCAAATTTTATAGACTTCTATTCCGAAATTTGAGATTCTACATTATCTTTAAGTCAGCCATTACCAGAATCAGAAATATTTTTTATACTCCGTCAAAACATGAGCTCTGAATTATAACTGAAATTAGCCGGAAGGAGAATTTCATCGGTTGCGGAGCTGGTTAATAACGGGTAAACCAATCCCATGATTCACATCGCAAATACGTCCATGAGTTGGCCACTACAACCGTCCCAACAGTTGGATTCAATGGATTCCATTTTCCTCAAAATTTCGGTCCAGCAGTTTCAGAGTCAACAAATAATAATAATCCTTATTGCGGATACGTCGAAGAACAAGTATACCCTCCTCTTGAGGTTAATGCTATGGCAGGCGAACGAGAAGTTCGTCAATCAACGTGGCCCAGATACAGTTCACCTCCGCCAAATTTACCAACAAATTCCCAAGCACGACAAGGTTATGGACTCGTTCCACTAGGGTTGATTCACGACTTGTGTTGGGAACTTATTGCTATGGATGCTGTGCACCCAATGTAACGAAACCAAACTGTAGCAATTGTAATACAACAAATGCGGAAAACCAACCGAGGGAAGTGAAGAAATCTGGGGTTCATTTTTCCCAAGAAACCTACAATACCAGGAAAACAACGGAGGAAATAGCCTCAAATACATGCTCCGAGCTTTATCGCCGGCAGATGTAATTACTGCAGATATTCATACTTATAACCATATCCACAACCCACCTATATTCGACATCAGCTTACATGCTCATTCTCAAGTTCCCTCCAATCAATTAGGCGTTTCGGCAAAAGATAAGTGCACTCAATCAACGCAAATCAGGTCACAACTGTCGTATAAACGTATAAAATGCCACCAATGCTTCCTCAATTCAAACATTACTATATGATGTTCTAAATGTAAGCCAATTAATCTATTTATATTATTATATTTATTATATTAAATTTGAGCAAAATTACAGATGTACTAAAATTCCCCTTTACAAAAAAAACTATAAAAGAAATTGCATTTTGCAATTTCGGGGCTTAATTTTTGTGATATTGTAATTGGTTGGTCACAACGGTGAAAATAAAATTGAACTTGTGTAAAATAATTATTACAAGCGACAAAATTGTGTTTAATTTTCCATCAAACGATTTCATCCACGACATATTTTGGTGGCAGCGGAGGGATATTGAAAAGTTGAATATCTGTCTGTGGAAATTATTGGAATTTTATCGAATCACATAAAGTTTAGTTCGCGTAGATTATTTTAAAGACCAATAGTCTCAACCTACAAAAATTAAAATACATCAATTCACCTGATAAAACCGCAACATTTCATCAAGCCGTTCAACAAGCACGTGTTCTGCAAATCAAAAGCAACGGATCATTTTAAGAAAAAAAAACCTGCCGTAAATTGCATACCGCAACCATCTTTTGGCAAATCATTATTGTGGTAATGAACATCATCAAGGGCGATTCGGTATATTTATGATAATACCGCTTGATATAACTATCCAGTCATAAATTCGATTAATATTCGAATATTGTTAACAATTTCATCACTTGAATGGACAACAATTAAACAATTAAGAATATGACAACAACAAGAAAGAGGAATATGTATACAACAAATAACAGTCAATGATCATCTTATACATCACCACATCCAGTTAATACGGAAGATTAAACAAAAAATAAATAAATTTTACAACACATGATTGAGTAATATTCAATAAATTTTTTAACGTTTTGTTTTCAATGCAAGTGTCGCTTAAAAAAAAAAAATGGAGATGTGGCCAACACACGACTTTCTTTTATGAACAGAGAATTTTGAGAAATTTTATTTTTTCCTTAATTTTTTTTTTAATTTTTAAATTTTTAAATTTTTTTTTTTTAATTTTTAATTTTTTATTTTTATTTGTTTTTAATTTTTGGAAATATTTTGTTTTTTGTAGTTTTTTGTAAACCTTATACTTTTTAAGATATTTGCCAAATAAATTTTCTGGGCCAAGGGAGTGGCCACTTCCGGTTAGCCGATTTGGAATAAAATTCACTGGGACCTCCGAAGTTATCAAAAAAGCTTAAATCTGAAGTTTCAGTTCGATTGGTTAAACCATCTGGGCTGTAGAGGGAACACAGACAGACTGACAGACTGACAGACTGACAGACTGACAGACTGACAGACTGACAGACTGACAGACTGACAGACTGACAGACAGACAGACAGACACCATTTCGAAACCCACTTTTTCGGACTCAGGGGACCTCAGAACATATAAATCTCTAAAAATCTCAAGGTCCAAAATTTTCATGATTACTATACTTTATTTTACTAGAGTAAAAGAAAGTAAAAAATCCATATTACTTTCTTTTACTCTAGTAAAATAAAGTATAGTAATCATGAAAATTTTGGACCTTGATATTTTTGATTTATCTGTTTTGAGGTCCCCTGAGTCCGAAAAAGTGGGTTTCGAAATGGTGTCTGTCTGTCAGTCTGTCAGTCTGTCAGTCTGTCAGTCTGTCAGTCTGTCAGTCTGTCTGTGTCCTCTCTACAGCCCAGATGGTTTAACCAATCGAACTGAAACTTCAGATTTAAGCTTTTTTGATAAATTGGGAGGTCCCAGTGAATTTTACTCCAAATCGGCTAACCGGAAGTGGCCACTCCCTTGCTCCAGAAAATTTATTTTGCAAATATCTTAAAAAGTATAAGGTTTACAAAAAAAAAAAAAATTAAAAAAAAAAATTTAAAAATTTAAAAATTAAAAAAAAAAAAATTTAAAAAATTATAAAAAAAAATTAAAATTTCTCAAAATTCTCTGTTCGTAAAAGAAAGTCGTGTGTTGGCCACACCTCCATTTTTTTTTGATGGTACATATAATAAAGTAATTAATTTTATTTGGTATACGAAATTTATATTGTTATTTTATTGTTCTATTACCTGTTGTGTTTAAACAGAGTACGCAACTTACACATAGCATTAAAGTGTACGTATCAATTCGTTATAATTAAAATTTTGGTGAAAACAATTAATTAATTTGAGAACCGTTATTGATTATTCATACGTGCAAGATAATAGCTAAAGTTATTAAGTTAGTTTACATTATGATTCTTAATCTATATGTTGGTTTATCATCGCAAATCGTGCATTATCTTTAAATTATAACATTCCTTTTCACTTTTGAGTTCATATAAATCGAAAATTGTGTTTTGTGTACCGCACTTGTTATTGCAATCTCTTATGTCAAATCACAGTTCGGAAAATTTAGACGAATCTATTGACATCAAACCTAATAAGGAAATTGATATCACTAATAATATTCTTGAATCCCAATCTGAATTCGAAATGACGACTCTCCATATTGACAATGCTCTTAAAATAATCCCCGAGTTTAACGGTGATCAGTCTCAGCTACATCGGTTCCTTGCTTGTGTTGAATTAATTCACGATGGCCTTAAAGATAGCGAAAAACCAAAACTTGTAAAACTTCTGAAGGCGAAACTAATTGGTAAAGCTTATGATGTAGTAAAATATAATAATTTTGAAACATGGGAAGATCTATCTGCCGAGTGCAAATTACAATTCAGTGACCATCGATCGATTGAACAACTCCAAACAGAACTAGTAACAATTAAACAACAAAGATTTGAAGACGTTCGTACCTATGCCACTCGAGTTGAAAAATTATTATCTGACTTTGCTGACGCATGTATAAGTAGTCAAGGTAACGACTCTGCTGAAATTATTAAGTCATTAAATAGTAAAATTGCGTTATCATCGTTTCTCGAAGGTCTTTATAATAGCAACATCAAATTAGTAGTAAAGGCTTGTCGGTTTAAAACCTTAAGAGAAGCGATAATGCAAGCATGTGAAGAAGAGACTATCATGAAATCTAGAACTTCTCAGCTGTTTCCTAACCCTAGTAAATCTAATCCAATCTGTCACATTTGTAAAAAACCAGGACATATCTCTTCTAGCTGTTATTCAGGGAATAACCAAATTCGTTCGCAATTTCAGCAACCACAAATTAAAATGTTCACCCCAATATGCGCATACTGTAAAACTAAAGGTCACCATATCTCTCAGTGTCGAAAAAGTAAGTACTACAACAGTGGTAATCAAACCAATACAACCTCTCAGGCAAAAAACTCATCGGATCTCGAGCAAAAATTGAACACAGTTGCACGAGTCCAAGATCTGATCTAAAGTGTTCAATCGTTGAGTCAAAAAGTTCTAAGGCAGTAAACAACACGGATTTTAATTCGTCTAAGAATCGTGAGATTTTAACTGCTAACCAATTGAATTTTAGCCATTCTAATAATATGAGTAACTCATTGACTTATAATACAATATTTTTATCTCAGGATAGTAATGACAAGAAATATGTTTACCTAAGTTTGGATATATTAAAACAACCCATAAATTTCTTAATAGACACAGGCGCGGACATCAGTATCATTAAGAAAGGATCTATTACTGGTGAAAACTTCTGTGATCCTGATTTGAAATGTCAAGTCCGAGGCATTACTATCCAAACACTTGCCGTTTGCAACGGAAATATATTATTTGACAACAATTTGAACATCAACCATACATTTCATATAGTACGGGATAATTTTCCTATTCCATGCGATGGGATTCTTGGCAAGGATTTCTTCCTTAAATATAAATGTACTCTGAATTATGACACACACACTTTAGAAACTCCTTTTCATAATAAACTAATTTCAATAAAATTTAATTCATTATCCGATCCACAACTTCAACGTATCTCTATTCCTGGTCGTTCAGAAAAAATATTTAAATTACATAACCCGTCGTTACTGAATTCTGAAGAATATTTATGTCATTCAAATCAAATACAACCTGGCGTATTTATCGGTAATACATTAGTGAAACCCTTTAATGATTCAATTAGTCTCTGTATCATTAATAATAATGAATATACAGCTCATATAACTAGTGATGAATTAACATTTGAAAGTTTGTCTTATTACAATATTTTTAACATTTATTCATATCAAAATAATCTTGAAAACAGGCTGGAATTATTGGAAAACGAAATTAATTTGAATAGTTTAAACTTAGAAGAAAAATCATCAATCTTAACCATTTGTCGAACTTATAACGACATATTTTATTTACCTGGCGATAAATTGTCCACTACTGACACAACATTTCATAGTATTCCAATTTTACCTGATAGAACACCCAGTTATCGAAGACCATATAGAATGCCAGAAGCAGCTAAAGCTGAAATTAACAGACAGATTAATGACATGTTAACGGATAATATTATTGAGCCAAGTGAGAGTCCTTGGAACTCACCTCTTTTGATTGTTCCAAAAAAATCTGAAGATCAACAACGAAAATGGCGAGTGGTTGTTGACTTTAGAAAGTTAAATGAAATCACAGTCGATAAAGTTTTTCCTCTTCCAAACATAACTGAAATCTTAGATCAGCTCGGAAATTCAAAATATTTTAGTACACTTGATCTCTCAAATGGTTATCATCAAGTTAAGGTTGACGAATCCGATAAACCAAAAACAGCATTTAGCACTTCATTAGGCCATTACCAGTTTTTGAGAATGCCTTTTGGATTGAAGGGCGCTCCTGCCACATTCCAACACCTCATGAACTCAGTACTCAGTGGCATAAATGGTATAAAATGTTTTGTGTATATTGACGATATCGTAGTCTACGGAAATAATTTAGAAGACCATAACCAGAAGCTAAAACAAATATTTGATCGTCTTAGAACTCATAATTTAAAATTGAATCCGAACAAATGCATGTTCTTAAGAAAAGAAATAATATACCTTGGGCATATTATTAGTGAGAGTGGTATAAAACCTGACCCCAGAAAAATAGACTCGATTCTGAACTATCCTCCACCTACAAATGCAAAGGAGATAAAATCTTTCATAGGCCTTGTAGGATACTACAGAAAGTTTATCGAGAATTTTTCAAAGATTGCACAGCCACTAACAAGCTTATTGAAGAAAAATGTCAACTTCAATTGGTCGCTTACTTGTAATGAAGCTTTTGAAATATTAAAAAAGCGTATAACTTCTCCTCCTGTTCTTCAGTTTCCAGATTTTAATAAGCAATTTATATTGACATGTGATGCCAGCGATATTGCCATTGGCACAGTGTTGTCTCAAGACCATAACACTTCTGATCTACCTATAGCTTTTGCTAGTAGAGTTTTAAATAAGGCTGAGAAAAACTACCCAACAGTAGAAAAGGAACTTCTTGCAATTGTTTGGGCAGTTAATCATTTTCGTCCTTATCTGCATGGCACTAAATTCCAAGTTGTAACTGATCATAAACCCCTCTTATGGCTTTGTTCCATCAGTAATCCGACATCTAGACTTATGAGATGGAGAATTAAACTAGATGAATATAATTATGACATAGTACACAAATCTGGAGTTTCTAACCAAAACGCAGATGCATTAAGTCGTATCATTCTTCCCAATGCTGAAACTACTGAATGTAAAGCAATAACAAGGTCTTAATCTAGAAATACTCAATTAAAACCCAACGAACTAGTAGAAAACATGTCTCAATTCAATAAAGAGTTCCAGTTAAATGATAATCAACCAAACCATCTCCAAACAACCGAATCTACCTTTCAACAACCGAGTCTATACGTGCCTTCAACCTCAATTTCTGATCCGTCTATTAAGGATACTTCAAATAATCGTTTAACTAATATCCCTAATACTATTGATTTTCCAAACCAATTTGAAACCCAGAATGCAGTCGAACCAAATCAAATAATTGAGTTGAAAAATGAGAATGACATATTAAGGGCAATTGAAGAATTTCACATAACTCCAGTAGGTGGTCATCAAGGTATCATGCGCACTTATAAGCGACTCAAGTCATACTTTTATTTCCCGAAAATGGTATCTCGGATCACAAAATATATCAAATCATGCGAACATTGCCAGAAGAACAAACATGGGCCAATGACCAAATTACCTATGAAAATTACATCTTCATCAAAGAGACCATTCGAACGAATTTTCCTCGATATTGTTGGGCCACTTATTAGTACTTACCAAAATAATAAATATATTCTCACTATTCAGGATGATCTTACCAAATACTCAATCGCTTGTCCAATTCCCAATCAAGAAGCAGAAACTATCGCTAAAGCCTTTGTTAAGGATTTTATTTGTATTTTTGGCTGTCCATTAACACTACTAACTGATCAAGGCTCGAACTTCGTTGGTGAATTGTTTACAGAAACTTGTAAGTTGCTTAAGATAACGAAATTTCAGACGACAGCGTATCATCCTCAGTCTAATGGAGCTGTCGAAAGATCCCACAGAACTCTGTCTGAATATCTGCGAAACTTTTGTGGTTCAGATCCTTTACGTTGGGATTCATGGCTTCAATATGCCATGTTCTCTTACAACAGCACCCCTCATTCTAGTACTTCTTCGTGCTTCTTCGTACTCTCGTGTTTAATTTTCCATCAAACGATTTCATCCACGACACAATCAAAAATTAGATAAAACACAGGCTCTGAATCTATTTTTAATTTTAAAGAAGACAAGCGACCGTATGCCAGCATGATAATCAACGGTACTCCTTTTACTGGCCTATTAGACAGTGGGGCGAATTCCAGCATTTTGGGAGCTAGTTCCGAACAATTTTTAGCCCAAAACGACTTAAAAGTTCATAGTCTGCCACCATTTTTGCACACAGCTAGCGGCGAAAAGCAAGCAGTAATTGGTCATGTAGTGTTGCCTGTATCGTATCGAGGCACAGTAAAGCGTCTTCGTTTTCACTTCGTTAGTTATCTTTTAATGCTTTTGGATCACTATACTAAATTTGTATTGTTTGAACCGATAAGAAATGCTACCGCCAAGGACGTAGTTATGTTTTTAAAGAAAAGAGTTTTTCCTATATGTATTCGGCATCCCTGAGTATCTAGTATCCGATAACGGTCAGCAGTTTCAATCAAATTTATTATTCGATTTTCTTAAACAATATGGCGTTATACATCAATTTACCCCAAAATACCCCCCGCAATCCAATGCGTCGGAAAGGGTGAATCGTACCATAATTTCGGCCATCCGCGCATACATTGGGGATAATCACAAGCATTGGGATGTGCATTTAGACGAGATTAGTATGGCACTAAGGAATGTCGTACATTCATCAACCGGATTTGCACCATATTTTTTAACGTTTGGGCAACATATGGTATGCCACGAATCCAGCTGTTGAGTGATCGTCATTTTAAAGCAGAAGATAAGATTGCTCGTTTATCAAATGCGCAGGAACTGGATTTATCCCATCTAAAAACTGCTTATGAACGCAACGTTTACCAATTAAAATCTCCGTAGTAGACATCGAACGTTTTTGCCCGGGCAGCAAGTGTTCGTGAACAACTTTATCCAAAGTAATGCCGGAAGTAATTTTTGTTTAAAACTAGCCCCAAAGTTTGTCAAGGCAACCGTCAGTAGGAAAATTGGCAATGTATCTTATGAACTTAGTGGAATGAATGGTAAAAATCTAGGTATCTGTCATTCTAAAGATATTAGGTAGGTTGATTCTTATGCGAAATTCATTTTGTCACATAAATCAGACAAGTCGGATTCTAACATAGGGTGTAACTTGTATGTATATGTATTTATAGAACAATTCCTCTTTGTTTTCCAATTTGTTTACATTTTTGTTGATTATTAATGATGAGTAATTAGATTCATATGGCCGGCTTTGAGACCATCTCAAGGGTGCCGGGTCTGCCCCACGATTTGTGGCGAGAGGGTTTAGGTTGTTTGTAGCCGTCTTCGATCGATGCAGATTAATCTGCACGAATCTGAGTTTCGTTGTTGTTGTAGGTTTGGTGTGTATCACGTGTGGTTTTGGTGATGTGTATTTTTTTTTTTTATCATTTCTTAGGCTCCGGAGAGCCTGGTTTACTTGTTTGCTGTTGTGCCACCCTTCCTCTAGGGGTCAACCCATGGCTTTTCCGGCTCCTTCCTCGGCCCGGTTTGGCCGGTCTTTCTATTCCGGAGGTGCCAGGTCTCTAAGCTGCCCTTGCCGTGCCGGGCAGATTCGGCTCCGCCACTCTCCCCTTGACTGGCATCCACCGCCCCTCCTTTTTTGGGCGGAAGTGTACAGAGCCAAACATCCAGTTAACACTGTAGTTAGAGCCCTTGAGTATTACCGCCGTTTTATGTGAAACCGACATCGTAATTTGAAGGAGGTCGTCTTCTCGCTCCTTCCTCGGAATAATCCTCCAATCTGCGTCTCTTAAGCCCTTATTCTGGATCGCCAGACGACGCAGTATCTTTTCGTTTGTCTCCTTACCACCTCGTGGGAGGTAGGCAAACATGATTTTTGGGCGAACCAACTCCTCCTACCCGACTGCCTTAGGGATGCCTCGTCCCATGGCTTAAGTGAGGGCACTGTGGCCCTAAGCCACTCTGTTTCTGGTGCGACATCCTAGGAAATTTGGGCTTACATCATTTAACGGCAGCTCCGCCACTGTGTCCATTATGTCATCCTGTATTGCCAGAATCTGAGCAATGCCCAGTTTTGTTTCTGGGAAGCCTTGGTCGGTAATCTCCAACCTGATAGCCTTCACTGCATTACTATCTATATGTTGTGGCCGTGTCGGCCTTGTTTTCTGAGCAACTCTCCTTATTGTCGCCCTCAAAAACGCCGTCACTAGACTTACTCAGGATTCTCACGTTTACAATCTAGAACCCGTTTTTGATTGTATTAGTATTGTAAAATAGAAACAATAATGAGGGTAGTGTTGCACTCTGTCCTGGGATAGTTTAGATTCGGGCGGTAATCCGTTTAATTCAACATACCTGTTGAGTTCCAAGAGCTGGATAAGCTTGGCCAATGTAAAATTTTGTTATAAACGTTTGCACAACATTTCAATATTATAAGTTTACAAATCAAGAAGACTTTTTATATTAACGCCTAAAATGTGTAGTTCTGCAAAAAAAAAATCCAAATGTATATGTCTAACTTCTCCATCAAGATTAATGGCCTCATTAGATAGATTAAATCTAAAAATATTCATTACGCGACAATCACAAGGTATTAAATCATTAAAATTATAAAATTACAAACTAAAAGGTTGAAACATAAATGCCATGTTCTATAAAACACAACAACAACCTACACAAAAACTATGTCTATCAGTCACGGAACCAATGCAATGCTTACGGAAAAAAAATTAGCATAAATTACCGTCAATATACAAAGCATTTTGAGATATAACGACTTTATACATGCCTACCTTACTTTTACTATTCAGTCGAGACGTGGTTTGCTTTAACTTTTTAATTAAATTTAAAAAAAAAAATTCGACAACTTTTACCTAATTTTAATTAATTTATTTATAAAAAAAAACTAAACTTAAATTTACTTCAGTCATGCAATATTTACATTTTTTTATGTTTTCGGTTGGAATTGAAATATAAACATAAATCGATTTGAAATTAAATCAATTCTCAAGACATATTATTAAATATCGATAATCTATTAAATTATTTGCCAAATTACCACAAGGGCATTCTAACCCTGAAGCAAAATGTATCCAACCCTGATTTGCATAGAATTAGAATTTATTTGATTGTAATAATCCGACAGTGTAATAAAATAATTTTTTGAATAATTTATTTAATGTTTTTGTTTAATAATTTACCATTTTATTTTATTAGCATATATACCATACATAACCTTAACCCACACCCAAATAAAAAATGGATTTCCATTTCTAAGAAATCTATATTTATATACTCTTACACTGTATATTTGTATATACCTACATACATACATATGTACATAGGTATATGCATCCTTAGGTATACATATATAAGAATATAAGGGTAAAATTATATTTTGGCACGAACGAACTACCTAAATGTATTTTGTAGAAGCTACACTACACAGCTCCATACACGGAATGAATTTGTTCAAATTTCGTTTGTATTCAGTTTGGTTGGAATTTAATTCAATTATTTAAATTTTATATTATTTCCAAAATTATATAAAATAGATAATTGATTGATATAAAAATTCCAAAACAAGACTTTCAGATTCCAGCCTTTTCCAGTCCTTATCTTATTAGGCAAAATTTTGTTTTTGTGCTGTCATACACTGAGTTAATAACAATACTCTCTAAATTCTGTGCAGTCACGTAAGGGAAAAATTTCAATACAAATTTACAAAGCTATATCAACCTACATACATGTTTAGCTATGCATAGAATATTCATTATTTTGTAATTAAATCTATTGTTTTTGAATGAACATTGAAATTTTAATTTAATTTGGTTTTTGGATGGTACGAGAAATAATGAACAAAATAATGTGATAAACAAAGGAGTAGGTTTGTGTATTACCGAACAAATAGAGGATCCTGATTGCTACTAAATTCAGATAACGTATGAAAAATAAAATCATGGAAGAAAGTGAAGAAAGGGTGGTGAAGAAAGTGTTGGAAACTCAGAAAACGGGCCACCCTGAATTTTTTTTATTTTTTTGATGAGAATACATGTTGAACCGCACTAGCTGGAAACATGAAACAAAAACCAAAATCAAGTTCATTGAAAACAATCTTGGTCAATGTGAGTAAGGCCTACTGTTTCTAAACATGTGGTTGGGGTTTCTCGAATTTTCAAACAAAAACCAGACATTGACAAATTTTATTTTAATTTTTACAAACATAAAAAAAACAACAAACAAAATTAACCAATAAAAAATATTTAGATATTTAGTAGCGTGTATTGGTCACCTAACCTCCCAAAGGTTGAATAACCACTGTTACCCTCCGTCTTTTACTTTTGCTAATCTATTTTCGCACTGTAAGATTACAATATGAGACCGAATTCTTCTACCAAGAATATCCCATACATGTTCTATAGGATTCAAATCGGGATTCCTTGCCGGCCATGTCATTGTCGAAATAACTACCTCTGCTAAGTACTCATTCAATACTTTGGCAACATGATCCATGTCTTGCATTATCGTGCATTACGATGAAATTTTTACACAAAGGTTGAAACTCGACTGACCACACAAATTTTTTGTAAATATTAATTGGCAACGTTATTTTACATTGGTTGTTGTACATATACATATATTAGAGGAACAAAATATATAAAAACGAGTTAAATACAAATTAAAGTAAACACTTAACAGCTTCAAATGTGTGTGTAAGTACATAGCTAATTGAATGTTTATATACTCTTGATGATCAGCGAAATAAGCATTATGTGCGTATATTTAATATTGATGACTATTTTGATGATTATTTGGATGGTTCAAAAGTTTCGTTGGTTGATAGGATTGTCCATGCTCCCCCCGCTTGAATATTGATTCAAGGTATTGATAATCAATGCTCGATTTGATGAAATGATCTAGGTTTCTAGAAATAAAGAAATATGTTAAGAGACGTGTTAACTTGAAATATAATTAGTAAAAATTTAAATATTAGTCGGCAGACGGCATACTTTGGTTATGTTTCTTTTAAATTCTCCCGATTTAGTTTTGACCGAGGCAACTCGGACCAGTGAATCCTGCCCTGGATATAGCTTTATGATTTTGCCTAATGGCCATTGGCCTGGTGGCACATTTCTATTCATCAAAAGTACAATATCACCTTCACATAAATTTTGGTGAACGATGACGCCATTTTGGACGTTGATTAACGGCACGTTAAATAATTCTTATGCCAATGGTCCCAAAATTGCTGTGCATTGACTGTTGTAGCTGCTGCCATTGGTTTAACAGAGACATTTTGACATCTAATAGGTTTGGCTCTGGAATCAGAGTTAGCGATTGTCCGATTAGAAAATGAGCTGGTGTCAGAGGGTTAAATTCATCATATGAATTGATGCTCAACGGTCGGGAATTTAAAAGTGCTTCAATTTGAAGAAGTAATGTTGAAAGCTCATCATAGGTAAGTAATTTGTTCCCAACCACGCGTTTTAAATAATGTTTGACACTTCTAACATTGGATTCCCAGATCCCGCCGAAATGGAATGAAAGTGGCGGTATAAAATGCCAGTTGATTCCTTCCTGATGTAAACTTTGTTCAATATACTTTGCTTGTTTACCAAAGAGCTCGTTTAAGAATTTATTACATCCAACAAAATTTGTAGCATTGTCGGAATACATATCCGAAGTAATTCCGCTCCTTCCAGTGAATCTTCTAAGTATAGCTAAAAATTCTTTACTTGATAAATCGCTTGCAACATCAAGATGAATTGCCTTAGTCGATAAACAGATGATTAGCACGATATATCCTTTGAAAGTTTGGTGACATCGTCCTTTTCGTAGCTTTAAATGTATCGGCCCCGCAAAATCTACGCCGATGTGAAGAAATGGCTGGGAAGCTTGAACTCGGGAAGCTGGCGAATCGCTCATCATCTGATTTGTATTATGCCTTTTGTATCTAAAATATGCTAGGTATCTGTGAATAGCGGTCTTTACTGCTCTTTTGAAATTTACAATCCAATATTTTTGACGCAAAACGGTTATAAGCGATGTCGTATTAGCATGTAAGTATTTAATGTGATAATGATTTATTAATAATTCGGTATATGTTGACGAATACGGTAGTATGGTAGGGTGTTTAGTCTCTGTACGTAGAAGTGAATGGCGTAACCTTCCTCCGACTCGAAGTATTCCTCCATCGAGGAATGTATCAATTATCTGATGGTTAGATTCTAAACATTTTACTTCTTCGGCTAGCTCGACGACGTTCAGTTTCGTGAGGAGTTCTGGTTTGCGTAGCTTCTCAGTAGGAGAAATCGGAAATCGTTTGCGTAGGTTCTCAGTAGGAGAAATCGAAAAAATTGAATATCGTCAATTACAGCGCCATCTATCATGAATCGAAAACAAAGTTTCAGTCAAATCCTACCTATTTTTAGCCGTAGAATCCGAAGCTGCAATAAAAAATACGGGTTCATATTTTAGTTTCAAAGCTACCCCCGCCCCACCTACAAGGAGGAGGGGGTGGGGGCACTAATTTTAACACTAATGTATTTCCCCCACGGAATAATTAAATTTTGATTAAATATTTGAGTGTATTAGGTTAAAAAAACCGCACCCGGTATAGTAAGAGATTAGTTTACTAATCGCGCCTAGTCACTAATATTCAAATAAAAAGTAAGTAGCTAACCTTGAACTTGACACACTATAGCTAATCTCGATATATTGACTTATCGCACTTAGCTAATCCCTAGTCTGTTAGTGGTATTATGTGAAATTAGGAAGATAAGGAATAAAAGAATTTAGGCCTTTTTCGACTCACCAGTGTATTGGGTAAATATACCTGAGAATATCCAAATACATACTAACTATGACCAAACACACCAAAGTTGAGTAGATTAATCTACCAGCTCCGTAACCTTCCAGTAGAGTGCGCGTCACGTGAGCTGCTCTGGTCTTGTCATTAGACAGCTGCGTGATGGGTACAATTGTGTAAGGGGTAACCTGTTCACAATTCGCAAGTGTACGTACTGCCTCCTCGTGGCAACCACTGGTAACTAAGGCCACTTGGCACATTTTTGGCCATTTGGCACAGGCTAAAGTACGGCGCTAAAGGAGAAAACCTTGACAAAAAACCCTAATCTAAGGTGGAACAGGATATGCCGAAAGATGAATGGCTGATAGGTTAATCAGCCCAAAATATGCGGACTCTGGATACCAGGCACCCTCCAGTTTTATTTAGCCTTCCTGTAGTAAAGCTGGGTGACCTACAGGTGATTTGCAATTCCGAGCAACTCGTAAGAGTAAAATCAAACGGAATACGGGGCAGGAGTAGGAATATACGGGAGTGGGACAACCCTCTCGAGGTCCTTGAGCTCCAATGCTACCGTCTTTCTAGCGGAACTACATGCTGTAGTAAACATCTAGGAGGGAGAGCAATAAGCCCAGATAGTATGTATCACTTACCGGGAAGCATTATTATCAGGTTCATTAAGAACCTGAATATTGACTGGACGGATAATTAAGCAGGGGCCAGCACAATAGATCTTTTAGGTCGCAGTGCGAAGTGGCTGATCGCCCGCATGGCCCCCCCAATAATAATAATAATAATGACCAAACACACTATTAGTAAGTAAAACTTGAGTAACCGCGTTTATCTGCGGAAAAAAATCTTTCCATTTTGAGCTCTGTAATGCTGATAAAGCTAATTCGTCATTTCGATATGAGGGAATTTATCTCTTGTAATGGCTTTTAGCTAGGCTCCCTTCTGCTACCTCATGAATTCTGATCGAGGTCCATCTAAATTTTTACCTGCTTATCTTCCTGGATATATTTGGTGAACCATCCACTTTTCTGTGATAAGTGGTTTTTAAATATAATTTTTGAATCATTTGAATACTTCATTCGAGGTCTCAAACTGTTAAGTTTGTTTTAATTTAAATGAAATGCGAAATGTGCAATGATACAACTTAACTTTTTTTATTAGATTTAAATATAATGCCGGTCCAACTTCAACTGAGTTTAATATTATCGAATAAGAGGAAATAATTAGTTAATACAGTAAACAATAAAATAAGAAAATTAAGAATGACCGGTTATTATATACAGTGGTATTTGTGTTGTATAAATGATATTAATGATGAAGGTGAGTTTATGCCGAAATTGATTGTACATGATTCTACATTCCTCCCCGTTTAATTTAGGTTGCGGCAGGCGCAAATCTGACCACGTGTTTCCTCACTCTTTCGGAACATCTCGGCATCTCCCTTGGTGTGTGATTGCCTTCACCATGAGGTACATCAACTTGCTCACTACCCGTAGAATCTTTGATCGGCCCTCTAAAATTAGAACGATTAACAAGTATATCAAAATGTTTTCCTGATTGAGCGGTCCATGATGCAGGATGCCTGATTCTCTGATAACAGTGGTTTTTCCATCTTAGGTTGTCGAATCTGGTTCTGATGTCTCTTCCATAAACCACGATCGGTCTTCACTAAGTAGACCATTTTACCAAGAAGTTTTGCAATTTCTCCAGACACCCATCTAGGACCTCTTGAGTAGTTTTTTGTGAACACTTTCTGTCCTATTTGAAATTTAGATTCCCCGACTTTATCCAACCCGACTTTTGGGGAAAGTACGAGTAGATACAAGATGGTTTTCGGCTGTCGGCCGTGAAGAAGCTCTACTGGAGTTTTCCCATTTAGAGTAGGCGATGGTGTAGTATGGTAGGATACCAGAAACTTGGTCAACGCTTCATCAGGAGATTTGGTAGTGGTTAGGATTTTTTCCATTGATCTCTTGAATGTTCGACCTGTTCTTTTCGCTTGCCCATTCGATGCTGGATGAAAAGGAGCCGTCGTCATATGTTGTATTCCGTTGAGCTCACAGAATTTCTTGAACTCCCCGGAAACAAACTGTGGTGCATTTTCCGTTACGATAGTACCAGGGATGCCTTCAATCCCCAAAATTAATTGTAGTGATCGAATTGTCTGAACTGCGGTGGTACTCCTCCTTCTTGTAATGTAAGGAAATTTTGAATAAGCGTCGATGCAAATGAGCCACATATTATCGATGTATGAACCAGCCAAGTCTAAATGAACTCGTTCCCAAGGCTTCGCTGGAGCAGGCCAAGCTGCAAATTCCCTCTATGGGTCAGCCTGTGAACCTTGGAAAACCTCGCAATGCACTGACAGCGTTTCTATGTCTCTGTCTATATTTGGCCAACAACGTCTTGCCATTTGTTTCATTCGAACTATACCCCAATGGCATGCATGCAGAATGTTAAGCACCCTTGCCCGGAGTTGTGTTGGGATAACCACTCGGACATACTCCGTATGTAGCAACAACGTACCCTTACGGTCTGTGAGACTAGTCCGTCTTCGAAAATATGCCATTATATCGTCATCAATCTCCGCATACCTTGGCCAAGAACATTGTATATACTTTACAACTCTGCCTAGGATCGGATCTTGCATTGTCGCTTCTTGAATAATTGGGGCGTCCACTGGAAAAACGTTTAATTGGTTGTCTACTTCATCATCAATCTGGAGATATCCATCTTCACCCCGGTCGAAGATTTCGTCGGGTCCGCATGGGAGTCGTGATAGTGCATCTGCATTACCATGTTTTGAGGTTGGCTTATACTTATTAGTAAAATCATAAGCCATCAACTTGATTGCCCATCGTTGCAATCGGTGTGCTGTCAACGTCGGAATTTGCTTATGTGGATGAAAAATTGGCACCAATGATTGGTGATTTGTGAAAAGTTTGAAATGCCTAACATAGAGGTATTGGTTCAATTTTGTGCAGCCGAAAACAATTGACAAAGCTTGCTTTTCAATTTGGTTGTATGCTTTTTGGTAATCCGCTAACGTCTTTGAAGCGAACGCGATTGGATGTTCTGATCCATCAGGATATCGGTGCGAAAGCACTGCACCAATTCCATAACTCGAAGCATCTGTTGCCAGCAACACCGGGTAGTCATCTCGAAAGTGAACTAACTTAGCCGCATCTATTATTTGACTCTTTATTGCTTGAAAAGCTTCTTCTTGAGCTCGACCCCATTCGAAAGGAACGTCTTTCCGTCTCAATTTGTTATAATAGTTGCATTTACCCATAAACACTTCCAATTGTTTGACATCGCATGGTTGTGGTAAATCTTGAATTGCACTCAATCCAGAATCGGCTGGACGGATCCCTGCGGCATCAATTATGTGTCCAAGGTATTCGACTTCTGATTGGAATAATTTACTTTTGTTTAAATTGCACCTTAGGTTGAACTTATGTAATCGTTGAAAAAGAGATTCTAGATTACGTAGATGATGCTCTTCATTTGCGCCCGTGACGACGATTTCATCTAGGTAACTACCGCAATGTGTCAATGCCGCAATCACTTGTTCTGTCAGACGCTGGAATATAGCAGGCGCGCTGGACACGGCAAACGGTAAGCACTGGTACTGAAATAGTCCGAGGGAAGTATTGATCACCATCAACTGCTTCGATTCCTCGTCCAGCTCGATTTGAAAATATGCATCCGACAGGTCGATCTTCGAAAAATGTTTCCCATTCTGTAATTTATGGAACAACTCTTCAGCTCTTGGAATAGGAAATCGCTGTTCTATTTGTGGATTTACGGTTGCTTTGAAGTCTCCACAGATGCGTATTGACCCATTGGATTTTGTAGTAACTACTATCGGTGTCGCCCATTGGCTAAATTGTACTGGCCTGATAACTTCCTGAGATTGAAGTCTTTCGATCTCGTTCTTTACTTCTGCAAGTTGGGCAAATGGAATCAGGCGTGGTTTGAAAAACTTAGGCGAAGCGCTCTTATATACATAGTTGCAAATGCGCTTGGAAACCTACACAGCAACCTAGCGTGTTCTGAAAAATAGGCTCAAATTTTTTGCACGTAGGCAACAATTTTTCCCTCACTAAAACTGTGAAGGTCGAGAGATATTTTGAATGCAGCATATGAGATGTGTGAGGCCTGGTTTTTCTATTGAGGCAGGCCTGTTTGGTTGAAAAGATTAAGGGGACATTACACCTTCAAATTTTAAAAAATGAAATTTTTTCAAACATTTTTTTTTAATGGAATAAAAAGAGATATCTTAATGAAACTTTCCATGGACATTTTATTTAAGTCAAAGCATACACAAACAATTTTTTTACATTTTTTTCCGCCCCTTGTCGTCTGCTACGGTCATTTTCCAAAAAGACCGAAAATTCGCGGCGTGCATCAGAACTGCTCTCAGAAACGTCTGAAAAAAAACGGGGTTTTATTCAGCATTAAATCGCCCTTGGAATGAACTAAAAGGATGAAAATGGTCTAAAAAATAACAAAATGGCGGCATTTTTTCGAAAATGGAGCTTTTTTGTCCCCTGCAATTTGTTGTAACTCAAAAAATTGAAAGCCGATTTTCCCTTTCGTAGTTCATTCTGAGCAGAAATATGTGTAGATCAACGTGTTAAAATTTTAGAACGATTGGATAAGTAGTTTTTTCTCAATCTTGCACGCCAACTTGAAAAACGTCATTTCGAGATAATCGAGTTTAAAGTTAAATTTTTGTTTTTTTTTGTAATTATCCTTACCAAAATTTAATCTGCGATGCCTGCCCCGTACAATATACCTTCCTCTCGCTTATATCGTTCCTCTTCCAAAGATTTTTGGTCTCTACGAGCAGTTCTGGCCTCTTTAGAGGCCTCAGTCGACTGTCTTTCGGCCTGCTTAATTCTCGCAACATCACGTGTTCTTGCATGTTGCAAGGCAATTTGGCCGATTATAATACCCAAGACCTGCATTATTTTCAAAACAGCGATGAATCCTTCATTAAATGCACATGTAGAAATATTTGTAGCCATATTTATGATTTTTTGCCCACAAAAAGAATGCTTGGGAGCCATGTTCCAAACGCAAGAATTATAGCTTTCGTTGTTATTCTGGGTAAAATTACCTAAGCAACGCTTCAATAAATCTTCCGATGATAAGTCTTGATAAATAGGCTTTAAACTTTCTTGCACCCTATCGTCTAATGGTGGAGGATGCTTGAAGTTTGTTAAAGCATCGCCACCAGCTGCCTCTGCCTTGCGCCAGTTACACCAACTCTTTTCTCCTACAGCACAATAAGAGTGTTGAGGATTTGCGTCAGTTGAAATTTTGTGGTAATACCCTGCCCAAATTTCCTTGTGCATATTTTCTACCGAATCAGTATTTCTTCGTATAGCCAGACCATAATATGTCAACAGCACTATAGTATGTTTCGTGGCCCCACTTTGATCCAATATCCATGAGGCCACAAAAATTCTTAATGCCTCCTAAACCAGCTCCAAGAATTCTCATAACAAACACTAATCGACGATTTATTTCGTATGCACGATCAATTTTTGGACACGAATAAACAAACTCAGTTCTACATTCACATGAAATGTGTAACGAAATCCCAAAAGGGATTACGTTAACAGACATGAGAATAGCGGTCTGATGCGGTATAGTAGCTGGCTAGAGCTCACGGTGCGGCGTGGGGATTCTCAGACATATTTCTCATGCTTGAATAACCGCATGAAGAACAAAATTAGAGGGCAAATGGAAATTAAAATTAAATTGCCACGGCCTCAGCGGCAAAAGAAAATAATAAGCTGGGAGTGATCGATCCGGAGTGACCGTCTCAATCCCAGGCGACTACCGCCGTGACTGCCACACGGGCCTCCCCTCATCGGCCCGTCTACTGGGATGCTGTTTCCCAGTCGCGACGGCCACCGATGCCACTATGAGGGAAGGACGCCCGCATGACAATCCCAGCGACAATCCCCCGGAACGGAGACCGTTACCCCGACGCGATCAACTTATGTGGCGTGCCGCCCTCCAGCACAGCCTGTCCTGGAGGAACGAACGGCACGCACGGAAAAGGGTGGAAAAAGGCCGACCCTTCACATGACCCCACCTCACATCATCCGATCAATTATTTGTTTACGCGCACATGGTGCGGCGTAGCACACTACAGTAAGAAATTCAAAGAAAAAATTTTTAGGTTACGGTAAAAGAGCAAAGATTTAAAATTAAGCAAGATAAATTACGTTAAAACTGATTCTACGTTAATGTTAAATTTCACTTTCACTATCACTGTTTTAAGAAAATTTAGGAAAAACACAAAAAATACCTGAAAGAGATGAACCGTTATGGGGTCGAACCACACCCAAAACGGACAACCGATCCAAAGCGAAGAGAGAAAAAAAACGGAAATTCCAAACGCAGTTAATCAAAATGACGGTAAAGAAAAATACAACCAGACAATACTTTGCTCTGCGTGGGGCTTTCACCAAACCGGTGCCCCACCACGAATCGAGGATATCCGCAAAACAAATATATAATATATAGGGAAAAATAAGCGGAGGAAAAACAACTGTTACAATTAAAAAAATTTACAGATTGTTAATTTCCGCTAATAGCGTACCTTTTTTTTTTTTTATGGCCCGTCCGACCACACACCAACCAGCGCCGACGCAGGATCCCCCTCAAAATGTTGCCCTGTTGCTTACTAACGATACAAATAAATTCACGTGTTGGCAGTTTTGTTTTTCTGCTCTTTTCTCCTCACCCCGGCTGCTAACTTGATATTTTCACCGCATATGGTAATATAACTGACACGGAAATTGCCTTACTGGCACTTTTGGTTTTCTAACGCCACTATTCACTTGACAAATCGATCGGTTTGGGTTGTTTTTATTGTTTTTTTTTTTTTTTGCGTATTTTATTTCAATTCACTCAACCTGAATACACCAGATTCAATATGAATTAATCATGGACTCACATAAAAGAAAAACAATCGTAATGATAATATAATTTATTTAATTCACAATTTATTTGTACGAAAAAAAAAAACGTTCAGGCAACAATCTCAAAACGGTATGTTAATAACGTGTCAAAGGCTTAATTGACTATTAAATTGTACAATGGCCACTCGGCACTAAAATTAATTATTTCAAAAAAAATTGTATATAAAAAAGAAATAAATGTTCACTCGATACTCAAGTTAATATCACAAAAAAAATAATCAATGAGGCCACAAGGCATTAAACTTAACATTAATTTTATTATTGTTTTTTTTTTATAAATTATCGTTTAACATTATTATCCCACTTAAGAACATAATTAAAAAAAATAACAATTTTTATTTAATCAGTGATCGAGAGCTACTTTTATTCTCCACCGATTTCTATTGCCCTCCAAAAAAAAAAAAAATGGACCAATTTTTATCGAAAATCAAAACTAGACTACCTTATCTTTTTAATTTTTATACAAAAAAAATTTGACTGATAGTCAACAACTCAAAAACTAGACTACTCCTCAAAAAAAAAATATTTTACATCAATCAAAAAAAATCAGAAATGTTTTTCCCCTCCTATTTTCCAGTTCGCATCGCTGTTCGTCCCACTCGTTGTATTTGTGCACATGTTCATCATTTTTATTTATTTTTTTATTTTTTTATTATTGTAAAATCTTTATTCATGTTTATGTTATTTTTTTCTTTTTATGTACACAAATACAACGAATAAGACGAACAACGACGACGAACATATGTATATACTTAGTTGTACGGCCGCCTCGGATTCATGTCGAATACACCGATCGGCTTTTTCCCCACACAGAGCAAATATCGCGCGTTAATCCAAGCCAATGATACCAGAAAGAAAAATGGAATATTCCAGATTGAACATTTTAATAACGTAAACATTCCATCTCATACTACACAATACATGTACACACACCAACTCGCAAGAGATATGTATGCTTGTACATGACAATATAGAAAACAAATAAATGCAAAAAAAATATAAAATATGTTTACATAACAATCGGAGGGAATATTAAATTTAAATTTGGAAATCATAAAATCATCGAGCATAAATATAACACCATGGTGGTCAGGGTATTTTATAACTGCAAACAAATTTAAATTATTTGAGCGTTTGGGATCTTCGCAAAAATCTTTTCCCTGTTTCAAGTGGAGACGTATGCCAGTCGTAACAAATGCATAGCTTGAAACCCACACCTCTTTCATCCAATTTAGAAATTTTAACATCCTTATTACAGTTTTTGCATTTTAAAATAGTTTGTAGAAAAGTAAATACACTCCACTGAACTATACAGTATTGAAAAGACGGATCAACAGATACACTGAGCTCATCATTTTTTTTCAACTTAGCTGCAGAAGCACTTGCGAATTCATTACTATGCTCGTTACTAAACCTATTTCCCGGAAATTTTCTTTTTTTTGGCCGCTGTAGCGGTCGATCTACAGATCTTTTACCGGGTTTCTTAGGCATATTTCACAGATATTTTCGTTCTCAATGTCGAAAACAGACTGAAACGTACACAAGAAACAAAGAGAATTGTGTAAACTATACAATATATATATACATATATGTATACGTATCCCAAAAATTTCCCCTGTACTTGGACAGCTGTTATGTGAGAGAATAACATATTATATTATTGTATTATATATGAACATGTATAGATGAGCAAGTGTTACTAAGAGAATATCGTTGTAGCGATACAGCGAAGTAGACCAAAACCGTAGAAAAAAGACTTTGATGCGCTCCGTAATAAATACAATAAAAAATTTTTTGTTGACATTTTCATGTTTATATTGGTTAAATCCTGTTCTAAAACGTTCATTCTAACATATTCGATCATAAAAAAAATTTCGATTTTTTAAAAATCTGAAGGTGTAATGTCCCCTTAAAGCAAATTAAAAGGGTTGATTTAGCACACGAAAGTCCAACCAATTTTCTATCCCTTATAAAGGTTTTAAATTAAAATTTTCACAAAGTGCAGTTGTTACTGAATGGTCTTGCCGAAGAAGTTATAATGTCTGTGGCCATAAAACTACAGCATGCAATAGGGAATTGATTAAACTACAGAGCGGATTTATTGTATACGTCTAATAATGGGTTGTGGGAAACAATTCTTTCTTTGCTTTATTTTCGATTGTTGCTTTAAGGTATGACTCCCCAAATAGAAAAGAACATTAAAACATTGATATAGAAATAAGCATAGTGTGGTTTATTATGGTCGGAAATGAAAAACCAGATTTGTTTTCATCCTACTTTAATCGTACACAGACAACATAAATACCTTCAAAAGTCGAAAAATATTTTGTTGTTGTTATTATGAAAAATTGTTCAAATTTTATTTTTCGCGTAAAAGTTTTCCACTAGATACGGCAAAACTTTCTCCCTATGTGCAAGCGAAAATAAGCAAAACTCCATAAATTAAAAAGTTTCACAAATTTTTCGTTCGTTTACAAAGTTTTCCGTCTTTGATGAAAAATAAAAATTGGAACGTTGTAGCATTGTATAATTGTGAATTGGGAAATTCTGCTTTAGGTTTTATTAAATTTACATCCCAGTATTTACCTACATTTGTAAGAAACCCCATTTTTATAAAGTCTCAAATCAGTTTAATGTAATCTGATTATTGATTTATTCATAATTGGAAAATTTCATGTACGGTCGTCTCTCTGTATGTGTCAAATTTTTTCGTATTTCAGTTTATGTCTAACTTGTTGATTAGTTTTCCAATTTAGAATATTTCGTTCCAAAAATGTAATCCGTTTAGTTTTACAGGCTTAGCATAAAAATCGATAGAAATGAGTTGCATGCAACATATTTTTATAAAATATTTGTTGATTTTTTTTTTGTACATAAACGTTTATTAACCTTGGTACCAAATAAATAGCTGTACTGGGGAAAAATAAAACCAATCGATATTAAATGCAGATTGTAGTATTTTTTTGTTCTATAATTATAAAAGTTGAAGACAGAATCCTTACGACTGGTCTGGATGTTCCTTTGCCATTCCACAATCATCAACTACACAACTTTAAATATAAGTTTGTTTAATTTTATTAAAGTTATTCTAATTAATATTTTAAACGTTACAATTGTCGATTATATGTGAAATTATGGGTGAATAACTTAATAACTTCGGATGTTTAATGAACAATAGTATTTATTGTTAAACACAAAGTAATAAAAAAAACACATGTTCTTAGCTCTCTTCGATAGATCGAATAATAATAAAAAATTGTGTGTACTTGAACAAACCATAAAACTAACTAGTGCTGCCATCTAGCAAATAAACAGCGAGTGATATCCATAAAACACAATTTAAAAACACTCCCACTGTTTTATGGAATATCAAAATTATACAAAATCGAACAAACAATTTTTACAGAAAAAAAATACAGTATGCAACAGTTATGAATCCTCTTCAAGTTTGTAGCATATTCTGTTGCTATGAAATTCGAAGATTCTTCTTTCCAAGGGTTTGGTGAGGATATCTGCTGGCTGTTCCTTGGTGTTGATATATTTGAGTTGAAAAACTTTCTTGTCATACTGTTCTTGGATGTAGTGATATTGTACGTCAATATGTTTACTTCGTTTGTGAAGAACAGGATTTTTAATCAATTCAAGCGTACTTTGATTGTCAATATAGAGAGTTGTAGTTATATTTTGATGAGGATAGATTTCTCCGATTAACTTTAAGAGCCAAACTATTTCCTTGACTGTTTGAAAGGCTGCAATGTATTCCGAATAAGTGGTAGAGGTGGCGACTGTAGACTGTCTTTGAGAACACCAGCTAACAACACATCCACTCCAAATAACTATAAATCCTGTAGTTGATTTGCGTGTTTCAATATCTCCTGCAAAATCTGCATCACTGTAGCCACATAAGGATAATGTTTTCTACTTCTTAAAGTGCAAACCATAATCAACAGTTCCTTTTAGATACTTCATTATTCTCTTGACTGCATTCCAATGCAATTTCGTTGGTTTTTCCATATATCGACTAACCATACTGACCGAAAAGGATATATCTGGTCTCGTACCTTTTGATAAATATAACAAGCTGCCCACAGCTTCTCTATAGGGATCAGTTGTTAACTCAGTCTTCTCATTATCATTTACATTCAACTGTTGATGTGGATCGGCTGGTATTGCAAGAGCATTTGCTTAGAATTTTTCTTGTGTAGGCATTTTGGCGTAAGAGAATAGAGCCATCGTTTTGTCTTTCAATCTATAAACCAAGGTAAGTATCAGCATCGCCAGAAGTGATATCAAATTCTTTCTGAAGTGCACACAAGAAATCATTCACGGTCTCTTCGTCGATTCCAGCTACTAGTCCATCATCTATATAGATGCTCACTAGGAGTATTATCAGATTATTTTTGATTAACATGTATATACAAGGATCAGCCTTTGATTGTTTGAGTCCATAGTCTGTTAGAAAAACTTTTATTCTTTGGTTCCAACATCTAGACGATTGACGTAAACCACATAAACTTTTTAGTAGCTTAACTCTTGTTGCACCATCGTTGAATCCTGTTAGCTGCTTCATGTATATAACCTCCTCTATATCACCATTTAAAAAGGCAGTCTTTACGTCAAACTGTTTGTAAGAAACCCCAAATGTATTCCTTCATGCTGAGAGAAGCCGTTGGCTACTAATCTGGCTCTAAATTTTTGTATATTTCCATTCGTATCAGTTTTTAATTTATAAACCCACTTATTTTCAACTATGGTCGAGTTCTTTGGTATTTCAACGAGCTCCCACACTTTGCTGGTTTTTAAGGAATTCATTTCCTCCTCCATAGCTTGTTTCCGCTCTTGTGCATTCGTACCATTTACTGCTTGTTGAAAAGTTAGCGGTTCTTCTGGGTTTACAATGCAATAATCACAGACATTATCTAAATCTACTTCGTAGTCTTCTAATTTCTTTGGTTTATTTAGTTTGGATCGATCTCTTAGTTGTATCCCTGTACTCCTTTCGGCTTCTGGCGTACAAAATTTCTCATTTTCTTCTTCTGAATCAGATAATTGGTAAGGTAACTCAAGATTTTCTAAATTTTCTGCAATTTGCTCGTCATCTTTTCTTTCAGCCTGACTATTTTTGAATTGTGTATTTTCTTCTTCAGGGAGATACAATAGTGCTTGATTTTGATTTTCTTTAGTAGATTCCATTAATTTTCCTGTATAGATAATATGTTTTCTGACAAAAATATCATTTTCCTTTGGAATCCAAAGTATGTTACCTTTTACAGTATCGCCGTAGCCTACAAAGTAACCTATTTTCCCTTTGAGGTCTAGCTTCTTTACTTTATTTTCAGGCCATTTCAAGTAAACTTTCTCTCCAAATATATGAAATTCCTGAATATCTGGTCGCTTGTTGCACCAAATTTCGTATGGTGATTTATTCTTAATGCTACTGGTTCCTGTGCAGTTCAAAATATAAACGGCAGTGTTTACTGCTTCTGCCCAGAATTTACAGCAGCTTCTACAACAGTTCTATTTTCACGTTCTATTTTGCCATTTTGCTCAGGGCAATAGACTACTGAATTTTGGTGAGAAATTCCATATTCTTTCATCAATTTTGTGACTTCTTGATTGACAAATTCCAGGCCATTGTCAGATCTAAAAATTTCTATTCCTCTGGGGCAATGTTTTTCTGTTTTCTTTATAAAGTCTTTTAGACATTCCAGTACGTTTGATTTTGCACCTAAGAAATATACGGTTCTGTAATGTGAGTAATCATCCTTTAATTGAAGAAAATACTTTGCACCTGTGAATGACTTTTCTGGTAGTGGTCCACACAGATCTGCGTGGATTATTTGGCCAATACGACTAGTTTTTGTACTGCTTTGCTGAGGAAAAGGTAGTCGATGGATTTTACTCAATGCGCAAGGCTCACAGACTATTTTGTCATCTCCTCTTGGATTTATATCATAATTTTTCAAAATCTTTTTAACTTGAGTGTAGTTTTGATGAGCTAATTTTTGATGCCATTCTTGAAAGGAACTTTTCTCAGCAATACATGCTTGATATTCATCAGCACTTTCTTTGCCATTTTCGATTGGCATTACCTTAATTTTCATTTCAAATAATTTGTTTTGTCTCTCACCTACAGCTATGGTTTTGCCTTCTTTATTGAATTTACAGATTCTTTTATCACCTTCTAGAGTTAAATTTCTATCCAAGGCCACACCGCCTGAAAAGAGATTGTATTTCAGCTTAGGCATGTAGAGTACATTTGAAAGGTGACATTCTGTCCATTTTTCTCCATTAAATGCTGAAATGTTTATGCTACCTCTACCTTTGCCTGAAATGGTTTCTCCGTCTCCAATTTTTATTTTGATGTTGTGTGTGATTGGTGTGTAGTTTATGAACCACTCTAGTTTATGAGTCATGTGATCGCTCGCTCCAGTGTCCTTATACCAGGCCTCGACTGTAGTTTTTGCTGTCTTTTGTACTGAGGCAAATGCTTCGCTTATAAGAGCTTCACCTCTCTCTTCTCTTGAAATTTTGGAATTTTTAAATTTATATTGTTTACTTTTTGGATTGCCCCAACATTCTGCTGCCCAATGTCCAGGTTTATGACAAAAATTACATTTTCCAGGTTTTTTTTTTGTATCTTTTTGGTCATCGTTTTTATTCTTAACATACTGAGTATTTTTGTTACCAATATTATTCTTGGAAAAATGATTCTTACTGCTTACTCTTACACTAGACGCAAGTGCATTAACTTCTACTTCTCTTTGACTTTGTCTCATCTCTTCAATTAACAATCTCGAGGTTAGGTTGGCTAACGTTCTATCGGTGGTAGCCGTTGATTCCCAGGCACTGATAAAATGGTCAAAATTTGGTGGCAAAGTTAGGAGAGTTTTGATCATTACTCCCTTATCTTCAATTTTCTCTCCCATTGCTTGTAGTCTATTAGATATATAGTATCTTCAATTTTTGAGATATGTGCTGCAATATCATGTGAAGGATCTTTAGCCAATGTAAACCACTTTTGCTGTAAAATGTGGATTGTAGATTCTGATTTTTGTTCATATATATTGGTTAGCTTTTTCCACATTGCCTCAGAATCCCCCGAGGTCAAAATATGCATCATCGTTTGTTCAGATATTGTGGTAACGATTACCTTTTGCGCCATCCCGTCGGTTTTATTCCATTTACGTATCGCTTCGGCATTTTCCTTTTTCTCATCAGCCGTCGCATCTGTTGCCATGGGTGCAGGTTGTTTGTTTGTGCCATTTACTATGTCCCATGCTTCAATTGACTTCAAAATTATCTGAATCTGGAATTTCCATAGATTCCAGTTTTCAATTCCTTGTAATTTACTTACTCTGGACAATTCTGAATCCATCTTCTTAACAATTTTGGTCGACGGTTACAATTTTCACTTCGCACACGGCTGGATATAACCTCACAAAATTTGTCTTATTTTCACTTTTATTTCCGAAAATATTACCCAAAACACGTTTCTGGGTCCATAATCTGTCGATTATATGTGGAATTATGGGTAAATAACTTAATAACTTCGGATGTTTAATGAACAATAGTATTTATTGTTAAACACAAAGTAATAAAAAAAAACACATGTTCTTAGCTCTCTTCGATAGATCGAATAATAATAAAAAATTGTGTGCACTTGAACAAACCATAAAACTAACTAGTGCTGCCATCTAGGGAATAAACAGCGAGTGATATCCATAAAACACAATTTAAAAACAACAATATGTGAAATTCACGTTACACGGAGGTGGAACATGTGAGTGACAAGAGCTTTAATTTTTATGGTCCTCTAGCATATCTTACAGTCACGTCAAATAATTCCGCTATAAACATTTAGTTTTCGATACGATTATTTTTATAAAGCGCACTGTTTGTATGGGATAATATTATAAACTGCAGAACCAACATTGATGAGACATTCATCATTGGCCAAGATTTAGGCTCCTGATGATTTTAAGCTATATTATATCAAAATCGGTTGCGTTGCTTTAAAGTTTTGGTAGATTTGTAAGAACTAGTGGTTTATTTGCTGAAAATTAAGACAATTACTTTTTATTTGCTTTTTTTTGAAGATGCACTCAAAATAAGGTCGACGCTGATGGTAGATGGTTTATTAGAGCTGTAAGGAAAGAGGTAGAGTTTTTTCCTTGCTGGAATTAAGCAGTCAATTCAATTAAGCGAGCCATATCCGTCTTAAAATTGTTTGCGGTATCCTTTGTTATTTTGTAATGGTGCATTCGGGGGAGAGGCATAAAATATCCATTAATAAAATACCCAAGCACAGAATCCCAAGGTATTGAAAAATTCCCAAATTAAAAATTCCCAAGCACAAAATCCCCAAGTTCAAAATCCCCAAGCAAAAAATTATTTGCATATGAGTCATTAATATGGATTTTATTTGGTTTTTGGGGGATTTTAAGCTCAATTCGTTAATAATAATAGTATGTAGAATTGTTTTATCTTGCTGATCATTATATCTTAGAATTGTAGTTTTTATCAATTTTTTTTGCATTTTGATTATTCTTGATTATAACATTGATTGTAAATCGTCGCTGTGTAAAATAAATAATTAGTATAGAATTAGTGCTTCAAAAATGGAATAAAGGGAACGAAAAATTATTCGTGGATGGATATGCTTATCATTTACATTCTAAAAATGAAAAAAAAATGATTATCGCTGGTCTTGTGCACAAAGGAAGCAAATGCTGTGCAATAGTGTTGTGACTACAACAATAATTGATGACCGCCATCACATTAAAAAGTCGCCGGTATGTCATAACCTCGACCCAATAGCGCATTTGTTGCCTATATCAAAATGTAATAACAGTCTCAAGGAAATGGGAACCACATCTGGGCTTAAACCATCACAATTCATCCGCAAATCCATTATTGACTGCCAACCAGATTGCCGCTTGTATATTCCTTCAAAGCGAGCCCAAAAGCAGAAAATTTCACGAATAAGGAAATCCAACGAGGCTATCGAAGGTTTATGTTTATTAATAATTAAAACTTTCATTTGTTGTTTATTTTATAAATTAAATGTCTGTATTTTATTGACTCCGTTTTTATAAATTAATTGATTTACTTTTAATTTTAGTACAATTATTATTATTTAATATTTATCACCACTGATTTTATTATCACCGAAAAGAAAAACACGGAAGAAAAATGGCTACGAGCCAAAACTTGATATAATCACTATGGACGACGATTTTACTGACCGTGTTTAATGAGCACCAAAAACCATGTGTCTTTTTTTTTTGTTTCATAATGCGCGCGAGATTTTTGACATATGTTTTACAAGCAGTGGATGCCAACATAATATTTTGCAGATGCGTTCATGGAAAAATGTAGGTGTGTTCATGAAAATGGATTCGAATTTGAATGCACGTATTATGTTGGTGGTGTGTGAAGAATGTTTGCTTGAATTGATGTACGGGTGTTTTGAATAAATGAATTGTGTGGTATGTGCGCCAATATACATTATTGGTATATTGTGGCGATGTGATGAATATATTTTGAGTATTTGAATCTTAAAAATGAGTGAGTCGCTACAAGGCCATAAATGAGTCGCAAAGTTTGTCAGACATTATTATTCATTATTATACCGGAAATTTTACGGAAATTTTAAAATATTTAGAAGGCGACCTTTTTGTCTTAAACGAGACTACTTTCAACGACAATAAAAATATTATATTGGGGACTTGGGACTCATTAAAAACATTGGGTAGTTGGATGGAACATTTTATGTTGCTCCAACCATTTTTCGACAACTATTTACTATTCAAGGCCTTTTTGCTGGGCAATTTGTGCCATTGATTTTTTGCCTGATGAGCAAAAAAACAATGGATGCGTACAATGAATTTTTTTATCAACTTTTCCAATTGGCGCTCGAAAGGAATATAAATATCAATGCTTTTGAGAAAACCATTTCGACTGCCGCCAAACAATATTTTCCGAATGCAAATTACAAAGGATGCTTATTCCATTTCGGTCAAATTATTTGGAGGCGTGTGTAGAAGGAAGGTCTGGCCCAAAATATGGCAATTTTGAACAGTTTAACATTCATGCTCGAATGCTTAAAAGCTTAGCTTTCGTTCCTACTGAACATGTTTTAATTTTTTATAATGAGTTAATCACTAACTGCGAATGTAAAGATTTAAATAAATTAAGCGTATGGTTTAAACAAAACAATATTTGTGGGAGAAGTCCAAAAAATTGTCCTAAATATAAGCCGGAATTTTGGTGCGTCGTAGATTCTATTGAAGAAAATTTTCCTCGCACATAAAATTCTATAGAAGCTTGGCATCGTAGACTTAAAGTTGTAGTTGGAAAAAAAATTGTGGCTTATTTTAAATCATTAAAGAACTTTCACATGAAATTTTTGTTGTCCAGACTGGTGAAACTATAACTCCTACGAATACCAGTCTGGGCCGGTATATAAAGATAAGAAACGTGATCAACAACCGCGAAAATATGGGCAAAGTGGATTATTTGAAATCTATTCCATATAACATTACACTGTGTAATAAATGATACTATGTTTGTTTGAATTTTCTTTTTAAATGTTGATTAACTCTTACTTATTGTGTGTAATAAACGTTTCTGTATATTAATTATACGTTTATTATACGTTTGTGTATATTAAAAATTCCCAAAATTTTCCCAAATATTGTTAAATAAGCTTGGGTTTGATTAAAAATCGCGGCGATTTGGATTTCACTTGAAAATTCTTGAAACATATCCAGAAAATAAAATTTCGCACCAAATATAATTCTGATTTGATGTAAAGGGCATCAGATGTAAATGGCCAACGAGTGTTATTTAATCCAGAACAAATGGATTGGCTATATTCTAGAACGAAAGTTGCTTATTTAGGTATTGCCTCTAATTTTTTTTGAAGGTGGAAGATCGAGTTGTAGACTTGACTTATTTTTGTAAGCCATTTACTTCCCACGTGCATCTACAATACTACAAGGTTAGTCCTGATTTTTGAGTTTCGTGATTTTATAACATTTTGTTAGTAAAGTTTTATTTGGACGGTAAAATGGTCTGAATATAGAGAATATTGCAGATTTCTCGAGAATATCTGTTACGGTGTCGTAAATATACCGTTTTGAAAATCACGATTTTTAAAATCTGGTAGACTAAAATCCTATATTTCAAACGCCCGTATTCTAAAATCCAGCAGTATGAGTTTTTTTTTGGGTTGAAATCGTTACCAACGTGACAAAATAAAATAATCCCAAAAAAATTAAAAATTCGAAAAAATAAAGTTTCTGCAATATAACAAATTTTTGAAATATTATTTTAATTCGTTTTATACCTTAGAGGTTGGGGACTACCGCCCCCGCTTTGACGATTTGACGAAATTTGTGTTGTTTAATAATTATTCACACAATTAAATAGCGCAAGAATGCCAGAAAAACGCAAGAAAAAAATTCCGGAAAAACACAAAGCGTATTACCAGGAGACCACCGACCAAACGTCACAGTGGTTAAAGCGGCGGCGTTTGGATCGGGAAGTACCACTTTCGAATCCCGAGTACCCTTTTCGAAGATAAACACAACTATGATCCCCTGTTGAGGGTGCAGAATCCATAAACCGACCCACCTTTTATGTCAGTACTATAGGCTGGCATGAAGCAATGCAATGTGCAGGTGGCTACGGAAAACGGACCTATAGCCGTACAGCCTCGATTTGGCTACTGCGTAAGGTAGAACGTTAGAAAAGAACTGCGAAAGAGCTGGAAGTGCCTTGAGTTCCACAAAAATATTGCAGAGATACATAGTGGCAAACAAAAAAAAGTACCAGAAGATCCTATTAGATTTTTAATTTAGCTATATAATTTCTTGTCATAGTTGCTCGGAGCGGAAAAATGCTAAGCGGCTTTGAGGAGTTCTCTATTTTGGTATTTGAATAAAACACAAATTTTTAAACGTTCTAATTTCTATTAATATTGGAATTTTAATAAATCGTCAAAGCGGAAGTTTGAAATCGGCAGCCCCATCCTCCAAGGTATACAACAAATTAAAATAACTTGTTAAACATTTGTTAGAGTTAACAAACTTGGTTTTTTGGGATTGATGTTTTTTGAGGAATTTGTTTGTTTGAGTTGTATGACAAGAACTTATGTAGCATCCTTTTGTTTTCATACTGTAGTTTATACAATTTTATGGGGCCTTTTTTTAATGAGCACTTGATTTTGATTTTTTTTGGAAGTTTTATTTTCGGGAATACGACGGTATCCCGAATTTTTACCGGATTATGGGATTATTGGGATTACTAATCTATTATATATCTATTTTAATTTGTTGTAGAATAGGGCTCATGCCCAAACCTCCGCTTTAACAGAGCGAGACTTGTTCGCGTTAAGAAAGTAGTACCAACAATGTAAATAATAACAGCTCACGAAACAGTGCGTGTACAAAAAAACTGCGCTGAAGCACTGAACTAAAAATAAACCGGTAAGGTGATGCCCATATTGTATCAACAGTTGAATGTGAATGGTTGAGTGAATCACTACAGGACTCCGCCGCAAGTAATTTCCCCTCCCTAAGGAATAATTGAATATGTAATAGCAATACGGATGGTTTTGAGCGTTCGTGGGCTTGATATTTGATCAGCCGAACAGAGTATTCCATATGCGGGTTTGAGTCGGTTATGGTTTTTACCATTAATTGATACAACGAATTGTTTCCGATGGCGTGGGATGACCTTCAATAGGCCTTCTTAGGGAGGAGATAATCCGGTGCGAACCTTATCTGTTCTAATAAAGATAAAATCACACTTATCAAGTGATTTCGGAACAAAAAGGACATCTTGTTTGGATGGACGTGTTAATTTTGGTATAAGATTCTGCATGGTTTGGCGCAGTTGGTCGATGACTTTGTCGGTAGTTGAGAGTAGTGAAAGAGGATTTTCGACGAAGAATTCACCGGGTAGCTTGATGGTTTGACAATAAACTAGTTTCCCCGGATTCTAAGTAGTACGATTGGCATTTCCGATCTCCAATTAATTGTATTGCTTCTGGCCATTAATGTGACTTTGAGCTGCCGATGGAAGAGTTCGACCAAGCCTTTGGCTTGTGGATGGTAAGCCGTTGTACGTATACTATGTGAGCCAAAGAGTTTTGTTAATTCAGTGAAAAGCTTGAACTAAAATTGTGTTCCTTAATGAGTTGTGATGTTAAGCGGCATGCTGAATCGTGATACATAATTATTGACGAAAGTGGTGGCAATCGTTGCAGCTGATATATTGGTCATGCAGTAAGCTCGGGCCGGCGAGTGAAGCGATCGACACAGGTGAGTAAATAAGAATATCCCTTAGATGGAGGTGGTGGACCTCCAATATCTAAATGTATATGTTCAAATCGACTAGGCGGAATCTCGAATTGTCCCTGGGGTGATGTGTGCCGTTGAACTTTACCACGTTGGCAGGCATAACAAGACTGAGCTCAATGGCCTACGTCTTTATTTATACTGGGTTAAAAATAGCGAGCGGTAATCAATTTACGAGTTGTACTTCGTGTCGAAGATAGTTTGATATAGTGAATCGGCGATGTATGGGCGGTTGTTATAGATAGTTTAAAAAGCTCTAGTTTCATTGATGAACTAGTGTGACGTACGGAACCAGAAAATAAATTCTGAAGTTCTAGGTCGGCTTTTTGTGTGTTTGCACTTTTCTTCAAGTCGATGTGGGTTTCGACTGTGGCCATTTCGTTGTCGGTTGTGCGGGATAAGGTGTCTGCGACAACGAAATTAACACACGATATTAAACAGCGGTCATCGATTTCCCAAAGTTATGTGTACTAATTTCCACCACCACGCTTATTATTATTATTAGGTTAATTATCGCGATCGATATTATAATCGCTTTTTAGCAATTTTATATTTGACGACGATGCGTCTTGTGTAAAAACCGAAACGAGAGTGTATAAAAAATTGTGTGTCTGTGGTTGAGACAGCATGAAAAACGAAAATGGTACAATCTAAGCAAAAATGCTAATTGGTTATAAATAACGACAATATGTGGTGATTAAACTGTTTTGGTGTTGTCCAAGATATTTGCTTAGTACAAAGTAGTGACTTATAGAGTAAGTCAAAATATACTCTGTAGTTGTTACTACTAAGCTGAAAAAGGCTGTTCAAATATAATTATATTTTATAGTCGAAATGAGTTGCATTTCGAATAATTGTAGGGATTAAACGAATTGGAAAAAATTAATTGCATGAGTGAATCACTATACAAGTCTTAGTCTGAATTGCTCTAGTCAGAGGCTGGTGGTCGGTGTAAATGGTGTAGTCCCGACCTTCGATAAAATATCTGAAGTGTAGAATGCAGAATATTTCCTTTCGGCATCTGATGGTTTTTTGGAGAAAAATCCCAGTGGCTCCCAACACTCGTTACTGTACTGTTGCAGTACTGCACCGACAACCTCATATTTTGAATCGACACTGGCACACCAAGTGACACCAACTGAATGTAGATTGGTGTGAGTGTTTGTGCGAGTTTTGGTATAAATCGGTGATATTAGTTTACCATACCGACGAATCGCTATATGTTTTTTAAAGGAGAAGTAGGAGCTGGGAATTCCCTAATAGCGTTAATTCGTTCTTCCGACGCCAGGATACCATTCGGGATTATCTTGTGGCTGAAGAAATCGAGAGTGGATGCGCCAAAGACGCATTTGGAACTATTGATATGGACATCACACTCAGTTAATTTATGGAAGAGTTGTCCACGTTGAGTTTGTGATCTTCGTCAGTTTGTGATCGCACAAGAATGTTGTCAATGTAGACGAAAACGAAGTCTAAATCCCGTACTCTAACAAGATCAATCTTTGACAAAGTTGTAATAAATATAATTTAAGAACTTTTTATGTGTTGTAGTTTGTTTGCTCTGTCGTATGGTAGAGACGAGTCGAGAATATCTCTCTCGATCCATGTCGGTTATTCAAATATAATTTTTCCGGCTATGATCCGTTCTTATCGTGAATCTCAACTGTCTGTTTTCGTATTGTGGTTGGATCTGCTCTTATATTTGATAAAACATATTAGTATATTCTACAGACCTCCAGGAGTTGATTCCATTTTAGAGCAGGTAGAAAGGTAATTCGACCCTCTTATGAGTGATTAAAGCCCCTAAGGGTATGCTAGGCCAGCTTTTTGGCATCCCCACTCCGTCATGCACCCCAACTAAGAATTCCAATTTATCGATAAAACCGAAGTAAATAATATACATATATATATATATATATATATATATATATATATATATATATATAATTGAACCATTGGAATCCTTAACTCCAACCCTATTTGACAGACATGTATCGTTCGCACAGTACATGTATGTACATACATATATATATATATATATATACATATACAAGTTTCTAAACATAATCATATCACTTCACAAACATTCTATCATCACACTTTTTCTATTATTTGTGTTACGTGTTCATAAATTCATTCTGTATAATCATGTAAGTAAAGACCCAAATCAAATAAACATGAATAATCATGTAAATATACTTGATTATTCATGTTTATATGTACACAAGCAAATCAAACAAACTGTCCGAATGATATGATTGTTGTAAAAGAGGAATATTCGCGAATCACTACACCCAATCTCTTACATTCCAATTTCGCCTATAACCCTTTTGAAGAATCTCAAAAACTTAAAAATAAAACAAGACAAATTCCATAATTTTGGCCTTCAGCTTCAATTATCTCGTATGACTTATTCTACGTTAGGAAAAAATTTAATTGCAACAAACTGGAAACCAACCACCGCAATGAACTATTGTCCTTTTAATTAAACCAAGAATACGATCAAATTAAACAATGGAGGACCGAATGAAATATGCATAATCGACTCTCATAATCCTTAGCCGGAAGGAATTTCTAAAGCACCCAAGGTAAATTCAATAAAGCAGCAGCATTGGACTTAAAAATAAACGTTGAAACCTTAAAATTCGTAACAGCATTCTTCTTTAAATTTGGCTTGAACTAAGTATTTTTGTAAAAGAAATTCCAAATCTGATTTCCATCCGGATACGTGCTGCGCTCTTTACGTTTACTAATCGTCCCGAAGTATTACATCAAAGTATTACAGATTATTCGAGATTATTAGAGATTTTCGATATTTCCATCTCCTTCATTTGCTTTGGATGGTTACAAAACGGTAAGTACTGGCAGACAGTAAGAAAACTTTCGAGATGTTTCTATATTTACTATTACAGTGAAATCCCGATATAACAAACACTCAAGCGACTGTTGTAAAGTTTGTTAAAACCGAAGTTTGATAAATCCGAAGTATTTTTAGAAAGTTTGTTTAAACCGGATGTTTTTTTTAAACGTGGTTTGTTATAGCGGGATATTACTGTATATACGTTTCGAGATATTGTGTTCAAGCTTGAATTGGTTATTTGAAGGTTTTCAATAGATAATTGATTTTGAATTACTTCTTGCATGATGTTTTAAATAATTCAAGTATATCGATACTTTTTAGATTATATTCAAGATTATTTCGAGATTAGTTAAAATATTTGAGATTATCGTGGCGTTCAAAATCATTAGAGCGTGTTTTGCCTGGAACCAAATTGCCGATTTACCAATAGGTAAGTAACGAATGATGGAAGGCATTTGTTATAATTTTACAGATTTAAGGTAAATTTGAATTTTTTAAAATTTTAAGATTATTCAGAATTTAGTTTAGATTTTTGGATTATAAGTAACTTTGAGTGAGTTGCTTCGCGTCTGAAGGTGTACAAGTTCGAAAATTGATTTTTGATGGTTTGTGTGACCTACAGAGAATTAGTTGGCATTTTTAAAAACTTTACCCTAACAAAAAAACAAATATAGGTGAGGATTTGAATGTAAATCGTAAAAATTTCGAAGCTTGTTTTGTGTGGAGCTAAATTTCTATCTTCAAGTAGTAGGAATGGTCTTTGAATTCTAAAATGGTAAGCGTAGAGCTGTTTGAAATTTTCGCGACTTTCGGAGTCCATTAGCGTTATCATTTGTTTGTTTCTATCTCTGCAATCTTTTCTGGGGCTCAAGATACTCCCAACTCTTTCGCAGTTTGCTTTTTACGTCCAACCTTTAAACCACCTGCACTTTGCATTGCTTCATGCAAACCTATCGTGCTGACACGAAAAGTAGGTACCTCCTGATCCAACCGCCACAGCTTTAACCACTGTACCGTTTGGTCGGTGCGTTAACATTTGTTATTGAACACAGTTCAAAATTTTAATCATCGTTTAAATCCTTTGTTTGTGGTTTGTTGAGTTAAGCGAGGCCAAAAATAATTTAGCGTATATTGATTTTCAATCAATTGTTTATGGAAAACAAAGTTTCTTGGCGCCTATACCCACTCAACAATCCAAACTACTCAAAAATACTACCCGGTACTTAAATTAAATTTAGCTGATAACATTAACTGAAACAGCATGATCCACTTTATAAAATGTAGTAAATTAATCCCCATGTTAACCTTGAGTTCATTCAATCATTTAAAAGCGGCATAAACATAAAAAAAATCGAAGTCATCAACCTGCAAAAAAGCTACACAAATTTTACTGTTTACTTTATTTTGTTTACGTACATATTATATATCCTCCTTATAATCACAAAATAAACACCTAAAGTGTGACTAATTTCCGCTATACATAAAAAAGAAATAAAAATCTGTCGAAAAATCATAATCAGGTCGATTAATCAGATCATGTAACGAATCTATGTAAATAAACATTGACAAGTTAAAAGCCTAATTTTAGAAATGATACGAAATTTGATTGATACAGTATTACGTAAATATATCGTGTATCAGTTGGTGTTTCTAAAAATAGGTCTGTAAAAGCTCGTGTACTGCATCAAATGAAGCTGATTTAGAAGTTGGAAACGTTTTCGTTCACGATTATTACTTAAGATCTTACTGAGAGACCGAAAATAAGCTATAATACCATACCCAGCTCTATAATTTTATCATAAAAAACCGGCACAAAGGCAAATTAATCATTAATAATAAGATTGAGGGCTTTCAGTATTACCGCGTTATATGGCGTCGTCGAATAATAAAAACTTGAGACATAAAAAAAAAAAAAATTTAATCGAAAATCGTAATGTTTTGCACGCAATGTAAAAATTGAAAATATTATTTTATGTGTTAAATAAACATCGTTTAAAGGTGGCAGGGTGGTATTACCGGCAACAACAATTCCAAATAATACAAAATAAAAATGATAATTTAAGGTATTTTCTCCCCAATCCATATATAAATTATAACATAATACACACATTGGCGTATAAAGACTAATGTGTATAGTAGATCATAAAAAAAAATTCACAAAGGTGAATTCTGAATATAAAAAAATTGTCAAATGACATATACATGTTTGTACATATTTATAAACCGCCGCCAACTAGAGAGCATGGTAAAATCGATAAAAGTTTTTTTTTTTTTTTGTTCAGCGAATAATCGTCATATGTGTGAGGGATTCAAAATTGTTTAATGGTGTTCGATTGTGCTGCCTGCAACATTTTTGATTGATTTTTGTTTGTGTAAGATTATCATACGTAAAATGTTGTATGAGCATACAATTTCTAGACAGGTAGGCGTATCAAGTTTGTTCCACTAGCTGAAACTTCAAATATTTAACACAATATGCTATTTAGCCCAAATCATTTTTCGACACAACCACAATTATTATCAATCACTGCAGGCCTGGTAAGTTAATGTAAACTGGACTCATTTTATGCAGGGTTTTATTAATTTTTTTTTAATTAGGACCGGAACTGCCATTAACGGTTAAATTATCCACAATGATCAATCATTAATCAAACAGAATCAATCATTAAAAAAAACAGCGAATCTTTTTCTGTGGAATTAAACAAATACAAGACATCCGCAAAAACCAAAATGTTGAAATACCGCGTACACGTTTAAAGTTTGAGTTTTTTGAAATAATTTTAATTGTTATACATAATTGAAGTAGAAATATCGCTCTCGTGGCTCTTTCTCAATGTGCACCGACCTTTAATGTTCACTTCATATTTGGGAATTATGTTCACCTGGTCGGGCGATCTAGCGTTCTGGTTTTTGCTGCCTCTAGTCAGCATAAGGTTAGGTTAGGTTTAGGTGGCGGTCCGTTAGGGCCAGGCATAGACAAAAAAATGGTTCGTCCTGTCTTCCGGCGAGATGTTATTTATTTTCACTAGGGCCCTCCAGCCCTTTCTCCTAGTATTATACATTGGCCTTGAGGAACCAGCTTCCTTCTTACTTTGGTTTCGCTTTGTTAGCCCAGGTTTGGTGGCCTGAGTGGAGGGACCAACCTAGCTTGAGCTTATGTCCCCCGCTTTGGTTGTAGACTTAAAGGCAGGCCTACAGAGTCGAGTATCATTGTCTACATTTACGGCTTTTTACTAGCCGGACTCCTTTATTTGTTGTTGTTTTTTACGATCCATTTAGGTCCCACGAGTAGCGGAGAAAAGAGTGTCCATCTGTGCAGAGATCCGACACAGATAAGGCTACTTAATCCGGACGGCGCCAGTTATCCGGATCCACCGTTAGCGACTGAGCTAGTTTTTAAACTAGGCCCAGTAACACCTTAACCCATCCCAAATTTGTTTAATGTTGACTCCTTTAGCGCCTTGTTTTAGCCTAGAAGCCAATAAATCAGCAATCTAGTTACCAGCGGTCACCACGTGAAGGTAACACGAGCACTTGTGGAAGCTGCAAGTTACGGAGCTGACAACAAGTGCTTTAACACTACACACAACAGAAGTCTCTCTCATAAGCACTATATCTTTGCTGCGTTTGATTGAGACGTGCTGAAAAGAAACTGATTGGTTGCCATCTGTGTGAAACATACTGCTGAACGACCACCTCCATTGCCGTATCCGATCCGTCGACCATAATAGCTAATTAACCTATAGACGAGGGATGTACCAGTAAAGTAGTTTGTCCGTACTTTTCCTTGCAGTTATCGAAGGCTTGTGTAGATGCTGGCCACCATTGGATTTTAGTTCTACTGTTTTTTTTGTAACCTGTCAAAAAAATGTTTAGTACAATTTAGTCAGATGCTGCATTAGCGACGAAACGTCTATAAAAGTTAGTCATATCCAAGAATAGTTTGAGATCATATATTGTATCTGAACGTTTCCCTTATTCAGTGATGGTTTATCCTAGGAATGTAGGAAAAAGTCCATACGAAATTGCCTCTAAATTAAGAAGACAAAAATCAAGACAATGCAATTTCTTAACTACGCATCCGTTGGATATTTCAAATTTCTGGAAGCTGAATTAAATTATAAATTAAGAATCAAATTATAAATTAACAAATGGATGAAATTTTTTTTATAAACGCACCATAGACTTTCTCCCAAAAACTACTGCCTCCAAACCCTCCCTATCCCCACTCCCCTCCCGCTCCTCCTCTCCATCCCCACTCCCCCATAACCGAGATTAACTATTAACTTCAAATTTAAGTATTTAAAAAATATTTAAAATCTGAAACAATCTGTTGGTTATCAAATTTAATTAAGATCCCATTCCCACTCCAGTCCCTCGGTAAGCCAAAGAAGACACAGAAATTTTCCTAAAACTTTACCTTATTAATATTTATGAAGCAAACGTAAATAATTAACCCTCCGCAGTCGCATTGGGACAGCAAAATTTCACTTGGGAATTCCCGAAAAACGAAAAGGGGGTAGGGCCTGTCTCTCCTCGTTTATCACTCGCACTACTTAATGTGTAAATCAAACACACTACCAAAATGGAAGTCTTTCTACATTAGATTTCAAATTAATTATTAATATTCGCGTTTTTAGAAAGTAGTAGTTCAACAACGTGTCTTCAAATTAGCTTGTCAACAAATTAAAACCAGACTGATAATTCGTCATACCTTTAAAAATGGTTTTATTTATTCAAAATACATTTAAATTTATTAATTTTATCTAGTTTCCAGGATCACCGAATACCATATTGTGTCTGTACTGCTGCCTCCAACGTGTACCGGAGCGACCGGTCCCTCCAAATATAACCACAGAAGTGCTGTTATCTTGATTTGACTTTAAACGCACAATTGTTGTCGTGCGCCTATGCACATTGGTCGTTAAATTAGCCGTTAAATTAGCATTTCCCACCTATGAAACTGATATTTGCAGCAACATCGGTATGCTGCTGAAGTGAAATGAAATTTCTAATGTAAAAATGATACAAGCGTAAGCGAAAATGAAACTTTTCGTATTAGAATACAGATGTCTCTATGTTATCTCTACTTATTTTTCACTTCATTTTTATCTTTCCGGGCCTAGGTTCTGATCAAGTGACAAATGACCATTTTTTGTGACACTGTACTAAAATTTTAACTGCTATAAAATGATAATATATGGCAGTTAAAATGTTCACAATATATAGCAATTGTTAAATTTACTCTGCTATAAAACGACAATATATAGCAGTTAAAATTTTTCATTTTATAGCAGTTAAAATTTTAGTACAATGTCACAAAAAATTGTCATTTGTCACTTGATCAGAAACTTGGCCCGAGCGACAAATATGAAGATACATTTTGACATTTCATCATTTGAGTTTCTTGTTTTTCAACCGCCTATAGAGAACTGTCTGTAGATCTGGCGAGAAAAAATTAAAGCTTGATTAAGTTCTTAATTGCATTCTCAATTTTAATTTTGTTTTTAAATTCCAAATGGAAGTTATGTAACATACAATTTTACGAGAATCGACAAACAAATTTTTCACATCAGATTTATCTTCCTATTTTTGGAGACCAGTAAAAATTTCATTGCACTTGAACAGCCTACTATTTAGGCTTAAATTTGTTTATTTATTAGGCCAGGGGTGGGATATTGTAACATCAATTTCGATTCGAATTCGATAGAGTTTATGTCTCTTGTTTCAAGAATAAAATTGTACTCTATTTCGCTTTTTGATTCCGTTTTTTCTATTGCGATCTCTTTTTGTTGCCTTCTTTTTCTTTCCTTCATATCGATAAAGTATCACTAAATAAAAATTTGAGTGATAAATAATCATGAATATTAGTAGAAATAGAATGTGATTTTATTCGAGCAAGCTAAGATATAGTCATGTGCTAAATCGATCTTTTTTGTTCTGTTTTGTTTATTTTGTCATACGATTTTTAACAAAAAAGTACGATTTAGCGCATCTGTTCAGAATAACACCAACCCTGAAATAAATAAATCATCATCGGCTGCGGCATCGAATGATATATTCTAAAAAATAAAAGCTAACATTAATGCTAATTATTTATTATTAAATTAAAATTATATAATTATTTTACTTACCAACAACATTGTAACCAACATTATATTTTGTTATTAATTTTTAATTATGTCAAAAATATGACATTTACTTGTATTTCATGTTTACAGGTACCTATATTATAATAAGGGTTACATGACCTATAATTTAGCAGTGCATTTTGGTAATAATATGTATTCCGGAATAGACGTTAGATGTCGCGTTTTTATTATTATAGTACATTTTTCTTTTGACGTGTCATTTTTGTAACTGAGTAAAGTTAGTACGAACAAATCCACCATTGAATAAACAACAATTTGTTAACCTTAAAATTAATTATAAGAAGTTTTAATTTCCATTGTTGTTTCCAATTTTCCAACAATTTTGAATTTAAATTCAAATTGGAAATTTTTCTCAACAAGAGTGAATAACGTTTTGTTAATTGGATTCACTACTTGTTTATTTTGTAGCGATTGTGCAAACCTATACCAGTTAATTGATCCAGTTTTATTTTTATTTTTTTGTACATCGTTTTTTGGTCCTTCGAGCCGGATCAGCGACACGTAGCGAGCCTGTTCTAGAGATACTAATTCACCAACCAAGGGAGAATCCATCCATCCAATATTATCCAGGTAACGGTTTTTTTTATTTTTATTTTATTTTTTTTGTTATTACTCCCGAATTTCATTGAAACTTATCGTGAGTTTGAGTACAGGTTTATTTCGGAAAAATGGCTCCAGAACCCACGTTAGACCGCCCAGGCGCGCTTGTAAAACGTATACCGTGATTAAAGGTCAGTTAACCAAACTAACTAATTTCGTTAATGGGAAGTAATGTGATATCGACGGATTAAATTCTCGTTTGACCAAAATACACGAGTTGTATAATCAGTTTATCGCCACCGAAATAACCTGTTCCAATTAGATTCCGAAGCGGTTTCCGAAATGGAGGATCTTGATGACAAATACTTCCCACTGGTTACGAAAATCCAATCATTAATCCGTAAAATCAGTCTTCAACCAATTACCAAACTGGATGAAAGCATGGACCACTCTGTGCTTACCAACTTCAAGTCCGATTTTAAATTGCTAAGACTAACGTTCACGAGAACACATCACTGTCACCCGCTCAGAAGTTTAAATATCTGTTGTCACTTTCGCGTAGATGACGCGAATTATGTCGAAGCGTTGAAACGTCTTATTAAGAAATTTGACAGAAAGAAACTGATTGTCGAAACCTACATTCAAGATTTTTTATCGCTACCCAAAATTATTTCAAATCCCCTGCAAACCATTTATTCAAAATGTTCGATAATTTAGATGAAACCATTCGTGGATTAAAAGCACTCGGCCCAAAAGCAATTGAACGTGATCCTCGGATCATTTATTTGGCTACAGAGAAACTCGATGAAGAATCGAAACGAATATGGAAATATGAGATGGCAGAAATCGAGTTTCCTACGACAGACGAACTGTTGAAATTCTTATCAAAAAGAATTGATGCAATAGGAGAATCTGGTTCGAAATGTAGCCACAACCCGCCGAGCCTACCTAGCACATCCAAATCATTCCACGTAAACCCAGAACCCCGTTGTCCGGTGTGCGTTAACGAGAACCACAAGTTATTCACTTGTCCTAAATTCCGCAACCAGAATGTTACCGAACGACGAGAACTGATCAAAAGATTGAATCGTTGTTTTAATTGCTTAAGCGATGAACATATCGTAATCAGCTGTAAAAATAGTAAGAGCTGTTTTAAGTGTAATAAGAGACATAATTCCTTATTACACATTACTCAAAACAATTCGCCCAGAGTTCCGGAACCTCATGCATGGTTTTACAACCTGCCTCCCCGAATCAATCACACAACATGGAATAGAGCGTCCGATGCTGAATATCTCTGTTGAACCGATTAATTCTCAATCCATGGTAGCCAATTATATTGAACCAAAACGACATATTATAGCCGTCCTTCCTACAGCCGAAATTGAGATTGAAGATGGGTTCGGGAATTGGGCGAAACTTCGAGCATTACTTGACTCAGGGTCAACACATTTATTTGTCACAAAAACGTGCATTAACCATTTAAAGATTACAAGATCGAAAGCTAACATTTCAGTTGAAACGTTGAATAAATAATTCAAGTGCTGGGTTGTCAAAAGCGGTATCAAATTTGAAAATTCGTTCATGTGTAGATCATGACTATGTCATCAGTACAACAGCATATATCCTTCCTACAATTTGCTCTAAATTGCCAATGGAAGTTATTGATGATAATAAGCCATACTTAAATTATCTTAAACCGTTAGCTGATCCCAACTTTAACACCCCGTCCCACATCGATATCTTAAAGTAAAGTAGGGAGGAAGCTTTAAATTTGCTGATCCAACCACCCCTACCAATAATCACTTAAATTCATTGCATGATTAGTTAAAGGACGACTCGTTAGAATGGTCCAATATAGAGCACTCGCTCCAGAAGATTTGGGAAACTGAGGAATTAACCACCAAGCCAACCATGGATGATGAGGAGATAAAGTCCGTGAACTTTTTCAATGAAAACGTAATATATACAGATAATCGTGAATCAATTCCGCTGCCATTCATCCAGCGTCCACCAAACCTTGGTGACAGCTTTCCGCAAGCACTCCGAAGGTTTTATTTGCTTGAGAAAAGATTAATTGCAGATCCTCTGCTCAGAGAAGCTTACATACATTTTATGAATAAATACTTAACTTTAGGACATATGGAAATTATTCCTGACCGAGAAATCGTCAAACATTCCAACCAATTATTTTATCTGCCACACCATCCAGTTTATAAAACATCCAACAATTCGTTTGGTCATTAAGTCAACATACATTACATAGATGGCAGTGATGGCCGCAAAAATTTGGAAAAATCATACCAAAAACTACCACTTGGGGAAATTTCAAGTTCAAAAATTGTAGGAAAAGCAAAATAAAGTCGCAAAATGTTAAGAACGTGTGATAATTTTGTGATTAAATAATTTTTTTTCGTATTTTTCTGTAAACATCTTAGGCATCTGACATACACTAGTAAAACTAAAGATAAATTTAGCAAGTATTATTTTAATTTGTCAGAGCCAATTTTGATATATTTTTCGAAATGAAAGTTCGAAAAATATATTTTAGAAATAATTTAATTTTAATATTTCTGCTGTAACGGCTCGCTTTTAATTTTGGGTTACGCTATGAAAAACACGCGATAGTTATCATTAAAAAGCCGTTAACAGAATCTCTAGCAGCTGAATGTTGATGACACAGCACATTTGCCGGCTATGACTACAGTGAGAAGTGGGGGTGGTTCTTGTCATCAAAACTGCTTAGAGCCTCGTAGTGCTGCAGGGCGGTACCCTTATATCAACCCTTAAGTAAAGCGACAAATATAAATAAATAATTACGGAAACGAAAAATTTTAACGAACGGAATAAAAGAATATCACATCTTTGGTCTACACTTTGTTTATCACAGATCACAGTTCACTTTTGCACCTTAATGCCATTGCATTAGTAAATATTCCCACCCCGTGCTGTCTGTATATGTTATTGCACGCCCAGCGTCATATGTCTTCATCACCCAAAACTTAGGTTGATTGTTTAGCACATTTTGTCACTAATCTTTACAACATAATATGGAAAATAAATAATAAAAAAAAATATGTGGATTTATACTGGACACTGAATATAATTTATTAATTGTATCATAATAATTGAAACATAGAAATCTATACGTAATACTAAGACGTACTGTAACTTAAATAAACACTGAAATTGCTTTGTATAGATACTCAGAATTAATTTATATATGTATGTACGAAATGTATAAATATCAAATATTAATGAATCAATCAAAATTAGATAAAAGAAATGTTTTAATTATTTAAAAATAAATATAATTAATAATTTAATTAATAAGAAAAAGATATCATGTTTAAACACTTATATCAGCTGCTTTGAATCCAAAACCATGGCTTTGACGTTCGCAGATTAATACCGTTTATAATTGTACAGAAATATTGTACATAAAAAAAAAAATCTTAAAACTAACAGAACTATATCCAGAAGGGATTCATCATTTAATTATAATTATTAATGAATTACACAATTCCACATTCTTAACACTACAAACAATAAATCATTTCTTTTATGATTTTTTTCTTATGATTTTATATTGATTTTCAATATTTTTGCACTAAGTTCACTGAGTAGTAGTACCCTGACTAGGTAGCGCGCATTTTCAATTTAACCGCGCGATGTAGATCGGATGATTTTATCTTCCTCTCTCTCAAGCTGTTCCACGAATTAACCGGTTGTTTGGTAAATGGTACCAAATGTTTCGCAACGGCAGTTAAAGTTTAATTTAATTAATTAAATTATTTTTTCCTTTAATATAATGGCGGAAAAGTCGCGGAAGCTTTCCTCGAATTCGTGACCGCGCGATTTATCCGCTTCGAGTTTTTTCTTATTATTTTTTATTTTTTTTAATTACAACGTTTTGCTGATTACGGGTGGTTTGTAAAACTTTACCACGGCTTTATATAAAAACAAAAAATGAAAATTTGTAAATTTAAGAACCGTAAAAGCTTTGAAAAATGTTATAGTTTACATTTTTCCGCCAATAAAAAGATGTAAAATCCTATGATTTTAATATGTTCCGAAGATTGTAAGAGAATTCAATCCCAGTTTCGAACTGATGAGCTTATGATTATGAAAAAATCAATCTTTTCTTCAGGCCGCGGCGACTGGACTGATTATACCACAATTTACATTCTATATATACAGAATGTGCTGTGCGTTAAGTACTGTACTTAACGCACAGCACATTCTGTATATATAGAATGTAAATTATGGTATAATCAGTCCAGTCGCCTGATGGCCTGATGAGAAGATTGATTTTTTCATAATCATAAGCTCATCAGTTCGAAACTGGATTGAATTCTCTTACAATCTTCGGAACATATTAAAATCATATAATTAAATAAATAGAATTCGGTCGGTTTCGTTGAATTACTGTTCGTAAATACTAATATACTTCTAGTGTTAATAAAAACACATTTAAAAAGGTCTAATCACTTGTAGCATATTAGAAATTACATGAATTAACCTTCACACTGTGTATAGCTTACTATCAGGTTGTCTGTGTATAGGAGTCAATTTGACCCCATAGATATCTTTATGTATTTCATAGGGAAAATAAATAAAAATTCTTTATTTTCTTCAAATATAATTACATACATTCAAGATTCAAAACATATAAAAAAAAATTAACAGTTGAATTCGTTGAAAGCCACATTTTAATTAGTCAAATTTATGTTTGAATCAGATGCGTAATCTGATGCCACTTCCTCTTCATCCGAAGCCGTTTCTCGTTTTTTTATGCATTCTATCCATTTGATTTTGGTGTGGTTGGGACAAAATGGCTCATTACAAAAATGACATCTTATTCTAGTTTTCCTATCAGATGATTTATGGCTCAAGTAACATCTTCGTCGTTTGCTAACTGTCTTAACCGTTACATCTTCGCCTGATTCCCGCCTTATTGGTAATGCTTTATAACCTATTAATTCGATTCCTGTCCTTATTTTTATTTAACTTTCGAGTGTTATAGAGCCGCTCCAACACGTTGGACTGCACCAGTTGCATAGCGAATTCTTTTAGAAATGATTTTCTTTCGGATGCTTCCCGAGTTTCATACAAAGAAGCGGTTGGCACTTTTATACAAAACGTAAAGGCTGCAACATCAGGAAGGTCAGCAAGGTTAAATATAACACCATCGGCCATCGTTGAGTTTACCTTTTGCATGTACAGGTTCTCACTAATTTATAGAAGGTGTCTAGCCCACCTTTTGTTGCGTTATAATCCAAAATTTAATTAGTTAAGCCAGTATTCCATGAGAAAAATTGACTGATAGTCAAAAAAAACGAAAAGAGAAAAATAATCTCATGCCCCATATAAGAGACAAAGGCAATGATTTTTATTTTGTAGAAAAACAATTTTGCTGTAAAATAAAAAAATAAAATAAAAAACGTTGTCCTTGTCTCTTATAAGGGCATCGGATTGTGTTTCTCTTTTCGTTTTTTTTGACTGTCAGTCAATTTTTCTCATGCAATACAGGCTTTATATTAGACTCACGGTCTACTCCGTTATTGTTGTATAAAGTTGATAATAGCAAAACGTTTTTATTTGGTTTAGGAATAAAACGCACAAGTGTTTGCTTGATATCAAAACAGAATCTTGAAGGTTTAGTTCTCGTGTTTTTAATTCTACCTTACTACTAAACTCTTTGGGAAGATCGGTTTTATTTCATCTAATTGTACCAATTAGTGTATTTTTTTCTGCAAAAGTTAATCGGCTAAAGAATAACTAGTGAAAAAGTTGTCCATGGTAATTATTATTTCTTATGCTCCCTTAGCTGCCTACCAACATATACTTCTGCGTTCAATGGGTAAGAATTCTTTGCGTCGCATAGCCAGAATATTTTAATTGTAATATTTTAATTCTAAACTTCTCTGGCTTCGAAGGTACCAATATACTGTCGAAAAGAATATTTCCCTCGACCTAGAGCCAATTGTTGATCAATGATTAAATTTCATGGTGGTTTATGACGTCCTCGAATGTTTGCCAAGGGCATATTCCATATATATTGGAATGCTGCCAATCTATCGATTTTTAGCCGCTCCTTTCTTAGACAGCTATAGAAGCTGAGGGGTTTGATACATTTCTGTTTAAACCGTCAATCCTTCTCTTTCTCGCAGTTGGAGAAAGTTTCGTGTTTTGGTTACAATCGGAGGTTTTAAGCTTCACTTTCCGATAGTTTTTTTATTTTGGGCATAGTACCACATACCAGCGTGTGTTTCTTTATTCTTACCAGTCGCATTTTCAACATTTTCTTATTCATTTCCTCGATTGTCAGAGACAAGTTGAAAATGTTAATCGTTATTAAAATTTATCGGTTCAATATGCTCATCATAGTTACAAATGTTTATCGGCATCGCCATCGTAGTTACAAATGTTTATCGGCGCAGCTTGTTCACGCTCATCGCCATCGGAAACTCATCAGTAGAAACTCTATCGAAAAGTCCAAGGGGCTCTTGGCTGCTCTGTCTTTTTCGCACTATAGTAACAATATCTACAACAAGGATAAGCTGTACCTTGAATTACAAACAAAAACTAAATCAGAAATATCGTTCAACGATCATTCGAAATATCGGTAACGGTAAAATAATACAAAAGTAAAATGAGGAAAAATATCAGGAAATAGGTATGTACATACATGCCACAGACGAGTAGTGTCGAAAACTAGTATTTGTGGCACAGTTTATGTTACGTTCTGACACGAGTTCTTGACAGTATTTTAAAACCTTTGTTTTCGACATTTTTTGACAGGACTTGTTGACAGCGAAAAAAACGGAAAAATTTACAATTTTTGCTTCATTAACGTTCAGAACTGTTTCAACCAGTTAGAAAAGTTTCTAAATTAAACGGTATATTTCAATAATGTACTCACGAAACAATAAGAATATTTTATTTCCTCTTTTTTCCAATATCACACCCACAGTTTTTCACACTTTCCGAAAGTTTTTGACAATTGTTGACATTTTTCGACAGTTTTTGGTCATAAATTAAGGTTCTTCACCCATTTTGGACAAAATTTTCGAAAACTCAGATTTTTTAGCGTTTTTATGTATAAAACATACACAAAAAGTGAATAACAAAGCAGTTTCTCTCTCAGTCTCACTTACTGATTAGCAGAAAAAATGCAAAACACATCACACACACACATGCAATACATTCATACATATAAAAAGTAAATAATTTTTTGATTTATATAGAAAATAGTGCATGGAAGTAATTTGGGGTCATTTTGACCCCAGTACACAGAAATGTGCTTGGTTTATTGCAGACTGTGGTAATTACAAAATTTACAAGTAATTTGGGCATCATTTTCATTGTATTGCATGTATGAGATATTAGTTGAGGCTTTGTTATAGGGCATGGGCCATTTAAATAATAAGAAACGTATTTTTTTAAATTTTAAAATCGAGTGGGGTCAATTTGACCCCAATACACAGAGAGAAGGTTTAACATTCAACAAAAAATTAATAATGTAAAATCCCGTTTGATTATAATTTATCCCGACAAATTACACTTAATTTATGCAAGTAAAATTACTTATATTAACTTTTAAGATAATTTAAATTGTAAATTATTCTGTATTTTTTTTTTCACTTGCTTGGATCTTATTAGATCGATGCACAAATTGGAATGACAATATCAAATTGAATAATGCTTATCGTTTGGTGGTCCATATTCGCAACAGTAAAATTGCAAAACAAATACTATAATAAGAGGGGAAGTAAAAAAAATAATAATATCCGACGACTATCCATACACAATTCCTATACAAAACAATCACAGTCGATCTATTCATTGATCAGTAATAATACTCAGTGTCGTATCATAATCAGACAATTTTGCCTTGTAACAATGCAGATGTTACACTGCAACTAATATTTACTTAATACCAATATAAGAAAGCAGAAAGTAGACAACTTTTATATAAACATTTTATAATATTTTTCTTTTTTTCATTCAAAAACTTGCTGCTTAAAACACCATTTTTACTATGGATTCCTATGGAAATCAGTGAAAAGTTACACCACTAAAAAAGCTTCTAAAAAATACATCATCATGATTATGGCTCTATACTCTAGAAGGCTCTGGTTATACACGCTACTTGTTCTACGATACAATAGTTCTATAATATTTATAAATAATTAGCAACATAAAAGATACCAAACTTGTACGGATCAACAAAACTAATAACTGAAACGTTCACAATCTAATTGAAACATTTGGGTTTTCATTGCAATACGATTTTTGCAAAGCATCCTTTTCTTATAAAATTTAAATTCAATAATTATCATCGAAAGCATAGGTTACTGCACTGTCATAGAAAAAATTACAAGGTTGATACGTTTACTGTGAAACATTTAAATTAAGGAAAAATCTGAAAAATTGTTTTGCGAGTACTATGTTTTGTAAAATGCAGTTTGTGGATTATACAAACGTAATTTGTACTATTAGAGCAAACTACATTTTTGCATATTTTATAATAATTCAAAGTCAGTGTTGTACGCGGTAGTTTTGACTTATATATACGAGTAAAGACAACTCTCGTACTCTCGTAGGATAAGATAATTTTTTAAGGATAAAATAACGACCCTTTGAAATTAGTTTATGAGATGGTGGGAATTATCCCCGCCAACAGAATTGAATGCAAGAACCAACACGTACATGAATAAAATTAAGAATAATTTCGTGCTATAGCCCCGTGAAGGCTAATATTCTATATTGCATGAGTTCTTCGCGGATGCGGGTTTGAACATTATTACAAATACACACAAATACATAGACATAATTTTTTTTCTCCTATTAACTCTATTTAATTCTAATCCCCCCCCCCCCCTCCCAGAAAAAAAAATAATAAAAACTGTACAATTTAAATATCTGCTTTTTGTCTGTACGTGGTTAAACGCGCAATGATTGGGCTAGATTTTGATTAAGTGAGAAATGACATTTTTTGTGACATTGTACTAAAATTTTCTAAAATGGGTACTAAAAAGCTATTATATTGAAAGACTTTGACAAATTAATCATTTTTATTAATGAAACCCCTTATCACTGAAAATTAAAATTTTCTAGGGAACTTCTATTGAACTAATAAAAAATGTCACAAAAAATTGTCATTTCATCAGAAGCCCCTTTTTCAAGGGGCTACTCTTGTATACCGTAGTACACTTACAGTTTAATATCTGCTTAATAGATGTTGGGCTTGTCCTACTTTTATTGCGAATTGAAACTTGAACCTGGGCCTGGAAATGTTGTAATCATAAACTAAAAATCAATTTAGAGATAACTAGTTTTTAGTTTCGATATTTTGGTTCCACTTAAACTATTCCAATTAAAGTTGTCTCCTGTTTACGTAGTCCTACGTTAAAAGGTTGTGTCTTGAATACTAGCTCGTCGGTTTTTTTTATTGCTATTTTCCTGTGTGAAATTGTTGAACCACCAATTGCTTATAGATTTATTTTGACGATTGGTGTGTTGCTTTCATTAATACGTCGTATAGGTTATATTTCGGCTTAGGTATAGCATTTCAACACAAATGAATTTCAGCGCCAATTTTTCAACAGCAGACTTTTTTTCAACTAAATACGCATGTTTTTTTAAATTAGAATTTTTATGAACTAAAAATATAACTTAAAAAAACGCTTTTTTGCCAAATTGTTTGTTTTCCAAACTACAAAATTAGTACCAAAATTAGTATCAAATATGAATAAATTTGAGTCATCTTGTAAACATTTTTTGTAACTATTGTATGAAAATTAGTACCATAATTATAATACAATGTTTTTTATTTTAGTTAAATTTTAGGGGAAAACATGAAATCTCCATTTTCCTGATATTTATTTTGTTTTATTTTCCAGGAAAAATAATCAAATGGGCATTTTCCAAAATAAGCGATTAAACTGGATTCTTATAAAATGACATTTTTTAGAAGCGGAGAAAGAAGATTCTACTTCTTTATTTATATTTCTATGAAAAATCAAAAAAATCGTACGTCAAAATTTCCAAAATTAGTCCTAATATTATAAAATAGATGGCACTAATTAGCAAAGATTAAAACTTTACTAAACCAAAGAAACAAACCAAATTCGATAACTGTATCAGAGATTTGAACCATTTTAGTGCTAGCAAATACAGTAGAACCCGTTTATACCAAACATAAATAAAAGGAATATAGCAAGATACATTAAGAATATAACTGGCGCTTAAAATAATCAGCGGTAAAAAATGTAAAATCGTTGATCGTCGCATGACTTATACTACCATACATTTAAATTGTACAATATACCTAAATTTGAATTTGTGTGTATGTAGGTTTATGCATATAGAAACAAGAATGAAGAACATAGCCAGTAAATGGATAAAGAAAAATGAAAAAAAAAATACTTTATTGAAATGCCTTAGAAAAGAATAGAATCAAAACCAACAATCCATCCAATTTATTTTTTATTTTTTATTTAATACGTCCACGTGCGCACACAAAGTGTTGTAGTTTTAATTATGTTCCTATCCTTGTTGTACATTATTGTGAAGGAAAACAAAGGAGATTCTTTCGTTTTTATACTATACAAGTATAGTAAACAAAACTTTATTAATGAACGAAACAATAAAAAACGCAACCATATGCGTAAGTTTCACTAGTATGTGTATATATTAAGAAACGAACGATCGTTTCCATACCATACCATTCGCTTATAGATTTTTTTATTTTTGTTTTATTTTGAGAATTTTGTCAGTGTATCCTATTCTTATTTTTTGAATTATATTTTATTTGTGTGTGTACGCATTTAAAAATGCACATTATTTTAAAAAACCCAAATCTCTAAAATAAAGAAGGGAATAAAGATTTTTATTTTCCTACGCCACTAAAGCAAAATCATATGGAATTTTAAAATTCATGATTTTGTGTTGTCTTTATTTTCAATTTAAATGAAAATTTTTATTTATGAATATAAATAATTTGAAATTAAATACATATATTGAATACAATTTTAATTGAAATTAATAAAATTTTAACTCACAATTTTGCATTTTAGTAAATTGATTTTTATTCTCAAACATGGTCAGGCTTCGTGTTTCTTTAAAATTTCATTTCGTACATAGATTACTATGTATACGATTAGTTTTATTACTTTACGCAAATGAACATAAATTGTTTAAAGGAGCACGAAGCATGATGATGTTTTGAGAACAAAATAACTTTATAAAAATGTAAAATTTTAAATAATTATTAATTTCAATCAAAGTTGTTCGCTGATGAAGGGCAGAAGCAGTGAATTTCGTTGATGAAGGGCAGAAGCAGTGAATTAAATTAAGATACAATTAAAAATATTATGTCGGAGTTTTTTTTTGTTGGTACATATTAAGACCATAATATAGTTTGTATCGAAGCTTTTAGTTGAAAAAGCTATTGTGATTTTTTTTTGTTGTTCGATAAAGTGAGAAGAAGTATTGAGAATCTAATTTTTTCTGTAATGAACAAATTCAAAGAGGTGTTTGACTGACTGACTGGTTGTACCTGATTGGCTGATAAACTATCGAAAATAGATCTACAGTTGAATTTATCAGTAATAAATAAGTTCAAAGACACGCTGATTCACTGGTAAACGATCGAAAGTAGATCTACAATTCAATTTATGTAATGAATAAATTCAAAGAGATGACTGACTTGTTGATTGTGACTGAATGGCTCGTAAACTATTGGAAATGAACCTACCGTTGAATTTATCAGTAATGAATTAATTCAAAGAAATGATTGACTGGCCCGTTATGAACGATTGGCTGGTAAACGATCTGAAGTAGATCTACAGTTGAGTTTATCAGTAATAATAAATTTAAAGAGATGACTGACTGATAAACGATCGAAAGTGGATCTACAATTCAATTGTATCTTTATCTGTAATGAATAAATTCAAAGAGATGACTCGGTGGTTCTGCTTGTTTGACTGGTAATGATCGAAAGCAAATCTGCAATTGAATTTATCAGTAATAAGTAAATCCAAAGAGGCGCTGATGGACTGATAAACGATCGAAAGTGGATCTACAAATGAAAATATGTAATGAATAAATTCAAAAAAATGACTGACTTGCTGATTGTGACTGAATGACTCGTAAACTATTGGAAGTGAACCTACTGTTGAATTTATCAGTAATGAATAAATTCAAAGAGATGACTGACATGCTCGTTTTGACTGGCTGACTGTTAAACGATCGGACTTATAACGTTCTTATTTAATATATTATAATTATTATTTATTTATTTATAAAATACAAACGTTTATTTTATTAGAACTTAATTATTTAAAGTAAAGTAAATACATTTCTTCTAAATACGCTCTCACGCCATTAATTATTTTTTAATAAAAACCAATTCGGTCGAAAAATTAAATTGAACTGGCTATATATTTTTTAAATATAATAGCATATACGTGTGTGTGTCGTCGTTGTACAAATTCACGACGATACCAAAAAGGGGAAATCTAAATATAATATAAATACCTATAATAAAATAAAAATCTTTTTCGCATTAATTTAGTAAACAAAGCTATAATAAGGGTTCGCACACGGTTGTGCAAAATGATTATAAACATGAAACATAGATTCCTCTCATTCAAACAAAAAAATTAAAATTCACAATATGAGTTGTGATTCTCGGTAGCGCGGTTCATATAATATTTAAATTCGAAATTATAAATTTATAATTGAATTTAAATTGATTGAATCGAAGTCGCTACAGGACTCCCCTCCAAGTTGATATTCAATTGAAAAGAGAATATTAAATGACAAAGTTAACTGCTTTGAAATCTTGGGACAAAAAATTTTGTTCCACTGAACTAACAATTCCGAAAGCAGGCTTTAATCTATCGATCGAGATATTATGATTTTTATCCTTGATCGAAATAATGAAATGTTTCCGAAGACGTCTGATAACTCTAAACGGCCCTTCGTACGGAGGAGAAAGTCTAACTCGAACCTTATCTGTCCTTATGAAAACAAAATCACAGTTGTCCAATGTTTTTGGTACAAATATGCCCTCTTGTTTCGCTTTACGCGTAGGAGACGGTATAAGATTCTTCATTGCATTCCGCAGTTGGTCGATGATCGTATTGTCAGGCAAGGGTGAAGGAGGATTATCGATAAAGAATTCACCAGGTAGCTTAATGGATTGACCATAAACCATCTCAGCTGGTGAGCACTTAAGCTCTTCCTTCACTGTGGCTCGAATACCTAATAAAATAATGGGTATTTCGGAGCTCCAATTAACAGTATTGCCTCTGGCCATAAGAGCAGCTTTAAGGACTACTTCGTTAATAAAACGCTGGAAGGTTTGAGCGGCATTACGCGCAACCCAAAAGGCATGCGTGTGAATTCATACAACCGCAACTGGAATTAAGTGATACGCCCTAACTAAATCAATCTTGGAGAAAATTTTACAACCATGTAAGTGCATTGAGAAATTTTGTATATGAGATATCGGATATCTATCTGGTATTGTTACAGAATTTAATTGCCGATAATCTCCACATGGCCTCCAATCGAGATCTTTTTTTCTCACCATATGTAATGGGCATGATACTGAGGAAAACGATGGACGACAAATCCCCAAATCCACCATCTGTTGGAATTCTGTAAATGCGGCTTTGTGCCTGTCAGGATCTAATCTACGTGGTCTGGCCGTTGGCAAGTGACCATTTGTCACTATGTGATGAACTACCGAATGACAGACTGGCAAATTAAAATTAGGTAACGCTGTAAGACTAGGATATTTATTTAAAAGCGTACCGTAACCATTATCTATTGAAAAATGCACAGGTGTAGGGGTTTCGAAACTCCTCACTGCAGCATCAACAGATAATTTTGTTGTTGCATCTACTAATCGTCTTCCTTTGAGGTCGACTAGTAGATCGAACTTTGACAAAAAGTCAGCACCAATAATAGGACGACTCACGGATGCTATAATAAATGCATGCGTGAAGTCTCTTTTAAGTCCTAAATTTACCTTGAGCAACTTCGTACCATACGTACGAATGGTTGACCCATTGGCGGCTGGTAATGTTAGATCCTGAGAATAGCTATTTATATTTATGTTATAAAATTTGACAGGTATAACTGAAATGTCAGCTCCCGTATCAATTAGAAAAATTAGTTTGTTATTATTATCATTTATAAAGAGCCGGGACGTACGCGAATTCATTAATGTCCCGGACTCAACTTTGTTTACTGGTTCACATTTTTTGATTGATTGTCTTTGGTGGCCTTTCTTTCGATCTGGTCCACATTGTTTATCGAAAATATCTAAAGTGCCGATTATTTCTTTTAATTTGTTTAAAATTTGTACATTATTTGAACCTGGGAAAAATTGTTTTATTGGTTGCCACCGTATAAGCGAAGATTTCGATGGTAAATCGAAATTCAACCTGTTCCTCAAAAAATTATATGATTTCGGGGACCGGTAATAAATATTTTGCGCAAGTATTTTAAATGTTTCGGGCCACTCCTGCGTTTTCTCTTTTTCTAAAAGTAGCAACCGACAAAAGTTTTTGGAGTGATCACTTTTATTTGCTTTGGTAATTAAATCACTTAAACATGATTTGGGTTGATTTTTCAAATCGATCAGTTTTTTATTTGCAATTCGATTTCTGTGCTCTAAATTTTTAATTTTTCTTGATATGTTTTGAAGTTGATTAGTTGACTCAGTATTTAAATTAACTACCCCTTTGCTAACCATGCATTCGTTTTGTAATAAGGGGCTTTTATTTAAGTTAGTCGACGTTTCCGATAAAAGTTTCTGTTTTGAATTTGTAGGCTGGGGTAAACATAATTTTGGTACAGCTGTCCGTTTAAGCTTGCGTTTAAGAATACAGCTTGCCTCAAAATGGTTTGAACAAATAAATATTCTCTTTTTACTGAATGGTAATATGCCACAATTTTTTAGCCAAAGTTCGTGGTGCGAATAATGCTTTCAATATTTAAAAAGACGAGCAGCATCTTGTGTAAAAAATAAATTCGGTAAAATCTAATAACGAAAATCAGATTGACGACAGCGAAATAAAAACACAATATTCCTCTATTGTAAATATGTACATATACGGCTCAATAATCCAAAATTCAATAAATAGTAAAAATTTGGTATGCAACTACGAACTACGAACTTAAAATGCATACAGATGTATTATGTATTTATGTATATGCAATATTATGTAATTGAATTCAAAATATTTTTTTTTGCACCTGTACTGCTAAATGTACCCTATTTGGTTATATAATTGTAATTTGTTTAAAATACGTATATTTCGTCAAACTGGCTAGGTATATTAAAAAAAAACCAAAACAACAAAAACACATTGAAAATTTCCTTAATGTTTTTTTTGTTATATACATATACATATGTATCTACAACCAGAACCGACTGTAAAAATATAGAAACGAAGTAAATAAATAGGGATATCTTCAATTTTATTATTTACATGATTTGGATTTGAAAACATTTGAATCCAATTCATTTTATAAAACAAAAACGGTTTTGTTTGCTACTCGTACATTAAAAACTAAAATAAAAAATTTTCTTTTACTCCTTTCTAGCTGCTTTTATTTAGTGTCTCGTTTTCGTGTGTAAGTTGAAACAAAAGTAATTTCTATAAGTATACTAGTATGTGTTCAATATCAACACAATTTTACAATCGTTTATGTATTGTATTTTTTATGTTGTTAACTTGGACGTCACTCGTCCGTATATAATAGCGACGATCATCGTAGTTCCAAAAATTGGAATATGTTGTGTGTCGCTACAAAAAAATTACCATTCAAGAAATACACCACTTGAATTATCTTATATATTCCTTTTATTTATGTACCAAACCATGTATATAACGAACAAACGCATATAATGATCATATATTTTTGTCCCTTGAATTTGCATGAACACTTTTTTTTCTTATACACTACAAATAACGAACTACGTTTATAAGCGTATAGCGAACACGAAAAATGTCCGAAAGAGTTTAATTTCATACCCCAGTTGTATGATTGAGTGCTCCAAAAGCGCTAATTTAGTGGTCAAATTGAGTGCTCGAGAACACCTCACAATAAAACAATTGTAGTGTTTTTTTATTCGCTTCGGATAGCTGCTATCGAGAGCCGTCATATGAAACGTGGCTCCGGATAGCGCTCCGTATAAATAGGTAGAGCCAAATATTTTTTATATCAAGTTCATGCTAAACAATTGAATTAAAAATGATAGTTTGATGTTAAATAAGTTTAGTGTACCAATAAATAGCGCGTCAAATGTAAATTTAGGCGTATAAAAATGACGGCTCTCGATAGCAGCTATCCGGAGCGAATAAAAAAACGCACTTTACAAATGAAACAAGGAAAAAACAAACAGATTGATTTAGTATTGCTATTTTTCACCAGGGGCATGCGTGATTTTTTATACAGTGATCAAATTGAGTGCTCGAAAAGCGCTAAGTTAGCGATCAAACTGAGCAGTTATAATTACACAAACACATGTGAAATACCGAACATTTTTTTATACTTTTATACGTCTGTTTCATGGGTTTTGTATGCCTTCTCACACAAAAATCTTCGGTCGCTCAGTCAAAGTACAACTGGGTACAAAACCCTACGGTTAAACCGAATGTCGATTCGGTTATACCATTTTTTTTGTTTCACTTTACACATAAAACTACTAGAGGTTTATACATACGAGTACATATACATAAATTTGTATAATACCTTTAAACATTTTCCTTATTTTTTAGGCGATTCCCCATTACTTCCGTCAGTTGAAGTAAATTAATACAATAGGAATATACAGCGATAATAAAGAAAATTTTCTTATTTTTTGTTACATTTTAAAAAGATTGGCGGTAAATTTGGTGTTAAAAATTATTATAATTTTCTAATTAATAGATTTTGTTATAAATAATTAACAAATTTTAGGTTATGTATCGAAAACGATATTCTATATCGGTGGAAATAAAATTGAAAATTTTGAAAACGGTCGACAAAAAGCAATTTACCTAGTAACAAATTGCAAGCAAATTTAATTACGCGAAGAGTACTTTCACTGAAATAGTAAAAAAACGGGAAAAGTATGAGAATTTGAGTGTAAATTTTAAAACATCAAAAATTTCGCGATGGAAAATTTCCAACAAAGGAGGCTGCATTAATTATTTGGATAAAACAAATGTGAGTAGCAAAAGTTCCTCTAAGTGGAATTCTCGTAAAAGAAAAGGCAGCGCAATTTGCAGAGAAATTGAATATTGAGTTTAAACCAAGCAACGGTTGGCTCGACCGCTTTAAGAAGCGAAACGACCTTGTATTGGATACTTCCTAATAAAACCTAATAAAGTTTAGAAATAATGATTGCGCTGGGCTGGAAATTATGCAAGGACCGGATCTCGGTTTTAGTTGGAATGAATTGTTACGACTTATGTACAAGTATAAGTTTTTTATAATTAATAAATGTTTTAATTTTATTTTTGAATAAACCGTTTTTATTTTGTTTTTGGTTAATCTTTCTTATAACGAACATGATTCATTATAACCGAATATTTGATTAAAACGAACAGCCGGCTATAGTGAACAAAAAATGATGTCCCTGGAGTGTTCGCTATAAGCGAATTCTACTGTACTCAAAGCTTTTTGCTGTATGACATTTGGCGTCTTTGACGTTAAAATGCGCTACTTGTTCCTTGTATTTGACATCAAAAAGTAATAATACATATACAAACCAAATATCTACACAACCATACAAAAACAATTTTTCCCTCTGTAAATCTTACAACGAGATTTTCGGTCGAGACCAAGACCTATGGTGACTATGAATTTATTCTAATTTAGTTGCCAATGCTACCTGCGTCTGCGTTTCACAAATGTAATATATTTCATTATTTTGTAGACAACTCCATCCAAGAGTGTTCTGCTGGTTGTGCAAAAAAAGGTTATGCACAACGCATAGGAACATTTTTTGCTTCTCTCCCTGAAAAATAAAAATAATATTGACCACCGGTGGTAAATTACTACTTGTATGGTATTTCCATTCGGATGGAATTATCTTCATTACCCAAAAGGAAAATTACAAAACAATTTAAACTAAACTACATACCTTCACTTTCATCCATATTGCTTAAGTTCGCTGTTTGTGCTCGGATAATTCGCTCTTGGTGTCTAAAAGTCAGGAATGGTATCAACAACCAACTTTGGATGACTAAACTTACCTTACATGCTTAAATTTTCTTTTACGGATTTAAACAAACTTACCCAAGCCCTATCTGTTAGGTTAATCTAATTTGCTTACAATTTACTCACGCTTTTTATGCTACTCGCACTTTATTTTATGTGTAGCTGTAAACAAAAACATTTACTACAAACATAGGTACTTAAAAATAAATAATAAAATGTAGTGTTTTTGTTACCAGCCTAACGATTATTATTATTATTATTAAAGGACGTTAGTTTTATTTTAGTGCGGACGTGTATTAAAAATGTGTACAAATTTTAAATACAAAAAAACATTTGTAATATGCTTTTTATGTATTAATATTAAACTTAGTTTTCATTATTATTCGCTGGCGAACGAAGCGAATGCAAAAATGTTGGAAAATTGAAAATCATGAAATGATAAAAGTTTTCAATCACGCGATTTTTGTTTTGCTTTTTACGTTTTTATTACGTTCCATGTTTGATGGATAATAAAAATGCAAAATATTTATGTTAGGGATATAAAAAAAAAATTATAGAAATTTATTTTAGATTGCTAAATGGCTCTCATATTAATACTGTAATCAATGTTATCACTATTATTAATGTTACATAAAAAATGTCCCTGTCTATTAAATCAAAATACAAGAAGGAAGAGTGTTTGCATGCTGTTTTTAAGACATTGTTGTTTGTGGTCAGTACTAGGAAGTGGATGTGATCCCGCACAAGCAATTTAATTTCCGTTTGTATTATATGTAAATAAAAAAGTTTCCATTTAAAAAATATTAAATTCTCCAACCTGAAAGCGTCAAGTCTCAAGTTTTCTTTTATTTTTATCATCTCAGAGCTTATTGAAAATAGAATTGTAAACATTTATTGGATTATAGCTTATCTCTATTTTTGTCTTCGACCTAAATTTTCAACAATAGACATCGATGGTAAATCCGAAAGAAGTATTTGTGGATTTATTTTAACCTATATTGTGCCGATACTTGTACATGTTGATGGTAAGTAGGCTATCGCCTACACCCCCTCCCCCCCATTTATGTATTTTTCTATAGAAGAATTTTTGGTTTTGTTTTAAATTGTTTTTCTTTTAGCTTTTATTACAAAAACTGAGAAAGGAGGATTTCAAAAGAAAATTACGTTAATGTTAGCCACATTTAACAAACAAAATAAAATGGGCCTAAGATTAACTAACCACCCTGTGAATTTTGAAATTTTTATTTTTTCTGGCTGTTTTTTCAACATCAGAATGAAAAATTAATTAGTTTCATGTACGAGGACCTAAAGTTTCATTTTCTTAAGATTAAAGTGACGTCCCACTACCGAATTTACAGAAAATAGTCGTTGTACTTTCGTATAACTCGCTAAAAATTGGTAAAAGTTCTTAATCGACGACAAGTTGGTTTCTTTACGGCAATAAATATTGTGTTTTGCAACAATAGGCAAAGAAAACTGCTGTGAAAAAAATATAAATGAAATGTACCGGTTACCGTTGCATTTGTAATACATAACACTCAAAGATTACTTTATAAACCCAAACTTCGACCAATTACACATAATATTTATTAAATTGATCACTGGATTTTGCAAGTAAATTGCAATTTACTTAAAACACTTTTCACTGATTACATTTTATTTCAGTTAATCATTTATCAACCTGGGCTAAATTAAACCGCCCTCCATGTATCAACTTCGTGCGTATCTTCTTTTTTAAACATCGCCCCAATCACCTTTAATAATAACTCAAAGTCTACTTGAGATATATGGCAACAATTTTTTGTCCAATAGCCAACCGAACGTTATCCGGTTCCTTCTTAATATAAAATAAATTTGGTCGAACACATAAAAATTTGCGGCGAATACCAGACCAAGGTAATCAGATTTTTTTTGTGTGACGTTCGTTAATATTTTAAATAAATATTAATAAAAATTAGTGAATGTTTGTTTAATCGATTAAATTATACAATAAATATTCAATATAATTTGTGCAAAATTTGATTTTTTTTTTAATTCTCTGCGACGTAGCGTGTAACGCAACAACGGTGATTAAAAGAAACCGACAATGGACCAATGATGTCGTATGTCTAGAAATTTTCGATTTTTAACAATCTGTACAATTTTGAGTCATCAGTTTACAGTCTTTAAGACTAAATAACCTTTTTGTTTAAAAGTTTAACAGAAGCTTTAGTATCTGGAAGAGATAATTTATGAAGAGCCAAAACCTATTCAGCGGAATTCTTCGAGGAATAATTCGAAATATCCCAAAATAATAATTTATTAAGTGAAACCAGAAGGTTAGGTTAGGTTAGGTTAGAGCTGCTGCCAAAACGCACACTTAGACCGATGACGGTCCGTTGTGATACCGAGGGATCCTACTCCTCTTCCACCTTCACTGGAACCAATTTGAGCTACTTATGTAGCGTAAGATATCTCGCACAATGCAGTTCTTGAGATCCATAAGGCCGTCCAAACTATAGTTGCCCAGATATTTGTGCCTCCTGTAAGCTAGCGCCGGGCATGAGCAGAGGAAGTGGCTCAGAGTCTCTTCCTCCTCCTCATACATGCAGCTTCTACAGAAGTCATTTGTCATTGACCCAAGCCTCCTCGCATGCTCCCCAATGAGGCAGTGTCCTGTGAGTACCCCTACGACCATACCTAAGTCAGGTCTGCGTAGGGATAGTAGCGTCTTGGAGCGCTCCAAGTCCAGTTTCGGCCAGACATGCCGCGCTCCATTGCATGTTATGGTGTTAGTCCACCTCTTCTGTGCCGAGGCTATCGCCTCATTACCAAGCGCCCTAAAAATCGCCGCTATGGGCCTTCCCAGATTTGCCTTTTCCGGTTTCCATTGGAGAGTAGTACCATGCCTTGCCAGTTCGTCCGCCCTGCAGTTCGCCCGTACGTCCGAGTGACCGGGGACCCAGGCTATCTGGATATTGAACTGCTTACTCATCTCGTTAAGAGATGAGCGGCACCTCTATGCCACCACGAATGTCAGAGAAACTGATTTCAACGACTTTATTGCCGCCTGACTGTCCACATATATTGTTATATCCCTTGTGGATATGACATTATGCCGCAACCATGTCAGCGCTTCCTCAATCGCTACCACCTCCGCCTGATACACACTGCAGTGATCAGGAAGACGAACGGATAAATTCACATTTAATTTGTCACAAAAGACTCCTACTCCGACTTTGCCGCCTAGCTTGGAGCCGTCAATGTAAAATTGTATACAACCAGTTTCTGCTATTGACCTGTTCCCCCATGATTCCCTTGAGGGGAGAAGAGTCCGGAAACCCATTTCAAAGCAAACAATCGGTGTTGTGTAGTCACTATTCACCACCTCTGCCTTTAGCGACCTGTCAATCGTCAAGTGGCCCTTCTGAAGACATTTCCACTCACCCACGGCAGAGAGTCGTACAGCCGTAGTTGCCGCTCTCTGCTTACCAAAGTTGTCGACAGGAAGAAGGTAGAACATAGCCTCCAGAGCACGTGTAGGGGTTGTCCTCAGTGCCCCGCTTATAAGCAAGCAGGCCGTTCTCTGCACCTTCTCTATCTTATTCTTATAAATTTTATTGTCTAGTGCTGGCCACCACACACTCACCCCGTACATCAGAATCGGTCTGACTACAGCGGTGAAAAGCCATTGTACCAGCTCTGGTTTTAGACCTCATCTCCTTCCGACGGCGTTCCTTCGTGAGTACAGAGCCATGGTAGACTTCTTTACCCTCTCCAAAATATTGGGCTTCCAATTTAGCCTACTGTCCAAGATTATGCCCAGAAATCTTGCCTTATCAGTAAAGGCCAGTGCCGTGCCATTTAAGGTAGGAGGGGCGACTACCGGAATTTTATATTTCTTGGTGAAGAGTACCAGCTCTGTTTTGGATGGATTTATACCCAGCCCACATTTGCTGGCCCACTTTATAATGATTACGAGCGTGTGTTGCATGACTTCCTTAATCGTGCCTAGGTACTTCCTAGAGATCGCGATCGCTACGTCATCTGCATACGCTATCACCCCTATTCCGTCCCTCTCTGGTTCCAAAAGTAATCCATTGATAACTATGTTCCAGAGAAGAGGTGATAGGATACCACCTTGCGGAGTTCCTCTAACTACCCGCCTCCTAATGGTGGTTTCCCCCATATCCACATTAATAATCCTGCCTTCTAGAGACAGTCCTTTCCCGAACTACCTCCGTCCTGACGTTGTTAAAGGCGCCCTCTATATCGAGGAAGGCTACCATACAGTACTCTTTCGAGTGGATTGATTTCTCAATTGTTCGCACCAGGGAATGCAGAGCCGTGTCCACAGATCTCCCTTTTCAGTACGCATGTTGAGAAGTTACCCACTTACTGGGTTTTATTTTTGTACGTATGTACACGTCGATCAATCTTTCCGATGTTTCCAACAGAAAGGATGATAGAGTTATCGGTCTGAGGTCCTTTGGGTAGGTCTGTGAATTCTTTCCCGTTTTCGGGATGAAAATCACCCTAACCTCCGTCCATTTCCTAGGAATATAATTCAGTTTTAGACACCCCCTGAAGATCACCTCCAGCCATGGGAGAATGATCGACGAGTGTTTTTGCAGCTCTGCTGGGATGATACCGTCCGGGCCAGCCGATTTAAAGGGTTTAAAGCCGTTTAGTGCCCATAGGATCCGGTTCTTGCACACGATTTCCTCCGGGCACCCCGACGATACTTTTTCCCCCTCCCCGCCAAGCTCCGTCGACACATCCACTCTACCTGGGAAATGGGTATCCAAAAGAAGCGCCAGTGATTCCTCAGTAGACGTTGTCCACATCCCATCAGGTTTGATCAAGTAACTAGGGCTCGTTGGACTCTTAGATAAGATTTTCCTGAGGCTCGAAATCTCCGAAACACCTTCCATTTTTTCACAGAATAGTCTCCAAAACCTCCTCCGCGCCCTCCTTAATTCCTTTTTATACTTTATAAGGTGCTCCTTATAGGAGTCCCAGTCCTGAGCTTCCCTAGAGCCCTTTGCTCTATTGAATGCTTTCCTACACCCTAAACGTAGGATTCCCAGCTCCCTTGACCACCATACCGGTTTCTGCTTCCCTTTAGGTTTTCTCCTGGGGCACGCAGTGTCCAAGGACAAGTTACAGGCGCTTGTGATTTCCTCCACCAGTAAATCCAGCTCCTTCTCTGTGGCTGGTTGCCTCGGAGCATCGGTCGGTAAGAGTCCTACTAACACTTCCCCGTATTTGTTCCAGTTAGTCCTTCTAGGATTCCTGAAGGATTTCCGGGTAACAGGGTGAATGTCAATATTAAACGTCATGTACCGATGGTCCGAGAATGAGTGCTCCTTCGCAACCCGCCATTTTTTACCATATGTGTAACGAAGTCCGAAGCGAAGGTAACGTCCAGTACCTCCTGCTTGTTACTAATAATAAAAGTGGGCTCTTGCCCCAGATTACACACTGCAAGGTTAGTACCCAATAAGTAATCAAATAAGTACTCACCCCTTTCATTGATGTCGGTGCTACCCCAGATTGTATGGTGCGCATTTGCATCACAACCCAGTAATACTCCGATCTTTTCCCGTTCCGCTTCGTGTATCAGTTCCCCAAGGTTATCCGGCGGAACCTCCTTCTCTCGGTCTATGTAGGCTGAAACCAGCCATAGTAAGCAGCCTCCCATCTCCAGGCCGACTGCCGTACGTCTCCACTACTATATTGTGGAAGAAGAAAAATACTCAAGTTATTTTTAGCTAGAATGCAAGATCTGATCTTATCGGACTTAGAAGAGTATATAATTGTATATCCTTTTAAACCGAGGCCACATATCTTGGTTTTACTAATCCAGGGTTCCTGAACTAGGATTATGTCCTCATCCAATTTGGTCAGTCTGAAGATCAAGGCTGCCGAGGCAGCCTTAGAATGGTGAAGATTAATCTGAACCGTGCTCAGCATGCACCGATCAACTTACCTTCCATCATATTCCCTCCACGGCAGGGTTTAATCTCCCGGTCCCAGGGGGACATCATCACTCCTGACGCTCCCTTTCGGTGCTAGGTGCTGGGTCTTTATGCTACCCTCCTCCTCCATCAACTCGACCCGATCCTCCTCGTTCGAGTCCAAGGATAGGCGATTACCCATGGCCGTTAATCGCTCCATCACAGAGCTCCCAACGTCCTGTGTGCCACCACCCTCTTTCTGGACCCGAAACCGAAGTCAATTACCCCCTTAGTTTTAGCTAGAGGGGCTAGGGACTTCTTGTTCACCACTAAAATGGACAACCTAGATCCTCCCTTCGCCTCCTCTTGTTTCACGATCTTCCAATTATCCGTCGGAAGATCCACGTTACTTGCCCGAATTATACGCATAATTTCATCCGGACAGGATGGCTCTTAAGGATGTCACTGAACAGTCTTGCGTGCGTCCCAGCATCACCCTGGGCTCCCTGCATCGCTTAATCTCGCCAGCCTCTACTTCGTCTTGGGACCGCTGTCGTCTTTTTGACTCCGCCGGTACCCTCCCCGAATTGTTGCCTAGGAAGGTAGCCTTTGCCCATGCCAGAGATTCCCTTTGTTCCTGCGTTAGCAGCCCCTCAGGGGTGGCCGCCAGCCTATCCAAAATCCTCTGCGCCGCGCGTCGGTACCTGTACCGTCGCCTAGCCTCAGGGATAACTTTCGCACCAGCCTCCGACATAAGTGACAAGGCCGCGTTTACCGAAGGACCTACCTTGCCCTTTACGGTCCGAGCTCCCTTTTACTACGGCAGGCCCTCGGCTTTCGCTGGTACCTGGCACCACAGCCTTCAAAACCCTTCTTGTTTCTACGTCGGTAACTTTACCTTTAAGGTTTGAGTCACCAACCGTAATATCTATTGGCTTTTAGAGAGTGCCTGTCTCTCTTTCTTTTAAGTTGTCTTTATTCATATGTTCCCACGAGTTCCGGAGAGTTAAACGGTCCACCCTCGCAGAGATCCGTATACGAGGGTAAGGCTGATTAAAACTGGAGGTCGCCTGGTATCCAGAGTCCGCATATTAGAGATTAGTTTACCCACTAACCATTCATTCCTTGGCATATGCTGTTCCACCGTGACTTGGGGATTTGTGTAAGGTTTACTCCTTCAGCGCTGTACATTAGCCCAGGAAAATTCCTGGTTAGGAAAATTCCTGGTTACCAGTAGTCACCACGTGGAGGTCGTACATGCACTTGCGAGTCACTCCTGGTATGTAATATATATACATCCATCCGTGACCACCCACCCCCTACCTCCGCCTAACACGTGACCAGCACGGTGAACAGAAAGTGGGTGCTGTGATAGGTTGCAGAGCTGATGAAAATCATTCGACTTTGCCCCCCCCCCCCCCCCCCCCCCCACCACCACATTCGCCAAGACTACCAAGTGAAACCAGAAACTACCTAAAAGTTCTGAAAATACTTCATCATTGGTCTGTACATTTGCTATTGCGTCATAATCAATTTTTACCATGGAAATTTGATTGAAGCGGGCTGGAATGTGTGTAATCATTACTTTGAATTCAGGGGTGAGATCTTAAAATCAGAATCATGAAATCCGCGACCGGTCAAATTTTGACGGTAATCAATGGTTTACCGTGAAAGCGCTTACTGGTAAATTACCGTCAAAATTTGTTCGATTGGATAGTAGTTGACAGTAGATGTTTTTTCTCTTAATAAATTGTGACAGGTATTTTATTTCGGTCGAATCGCTTTTTAATTTGTGGAAATTTAAAATAAATTAAGTGATAACTTTATTGAATTAATTAAAAATATAAAACTAAAAATGGCAAAAGAAAATGCCAGTAAAGTAAATAGAAAAATTATATTTTAACTAAGTTTTTATTGAAAACATTTTTCGTAACAACATAACCTCAATTTGTTTACAATAGAAAAGCAAAACAATTAACAAACACTACACAAAAACAATGTTGGGTGATTTTATGAAAAGTCGTCCTATATTTGCTAGGGGGCTTCTAAATAACCAACAAGGCAGTTAAATGGAACTAAACCACAATAAAAAAGAATTCAAAAAACGGGTGGTGCACTATGCCAAATTAAGGAGTTAACTGCGGTGAAGGAAATAATATCACGTTCTGCGGGGCTAGCGACAACAGTGAAAGGGCTCAACTCTAAGAGCTAAGCACCCGTACTGGCCGAATGTGAAATTCCCACTGAAAATGACGACAGAGGCACACAAAATGATGAAATAAATAAGTTTACCCTATTGAAAAAATCATTGAGCGTAAATCAAGAACTCCTTACTTTATTCAAAAATATTGAAAATTTCTTGGAAAATATTCAAGAGCAAAATAAGGCAATTTTAGATTTAAAAAAAACAGAAGCTTGATACTTAAGATGCAAATATCCTGAAAAGACAAAAGTTATTAGAACTAAAGCGAATGGAACCAAAATTCCTATATGTAAAGATTTCTATTGTAAGCATTGCACAGTATTGTAGCAGGCTTCGAGTGAATCTTCTTTCGCGTTTCGGTATGGAGTCCAGCCAAAGCTCAAGTGCATAACCGTAGTCACCTACAAATTTTAATATTGGGAATTTTAATTAATCAAAAGTAAATATTTGATTACCTAGCAGCCATGAATTAATATGTTCCTGAGAATATTGTTCCATAAACAACTTTTATTGGCTATTGCTCCATACGAACGCATCGAGATTACTTCCACCATAAATAGCGTCTAATGCCATTATCTTCATGTTTTCATCGCATATCTATAACAATAAAATCAATACTTAATTTAAATTGAAAATAACAAAGTTCGCCTTACTTACTGTTAACGCCAAAATCGTTTACCAGCGTTCCTAATATAAAATGGAAATTAATTACGTATAGATAAATGTTTAAGCATTTAAATAAATAATTAAAATGTATTAGAAACTAATGGTCATAACATACCTACCCCTCCCGGCGCAAAAATGTATACATCAAAAGTATTTCGTTTACGAACAGTTCACGAAAGGTTCTTATTGCAACACAACACACTACCACATTTACATTCTCTTTACACAGTGCTGTCAATGATATCTTGCGGCTTTGTATTATTTTCAAATTTTTTTGTACAAATTAAATTAAAGTTGTCGTCTTGTGAAAATATAAAAACTTCTGATAATTATTGTTAGTTTTTCGTGGCATTCAAGAGCAGCACTATATCCATAATATCGTATTAAAATCATTATAATGAATATTTTAAAAGGTATTTAAGTAATACTCGAGTACTTTATCTATGATTGAAACATTTTATTTCATTTCAGAAAAAGATTAATTAACAAATTTGGCACGTTGTGTCTTGTGTTGCGGCTCATTTGAAGAAAAATACAAATAAAAGATGATTGATTAAAAAAAATGGTTTTATTCTAATTAAATGGGGCAATTCGCACTAAACCGTTCGTCAATGTTACGCTTAAGCAGTTCGTAAACATTACGTTTAAGCGTACACGTTATGAACACTTTTATACATACTAATACATACACAAGTCTTCGCAAATTTGTTTCACTTCTCATGTGACAAAAGTACACATTACGTACTATATTCTAACTGTTTTAGTGTAACGTTTACGAACACCTTAGTATAGCAAAGTCTTCGTAAACCGTACGTTTATGATACACCTGGTCTGGAGGGACCAAATCATTCAAATCTCATACCTGAAAACATTAACCAACATATCCTAAAATAGAACAAACAACAATATAAGCCGTGTTTTCCATGAGAACTGCACTAGAACTCGATAAACTTTAAATTCATTTTATTCTATGTAAAACGAAAAAAAATAAATTCATAAAGCGCGAATGTGTAGTGTATTTGATATAATTACTTATTTTAAGTTTAAAAATTTTCCCCTTCAGTTATTTCATCAATATTTTCATATTTGTTGCTGACGTCATTACACGCAACTACACTCGATAAATTCATGGGTTTATCCAGTGTAATTAAAAAATAAGCTATAATTGTCATTATTTATTGCTGTAACAACTTAAACTGTGTATTTATGTGAAATGCACTACACATTGTCACTTTATGAATTTAATTTTTTTTCTGTTTACATAGAATAAAAGGAATTTAAAATTTATCGAGTTCTAGTGCAGTTCTCATGGAAAACACGACTATAAATTAACATGTAGATTGGATACATACTTACCCTTTAGCATTTTATAAATTTTGTTTACCCTGAAAAATAGAATTAATAATTAATATCTTATGTAATTTTAATGTAAACAAAATATTTATATTTATCTTCAATAGTTACCAAAATATTCAAGTTTCAAAAATGACAACTCAAATTGTCAAATGGTGGATGGATTCCAATGCTTTATTTGGAGTTCAGTGTCATAATAATAACATAGAATTGATCGACGCGATACCTGCATGTGAACGTCGATACTAATCTTCGAGTAATTTGTTCGAACTAAACTGCACCTTTTGGGGATTTTGAAGTTTTTTATTCAAGATTTTGAGTTCGCTTGATAAACATTAAATAAAAATAGTAATAATAAATTAAATGCATCAAATATTTATACCGTCATTTCAATAAACTTGCCTTTTATTTAATTACTTCGAGATTTCCTACAAAACCACACCAATATCGAATAATTGTATTCTTCGTAAAATTTAATAAATAATTATAAAACAGTAAAGTTGATGTGTGTTTTTTATACATAAAATTTATCTTCGAAAATAAATTAATCTAAATAAAGTTAACTATATTGCTTGAAAGTGTTTTCATTTTGTTGAAAGTGTTTTCACTTACAATCATAACATTTAAACTGTGGCGGGTTTTCGAAAAAGTGTGCTTTGATGGCTTGTGATGGTTCAAATGTTATGAATTCGGCACAAATTATCCGTTTCATTTCATCCAAAGTTTCGGATAATACCGTGAAGGCGGTACTATATGCCATTCCTACAGTGTAATTATTACCGATCACACTTTGGTAGCTCCCACTTCTCAAAATCTCCAATTTAGCACAGAGTTATAGATGTGGCGGTGATGCAGCTGAAGTATTCCCCCATTTCAGCTCTAATTTTTCCTCTAGAAAAATAAAAGCTTCTTTTGTAGGCCTAAATCTCTGTTTAAATCTAAGTAGAATAAGTAATAAAAAATAATATATACAATTTTAGAACCAGTACTATTTATGTGTCCATTTACATAAAATCTTCCAGTGATAAATCATTGCTTACCACTCTTGTATTCATAGTGTGCGAAGCTTCCTCTTCATCTGACGAATCCGCAGCAATGAAATGTTCTAACAAATTCCTGTAATTTAGATGTACATTGTAATCAATCAGAGTTTCTAAGAAAACATGCTTACATTTTTTCTATGGCCCAGAAAAATAGTACGGAGAAATACTCTATAATCCCAATGGTCGACATTATTCAATTCAAAAATGAACATAACCAAAAAATTATTGTGTTAAAAATACATGTTAAAGCCACTGAACTAAAATTAGATCAAATTGACTCATTAAAACTACGGTGCGGAATTTATGATACGGTTTCTCTACCGAACGGATCTGTAACCGGTAAGAAACGACAATAATTTCCGTCCGGATTTCATAATATCGCCGCAGGTCGGTAAAAATATTGAGCAAATTTTCGTGTTTCGTTTACGACTGATTTGGGTTACATTTTTTATATTTGTATTAAAATGGCCTTTAACCTGTTAAAGGCCATTTTAATATACATAGACTATAGCCCAAAATTTTGTTTGCATTTTTATCCACCTCGTTCAAAAAATCGACCAGTAAGTTTTTTCTAAATAACATTCGTCGATATTTTGGAAGTCTTAAATTATTCTAATAAATATTATTAAAAATTAATGAATGGTTTTTTTAATGGTTAAACATTTCCAAATTAATAAAAATTCAAATTCGTTAATCAATTGAACGAAAAATTGCTATCCGTCAACTAATATCTACCGAATGATTTTCGACGGAAATTTACCGCAAAAGTAGTGTTCATGAAACCGTTTTTTTGTAAAACCGGGCGATTTCCACCAAAATTCCATCGAGCTAGATTTCATGATACCGCTCCATCCTTAGTAATATGTGGTCTGTAAGGTCCTAAACGGCGATTTTCTTCTTTCGCTTTACTATAAGCAGGAACCAAAATGTGTGTTGACAAATTTCTAGAAAATCCGTTATAAATTATGAAATTTTGGAATTCACTGCTAATTGGTCGACATTAGGAAGAAACCGATCCTAAATAATCATTAACCAGAGGCGACTGGTTCTTGCATGCAACGCGTAAAGAAATCCAGGTTTTCATCATCAACTTTTTGAGCGAAACATAATTCTTTGTCTTTCCTCTTCCTTTACGTGTCCACAAAATTATATCACAACTACCAATTTTTAGGCAGCTTAAATTTTGCGTTTTTTTTTTATTGATCACAATACCACGCCACAAGCAAAAACTTATATGCAGTCGCCGTGTAAATGCAGAAAAAACTATTTCAATTGAGCATGCAAACGACTTTGTTTAGGTTTCCTCGACCAAAGCCTTATAGTATATTTAGGGCACACACATATACATTGGTTTGAACGCAAGTGTTCAAAAACTGTTATTTTCAATTATTTTCTTTTGGAAATTTTAAATAATTTTCAGCAATAACAAAAAGTTTCGAATAATCTGCAAAATCTACGATAATCTCGAAAATTTACCGAACGTCTTCAACAATAATTTCGATAGCAAGCATCGCTGTAAAATTTGAAATATCTTTATGAAAAATATTATCTATATAACTCAAAATCCTCCAAACTTATCAGTATGTAGCTCAATGCTATACAAATTTCGAAAAGCTAAAAAGAAACAGTCTCGATAAGTTACTAATTCGGTAGCCAGATGCAGCTCAACACTTGTAAATTTCGAGAAGCATCGAGAAACTGGAATTCTAGAATACTTTAGAATCTCTCCAGAAAACTCGAATAAATTTAGAATCCTATAATAAACGTACGCGGACAGTGCCAAAGAAACCTTGAATAAGCTTAAACACCCCCTATAAATCGTACAAAAAACTCAAAAATCTCGACATAAATCGAACAAATTCGAATAGTCTCGATATTCTCAAGAAATGTCGAATAAAATTAAAATTCTACAATAATCTTGAAAAATCAAAAAAATCAGCAACAATGTAACAATCTGTAATAAATGATATAATCAAATAAAAAGAAAAAAGATGCTCGAGAAAACAACTAGAGGGCGTCAAATAATTTCGCAAAACGTGGATAATTTCAAATAACGTTGACGCCAAGCAAATCTGTAGGTTAATTCAAAAATTTTGAAATCTCTAATGTCGAGAGTCTAAAACTAAACTAAACTCGAACAATATCGAAAATAAAATTTCGCTGAATTTGATAGATAGTACATAACACTCCAAACAAATCTCTAATAAGCTTATTATTCTCGAAAAATCCCAAATATGTTATCGAATAATCCCTATTAAAACAATTTCAATGTACAACATTAAGCTTTTTGACAGAAAAAAAAAATGTAAAACTACCAATTCAGAAAATTGAGCCGACTGATGGTAGATTATGTAAGTATTAAAGGAGTTTAGAATTTTTTTTCAATGTTGCTCCCTTAACGCGTTCAAACTTAATTACGTTTTCTTCCAATTGCGTCTTTGTAAATTGAGTTCCCGAAAGACATATCTCGAAAAACGAGAGATACATAATCGGCACTCACACATTACCCGAGTGGATGAAATTGAAATGTCGATGGATTTACAATAACTGACAATTTGCGTGTTGATTCTACTTCTTTTGAGAAATTATTTTTTTCACAAAATTGAATAAATAGTTCTATTCGGAGAGACCTCGCTCGAATCCTGATAGATGTGGGAAGCAAAAGGGAATTTTCATCATCTGGTTAAAATGACCCGCTACGTGAAACGGACTTTTAGGGGCACCCTATTTATTAGAACTTTTCATTCACAATTGTCTAATCATCACCTAGCTAAACGTTGTTCAAACAACCAATTAGAAAGCTTTGTCTTCTCAAACTCTCAAAGAACGCGGATGACTTCTAATTAAATTCCGAATAAAGATTTTCTCTCTTGTCTGTAGTAATTGGCAACACAAACAGTCGCCCAAAAACCAAAAATATAAAATCGCCTAAAAATTTGATAAACAAATCATGACCCTGTTAAAGTTAGCCGAAAGTTTCCAGCCGAAAGTTATAAGTCGATAATGCAGATTATGTTATTAACATTCCAGCCGAAAATAAACAATTTTGTGGTTATCAGCCGAAAGTAAACAGGATACATAGATTGCAATAAAAACTTTTTTAAATAGTCTTACGTGGAAAACTTTGTTTAAACTAGTCGTGGACAATATCCGAAAATCAGAAGATTCCACAAAATTGGAATATCAGCCTCTAGAGTGTATATCTGAAGTTGAATCGTTTTTATGTGATTTGTCAATAGATATCGCAGGAAAAAATTCAGTTCAAGTTTCCCGTGGGAAATCTCGGAAAATTCGATTTGCCAAAAATCATTAGAAAATTTGTATAAAATCAGCCTCTACAGTGTTATGTCTGGAGATGTATTGCATTGATGTGACTTGTCAATAGCTATCACAGGAAAAAAATTCAGTTCAAGTTTCCCATGGGAAATTTCGGAAAATTTGATTTTCCAAAAATTAAAAGAAAATTTGTATAAAACCAGCCCATAGAGTGTTATGTCTGGAGATGAATTGCATTGATGTGACTTGTCAATAGCTATCGCAGGAAATAATTCAGTTCAAGTTTTACGTGGGAAATCTTGGAAAAATTGAAAAAGTTTCTAGCCAAAAATAAGAATTGAATGAATAAAATCAGCCTTTAGAGTATTATGTCTGCTGGAGATGGATTACATTGATGTTACTTGTCAATAGTTATCGCAGGAAGACAATTCAGTTCAAGTTTCCCGTGGGAAATTTCAAAAAACTCGATTTTCCAAAAATCATTAGAAAATTTTTAAATAACCAGCCTCTAGAGTATTATACCTGAAGATGGATTACATTGATGTGAGTTATCAATAGCTATTGCAGGAAAAAAATTCAGTTAGAGTTTCCCGTGGGAAATCTAGGAAAATTCGATTTGCCGAAAATCATTAAAAAATTTGTATAAAACCAGCCTCTAGAGTGTTATGTCTGGAGATGAATTCCATTGATGTGACTTATCAATAGCTATCGCAGGAAAGAATTCAGTTCAATTTTCCCACGGGAAATCTTGGAAAATTTGAAAGAGTTTTTAGCCGAAAGTAAGAATTGAATGAATAAAATCAGCCTTTAGAGTATTATGTCTGCTGGAGATGGATTACATTGATGTTACTTATCAAAAGCTATCGCAGGAAGGCAATTCAGTTCAAGTTTCCCGTGGGAAATCTCGGAAAATTCGATTTTTCTAAAAATCATTAGAAAATTTGTCTAAAATCGGCCTCTAGAGTGTTATGTCTGGAGATGGATTGTATTGATGTGACTTATCAATAGCTATCGCAGGAAAAAAAATCTGTTAAAGTTTCCTTTTGAAAATTTCGGAAAAGTCGATTTTCCAAAAATCATTAGAAAATGTGTATAAAACCAGCCTTTAGAGTGTTATGTCTGGAGATGCATTAGATTAATGTTACTTGTCAATAGCTATCACAGGAAAAAAATTCAGTTAAAGTTTCCCGTGGGAAATTTCGGAAAATTTGATTTTCCAAAAATTAAAAGAAAATTTGTATAAAACCAGCCCATAGAGTGTTATGTCTGGAGATGAATTGCATTGATGTGACTTGTCAATAGCTATCGCAGGAAATAATTCAGTTAGAGTTTTACGTGGGAAATCTTGGAAAAATTGAAAAAGTTTCTAGCCAAAAATAAGAATTGAATGAATAAAATCAGCCTTTAGAGTATTATATCTGGAGATGGATTACATTGATGGTACTTGTCAATAGCTATCGCAGGAAGACAATTCAGTTCAAGTTTCCCGTGAGAAATTTCGGAAAATTCGATTTTCCAAAAATCATTAGAAAATTTGTAAATAACCAGCCTTTAGAGTATTATACCTGGAGATGGATTACATTGATGTGACTTATCGATAGCTATTGCAGGAAAAAAATTCAGTTAGAGTTTCCCGTGGGAAATCTAGGAAAATTCGATTTTCCAAAAATCATTAGAAAATTTGTATAAAACCAGCCACTAGAGTGTTATGTCTGGAGATGAATTCCATTGATGTGACTTATCAATAGCTATTGCAGGAAATAATTCAGTTCAATTTTCCCACGGGAAATCTTGGAAAATTTGAAAGAGTTTCCAGCCGAAAGTAAGATTTGAATAAATAAAATAAGCCTAGAGTATTATGTCTGGAGATGGATTACATTAATGTAACTTGTCAATAGCTATCACAGGGAAAAAATTCAATTAAAGTTTCCCATGGGAAATTTCGGAAAATTTGATTTTCCAAATATTAAAAGAAAATTTGTATAAAACCAGCCCATAGAGTGTTATGTCTGTAGATGAATTGCATTGATGTGACTTGTCGCAGGAAATAATTCAGTTAGAGTTTTACGTGGGAAATCTTGGAAAAATTGAAAAAGTTTCTAGCCAAAAATAAGAATTGAATGAATAAAATCAGCCTTTAGAGTATTATATCTGGAGATGGATTACATTGATGTTACTTGTCAATAGCTATCGCAGGAAGACAATTCAGTTCAAGTTTCCCGTGGGAAATTTCGGAAAATTCGATTTTCCAAAAAACATTAGAAAATTTGTAAATAACCAGCCTCTAGAGTATTATACCTGAAGATGGAGTACATTGATGTGAGTTATCAATAGCTATTGCAGGAAAAAAATTCAGTTAGAGTTTCCCGTGGGAAATTTCGGAAAATTCGATTTGCCGAAAATCATTAAAAAATTTGTATAAAACCAGCCTCTAGAGTGTTATGTCTGGAGATGAATTCCATTGATGTGACTTATCAATAGCTATCGCAGGAAATAATTCAGTTCAATTTTCCCACGGGAAATCTTGGAAAATTTGAAAGAGTTTCTAGCCGAAAGTAAGAATTGAATGAATAAAATCAGCCTTTAGAGTATTATGTCTGGAGATAGATTACATTGATGTAACTTGTCAATAGCTATCACAAGAAAAAAATTCAATTAAAGTTTCCCGTGGGAAATTTCGGAAAATTTGATTTTCCAAAAATTAAAATTGAAAATTTGTATAAAACCAGCCTCTAGAGTGTTATGTCTGGAGATGAATTGCATTGATGTGACTTGTCAATAGCTATCGCAGGAACTAATTCAGTTCAATTTTCCCGTGGGAAATCTTGAAAAATTTGAAAGAGTTTCCAGCCGAAAGTAAGAATTGAATGAATAAAATCAGCCTTTAGAGTATTATGTCTGCTGGAGATGGATTACATTGATGTTACTTATCAAAAGCTATCGCAGGAAGGGAATTCAGTTCAAGTTTCCAGTGGGAAATCTCGGAAAATTCGATTTTTCTAAAAATCATTAGAAAATTTGTCTAAAATCGGCCTCTAGAGTGTTATGTCTGGAGATGGATTGTATTGATGTGATTTATCAATAGCTATCGCAGGAAAAAAAATCTGTTAAAGTTTCCTTTTGAAAATTTCGGAAAAGTCGATTTTCCAAAAATCATTAGAAAATTTGTATAAAACCAGCCTTTAGAGTGTTATGTCTGGAGATGCATTAGATTAATGTTACTTGTCAATAGCCATCACAGGAAAAAAATTCAATTAAAGTTTCCCATGGGAAATTTCGGAAAATTTGATTTTCCAAATATTAAAAGAAAATTTGTATAAAACCAGCCCATAGAGTGTTATGTCTGGAGATGAATTGCATTGATGTGACTTGTCGCAGGAAATAATTCAGTTAGAGTTTTACGTGGGAAATCTTGGAAAAATTGAAAAAGTTTCTAGCCAAAAATAAGAATTGAATGAATAAAATCAGCCTTTAGAGTATTATATCTGGAGATGGACTACATTGATGTGACTTGTCAATAGCTATCGCAGGAAGACAATTCAGTTCAAGTTTCCCGTGGGAAATTTCGGAAAATTCGATTTTCCAAAAATTAAAATAAAATTTGTTAGCCCATAGAGTGTTATGTCTGGAGATGGATTACATTGATGTTACTTGTCAATAGCTATCGCAGGAAGACAATTCAGTTCAATTTTCCCGTGGGAAATTTCGGAAAATTCGATTTTTCAAAAATCATTAGAAACTGTATAAAATCAGCCTCTAGAGTGTTATGTCTGGAGATGGATTGCATTGATGTGACTTATCAATAGTTATCGCAGGAAAAAAATTCTGTTAAAGTTTCCTTTTGAAAATCTCGGAAAATTCGATTTTCCAAAAATCATTAGAAAATTTGTATAAAACCAGCCTTTAGAGTATTAGATCTGGAGATGGATTACATTGATATGACTTGTCAATAGCTATTGCAGGAAAAAAATTCAGTTCAAGTTTCCCGTGGGAAATCTAGGAAAATTCGATTTTCCGAAAATCATTAGAAAATTTTTATAAAATCAGCCCTTAGAGTGTAATGTCTGGAGATGAATTCCATTGATGTGACTTATCAATAGCTATTGCAGGAAATAATTCAGTTTAAGTTTTCTGTGGAAAATCTCGGAAAAAATTGAAAAAGTTTCCAGCCAAATGTAAGAATTGAATGAATAAAATCAGCCTTTAGAGTATTATATCTGGAGATGGATTACATTGATGTTAATTGTCAATAGCTATCGCAGGAAGGCAATTCAGTTCATGTTTCTAGTGGGAAATCTCGGAAAATTCGATTTGTTAAAAATCATTAGAAAATTTGTATAAAATCAGCCTCTAGAGTGTTACGTTTATAAATGTATTTTGCTATCGAAGAAAAAATTCAGTTAAAGTTTCCTTTGGGAAATTTCGGAAAATTCGGTTTTCCAAAAATAATTAGAAAATTTATATAAAACCAGCCTTTAGAGTGTTATGTCTGGAAATGAATTGCATTGATGGCAATGGCTATCGTAGGAAATAATTCAGTTCAATTTTCCCATGGGAAATCTTGGAAAATTTAAAAGAGTTTCCAGCCAAAAGTAAGAATTGAATGAATCAAATCAGCCTTAAGAGTATTATGTCTGGAGATGGATTACATTGATGTAACTTGTCAAAAGCTATCACAGGAAAAAAATTCAATTAAAATTTCCCATGGGAAATTTCGGAAAATTTGATTTTCCAAAAATTAAAAGAAAATTTGTATAAAATCAGCCCATAGAGTGTTATGTCTGGAGATGAATTGCATTGATATGACTTGTCAATAGCTATCGCAGGAAATAAATTTAATTAAGAACTAAATTTAATTCAGTTCAAGTTTTCCGTGGAAAATCTCGGAAAAAATTGTAAAAGTTTCTAGCCAAAAATAAGAATTGAATGAATAAAATCAGCCTTTAGAGTATTATGATAGGAGATGGATTACATTGATGTTACTTGTCAATAGCTATCGCAGGAAGACAATTTAGTTCAATTTTCCCGTGGGAAATCTCGGAAAATTTATAAAAGTTTCCTTCCGAACGTAAGAATTGAATGAATAAAATCAGCCTCTAGATTGTTATGTTTGGAGATATATTTTGTTGTTGTGAGTTGTCAATAGCTATCGTAGGAAAAAAATTCAGTTAAAGTTTCCTTTGGGAAATGTCGGAAAATTCGATTTTCCAAAAATCATTCGAAAATTTGTATTAAACCAGCTTCTAGTGTGTTATGTCTGGAGATGAATTGCATTGATGAGAAAATTTAACTAAATTTTTTTTCTGCGATATCTATTGATAAGTCACATCAATGTAATCCGTCTCCAGACATAACACTCTAGAGGCTGATTTTATAAAAATTTTCTAATGATTTTTGGAAAATCGAATTTTTTGAGATTTCACATGGGGAATTTGAACTGAATTTTCTTTCTGCCCCATAGCTATTTACAAGTCACATCAATGTAAACCATCTCCAGACATAATGCCCTAAAGGCTGATTTTATTCATTCAATTCTTTCTTTCGGCTGGAAACTTTTTCAACATTTCCGAGATTTCCCACGGGAAACTTGGAACAGAATTTTTTCCTTCGATCGCTATTGTCAAAACACATTAAAATGATTCAGATATACACTTTAGAGAATGATTTTATTCCAATTATGTGGACCCTTCTGATTTTCCGATATTTTGCACGACTATGTTAAACAAAGTTTTCCACGTTAGATTATTTACAATATTTTTTATTTAAATCCATGTATCCTATTTACTTTCGGCTGTTAATTAGTAAAATTGTTTATTTTCGGCTGGAATGTTAATAGCATAATCTGCATTATCGACTTTTTTCCTTTCGGATATAAGGCCACACAATCTGCATTAACATTTTTTTTAACTTTAGTCTTGACTAACACAATCTGTATTATCGATTTGTCGCTTTCGGCTTTCAAATTTCAGCTATCTTTAACAGTATCAAATCTTGTGTGATTCTGTCTAAATATGGGCCATTAATCGCCTAAAACATTAAAATAAAGAAGAACGCAAAAATGTTGGGTGATTATTCAAAACGCATAACCATTCAAAAAATAAATCAAGAAATTCAAATCGCCCAAATAATCATGCTTGTTCACAGAAATTGGTTAAATGTAAATCAACCTTTATTCGTAATGAAAACTTCATGTTATCGAAAATGTAGTACTAAAATATTGTTACGTTTTTGCCTTGTCAAATAAGGTTCGTATCACTGGATTGTGAATAAAACCAATTCAATTTAATTTATCACCAACGAATTTATTTATTTCACAAAATTTATTACAACACAGTTTATCAATCAAAATTCACAAAATCACTTTATATAAATTATTCTCAAATGTTACTAATCACTTTTACTTTTTATTTCGCACAAAAACACTTTTTAAATCACTTTTTAATTCCTTTTTAATCTTTATACTATCGCTTTCCAAATATTACTCTAATCTTACAAGTTTACTCTATCGCGTTCCAAATACTAATAATCCAATTCGATCTTGTTCGCCTTTTTATATACACAAACCAAGCTTCTCGAAAGTTCACGACTTTTCCAGTTGGAATAGCGTAGAAACATTACGTAACAATTTTTATCATGGAAAATTCCATTTAGTACAGTAAACATTGAGCTATTAGTTTTACTTATTCTATTGCACACTAGGTGTCACCGTCACAATATTTATTTGAACTGGTTTGCAACTTGTCTAAATTATCGATCGAAATTTCCCATAGAAAATTTCATTTTACACCATTATGAAATACATTGCAGCCATCTATATTACACTAGTCAAACTTTCCCTGCAAAACAACAAAAACCAAGAAACCAAAAATCAATTTTTAGTGTTTTCTATACGTACATACCAAATACATTTTCTCTTATTCGTTCACAAGCTCTACATACTCTCATTCTCGTAGAAGGGCAGAAGAAAACATGGAAAACTAAGATTAAAAATAACAAAAATGTTGTTGTTGCTTTGATTTCAAAACAGGATAGAGCGAAAAATTCGGTGTTTCGTATTAAGGCGGTTGCGCGCTTTTATTCATGCCACTCTTTCAACCGTTCATTGCGAGCTTTCTTCTGTTTTTTTTTTTAGTTTAGGTTATTTTGATTTCCTTGATTATCGAGCAAAAAAAAACAAAAATACCATTAGGGGTATATATGAGACGGAGACGAGAGAATAAGCTTTTCGTGGCACAGTAAAAACAGTTCGTTGTATTTTCAAAATTATTAGTTTTAAAGCTCATTTAAACGTGATTTGTTGAATTGTAAAGTTTAAATCGAAAACTAAATTTGCTGTCTACAATAAAAATTTTAAAAACGGTTTTTTTCTGTTTAACTAAAAGTTTAGTGAAAATTTTAAAAGTTTCAATAGAAAAAAATTATTATCAGTTAATACAGGTATTGTTAATCTTTTACGTTTAATTAGAGAGTTTTTTTTTTTGGTTCTTAGTGGAAAATTATTTTTTTGTGATTCTTGTGTATAATTTATAATAAAACGTAAGATGTGTATAAAAAACGTAAAAAATAAAAATTTATTCCTTGAAGATGTTATAAGGAATAACGTGTGTGTGTATTTATACGCTAAATCCAAAGGGAATTAAGATTTATGGGAATTATAAACGACATCACAAAACAAAACAAAACAAAAAGAAAAAAAAATCATCTACCTTTTCCATTTTGGTTAATTAAAAATGTGTCACCAGTAAGTTAAAGTGACAATAAGATTTACAGCAACAATGGAAAATTTAATTGTATGCGGTAGGGAAATTTCTTTCGTACATCGAAATCCTTATTTATCGAGAATTTAAGACTGTCCGTTCACCTTCTAAGCTATGTAGCAAGCAAAATTTATATTGTTTGCACGTTTAATTAGGTCGAGCTCAAGTACAATTTCTACTCGTGTACATATTTTTTATTTGCCGTACAAAATCAAATCAATTATTTGTTTTGTCATACATGTACATAGGTACTTAGGAAAAAATTAAAAAAAAAATAAATACGAAGCAAAATAAATTTACTAAATTCATCAAATTAAATTAGATGAAATGTAATTAAGATTTATACAATATATGTATTATTTAAAGCCATAAAAATAATTCTATTGTTTTTTTTTTGATTTTAAACCAAATAATATAAATGTGACAAAATATACGGAAAATGTACAATGCAGCCGTAAGCACCTTGCCTTGCTCATTACGGATTATAATTCGATTGAACAGAGTCTGTCGAATATTATTTTTAAACCAACAGGTTCTTCTTATATCTACTCTACATCAATTAGAAAGCCATAGTATAAATTAGTCAATTAGTCTTATGTATGTACATACATATTTAGTTTTTAACTCGATAGACTTTATGGTGACTAAGGCAAAGAAAATACTGTATACATAGAGGTGAATGTAAATCAAACTCATTTTATTCCAGTCGTGGTGGCAATGAGCCAAAACGTCGTTTGCTTCCTACTAACATACAAAAAAAAAAAAACGTTTTGGCAAAATTTATTAGTAGATTATATCTTTAAATTGCATCGAATTTACTTGAACTTGGCGATTGAACTGCACTTTAGTTAGAAAGCTATAAACTTTTAAAGAGTTTTGGTTTGTATTAAGAATAAAAGTAAATTATGCTAATGAAAATAGGACACATGCCAAATAAAATATGTGTATTCATTTATAAAAGCTTTTAAAAAAAAAACGGTTTGGTAATTTTGCATACTAATTTTAAAGTAGAATCATATATTTTACAATTTCGTATAAGATATAATTATGAGTTTTCTTCTACGTTCTAGCAAAATTGCAAAGACTATTTATTGGAACCAAATGAGCGTAATTTGAACCGTTCCGTTAGTCTTGACAATTGAAACTAATTGTTCTTGCAAGTGAAAAGTCAAACTATAGAATAACATGGAGATTCGTTTAACAAGCTTACTGAGAATGGTTGTTGTTTTAAGAATCCTAATGGTACAGTCAATAGCTTAAAATTAACATAAAATTAGATTTGGTTTAAACCACCATGGAGCGTATTATATACTTTTCTTATATTCCTAAATTATAGAATTATTTGTGATTTTCATTTGTTTGACATTTCTTCTATTTGTGTTGATAAAAATGTCAAGGTACAGAATGGTAAGAAAAAACCAATCCAAAACCTCAATAGACCAAGATCCTATTAATAATTTAAAATGTTCTTTACAATTTTGATTGGTTTTCGGAATTGGGGCTGTCATAATAATTTTCTTGTTATTTTTTTTTATTACCATCAAAAACTAGAAATGGCATGGCGTTTATTTGTTGCGTGAGCGTGATCTTATTTATCAAATTGCTACTGCAACAAATCGTTCTGTAAAATAGTATTTTAAGTTAGGAAACGGGGGTGGCGGTTTTTTGAGGGCGTTGTTAAACCTATTTATTTGTTCACAAAAAACGGTAACCAAACAATCCTTCGGAATCGATTGAGAAGAAAATGGAACCCATCCAATACGTATGTATGTATAGGTCGCATGACAGGTTGTTGCGAAATATTTTCGCGGAAAAATCTAAGGATTTAGTGGCCACAATTATTGTTCGCAGTCCGCTATAATTCGATATAATGATCTGATCACTAATAATTTTTTAATTATCTGTAATAGTTTACTGTCGTCAACCTTATTCAACAAATTGCTCAATCCTATCCTATATGCTTAATATAATTCGATAATCTTGAAACGATCAAAATAATTCAACAATTATCATAAACTAAAATTCAACAAAGTGGTGTACAAAGGGTGCTGTTTCAAATTTTTAATTTTACTACTCATCTTTCTGTGGGCTGTATACTGTATTCGACAATATGTATATACATATGTGTTCCCACCTTTTACCAAAATTAAGCTTCCGTTTAATTTTTTTTTTAAAACCTTGTTAAGATTTAAATGGCGTTGTCAAAATTTAAATGCATTCATTTTTTCGTTGAGGGATTTTTAGATGAAAACATCTTTCGGGGGGGGGCTAATCAAAAATTTCATTTAAAAAAGGAAAATTCGGTTCGAGTGAAATTGCTAATTATATACGGGATAAACGAACACAAAATGCACCGAACCTGCATACTGCATAATTCGAACTAAAATTTCCGTCAGATTAAAGTAAAAAGGCACAAAAAGTTTACATGTGTAGCGGCAAGTAACTCAAAAAAACGAAATGGAAATATTTTTGGACAAAGACAAATTACACGCACACTTACACTTTAAATAATTTTGAAATTGTTGCGGAAGTAGCCGCAGGGAGGCATATACCGTCTTTTCAGCTGCTAGGATTTTTCCGCCATATTATGCCACTTTGCTTTGTTCACTGGGTTTGCCGTGACCATTCACAAAAGTCTAAATATAGAATCTTCAACGAGTTTGTCGTGTATGAGTAATGGTGTATTTTAAAGCGTACAGGGTAGGTTTAGTGGATTAACTTAACAGAACTGTACATTCAAGCTCACCGAGACCTAACTATACTGAAATATAGTCGTTTGTATTAAACATTGTTAATTAATATCGGTAAGGGTAGTCCTCCAAATGCAAAATAATAGAATTTTCAAACCAAAAATTTAAAATTTAAATACCGAGCGAATAGCAGCCATCCATCTGCATTGGTTTCTCAGGCCCATAAAAGAGACTTGAATTGATTCAATATATACTTATAGTTGAGCGTGAATTCGCCCGTTATTTTAGATTTCACATTTACACATTATCTTATTTTTTAAAGAATCAGGGTGCAGGTCTCCTACATTTAAGCCAGTCATATTGTTCAAAAAACGATGAACTTTTGCTAGAAGAAAAAAAACTGATTATTTTTGAACAATATGATAAAAATATAAGAAAGGTACAACGCACTGAACGACTAAATGAAGCCAAAGCACCTCGATTTACAGGCCATCAGCATCAATTTGGAACTTAATATAAAAGAGATAAAGGCAAAAAAATGGATTTTTCATACAAATCATACGAAAAGTTATGTTTTTTTAATTTCGTTTTTCTTAAATGAAAAATCTTACAAAAATGAATTTTGATTTCTCCGTAATCAAGAAGAATAATTGATAAATAAATGATTTGAAAATCAATTAATAAAATCTTGTTTAAAGATATTTAATTAATGTTTTACTAAAACCGCTTTATTTACAAACACATCTTTATCTTATGACGTCACATATTTCGTTCATGTTTTTTCTTATAATAAACAAAATGTCGATAAAAAGCAAAGAGGGTAAACTATAGAGGAGAAACAAACTTTATTCCTATATAAAATCTTCTATTTCAAGCGTGGACAGCTTTAGAGGCATAGACATATATTGTTGGTTACAAATAATACATGGTTGGTCTTTCTTTTATGTCAAGAAACCATTTAGTTTTTATTGTTGTTAAAAAGTGGTTGTGCGTAGTTTGTATATTTCTAGTCTATTGAATTCTAAAGTCTTTGATAAATAGTAAGGCCCCATCTATAAGAAAACATTTGTACTAAATTATGTATTTATTTTACACAATAATTACGTCATTGATTTCGTTTTTATAGTTTTATATTGTATTTTTCACATAGGCATACAAAAAAAAAGTAAATTTGTACAATTTTATTTTAATTATATTAATCAAATTACTAAATTTAAGTTATTGGTTTTAAAATATGTTATACTCAATGGTTTGTTTTAAATATAAACCTAAAAATATTTTCTGGTCCGAGTATTTTTCATTCATAAAATTTAAGTCAAAAATGTATAATTTTACATGGGTTCTTATGGGAAATCGTAACCCTAATTTAAAATGACGTTGAAGATCTTCATGGTAATTTTTGGCCATTTGTATTAAACAAGAATAAAACATTCAGAACAAGCCTTATTATTAATTTTAATATTCATTTATTAAATTTAATTAATTAATTTTGATTTTCATAACTTTATTTGTCGCAATGCAATCTTGGCATTTAACACTAAAATGTCCCTTGCAAACATATTTGTGCCAATTTGTACATCTTAACGAAGTTTTTATGTCTTTTGTACAAAATTGCATCGACCCCTTTTCATAGATGTTGATTCAGGCATATTCAAATTTTCCAAATATTTTGAATGTATTTTGTATTTTGAATTTTTCAATAATTTCTCTTGAAGATGATGCTCTTCGTAAATGCTGTCTTTTTTGGATATATGGTTTCGCCAATGCTTCTCCTAGTTTTTGCAGAAATTTACGGCGTTTTTGAAGCTTATTTTTGTTCCAGTTCGGTTCGACTTCAGTAAACAAAACGTATGCATTATTACGCTGATTTATCTAATACATATATTTGAAAATACAACTATTGGCCGTCTTCTGGTTTTCCTTGTAGTTGAATAGAATTTAACCATTTCATCTAGAGTATAAACTGCTCCTACGCTTGTGAAGTTTATCCTAAGTTAGAACTAAACCAACAAAAACAACAGAATATGTAAATGTATTTAGTAGAAATGATAATAATGACATTTAGGCGAACATTTATCAACAAATGATTTGAAAACTTTTATTTATTGTTTTAATAAAGTTTAAATTAAGTTTTATTATATTGAAATCGAATTACATATTTTATTTAACCAAAAAAAAAATTGGTCAGACTAACCGACATAAATACACATCTATAAAATTAATTAATTAGGAAAGAGTGTGTCTGTTAAACCACTTTAAAAGTATGCTTTTCGCTTAATCAAATTGCCACATTTGGAATATAAAATTTAGGATTTTCTTAAGAAAGTCTTATCTTACAATTTTCCATATTTATCAACAACGTCATTATGATTTTTTGGTAGGTCTAGTCTAATACTATACAAGCATGCCAAACCATTTGAAAAGCTGATGCCTTGCAAATGGTCAAATTGCCATAAAATCCCAAACAGTAAGTTTACAAATTTGTCAGTTTGCAGACATGCTTATAGTCTTGGACTAGACCCTCCGAAAAATCATAGTGGGGTTGGTGATAAATATGAAAAATCTTACGATACAGACTTTCTTAAGAAAATCCTAAACAATACGTTTACAAATATGGCAATTTGACCAATGACCATGTAAAAGGCATTAGCATTTCAAACGGTTAAGCATACTTGTAAAAATGTTGTGTAAATATGAAAAATCTTAAGATACAAACTTTCTTAAGAAAATCCTAAATAGTTAATTTACAAATATGGCAATTTGACCATGTTAAAGTTATCAGTTTTTCAAATGGTTAAGCATGCTTGTAGTATTAGCAATGAGCATAATATTAATAGAGGAGTAATTTGTATGAAAGACCAATGTTCACTAGAAATAAAATCGAATTTTCCTCGATTTCAATTTCGAGCTCAACGAAACCATCATATAAAATTCTAATATTTTCGAATACCTCTTTCTATCTTTCGTATTATCTATAAGCAAAAATTAAAAGGAGAATTTAAAGGCGTTCCTAAATTTTACGTTGAAACAAAACCAACAAAAATGTAATACCAAGCCCGAATAATGCAATATTGCGTTTGTTTCGTACACTCATTTATTGTAGTATTGGTGCCAAATTATCTATTCAAAACGTATCATTTTCACTAAGCAGGCCATCGAAAACACCATACATTTTGAATACGTAGATAAAAATGAAAGAACATAATGAAAACAATTTATTTTTCGTCACATTTCCCTGTAAAGATAAAAGTGTTTGCCGGGATGCTAAAATTAATTTTCGATACAATTCTGGAATAAGGGTCAAATTTGAATTAAACTGATTTCTAAAATCTTAGTTAAGTTTAAATTTGGCCGATTAGGCCTAACTTGCTGGTTTTGTCGTCAAATCCAAAAACAAATCCTAAAGTGCATGCCACATACAAATCAGAAACCGGACAATTCGGTCGGATTATCGGTTTACATCGCCACATTCAAAAGAATTGTCGGACTGCAAAATGACGTCACCACCCAAACAATTTATATAAGCACAAGTTTAGTAAAATTTTGTGTACAAATATGTATAACGTTCTTACCGTATTCATTTTAAATTATTATTATTGTTACTACAGCACAACATCTAAAGGAAAACGCCATTTATTTAACACTGAAACCAAAATCAAAGCCGACAAAAAAATCTGGTGAGACATGATGGGTTCGTAAAACAGCAAAAATGCGTTCTTTAGCCGACAAAAATTATACCATTCAAAATTTTGACGGACGGATTTTATTTTGACGGCTGGCAAAATATATCATTAGGTCTTTTTGAATGAAATTGTATTAATTTTATTAAAAGTATCCATGAATGTAATATTTGTCATCAATTCAAACATTTTTTCTAATAATTATTATGTTGTAAGTTTCTCTTTTTGTCAAAAAATGGATTTGACGGTTTCAATTGCAGGTTTGCCGTTGGTGCATGTGGCAACGCCTTAAAAGTACAAAATTCAAATTATTTTAAGAATCCATAAGCGAAAATCCAAACGACCAACTCGTGCAAACTGTTAAAGAAACTTATGTATGACTGTATTTTGGAGCGGAAAATTTTAAAAATGTTGATCCCAATACCGCATCCACATTTGATTTTATTTATCAAGTATCACAATCACCAGATAAAGTAACAGAGGAAATATTATATGAAATTTTACAAAAGATCGAGAAAAAATCGATTGAATGGTTTCCCATTTAACAGAATTATTGCACTGTTAAAAATATTTTCAAAATTTAAAAAAATGTTGTTTAGCCAACTTCATAATATCAAAAAAAAAATTTTTTGTTTTTACAAAACAAGATCTTACGTCATTGATTTCGTTTTTATAAGTTTATACTGTATTTTTCCAAATTTTTCACATAGACATACAAAGAAAAAGTAAATTTGTACAATTTTATTTTAATTATATTAATCAAATTACTAAATTTAAGTTATTGGTTTTAAAATATGTTATACTCAAAGGTTTGATTTAAATATAAACCTAAAAATATTTTCTGTTACGATTATTTTTCATTCATAAAATCAAAAATGTTCAATTTTACATGGGTTCTTATGGGAAATCGTAAAATGTACCCCCTTAAATTAAGCTTCTTTTAAAATTGGTCTGAACCTAACGGCTTGTATATTTAGGTAAGCTTTGATTTTAGTTTGTTAGAATTATGAGCTTTTGTTTTATTATTTGATTAAAAAATCGAGTCATGAAATTGTTTATTTCTTAGGCAGGCCACACACGTACAGTTTTAACTGACAGTTTTAACTGTACAGGTTTAACTGTACGTGTGTGGGTATTTCGGTTCAGTTAAACTTAACTATACAGTTTAACAGAGAACTTTAAAATTTTTATATTTTTAACTGAAACGATTAACTTAACTGAACGTGTGTGGGGGTTTAACTGCACAGTTATCAGTTTTTTGTCGAAATTTTGAGATGAGAGGACGTTTCATATAATAATTAAAACATTGAATTATACAAAACTAGTTCGACTATTTATATAATTTTTTCATGCAAAGGCTACATACTATAAAACTTTGCACTAGGATAGGCATAGCAAACGGCCTAAACGATGCAAAGATTTATAGTGTATCAGACAGCCAATCGGCCGTAAAGGCTCTTAGTTCTTGTACAGTTGAGTCAAGGCTGGTATGGGATTGTCTGAAGGTTATTAAACATCTGGCAGGCTCAAATAAGGTAACACTTATGTGGGTGCCAGGTCATACTGGAATCGAAGGAAACGAGGCAGCTGATGGCCTCGCCCGTGAGGGTTCTGCCTCTCCATTTATTGGACCAGAACCCTTCTGCGGCGTCACTAAGGGACACTTTAGAGCAGCGGTAAAACGCTGGGAGGATCTTCAAAAGTCCTCCTACTGGCGCAGAGTTCCAGGTTTACGGCAGGGAAAGAAATTTATATCACCTTCGTCTGTCAGGGTTAAGGAGTGTCTTGAACTTAGGAAACCTGAGTTGAGGCTGCTTACTGGCTTCCTCACAGGTCATGTCCCCTTAAGATATCACCTTAATAAGATGGGCCTAAGTACGACAGATGGATGCCGCTTCGGCGATCTGGAAGCGGAATCAGCGGAACATGTTCTGTGCCAATGCCCAACCATTTTCCAGTAAAGACTTCAACATTTAGGAGGGAGAACAATGAGCCCGGATAGTATGTATCTTGTACCGGGTAGTAGTATTATCAGATTTATTAAGAGCCTGAATCTAGTGGTTCTTCTTCACTTAATTATTTTAATATATTTATATGGGAAGTTAAATTTCGTTTTTTAAGCCAATTCTTGCACCACTTTTGAGAACTTTTTTTATTTAATTTTTTTAATATTAAAAAAACCACACCGAGAGGAGGCAAATCGTTCCGCTCATTCAAATCCATGATAATAACTGAAGGATTAGACTGAACGTGTGTGTGCATCTCAGTACACAGTTAAAACTGACAATTATAACTGCACAGTTAAAACTGTCAGTTAAAACTGTATGTGTGTGGCCTGCCTAAGTGAAAATCATCTTCAAAAATAAGGTATTTTTGAACTTTAAAATGTTGTTGCTTTTGTAATATACGTCATAAACTCACTCGAAATTTATAAACAACACAATAATCATCTCTTTCATTGCCTCCATTCAAGTTTTAATTCGAATGAATATCTTTCTATTGTTATTTTGAATTTGCGAAGCATGCTAGATAGATTGTTTCGATTTTTTGTTTTCTTCAAGCTCATTGTATTTACATATTGTTATTGTTGTAGAATGTTTTTTAATTTAATTTCCCTTATTTTCTTTTGATTATTCCTGGAAAATAGGGAAATTTGAGAACCTGTGTTTTAAATTGAGACATTGAGTTGTTTTTAGCGATTTAACAAAAATTATTTAACTGGGCTTAACTTTGTGTTCATGTTTTATCGTCAATCGAAATCGCGTTTTTTCATACAAACTTTAAGAAAATAAATTACTTTTTAGTGTACCAGATGTCCCTTATTTTAAGTTGATTTTTCACATGGTGGCTCTAATTACATCAAGATGGTTCTGGCAAAACAGACTATAACTTTCCTAATTTTGTCAGCAATTATCAGTAGATTATGTGAAAAGAATACAGGAATTATGCAAATTCAATTGAATATGTTTTACTAGCTCTAATATTGTATCAATAATGTCTAGCGTTGAATGAGCTTTATGTATTTTGTATTAAAGCATTCTTATACCACCCAATCCTCTTTTCAGACGGTCTTCTTTGCACAGTTTGGGTTTGAAAGAGTCATAATTGTAAAGGAAATAGAGAAAGGATAAAAGTAATTCCGTTATTTTGCCGTGTTTTTAGATGCTAATAATTCAATACACCTAAACCGGTTTTTACATGGTCCTTTTTACACGGTGGATCCAACTAACCGTGTAAAAAGAGATGTATTAATTGTGTGTATATTATAAGCTTACTTTTGTAGATGGTAATCCTATTTCAATAGCAATGAAATTTGTGTCCAAAGTAACAGCCATAAATATTTTTGTTTGTTACTTTTTAAAGTTGGTATATCGAAAACTGGACGTTAAGGTGTCAACCAAAAAATAATAATAAAAGCCAAATGGCATTTAAAAAAATTGACAGTTGTCATTTATTACTGGAATGTTAACTAATAAAACTAAAAACATTTAATATATTTACTCTGGTGGTAAATACTACAATTCCAACTTTTAGATTCAATTAAATTATTCGAACCAGAACGAAATTGAATGGCATTGTTGTAGTAAAAATATTAAATTACTTTGGCTAAGTTATATTAAAGTTAAAACAGTTTTATTTGTTTAATCTCCTTGTAGAAACTAAACCATATTGAAAATGAATTTATTATACGTTATATTGGATTGTATTCTTGTTTATATAGAAAGATGAAAATACTGTACATAAACATAATTATTGCAACGGTGGGAATTTGCTCATAATCTTCAATAAGATAAACAAAATATCTTTGCAAAGATTGCTAAAAAAAAAAAAAATTAAAAAGGTAAAAGGTGATTTAGTTTCATTTGTTCTAATATATTAGATTTAAGACTAATGTTATTTCAACGGTACCAACATTTAATGAAAATTTTTCTTCAGGTGAAAATTTAAAAATAATGAAGTTCAATGCCTACAGGTGAAGAAAACTATTAATTACCTGTAATAAGAAAATATACTTCAATATACTCTGAATACATTTCGACGAAATATTAAAATATTTTTGATAATACGCAATAAGCGCTCTGAATCAGCAGTTAGAAGACAAAACAAAGCCTCTGAATTTGTTAATACACAAATGTTGAACACATTAGTTTTCTGTATTTTATAGCTACATTTGTTCTAGGTTGCTAGATATTTAGCGTTTATTAAGCAGTGGCTTTAAATGCTGGATATCAACTTATGAACATTGGAAGACCCATTTATCTTATTTTAATTAAAGAAGGCTGGACTAAAGAGAAGAGGGGGGAAGCTACACGAATAAAATATATCCTACAATTCCCATAGGCATGTCATTTCAAATGACGTGACACCACTATTGTCACGTCATTTCAAATGACGTGACAATAGTCGTGTCACGTCACTTGAAAATTGATATTCTTGAAGGGGAACCAAATGACACGGTTGCAACTTGAAATATATCAGGCAAAGTAGAAATAAAACCGTTTTATAGCAACAATATTATTCATGTCGATTATAGAATCCGCGGGAGCGAATCAATCGCGGATCGAAAAGTGCATATAAAAAAAATAGGAAACAATTGGTGTAAATCAAAGTATCCTGGAAAACTTTTATTGATTTACATGCAATTTAGATTTTTTGATTCCCCGAACAAACGGAATAGTTTTCTTGCGTCTCCAAAACAATTTTTTTTTGATGAATTGTAAAAAAGTCCAAAGGAATTTCAATGAAACTATGATATAAAATTATTGTTTCTCATTTTTTTTATATGTACTTTTCGATCCGCGATTGATTCGCTCCCGCGGATTCTATAATCGACATGATTATTTTAAACAATAACATATTTAAAATATATGAAACAAACACCCCATTTTATCATAGTCTTGCCACGTCTGACGCCATTTTAAATGACTACAGCCACGTCACATCAATTTTGCCATTCTGTTAGTCGTTTATTACAACTAAAGTCACTTTATGCGACAGATGTTACTTTACTTTGCAAGCGGTAGACGAATACCACAAAATGAAAATATTGTTCAAGAATATTATCAATTTTCAGGTAACGTGGCACGCCTTTAGTCACGTCACTTTAAATGACGCGGCTATGGAAATTGAAGTGAAAATAATTACGTCCTTCCATTTTGAGGTATTCGCCTGTCACTTGCAAAACTCAAGTGACATCTGTCATATAAAATGACTTTAGTCGTAATAAGCGACTAAACGACGTGACATAGTCATGAAAAATAACGAGACACAACTATGATAATTGGCGGTGTAAGTTTCGTTACATCTCTTTCTTTTTTTTTGTAACTATGATTTCAGTCATCATTTCAAAATTAAATCTTCCCTTTCCAAAATCAATTTAGTAATCCGCTTCAATGCATTCGGCGATTCTATTCTAAAACAACGGATTTAGCTAGCCAAATTTACAACTTGAAACATCCAATGCTAAGCGGCTTTAAGTAATTAAAACACAAATTTTTAAAAAAATTTTAAATTTCTATGAATGTTGGAGTTTCTATTCAAAATCGCCAGAGCGGGCGTTTTACACGAAATCGATCGTTACCGCTTCTCTACTAAAACTTTGGAACCTCACTTTTCACTTATACAATAACTTACATATAGGTGAACAGTATAGGTGGTTTGTAGGTCTATCAGTTTAATCATGTGGCACATCAGACAATGCTTGAGAAAGCATTTAAAATGCAAGGCTAATAACATTCAAATATACTAAGTAAGTGACGTTTTGAGAAAATAAAATACGGTCACATTCAAACCTAATCATTGTTTCATTTAAGCAATAATTTTGTATTCTGAATACCCTGATAATCTGGAAGAAGGTTGTCAGAGTAAAGAGTCAGATATTTTCTTAGAATGGAAAAAATGTTTGTTTTGACCAAAAATCGATTTATTTTGCAATAGTCTACTTTGAACTCGACTTAGTTAGCCAAACGATATTCTACTTTTTAAAGCCGTTCAGAAAATACCGTTTATCAAATACTTCGGTTAATGATCTCCTCATTCCAAGTGTACCAGTTTGCTTTTTGTCACATTTTCAAACAAATTTAGTAACTCCTAAAATGCTTACCAAATCGGCCACCAAGAGTTGACCCGATTTTGGGATTATGCCAGATTATTCTAGTTATTCGAGGTTGTTTGGTTTGCTTTAAGCGTAGCACTTTTGGATTTTATTCAAAACGATCAACTTTCAGTTATTTTTAGAGGAAATATATAGGTTCTTTTGAATCACTTAGCATTGAGATTTTTCAAGATTATTTTACGATTCTAAGTTTATTCGACATTTTTTGGGAATATCGGGATTATTCTATGATTTTAAAATAATTCTATTCGAGTTTCTCGATATTACTCTAAATTTGGATTTTCGAGATTTTTAATCTTATCTCAGATTGGCTTGGTGCTGAGTGATTTTGCGGTTTTTTGAATTAAATTAAATGTGTTAGTAATATTTAATGTGGAAAACCAGATTTTTTTTTTAATATGCAACGTCTCCTTTTAAATGACCTATTTTGCACGACAAACCGCTTTCCGACGAACCACTTCTTTCATTTTTATAAACAGAAAAAAGCCACTGATGAATACGCTTATTACGATTATTTTTGGTATTGGCAAGCTTGAGGTTTAGTCCAATAAATTAGCAAAGCATTGCCCAGTGATAGTTCTTATTTTTATTAGATAATGCCTTGCGAATCCCAAAACGGCCGACATGCCCTTACGATCGATGGGAGGTTCTTAGTGATTTCTTAATTATTTAAGTTTATTCTAGGATTCTAAGTTTATTCGAAGTTTCTCGACTATATTCGGATTTTTTTGTGAATTTAGCCATTTAAAAATTTGTTCAGTACATTTTGGAAATGTATTGCATTTTATTTAGAACCATTTGTAAGCATGGAATCTAAAATTTTGATATATTCATCAACTATAAACTTGATCGACCCTAGATTTTCCAAAAAAAAATAAACTCAACCAAAAAAGTAAAGTTGTTGAAATGCGTAAGAGCAATAATTTAAACAACTTAACAAAAAATAATTTATGATCACCTGATCATTTTAAACTTTGGTGATTAATTCAAATATTAACATTGAATATTAAACCGTCACAATTATAAAAGAGAGCTTCTATACTCTAAATATTGCTAAAACAAGATTTTCGTTGAAGAAATACAACTAACATCATTTCCTCTCATATAATATTCTCGCATGCATGCACAATTCAAATTGCTTTTTTCTCCAATTACACAGCGAATATAAATGTTTTTATATATGTTTGATGTAAAAAATGCAAACGAAAAACGTATGTTGGCTAAAAATTGTTGGAGATTGTTCTAATTGAAAATGAGATATAGAGAAAGAGATGAGAGACTGAAGGACGTTTTTGGTTATGATTCGCTCAGAGAATAGATGAGGGAAGTAAACAAAACAGTAATATGATTTGCGTGTTTTTTTTTTATTAAACGTAATACAGGCATTTTATTCATGGAGTAGAGATCCATTCACATTCTGAAACCACACAAGAACCATGAAATTTGAAGGAGCAGAATCGTCATTATACTTTTTTAGTCTTCTTCGATTTGCGTAATAGATTGAATCCGACATTTCCAATATAGCTACGGCCTTACGAATTTTCTCAAGTATTGCGAGCAAAAGTTTAATTGTCAAAGATCATTTTCCACTCTTAAGAGAATATAAAATTACCTGAGGTCGTATGTAGAACAAAGTTAATTGAATAATTAACAACAATAATACAATGTGAAAATTTTTATGGCGCCAATTTCGTACTTCCTGTTTATTCAGGGATCTAATGTTTTATTAGCGCAGAGCGCTCAAATTTATAAGGACGGCCATGCATGTAATGTCAACGCGGATATCGTATATGATGAAATTTGACTAGTCGATAAAAATGTTTCAAATTGCGAATTATGATACTTCAAATGTTAAATCAATAACATTAAATTGAAATTAGAGCCAGCTATATAAAATTAGTCGCATTGTCTCAAAATAAAAATAAATGATAATATTTCAGGAGGATTTCATTGTACCTTTTTGATTGTATGTATTATATTATTATTCTTTAGGTACAATGCTTTTATAGAAATTGTATCCTTTTTTGTTACAGTATTTAAAATCAAATTAACAAAGAATTAGAAGAAGTCGATAGTCTTATATAACATCAATAGGAGTTACAATATGACAATAGGTTGAAATTTCTTAACACGTAGCAAAGAAACCGTTCACTAAAGTGAACTAAACTAATCTAAATATGTCGCATATTATTTACATATTAAAAACCTGGCAAAACCTTATGAAAAACAAAGTTTCGGTTTGCCATCCATCCATGGTCCGTGTCCACAAAAACTTGAGAACAATTGAATTATTGTATACCATATATCAATTTAATTTCTATACTAAACGTCCGAGGATGCTAAGTGGAAAAATTGATAGAAAATAAAAAATTTACTGAAGTGGAACTTTCGTATACCTATAATTTGCAAAACAAATATTGAATTTTAAGAATGAGAAATTGTGTGATGAGATAGACCCACAAATCACTTATAATAGATTACGCCTTCGTGGATTTCGTTTTCGTAGTTTACTGCGCATTACGTCAACTGAGACTTGCTAGTAAAATATTGCAAAGGAATTGTATGAAAAATAAGGAATTTGTCTAATAAATGTATAATATATGTAAATAAAAAACTATTTTTTGGATAAATATTATATTTTATATTAAAAACACATTCAAGTTATAATTTTTTTTTATTTTCTTTTTCTTGATTTTGTTTCAGAAATTTCTTTATTTAGTTTCCTAATTCTGAAAAACATTCTTGCCCTAAAGAATAATTTTTTTACTCTTTTATCACAGTCGATGTCTTTTGCTAATAACAACAGATGCTGCTGATAGTCCCTTGTTATTAATAATTCATCCCCATTTGCATCATTGAAAATAGATTCCAATGAGGACATGTGTATCATCATACTCTGAGTGGGTTTTGACAGGCCCCCTTCATTTAATTGATCAACCCAAGTATAAGAAAAATGGGGGTTCACCGAATGGAATGTGGAATCTACTCGAATATTGGGGACTTCTTTATGCAATTTATGACATATATATCCAGCAAGATTTTCAAGTCCGTCATATTCCATCAATGAAAAATAATTATCTTCCTGAAAATCTTCGGGATTTTCGTTTAACCCAGAAACATTTCTAAAAATTTGTCCTAAAAACTGTTGAAAGAAAATTTTAATAATTTATTAAGACGAAAGCTAATTTTGTTACCTGTTAGCGTTGATTCTGATGTTACCAAATCAGGGGTATCGTCAATTGCCACATTTGCATTTTCAGATATTGCCCCTTCATTATGCCCCAAAATGTAGGATCTCAAACGGTATTTGAATTCCTGCCTATCAGGGTGATCGTGCAGACCACCCTTTGCACGGATAGTACCAAAAAAATTTTCTAAAACATCCTGGTTTAAACGATACGACAAAATGTATTTAAAATTGAAACGTTGTTTCATATCTTCGTACAACAATTTTAATGCGGTATTTGATTGAATAATTCCTATAAAAAATTATAATAATTTTTAATAATAATACATTAACATAAAATAGTTTACCCTTTTGAAACGGTAGTAATGTATTCTTTCCCAATACTAGCATCTCATTCATCATTTTGGTCATCCTATCTAAGATGTCATTCTGCACTTTAATGGCTAGTCCGTAGGCCTGAACTCGCTCTCTGGAATCAGCAGAATATACTCTGACGTTCATCACATCAAACCAATCGTTAGTCTAAAAAAATAATGATTTAAATATGTACATAATATTAAAATATTTCCAATTGTACAAGCTTAAATAAATTGTAACACTCTTCCCAATTTTCGTCTTCTATCAATCGTAGGTCGATGGCCCTCGAGAGAGCTTGTGCTACGGTATGGGAAAAAAGTTTGGTAGCCATTTTGACTTTTTGTCTTTCTGCTTGAGCAACACTTAAATGGTTACTGGAAATTTTGTGAGTAATGGTCAGTTCTGTTGATGTACACGATAGAAGTTTCAAAATTATTTGTTTCTTTACGCATTTATCAATAAAATGATTCCTTATAAGCTTAATAAGGTGAGGTACGTCCGCAAATACGTATATTTTATTGTTTCCAAAGATAAACCTAATAAAAAAAAAATTAATAAATTTTACATGAGAAATATAATTTAATAATCATACCATGGTTTATGTGTTTCTATGTTAAGTTCCTTGTATAGCCCTCGATTACCTCCTCCGAGATCACTAGTTATAGCCACCACAGTGTAACCACAATCTTCCGCTTTTTGTAATATTTCGAACAAAATTTGTTTCGTCATTTTACGATCGAAATCGTAATAAAATGGTTGTTTCCATTTGGAGATTAACCCTGAAATTGATAAGAATTCATTTTATTAAAATAAAATGTACAATAGTAATAATAATTCACGTATACCTCTCAACATTCCAACTTGATAATATTTTGCAGGTTTATACGTGGAATCCGATAACCGGTCGTAACAATAAGCTTCCCTAATCTTCATTTCGTCAAAACTCAAGATACAAACTTTCTGGGATTCACTTAGTTCAGTTGCTGCTTTCATAATTTTCATAACCGGTTCAAGAATCCCTGGAGAAATATCAATTTGTTGTGCCCATTTCTGGAGAGTGCGGACAGCAGGAAGAGGAAATTGCTTTTGTTTTAATAATTTATAAGCTCTAGGGCTGGCCGAATACAGTGTAATAGATCTGGCGATGTTAGCTTCTGCCCATTTGCATACGTTTATTAATGCCGTTTTTTAATTTTTGTATCTGGCCTGGTGTAAATAGTTCTCTCAATTTACTTTCTAAATTCTGTAGTTCAAACTCTTTTCTCTCTAAACTCATTTTAAGCAAGTCTGCATGGTCTTTTAAATTTTGAATTTCGGTAAGCTTTTTCTGCTTCAAATTGTCCCTAAAATTATGATAACATTATAGCAGTTAATTCTCATGTTTTATAACAAACTAAATACATACATCTCGTCCTTTAAGGCATCAAATTCCGATTTATTTATTTGTTTTTCTGGCTCTTCCCGATCATTGTTATTATCATATACCATTTCTTCTAAATCATTTGATTCGCAATACACAAGCTCGGGTAAACTGAAATTTGATTCACCAAGTAATGATTTAATCATTTTTTTGTCTTCTCGTCTTTGGATTCGAGACAATCGATTTTGATTCCTTAACAAAACTCTTTCGTTCACTTCACAAACTGGTCGCAAAGTTGGCATCGCACCCGATTTTAATTTTAGAATTTTTGAAAATCCTTGATATAATATTAGAATTACAACTCAACTAACAAAATTTTTTATAATAATTCTTACCCATTTTATGCTCTAACTTGTTTGCAAAATCATTGTCAGTAAAATGGGCGCTACAAATTCTGGATGTATTATGGTTGAATATTTCTTTCCTCCTACAAAACAGGATCCATGCTTTCAACAATGTCTTATTTTTATTTGTTGGAAAAGAATGAAAACTATATGAACAATTATTTATATTGTTATTACAACAATTAAATACGGCGCACCGCATTATTTATTTAATTTAATTTAATTTTTAGATTCAATTACATACAACGATATTGTGAAACAAAACTGTTCAGTCTCAATTGACGTCATTTGACTGCCGTTTATTTTATAATCCAAATATGCAAAGTGCGCAAGGCGTAATCTATTATAAGTGATTTGTAAGATAGACCTACACGGTCATTTTTTGGGTCAGCAAAAATTTTGGAAATTTGAACTTCATGATTTTCGATTTGTTTAAATTTTGCTGTATGTGTAGTATTTAAAAAAATAAAAAAAAACACATTTTTTATTTTTTTGATATAGGGTGTTTATTGCGCATAGGATGGTCCCAAAGTTTTGCAAAAATAGTGAAAAACGCCATTTTGAGTAAATTTCAAAGGCAAATTTATGAATTAAAAAGTTAATCGAATTTAATTTTTTTTTTTTTGCGTTAATTAGACCGAATATCGAAATTATAAATTCTGATAAAATTATAATCAAAATTAAATTTTTTGGTTCCGATATATAACGGTAAATTATTAAATGAGATATTAAACTCATTATTTTTTTTAATTTTTTTTTTTTGCTCAAAACAAATCTTAACTAATTAGCTTTTGAATACTCAAATATGGATCTTGTGTTATTTTTTGTTTTTAAGCTATGGTACACTTTTATATTTTTTCTCGATTTAATTTTCTTAATTTAATAAATACTCAACTTAAGTAAAATAAGAAATGAGATTAGCATGAATCTCGTTTCGAAGAAAGTTTTTGATTTCACTTCTTTGAAATTTGCGACCATCTCGAACAAAAACAAACATGAATGTGAACATGACGAAAACAACAAAAATGTATGGTTCAATTTATAAATTTAATTTGAAATATAATGTTCACTAATTGCACTTTGATAACGACTTTTCAAGTGTAATTTGACTTCATCATTCTGTGCTTTCGTTGCATGCCTTTGCCGTGACTGGCAGCATGAAAATGCCACTCAGCTGCGATGTTAAAATCTTCTTCATGATGGCATAGATTAATTAAATTATTTTTATTTTATTTATTGTGTTATAGCTCCGTCAGACATATAGAAAATCTTTTTGATGTTCGATGTTATTACTTTTGTTATAAATTGAATCATTTTAGTTTTAATGAGATGTACCGCCTATCGTGTTCCATATAATTTGAAATAATAATGAAAGTAGCATGTTTCACTGAAGTGCTCTCAGGACCCTTATAATAATTAACGAATGGATGAATGGTCACTTGTGCATTATTCCAGTGAAAACCTTGCACTAAATCTTGTACGATAAAAGCATAATTTTCCGCGAAAGCACATTGTACAAGCTGATCCCCTTCTTGTAAAGAATCTTTTTTTTTGTTTAATAAATTTTGATTGCTCTTTCGATATAAAATAATGAGGTATTAACTTGGTTAAAGAAGAGAAGAAGAAGATAAACTTTATTTCCTAAGGCAACACTTGGCATTGTTGTTGAAAACAGTTTTCCTCTCTTTAAATAGGATATGTACTTTTCATTACTTTCATATATGAAATTTTCATAGGTTTTTAGTAAGCATTAACGGTGATTTTGTGATCTTTTAAAAAATACACGCTTCATGTTTTGTATACCATTTATCGGTTTTAGTTGCTGACCTAATGTCTTGACATCATACAAATGCCAATCATTTCCCAAAGTCTTTACATTGCCATGTTTGGAATAAATTTCATAATAGTGATCTTTTTTGTAATAATTGTCACTTTTCTTAAGTCTTTTTCGATGCGGCAAAAACTCGATCGGCCGGTAAAAAACTATGTCCTCTAACTGGGAAATATAGTTTAATTTTTTGCAGTGATGAAGGTGCTTTGTGTAGGAGCCAAAACATCAAGCTGTGAAATAAATGTTGATTTTTGTTTTGACCCCCACAGCCATCGCAAAACAATCTCAATGTTTCTACATCTTCAAATTCAATATTCTCTAGATGATTGAGCAATGCTGAACTTAAACATACTGATCCATGTCCAGCTTGATCTTCACTCCACTGGTAAAACGCAGGGTCTTTAGTATCCCTTGCTGTCACACATATTGTATAAAGACTTAGTTGTCTTAAATAAAATGCATCCCCTATCGGAGATTTAGATAACGACTTTGCCTGTTGCAGGTCAAAGCACAGTGTTAGTGATTTAGGTACATCTTTTTTAAGTAATTTATAAAATGTGTTCGCTGTGCTGAGTTCTGTATTCCTGTTTCTTCATTTCGTCTTTCTCTGATTTTATTTTCGTCATTGTAAACACTTACTTTTTGGCACATGCGCCTCGTCTCTTATCTTGCCATTGCGACACACGCCCAGTTGACTCCATGATATGGTATTTTAATCAAAATCTCATTAAACACTATATTTCTTCACAAACAAAGCTATAATGTTTTATTTTGTTTCCACTGACTGGGGCGCTATCATGACATCCGAACGGTAAATTTTAGCGGTAATAGACAATTCTATGAAAATTTAGAATAAATTCAAAAAATGGTCAAAGTACCCAAGTTATTTAGTATTGTTACGTTTTTGCCTTGTCACTCACGGTTCGTATCACTGGATTGTGAATAAAACAAAATTAAATCAATTTTTCAACAACGAATTTATTTATTTTCACACGAAAATTATTACAACACAATTTATTAATTTTAATTCACAAAATCACTTTTTAAATCCTTTTTTAATCTTTACACTATCGCTTACCAAATACTAATAATCCAATTCGACTTCGTTCGCCTTTTTATATACACAAAGCAAACTTCTAGAAAGCTCATGACTTTTCTAGTTAGAATAGCGTAGAAATATTTAGAACAATTTTATCATGGAAAATTTCATTTTAGTACAGTTAAACATTGAGCTATTAATTTAACTTATTCTATTTCATACTAGGTGTCACCGTTACAGTATGAAATTGCAAATAAGTGAAAGTTATCGAAAAATTTGTATGCTACAAACATATTTTCATGGCGATCAGAAATTTGCAATTTGATACAAATTAACTTGGGTAACTTTGACCATTTTTGAATTTATTCTAGATTTTTTATAGAAGTGTTTCTTACCGCTAAAATTTACCGTCCGGATTTCATGATAACGCCTCAGCTGCCAACACTCTTCGATCGAATATTCCAACAAGGAGTAGCGGAGTATGGAATAACATAAATAAAGAGATTTTAACGATGATTCCACATGTATTCACATTAATAACCATATATATTCTCACTAATACAATCAGCTGCTACGTGTCTCACCGTTTGTTATACGTTACTGATTTTTATTTAAACATGCTAAGCATAAAGTTGGATTATCCTCACTTTGCCTTCAATATTTTGATACTACTACGTTCTAAAATCGCAAACGTGAGTATCTGGATTGGATTATAATGTGGAAAGACTTTTTTATGGTGACACCCAATGTGTTAAATAGGTATCTGCATGTCACAATATAATTTTCATAGAATGAGTGCAGGTGGCGAAGCCCTCTAGTTTTTTTTTTGTAAAGGAAAATGTTACGTTTTGTTGGGACCACCCGTAATAGCAAAGTACGTAAAAGTATGGTGAAAATGTTACGATTTGTTGTGACGAGAATAGCAGCAACTTTATCCACTAAAATTGTTACGTTTTGATGCAATTCGTCGATATCATAACGGTCTATAACGAAGTTTGATCCGTTTTCTGCAACTTCAGTCAAATTTTCGATAGAATTCAGTAATTGGAACTTATTTTCTAAGCAATATATGAGTGAACTGCTTTTATAGTGGATAAGACAAACACAAACATTATGTTGACTGCTAGAATCCAATTTTATATTTATTTATTTATTTATTCTTGACTTATTAATTTACATATTAATATTTCGATACACTGCATTTTGAGCATCAGCTCAATCATAACGGAGCGTACCAAAAAAGTCGATAACTTAAAAATAACAAAAATAAAGCAGCTCCTCCAGCCGATATTATCCCCAATCTTGCAACTTTAACTGCATCTTTGGTAGAAATATGTACTACCAGATTTTTTTTATTGGATTCATTCGATCCTTGCCTGAATAATCTAAATTTAATTATTTAACTTTTAGATTGAGGTATCTAAATCACTTGCTGGAATACTGTTTACATAATATAATATTTCGTGGTTTGAGCTTATGCTGGTAAATTAAAATTTAGAAAACATTTTTTTTTAAAGAAATTAATTTTGCCGATAAACACTTTGAACTTTGTAAATCCTATTTTAACTCCAGGGTGACGAGATTTAAACTTGATGTAGGCCTCATTTAGAGAACATAGTAATACCCTCTTCTGAGTATTCTGAAGAACATCCTGCCTCCCTGGCATCATTCGACTTATTTTATCATCTTCGAAAAAGGTTTCTACTAAGTTCCGTGCAGTATCTGATATCTTATTTTTAGGGATATTGCTTTTAGTTATTGAAGAGAACGTACAATTATGTCTTTGAAGATACTTGCAGTGATCAATTAAATAGCGGGTAGCACCTTCTTTAAAATAATCTTGAATTTCGTAATGTTTCATTTGCTTTGGTAGTAAAATTAATAATTTCTTCTTGTCTTCATAATCTCCTTCATCGAACTGATCTTTGAAATTATTCTCTTCTTTTCCTTTTCGGAGAACGTAGGCTCCTCGTCGCAATTTAACTGCTTATAAATCGCGGTCGAAATTTCACTTGATTTTCGTTTAAGATATCCGGTCTTCTCACATAATTTTCTTTTTATTGGTGAGAACTGCTCGATCATATGAGGTTGCACATGTTGGTTGATACTTAATTCTGAACCTAATAAATTAAAATCTGCTGAACTGCTTCTAGCAATCGGATATTCGACCGTTTCTTCGTTTTTATCTGCAGTCTTTGTTGAATCCAATTTTATTTTTCCTAGGTTTAAGTAACACGTAGTACAAATGTATAATTTATTGTTTAATTCTCGAGCTGGATTCAAATTCTTTCTCTAGCGTACTCACTAACAGCTCTCAACTTATTATTGCACTTTGCACTAACAAATGGCTTGCAGCAATGATAATCTGAAAGCATTACAAGAATACACTCCTCTTAATTAAAATATTAATAAAAATTCAGAAACTATTTTGTCATACTCACTGTAACTTCAATGATACATAGCCATAGAATGTTTTGCATGCGGAAATTGGGTTTTATTATAAGTTAATGCGTTGTGTTTCACCTCCCTTTCATATGAAGATTTTTCTGAAGGAAAAATCTTATGGGCATATGTATGAAAATAGGCTTAGGGCTAATATACTAATGATTACATGTTGTTCTAACTTTCTAATTTGTTGATGATTATATTGTGGCTTCGTTCTTTGCGTTGGATTTCTCATCTTATTTCTGGTTCTCTCGGAGTCAAATTTTTTAATGTTTCTTGGGTTTCAAATCAAGGTTGGTTTTCACTTCACAGTATTTTGGTAATTTTGGATTCTTTTTCACATCACCTTGGAAGCTTTGGATTGAATTTCACCGCATCATGGAAGTTTTTGGTTATGGAATCTCTGATTTTTTTTTCCAAATGATTTTGATACTTCACGGTTATGTTGATTAGCTGATTGTTTTCAGAATAATAATGTGGGTTGTTCCTCTATCAGGAGGGTCAGGTTCTGGTGTGTATTCGGTTGAAAACAAAACACTTTGTTCAGCAAAATGATTCCGACGAATAATTCTCCTTGTCTCTTTGGCAGCTGAATGATAATCACATATTTATCATCTTGTCTCATGATCCATCTCCATTTGCATTGGCTGTGCAAATGGTTTGTCTGAACCATCGGATGATGTTTGAAATTTAATGCAAACTATGATTTGATGGCATCTGTTGTAAAACGTGAACCATCGTGTGCTAAACTGGTGTGGTTTTGTGATTACCTTTCGAATAACAAGGTCAAAATTGATCAGGTTATTATAATTTCTTGTATGTATAATGGGCTTGATTTGTTGAATCTTCTGTTACGGTGAGTAGTATTTCACAACTTTCTAGAATCGTAAATAAATGCCCTTGTTCTGCTTAATGAACTCCATATTCATAAGTTGTCGTGCATCGGCATGGCTCGATTTAGTATAATTAGTGATTGAATCGGTGTGTAAGTTGTCTTTGCTGTTCACATGCTGCCTATGTGACCAATTGTTTAATGTAGACATACTTATGTATTCATCCTATTAATTCTTGATTGGTGAATTGAAATCTTGGTTGAATGGTTAATGCATCCGTAAATTTGTTTGGATAGTGGTGATGCTTTGCTTTTGATCGTGTAATAACCCGTACTTCTTCCTCGCGTACCCTGCTGAGCGCCTCCGCCGCCGTGTTTGTCTTACCCGAGACATGCACTACATTGTAGTCATATTCTGCGAGTTGCAGACGCCAATTCAAAATCCTTTTGAATGCATTCTTCAAATCACTAATTAGTGGTTTATGATCTGTTCTGATGGTAAACTTACGCCCGAATATGTACGGTCTGAACACCTCAATGCCCACTTTGTGGCGAGCATTTCCTTCTCAATTGTGGAGTAGTTCTTTTCCGCGGGCTTGAGTGAACGGCGGGCGTATGCCACCGGTAAGTCATTACCATCCTGCATTTGGCTTAGTATGGCGCCAATGCCGTATTCACTGGCATCTGTCGTAAAAATAAACACTTTATCAAAATCTGGGTACTGGAGTATTGGAGTGGTGATGAGTTTACTTTTAAGACAGTCGAACGCAGTTTGGCACTTCTGGGACCATTCGAACTTATTTCTTTTCCTGGTTAACTGGTGCAAAGGTTCTGCAATTGTGGAGAAAGCCGGTACGAACTTTCTATAGTATCTTGCGAGGCCTAGGAAGCTCTTGGTCTCTCGCATGTTCCGTGGAACTGGAAAATTTATTATTGCTTCTACCGTCTTTGGACTAGGTTTAATACCTTCAGGAGTTATGATGTGTCCTAAGTACTGGATTTCTTTACTTAGAAATTGACACTTCTCCGTTTGGATTTTTAGATTGTTCCTCCTGAATGCTTCTAAAATGTCCTTTAATTTATTGTTGTGATCTCTCAAGTTTCTCCCATAAACAATGACATCGTCTAGATACACAAAGCACTTTAGGCCTTGTTGCCCAAGCAACACACTGTTGATCATTCTTTGGAATGTGCTTTGTGAATTTTTCATTCCAAAGGGCATTCTAAGAAACTCAAAGTGGCCGTAGTCCGTGCTAAACGCTGTCTTATGACTATCACGGGGATCCATATCTATTTGATGGTACCCGCTGGCCATGTCTAATGTCGAGAAATATTGAGAGTGCCCCAGCTGGTCAAAAATGTCATTTATTAATGGAAGTGGATAAGAGTCGCCTATCGTCGCCTCATTGACTCTTCTAAAGTCAACCACCACTCTCCATTTTATTTTGCCATTTTTGTCTGGCTTCTTCGGCACCACTAGTAAAGGACTATTGAATGAACTGGTGCTGTGGGTGACAACATTATCATCCAGAATCTTTTGCACCTGGGTATCAATCTCTTTCTTCAGTACTTGAGGAATTCTGTACTGCCTGGTATTAATTGTGGTTGTATTATCGTGAAAATGTACTTGGTGTTTAACGCCAGGAACGCTTGAAAGAGAATGTCTGAGTATTCCTTGATTAATTCAAGGAGTGAGGTGGATTTTTCAGTATTTAGATCTTTATCTAAAGTTGAAATAATTTTCCCTATTACAAGATCATCTCTAGTCTCGAGATGCTGATCTTTCCCTGTCTCAGAGCAAGATTTGAATTGAAGAACGTTATATTGATTCAGGGGGTTAAGTTTGGGTACGAAGTTCTCAATGGTCACTTCGTTGGGATTTGTATTAACCACGCTGATCTGAGCTTTCAGCATGTCAGGTTGGACGAGACAATTTGAAACATATACACCTTGCATTACTTCCTCCGAGCTGCATGGGTATTGGTTATTTGTGGGAGTTGATATTTGTACTACAACTTCTTCTTGAGGAGAAAGTCGTATCTTGGCTGGGTTATTCAGGAATTTGATTTTATTCCCTAAAATACTCAGTTCTGAAGTACTGTATAGAATATCAACTTTATTATCACTCATGAAATCTCTCCCGAGAATTCCATCTTGTTCGATTTGAAAATCGTCCTCAACGACTTGGAATTTATGAGGAATTTTAAGATATGGGGAAATATCTACGTGTGTAGACACACACCCTAGAGTAGTTGTGGCTTCTTTGCCAATTCCCTTTAATATGGATCTACCCCTCCGGTCTATCGATTTGATGTCTTTAATCATCTTTCTCTTGATTATTGACACTGAAGCACCAGAGTCTATTAGAAAAGTTGACTCATCTCTGCTAATTTTAATTTTACCACATCGTGGGTAAATTTGTGTTTTGAAACCAGGTTGATCTGGTGAGACTTTAATTCGTCTGGGGGTACGTGGATTTGAGCAACGGTGCAGAATGGTTCCATTGGTGGCCAAACCTCCTCTGTTCCTTTTGGTTCAGTGGGAGTTCTAACTGTTTTGTTTGGTGGCAGTTCCGAAGCAGAACTCTGGTACTTGCCATGAATTGATGAGGTGGAACTCATAGGAACTACCGAGACGGAACTCTGGTAGTTATTTTTAGAGTACGAGACGGAACTCGTAGGAACTACTGAGGCGGAACACTGGTAGTTATTATTTAGGGACGAGACGGAACTCGTAGGAACTACTGAGGCGGAACTCTGGTAGTTATTATTTAGGTACGAACAAGAATTTGTAGGAACTTTTGAAGCGGAGGTGTGATAGTTAGTAAGATATGCTGGGCTAGAACTCTTTTGTGTGTTTTGGTAATTTTCGGGAGCTGGACTCGTCTGAACTATAGCTGGTATTGCTGTTGCTCGACGAGTTCCTCTCCGTTTCCCTGCTGCTGGATAGAGTTGTCATCTTCAACTTCTTCTATGTAATTGATGGACATCCTATGTAGGTCCTCTGCCAGTCGATTTACACTCTGATTTTCCCTAGGTTGACTCCTTTGTGGAGACCTTGTCTGGTTGCTTACTTGGTTTCTACTGGTTGGCTGGTAATTCTGCTGGTTTCTGTTTGGCTGATAATTTTGCTGGATTCTATTTGGTTGATAATTTTGCTGGATTCTATTTGGTTGATAATTTTGCTGAATTCTATTTGGTTGATAATTTTGTTGGACTCTACTTGGTTGATAATTAAAAAACTGTGGCTGATAGAGTTGCGCTCCGGACTGTGACCATTGGTACCTTAGATTTGCGGCATTTCTGGCGGCACAGTTCTCCAAGACATGCCCGAAACGTTTGCAATACCTGCATGTTACGGTTGGCACTACAATTTCCCTCCGTGCATGTGTCAAGGTATTTGTTCGGCATGTCTTCGCACTGTGGCCTGCCTTGTCACAAAGCTGGCACCTTGTCAGTGTATCCTCTTGGCTGCCTGTCGCTGTTGCTCTGGACAAACCAAGCTTGAGTTCTTTTAGGGATTTCCCTGTGGCTATCGACAGGTTTGTTCGGATGGCTTCGTTGTGTAAACCACGAACGAAAGCCTCCTGTTCTAATGTGGCCACAAGGGGTTTCGGGAGTGCATTGGCCTCACCATATTTTGTACGGACTCCTGCTTCATAATCTAGTGCATGACCCTGATCCGACTACCGAAGTCTGCACATCTCTCTGTTTTCCCTAGCCTGGTATTTCTTCTGCCTATCTTGTAGTGATTCGATTGTGTGGGCGGGTAAATTTTTTTTTGTCAAGTTACTTAGAAGTCTTTGAAACTTTCTATTTGTATATTCTTAAACAACGTGTACGTCCTACCACGCAACCGAAACAAAACTTCGTCCAGAACAACCGCTAGTTGTTCTGGTTTTCCCGCAAACTATTTTTCGACGCGTTTGCATGCGTCTATGAAAAAATAAACCTCGCTGGGATCGACCTCAGCTTGGCTATAGAATAAAGGAACACGCTTTTCAACTAGGTCTTGGATTTGTGCCGTCATTTTCTTGATTTTTAAGTGTTTAAATGAGGGGATGATTAGTTTGGATGTATCAATGATTTCCAGAGCGGAAAATTGAAACACCACAACTATGAGAAGGGAAACAAACGAAAATTTGCGGAAACGAAAAAAAATTGTATCTCGCAGCGGAAGGGTTTGCTACAGCGCCAATGTTTTAGTTTATATATTAAGTTAAATAAATGAGATGTGATAATCTCTATTTTCTTACCTCTTTGTTCTCAATATATTTTTTTTGGAAAGACTAACAACACTTTCACTATACTTGATACACTTATATTTTATTAACAAAATCCTTACTTATATTTCGTTATATTCTTATATTGTTAACTTTTTCTATTTTTTAGTAAAACTTGAACTATTTTACTGTTAACTATGAACTATCTAAATTTTAATAATGAATATCTTTTGATTATAACTATAACTGTAACTATATCTGGATTGACTGAATTTAACTATAACTCTCTCTGGATTGGCTGAACTTAAATATCCCTTACCTGTAAGAATTTCCATTATATATATGGAAAATCTTACAAGCTAAGCGGAAACATATCATCGCGGAACATAACATTTGTATACGCGGAAATGCAATTTTGAAAAGTCGCGGAAAATTACGGAAAAATGTTATGTTGATGAATAAGTTTATGCGCTTATTGTTTGTAATTTAATATTATGTAAGTGCGACTTACTAATTATAAATCAACCTTGAAAGTTGTATGACCGCGGAAATTGGGTTTTATTATAAGTTAATGCGTTGTGTTTCACAACAAAGCACAATACTACTTATATAGCGTTGTACAGAAAGTCTTATTTGGTAACATTAGTGCAATTAAAAATAAATGTTTAGATGTTTTTTAGGCCGGGGTAACGCCTTCACGGTTCGTATAATAATAGGAATAGAATCATTTACCGTTTATGGTCCATTAATCCTCTTTTTGAGCCAGATAAATGCGTTTATTTATCAAATTTATTTTATTTACCCTGACTATTGGTCTGCGCCCTTAATTTGGTCTAGGGTCTTAGTCATAGGATATCACTCATTAGTCATTAATTAATTTGATAATAGGCTGAAACCTAAGAGTACCCTCTTAATTTTATTATTCTATATATTCTTCTACTCTCTTATTCCTTATTAAATAAATTCAGGATTTCGTTTACAATGTGAAGCAAAAAGATGAGAAATTAAATTATAAATTGTATTACGAGAGGAGAACTAGTAATATTTAAATTAGTGTAATTTAAAACCACATCATAACACAAGATCCATTAGTTTAATATCTCATTTAATATTTTACCATTATATATCCGATCCAAAAAATTTAGTTTTGATTATAATTTTATAAGAATTTACAATTTCGATATTCATTCTAATCAACATAAAAAAAATGTTTAAAATTGATTAACTTTTTAATTCATAAATTTGCCTTTGAAATTTACTCCAAATGGCGTTTTTCACTATTTTTGCAAAACTTTGGGACCATCCTGTGCGCAATACACACCCTATATCCTAAATATAGGGAACTATATCACTTTCTGAACGAAAAGTGTGCCTTTGAACTGAATTGACGTTGTTTTTTTTTTTTCGCGTATTTGTCAATTTTGAAAAATTTATTATAAATAAATATAAAATAAAAATATTAATAACATTATTTGTATACAAATTTTAAGTGTTATATGTAAATAATAATTGTGTGTGTTTTAAATTTTTAACTTTTAGTGGTTATTACAAATTTGTAGCAATGGCTCGGTGCTGTGTATGTAATGTTAAAGTGTCTGAACACTTTTTTACTTGTGCAGGTGAATGCAATAAACTGATTCATTTTGAATGTGCAGGGATTAAAAAACCTGTGTTTGATGCCATTTCGGTAATTCCGAATTTTTCTTGGCGATGTGGTATGTGCATTGACGTTTATAAAATTCTCAAGGAAAAGAATGATCAGATGAGTAATTCTATTGACGCTATATCAGCGTCCTTGTCCTTGATAAATAAAACATCTGCTGCCATTAATAACAACGTGGAAAGTTTACTAAAACCAATCCCACCACAACAGTCGTCGTCTGCTAAATTTAAAAAAAAATCAACACAAACTAATTTGGAATTGGCTTCGTCAATACGTACAAGATCTAAGAAAAATGTTAATAATACCATAACAACGGCTACAACTGCGGTTACATCTTTAACTAATGACGGCGATCATATTCCAGTGGTTTCCAGTCCTAATAATTTCGGTGCTTGTACGACTTTCGCTGAAGTGGTGAAAATTCCTGCCGTTGTGCCTGTTGCAGCATCGAATGCACTTGCTTCTCACAGTGGTGCTCCGGATCAACCAAGCAAATACTCAATTGCATCTGTTTTGCCTGTTGCTGCTATGTTGAGTGCTGTGAGTACGTCTGCAAATGCGAACAATATTGATATATCGTGCGGTCCAACTGGTAATATAAAATCGTTGCCATCATCACGAACTATCCAAAAGAACATACGAAATTTTAATATTCGTGGCACTAATACCTCACCAGATATTTATATTAAAACCATTGCGCCGAAATGTTGGCTTCATTTATCAAGATTCGATACTCTTACAACTGAGGATGATATTGTGGCTCTGGCTAGCAAATGATTAGGTCCGAGTGTTTACAAGGCAGTTAAACTAATTCCTAAGGATAAAGATATCCACGAGTTAGAATATGTATGCTTTAAATTGGGGATCAACGTGGAGCTTCATGATAAGGCTCTAAATTCGGATGCATGGCCAACCGGTGTATTTATTAGGCCCTTCCATAAGAAAAATTTTCGGACAGGAGCCTCATATGTGAAATACCGGATACCAGCTGCAGTAGTCAACTCTGCCGAAATTTAAATAACGCAGGGTCAAATGTGATGCGTCGGCCCAAAAGTTCTGGACAAATTACTTTTACTTCGATGTACTATCACAACGCCTCTAGTATTCGGGCGAAAGCTAAATTATTCTTGCTTGGCGTTCTTGATAACGATTACGATGTGATTATCATATCTGAAACATGGCTTACTAAAGGGTTTAATTCAGAGGAATATTTCCCACCCAACTACGTCGTCCACAGAAAAGATCGACATGATTTTTGTACCAGCCTTAAAGGTGGGGGTGTGTTGATTGCTGTTAAGAGTTCGATCCCAAACGATCTCATTGCATGTTATCCAATTTATGATGTAATTGCTGTTCGGATTAATGTATCCGAGTCATCTATCCTCGTGGTGGCTGTATATGTTCCCTCTGGATCTACTATGGAATATTATATGGGAATTGTTAATTTCATCAGTTCTGCGGTCATGCCATTGGTTCGTATTAAGGAACAACTAATGATTATAGGGGACTTCAATCTTCCCGATATTACTTGGTTTGATGTTGATGGAGTTTTCACATCCTCTTCTTCTGGCCAGAAAGAATTAGCAGTTACTGATTATTTTGCTAGCTTAGCAATGATGCAGATGAACCGGATAAGCAATAGTCGGGGCATATTTCTCGATTTGGTTTATTCAACTGATCTTATGTTTTCGGAGATTTCACCTTGTGAAGATTTTACTGGATGTTCGAGCGTTTACCACACTCCAATTACCACATATATATTTTTAGAGAATTGCAACACTACGTGGGAAGCAAGCGCTATCCTCAGCGGGGGAAAGGTGGTCTAACACCCTAACCTGTAGAGTTGCAAGACAAGTTTGGCCAAAGCTGGACTTGGGGCGCACTAGGGCATTAATATTCTTACGAAGACGTGAATTAAGAACGGTCGTAGGAATACATGCAAGAAGGCTGGGTCTGGAGGCTAATGACTTCTGCAGAAGCTGCTTGGACGAAGAGGAGGAAGAGACGTTGGTCCACTTCCTTTGCTCGTGTCCAGCATTGGCTCTCAGAAGGCACAAACACTTAGGTAAGTTCAGGATGGACTGCCTCTCGGATCTCGAAAACATTAAAGTGCGGGACGTCTTACGCTACATAAGTAGCTCAAAATGGTTCCAATAGGGGTAGAAGGGGATACATCCTGTGGTATCACAATGGACCGTCACCGGTCTAAGTGTGCGTAAGCAGCCACTCCAACCTAACCTAACCTAACACTACGTGTACTTCTAGTAATTCTTTGCATTTCGATTTTAGGCGTGCGGACTACGATTCGTTAAACGAATTTCTTGTCGGTTCTAATTGGGACTTTCTCGAGCGAGATGAAAATTTGAACCATTCTATTTTATTGTTCAACGGGCTGCTCAAGACTGGTATTGAAAGGTATGTTCCATCAAATAAAAATGGACCTAGGTTTCGTGAGCCGTGGTACAACAAAGAACTACTACGTCTTGAAAAAAAACGGAATAAGTTCCATTCTTTGTATAAGTTACAGGGCGCTGAGTTTTATTCCAGATTCAACTTAGCTCGTAAAGAGTTCAAAACTTTAAATTGGTTCCTTTACAACAACTACATTTTGCAAATAGAAGAGGATCTGACTTCCAACCCAAATAATTTCTGGAATTTCATAAATGGTAAAAAGTAGGTTGTTGGGTTTCCTACTCCAATGACCTTTCAGAACTCTTCCGCAAGTCAACCCTCTGATATCGCTTATCTATTTGCAAAATTTTTTGAGTCCGTCTATGTAGTATATGGGGATTCTGGTACCAAGCTTATAAATAATCGCGATTGCTCTGATTTTAATTTTTTACAGTTTACTGAAGCAGAAGTTTATGATAGCTTATCTCAACTTGATAGTAATAAGGGGGCAGGACATGACGGTTTTCCACCTATCCTTATTAAGATTTGTGCAGAGAGTTTAGCCCATCCACTGACTCTAATCTTTAATAAGAGCCTACGTTTTGGGATTTATCCGGATCCCTGGAAACTGTCTTTCATTCGTCCGATTTTTAAATCTGGCAGAAGAAGTAATATCAGCAATTATCGCGGAATCGCTATTCTTGCTGCCATACCAAAACTTTTCGAATCAATGGTACAGAAATTCTTGTTTTTTCATGCAAAAATTTTTATTTCTCCTGCTCAACACGGATTTTACACGGGTAGGTCCACGGTTACTAACCTAGTCGGTTTTTGTCAACATTTATATAGTAGTTTAGAACATAGGCAGCAAGTGGATGCTGTTTACACCGATTTTTCGAAGGCTTTCGATAAAATTGATCACTCGATCCTTATCGATAAGCTGGATAAACTAAATTGTCAGTTTATCCCCATCAGGTGGTTGCATTCGTACCTGTCTGATTGCTACCAATTTGTTAAGATAAATGATTTTAGTTCTCGCTTATTTCGAGTTACCTCTGGAGTTCCTCAAGGTAGCCACATTGGTCCACTTTTATTCTCATTAATTATCAATGATGTTGTTGATTGTTTTAAATTCGCAAAATGTTTGCTTTACGCAGATGATATGAAGATATTTGCTCCTATTACTGGAGTTTCTGACTGTGTTAAATTACAAGGTGACTTGAGTAACTTTTGCAGTTGGTCAAAAACAAATTATTGTTGAATGTGGGTAAATGTAGGATTTTATCATTTTCTCGTACACACTCACCTGTTCTTCAGCAATATTTTCTATACAATACCTCTATTGACAGAGTTGAGGTCATAATATTGTGAATACTTTCTTGCTAATATTCACTAGTGTAATATAAGAATTGAATAATATTGTGAATATTGTTGTGATATATTCTGTCTGTGGTGTGTCGAGATTATTTACAGTGTTAATATTGCGTATATTAGTTATAATATTCTGTGTTAGAAGAATTGTTAATATTGGGAACTTTATGTGGGTTTACTTCGCGAATGTTTGGTAAGCTGGTTTGGGCTTATTACCGGTGATCTATGTTTTAGTTGTCGTGTTAATTCACTTAGCGCTTACCACGGGTGGGGGCTATGTCCTAAGTGAATTTTCGTTACGTCAGGAGAATGCTTAATGTTACTTGGAGAAATGCGTACACAATAACCGGCTATTTAGTAATCTACTGGGTTTGCACCCTACTTCAATTACTTTCCTACTTTACCATGTAGGAATTAGATAGACTGGGTTATTGCACGTGGTGCCTTTTGAGTTAGTATTTTTTTTTGTTATACTTACTAAATTTTGTCTGGTGACTGGAACTTCTGCTTACAATAATGTTTTACGAATAATACAGCGGTTATTATTTTACTTTTTTTATTTATGTTTTGAATATCTGGTTCTTATACTGGTTTACAAGTGATCTCCTTATGATTACAACTGGATATTTTGATTACGAGTGATAATTTTGAAATTTTGAATACAACTGATCTCTTATGAAATACTGGTTACGACTGATCTCTTATGAAATACTGGTTACAACTGATCTCTTATGAAATACTGGTTACAACTGATAATTACATGAAAATTTTCTGTTCTTATATACTAAATTTACATACTACTTTACACTAACAATGTTCTTAAGACCTAATTAATAATTTTTCATTGATGCGGCATTTACTTGCCCGTCATAAAATTTGGGTCGTTTTTTATTACGAAACAATTAATTTTACAATTGATTTTGTGTTTTACAAATATTGCTTTATGCTGATTTGATTTTTATTTAATTTCTATATGCACGTGTTCATGAAATATCAATTTGTATTTTCATGATTTTTATTTATTTTTTATTGTTAACGGATTTTACTTTATTAATTAATTTTGTCAACCCTTTTCTTATCGCTTAAATTATTATCCTAGAATTCAATTTTAAAATTATCCTTAATATGTTCTACTTTATTATTTTTAGTAATGTTCTATTTTATTATCTTTAGGGATTATGTAATGTTGTGTAATGGCACATGTGTATATGGGCATTTCACAACAATAACCGACTTAGGTGTAACCTTTTCTTATGATCTTACTTTTACCAAACACATTGATTCTGTTATTTCAAAAGCTTATATTATGCTGGGTTTCATTAAGCGCAATTGTAAAGACTTCTGCGACCCACTCACACTGAAGACTCTCTATGTGTCCTTTGTTCGTTCCATTCTAGAATATGCTTCTCAGATTTGGTCACCATTTTATCATTGCCATTCATACAGAATTGAGAGCGTTCAAAAACAGTTTCTTTTGTATGCGCTTCGCGGCTTACCTACGGAGCGAGTGCACCAATATGTACTACCTCCTTATAATGATCGTTGTAAATTATTAAAATTACAACGATTAGATCACCGACGAGATGTTGCATCCGCTATCTTCGTTCAAGATGTTCTGACTTCCCGAATAGACTGTGTCGATTTACTGGCTCGTTTCAACTTTTACGCTCCCACACGTTGTTTGCGCCGTCGTCGTTTGTTACATATTGATCCGGTTTCTACAAACTTCGCACTCTCAGAACCAGTTTTGAGAATGTCGTGACTCTTTAATTCGGTTTATGATGTTTTCGATTTTAACATGACAAGAAATTCGTTTAGAAATGAGTTGTTTAGATTTTTGTCTATCATTAAATAATTGTTAACTGTTATTTTTGTGCTAAAATATTGTATAATAACTGTTAATCTTTTTTGCATACCGATTGTATATTTACTGTAGGTTAAATAAATAAATAAAATAAATAAAAATAGGTTATTTTTATTTATTTAACTACTACCAAAGCAACCTTAATTATACAAAGCCATAATTTAGTAACTTAGATGACAGGAACTGTACAATCTGAACACATTGACCCAATATTGTCAGCAACAACTTTCATCAACAGGTACCGTGCACGGATTCTGATATAGCGAACAATATGCTTGGAAGCATGGGCAATGAATCGATTGCAAGAGAGAGTAGAGTGTGAAAATCTAGCGAGACAGCGAGTTTAATGGAGTATACTTGACATCAACTATGGACTTGCCTCATCATACATACAAGACTAACAAGCTAGGAATGAAAATAATGAGTTTCATGTGAATGAGCACAGAGTCGAACCAGGCCGATTCTTTTCACGTTTTCGAAATCCAATGAGATACCAATAAGAACCAATAACTTGGCATTATTGAAGTTGGACATTTGGTGCAAGAACTTTAGATACATGTGCTCTTATTGCAAGCGTAATGTCAAATATCAAAACGCAGATCTGTTGGATAAGGTTGTTTATAGATATATTACCTAACCACTTCAAAAACCCTCCGTCGCAGTAAAATAGTTTAACACAATCAACCCTTTCCAGAGCTAAAAGACATGTAGAATCCGATTCGACAATCTTCACGTGGTGCACATTGGGTTATGCAAATGTCGACGGTAAAAAATATCGCAAAAAGAAATGAACAACAATAAATCATTCCTCTGTTTTTTATTTTTACTTGTTCGAGAAATACGTAGTATGTTCGGTTAATGTGTTCCGAGTGTAGAGTTTCTGTCATCTGAGTTAATATATCATGGAGCGTATTTTTCGAATATCCTTCCACATTATCATTTTTCACCTAAATGACTGTAGAACAATGAAAAGGTAGAAAAATAACTTTTTCGTAACTTTAATTGTCATTTATGGTCACTGACAGGTCCATATGATGAACATATCATTACGTAAGCTTGAAGTTCCCCCTCGCTAGCAATCGTTGTCTATCTACGCCATTTATTTCAAAAATTACCCATATTAAGAACTTTTGTTCAGGACGTCCCAATCTACAACTTACAGAAGTTTTTAGATAATTCGACAGGTTGCCGATTTCCGTGGTAGTGAAACTCTTATAATAATTCATGTAATCTCTTTTAAGGAAGCTTATTTTTAGTTTCACTGTATATAGTATATAAATAAATTAAATTAACTCTGATTATTTTGGGATGATTTACAAAAGGAAATAAAGCCTTTGAATGTAGATTTCGGGTGGCATAACGTTCATTCGCAAGATTAAAACGGTTTTATTTTAATTATTTTGAAGTATAAACAATTAAACATATTTACAAAAGCGTTAACCAAATTTTTTGAAACCTAATTATTAGGAATAATGCACACAATATGATTAAGTTCATGAAAATGTACCTCATTATATTTTTGAGAAGTATAAAATATGATGAAGCAAAATTAGCAAAAGTTGAATCATACTGTTGTTACGAAGAGTACATACATTTTGATGTATGATCCAAAACATATATTGTCCTATTATCAGAGTTGGATGATGATGCTGTATTTAAAATAACATAATATGCATGACCTTGTATTAAATTGTTAACATTAATCATTAAGCCTGAATTAGATTAACTAAATTATTTTAACATGTCAAGGTCAGTCATATCATCTGTTATAGATACAATCACGCCCATTAATTTTTCTCATTAATATCCTTAAGTTTCCAAACCAGAAATCCAATATTTAGATTAATTCTACTTTTGTAATAACTTAAGCTTTTAGTCCTTTATACCAGTCACGTTCTAAACAGTTTCATTCAAGTTTACATTTTTCGATATATTTGATACCAGATAAAACTACTTCAATCGAGTTGTTGTTGTTCCAAAAAATCGATTTTCGTTTTCCTTTTTTCTCATTCCATTTTCAGGAAAGAGCGATCAATTCTCTCTAGTGTTTTCCCTTGATAGGAATACTATTAAAAAATTATTAGAATTTTTTTTTCTTCTAATAATAGAAAAATTATTTATTTCCCATAAATAAATCAAGAACTCAAAGTTATTGAGATCTTAGGTAAACATTTTTGAAATTTTCGAGAAGCTTGAAAACAGTGAATTAACCTCGCTTAGTTTAGTAATGAAGTTTTGAGAATCTTTATGGGGGTGGATAAACTAATAAATTAGTCTCACGAGAAGGATAAAATTGTACCTCGTCTAGTTTATCATATGTTGAAATAACAGAAATTCATACCAATTTCTTCTAATAAATAAACAAATCACCAGAAGGTTTAACTATTATAATTAGAGTTTAAAACTTTCTGGAATGTATTACGAATTCACCTAAAATTATTCAATTTGTACGTCATTCTGAAAGTGATAATATTTTCATCAGAATTTTAACTAGGATATTTCAAATCGGCAGTTAATGCAATGTGAATAGTCAAAATAAAAGAAAAAAATGATTGAGCAAATGCCAGTAAATTGAACTGTTAAACAAGCCTTCTTAGAAAACGTTACATCAAGTGGTTAGGTTAATCGGAAATTTAGCTGAAACTAATATGCAGTCAGAAAGGGCTAATGAAGTGTCAAAAATTGATAAACTTCACGGGTGCCGATGTGCTTATTGCAGTTTCAAATAAGCCTTGTAGTGAACTTTTATTGACAGACCCAGCCATTGAATAATTAATTAGTCTTCAAAGTATAATTAGATAACATCTGTAGTATACTAATTTGGACGGCAGACTGCCCGAACCCTGTTCCGTCATTTAGACCCAATTTTTCAGATAGATTGCCCTCATGCAATATAGTAAGGATTTAATTTGGAAAAGGAAAATTTGGATTTAATTTTTTATGGCGATTTCAGTTTTTCGAAGTTAACTTAAAACTTTGACGATAAAGTTTTCTTACCTTACAATACTGATGAATCTTTCTTTCTACATTAACTTGTGTGTTTTACGACTAATATTGGTGCCTTTCAAATTAATAATATTCATAATAGTTGAACTCCAACGGACTGGGGCAGCCCGATTTTTGAAAATGTGTGTTGTTGAATTTTCTGCTTCGATATCTGTAATATTTAACATGGACTGATGCAAAATACATTTTGCGAAACACTTGTAAGTATCTCATGTAATACCTCACCACACCACAAGGTGATCTATGTAGTTCGCTGCAAGCAATGCCGTCTAGAATATACAAGCCATACTACTGTCTTCGTCACTCAATTTATGTCGACAGTTCCATTAATCTTCTGCAGATGGCATTAATGCTAGAAAAATGAAAGAGAACAAAACTTGAAAACGAAGAGATTAAAACATGTGAAAATATAAAAAATAAATTAGTATTAATCCAAGCGCGAGAAAGGGAGGTTGTATGTCGTGTATTTTCTCATAATTTAAAATTATTAATAAAAAATAGTTTATATACATTTTTCCAACTCATATTATATTTTTAGTTAATATTTATTTATATTTAAATCATTATTTTATTAATAATTTTATTAGTTTTAAATTATGCAGAAAATTAGCAGAGATAAAAATATGTACAACCTTCCTTTCGTACGCATGAGATAATACTAAATAATTTTTTTATTTTTGAAATGTTTTATTCTCTGTTTCTCTCAACTCTTTCATTTTTCGAATGATAATTGCCATCTAGGTTATGTCGCTGAATTAAAAAAAAATAATTTTTGCTTTTAGCAGTATGGCTTGTATATTCTAGACGGCATTGCTGCAAGCATGGATCTGTTGGTATTAGTGTGGGTTTTTCAGAATTGCAATTTGCTTTTTGTTTGCCGATTTTTAGAAAATCCATTGCGGTTTTTATCACTCGTTTGGTCTGCCCGTTTGATGACGAGTGGAATGGTGCAGGTAACACATGGTTGATAAGGTTTCTGTCACAAAATGGTTTGGATTCAGCTGATGTGAACGCTTATCAATTGTCAGAGATGATTATGTCCAGAGTGATTTGTTTGCACATACCGATGATTTCATTCGGACAAGAACGACCTCCCCAACTACTGTGAAAATGAATCTACTGCGACAAGATTATTAAATTATGGAATAATCCGGTGAAGTCAATATGTCGTCATGACTCCTTGTTGGCTCTCACGGATTAAATGGAACTCGAGGCATCTTAGGCCTGCCTTCTTGATAAGCGGTGAACGCGTTACTCAGACATTCGATGGCTTTGTAGATGTTCGGCCACCACACGTAACTGTGAAAAAGGGCTTTCATAAGCACTATCCTAGCATGCATGGAATATAATGGTTCTAAAACGATTGTTTGGCCAGCTGGAGAAAAGACAGCGGGATTGCTCTATAAAAGGCAGCCTTCGAGCCAGATGATCATACGGCAGTAGTCGATATCTTTGGCTGTCACCTGTGATATTTCATTAGTACATGCATTTTTTTTAACCCAAGCGATGATGGATACATCTTCTCAACATCCCTAAAGGAAATGCTAAAAGTTGTTACTTATTTTTGGTGCTGGTGCGTCTTTCGGACGGAGTTCAACGTCCGAAAAAGTGGGTTTTGAAATGGTGTCTGTCTATCAGTCTGTCTGTGTCTACAGCCCAGAAGGTTTAACTAATCAAACTGAAACTTCAGATTTAAGCTTTTTTGATAAATTGGAAGGTCCCAGTGAATTTTACTCCAAATTGGCTAACCGGAAGTGGCCACTCCCTTGGTCCAGAAAATTTATTTTGCAAATATCTTAAAAAGTATAAGGTTTACAAAAAACTACTTAATAAAAAATGTTTCCAAAAATTAAAAAAAAAAAAAAAATTTCTCAAAATTCACTGTTCGTAAAAGAAAGTCGTGTGTTGGCCACATCTCGATTTTTTTAAATAGTTATAACGAAGTACATATAGTATAACCATTTATTGTCTATAGATTACGACCAAGTTGATAAAAGAATATCTTGGTATGGCCATTCTTCCATTTTGGTTGTTGTGATTCGTCTTAAAGTACAATATTTTATGGCTAATAAATTGAATAATTTAATTTGGCAATTTAGATTAGCTCGTATTAGTATATATCCAGAGGTGAGCTGCAGCCGGTTCGCACCGGTTCTATAGAACCGGTTGTTAAAGTGTATGGGACCGGTTGTTAAACATTTTTCGATTTTGTTATTTTCTCAATAAACGAATTGCAATTTTTCGATTTGTATATAGGTACATATACTAAAATTAATTAAACTTAAATACTAAATAATAATAAAATTAAAAATAAATAAAACCATAAATTTCCAATATATTATCGGTTATCTCTAGCAATAATTTAAGTAGAGTGTAAGTTGACCTTTATAAATATTCTTAGAATCGTAGCTATGTTCATTTTGTTTCTCGTATTTTTTAGTATTTTTGCAATGTCGCCATGTCAAATTCGATATAGACATATTATTCAATATAAAAGAAACTAAACAAAAGCAAAATAAATAAAGAAAGAAAATAAATATAAAAGAAGAACTACAAAAAGTTTAAAATTGCAAACGTAAGAGTTGAGACCTGAAAACGCTATTAAATTCCTTTAATTTTAATTTTTCAATGTGTATTTTCCTATTTTTTTATTTCGCATAAAAGGTTTAGCAGGTATTCTAAGCACTCAGTGCAATGAAGCGTAAATATAATACTCCGAATATACGTGATTTTTTTCACAGCAAATCTAATCATCACAGTTATGAAGAAAAAAACGAAGCTATGTTATCAAATAACCAAAACCGAGAATCAAATTCAGTAAGTTCCTCTTCAATTATAACTTCAAACCTGGAAGAAAATTTACCTGATTGCTGGAATGCTGTTCAATTAAAAAAAATTCAAACTAAATATGACGGCCTAGAAGTGAGAAATAAAAAGCTTGGCTGTTCAAAATGTTCTGCTATTGATAACCTTCGCATTTTCAATGAACAAAATATTCACATATCGGAATCATGGCGAAATTTTGAAATTAGTGCGTCAGGAAAATCAAAAGTAATTTATCAGGCTTCTTTAAGGAAAAAAATGAATGAACATTTTAATTCAAAATCGCACTTAATGGTCTTAGAATTGCTAACACAAGCAAAAAAAAAATGAGCTGCCCAAAATTATAGATGTAATAAATAACAAAAATGTGGGAACCACAAGTAAAATTTTCAACACCGTTTACAGTTTAATAAAACGAAATCGGCCGATTTCCGATATGGAAGCAGAGGTTGAACTGCAAATTAAAAATGGCGTAGACCTTGGAGTGTCGCTTCATTCGAGATTTACGACTATTAGAATTGCAGAACATATTGCAAAACAAATGAAACGCAATATAGTTCGAAAAATAATCGAATTAAATTCAAAAATTTGTGTTATCATTGATGAGGCGTCAACCATTTCAAGTAAATGTGTACTGGTTATTTTTTTAAAATGTGAAATAGAGGACGAAAATCCCACAATATTCTTGGATTTAGTTCATCTGGAATCTCAAACCGCTGAACATATTTTTAAGGTTCTGCTTGAAACATTAAAAACCAATGGGTTTTCCATAGAGTTTTTAAGACAAAATTTAATTGGATTTTGTTCTGATGGTGCCAGTACAATGCTTGGTCAAAAGTCAGGCGTTGCGTCCAAATTAATACAAGAATTTCCATATATAGTAGTTTGGCATTGTTTAAACCATCGCCTTCAGCTTGTATTAGATGACGCAATAAGCGAAATAAAACAAGTTAATCATTTTAAATCATTTATCGATAAAATATACACCATATTTCATCAGTCGAACAAAAATCAATTAGAGCTACAGAACATATCACGAGATTTGGGAATTGAGATAATAAAAATTGGTCGCGTGTGGGCAGCTTGCAGTTTACGGTCCTAGATGGGCAGCTTGCAGTTTACGGTCTTGTCTAGCTGTTTAGCGTGCTTATGTGCCCCTCTACAAATTTTTTATCAAAAATTCAAAATATTCTGGTATGTCAAATCGATTGGCAAACAAATATTTTATAAATGATTTAGCTTTGATGATTGATATCCTACAAGAAATTTCTCACCTATCCATTGGATTACAAGCTAGATTTGTTTCTATCCATAAGGCAGAAAAACTAATAAAACGAACTATTACCATGATGATGTACTTGAAAGAAAATTTCGGAATATTTGAAAAAAAAATTGATGAAATGTTTCTGTCAGATTCTTTCTCAGAAATTCCTTTTGCAGAAAACAGAAAATTTGAAAGTCTCCCAAGGAAAAGACTTATAGAAACCATAATCGAAAAACTAAATAGCAGATTACTTAACTGTGGACACATCAGACTCAACAAAAACCAGGACAATAATAACATCGCTGAAGTATTTGATGTACTCGAGGAAAATTCTTGGAATTTATCTGAAATTACTTGTCTATGGGTTTATGGAGAAGAGAAATTAAGAAATCTAATAGAAATAATTCGATATGATATTCCTATAAACGATTTTAGACAGTATGTTGAAAATGTAATAGAGGGAAAAGATAAAAGCGACGTACCCGAATCAATAAAACAAGCAAAAAATAAAATAAATACAATAGCAATTAGCTCAGCAGAGGCTGAACGGGGATTTTCACTGATGAACATAATTTGTGAAAAGAAACGAGCTAATTTAACTGGCACACATTTCGTATTTAATTACTATAAATATGATTGGTCCGCCACTTGAAATATGGAATGCTAATGAATATGTAAAAACATGGTTGAGTACCCACCATTCGGCGAACGATACCAGAATTCGAGTTCCAGCCAAAAGAGATATCAAAAGCAACAATGAAATTATTTGGAAACTTTTATAATTTTTCATACAAACTTATGTACATTAAAATAAAAACTATATTTTTACTGGTAATGGTAATGAAACATGTCTATAGATGTTTGATTTGGGCGAACCAGTAGTAAAAGTTTTAGCAGCTCACCACTGATCTAGAAATTAACGAATTTAGCCTGTACTTATTTATTAAGCTTTTGAAAATTTTAATTTGTTTGTCTGTAATCGGTTGATTTTTCGGCATTTTTTATAGACAAATATATTACTTGTTCATGGCAATCCCAATATTTTCGATTTGGTAAATCAGAAAAATACAGAGGCCAATCGCTCATAACCTATCTACTGAAAAAACTCCTCGTAATTTTGGCTGAAGGCCCAAAGAGTAATTCCAATGCACTACTCTGCAAAAATGAGAACCCTTCATGAGTTCTTCATGTTGGTAGTTTGGTTTCGTACTGAAAAGTTGGTCTACTAATCAGGCAGCTACGACCAAACTACAAAAAACTCACATTAAGTATTTGGCCAGAACGATATATTATGAGCGATTAGCCTCTGTATTTTTCTGATTTACCAAATCGAAAATATTGGGATTGCCATGAACAATTAATATATTTGTCGATAAAAAATGCCGAAAAATCAACCGATTACAGACAAACAAATTAAAATTCTTAAAAAATAATCGTGTGGGCATAATACACACACAAATGAGGTTTCTCCGTGGGTTTTTGATATTTGATATAGTGAATAATAATTCGCTATGTCAGTACGTTCTGGCCAGATACTTAATGTGAGTGGCTAGAGTGGAATTTTTTGTAGTTTGGTCGTAGCTGCCTGATGAGTAGACAAACTTTTCAATATGAAACCAAACTAGTAACATGAAGAACTCATGGAGGATTCTCATTTTTGCAGAGTGGTGCATTGGTATAACTCTTTGGGCCTTCAGCCAAAATTACGGGGAGGGGGGAAGATATTTCTACTTTTTTCAGTAGATATCAGGGAGGAAATTGATATAAATTCCAAAAGTACTAAAATATTGAGCAACAGAGGACTAAATTGGGCTTTAAAGTACTTTTAGATTTTTTGAAGTGTTTACATATCGTCGGCTCAGAATTATCGTTATCCTTATATGCATTTGGCCTTTATTGGAGAAAACGGCATTTGGAGTTTAGCTGAAAAGTTAAAGATGTTCCTGAGCAATTTCATTACTAAAATTTAGTTTCCAAATAGAATTGTTAGAAGAAAACTTAATTTCGAATTACAATGTTTCAAGCTCATAAAATATTTTAATTATTTAAGTTTCAAATTTAACGGTTTTGTCTAAGTGCCCTTTTGAACTAACTTTTCTTAAAAGGCTTGTCTGGTCCATAAAATCTTGCCTTTATCCTCGGTTTTTGGAAATACTAATTTTTAGCATGCACCAAGCAATGTTTATTGAAATAATAATATAAAATAAAATTCTAAAATCTATTTGTTTAAGTGCAATAAAAACATCACAAATTCATCGCATAAAAAATACAATCATATTACAGTTAAATTACCTTTATTTAACTTTAATTTGAATTAATTAATTAATTCGTGTAATAACTTCATGATTATAAATAGCTAAAGTAACTGACAAAATGTAAGACTCTTTTATTTTTAATTATTAATTCTTCACTCTGAATTGAAGGTAAGACGTGTCCTCCATAGGACGATGAATGACCACTCCAGATTTTATTCTTATAAAATACCATATCCACTGGTGGCAAAGAGATAAGCATGTCAGACAAATCTTTCAGTTTCTGTCAAGATATTTTTCCGCTGGTTGAAAGAGGCAGGATTGCACATAAACCGGTATCATTTGGTTTTTTCTGTCATATTTTTACAGAAATAAAATCACTATCATAAATGTCATATCTGGCCAAAAAATGATGGTTTGTACTTCCGGATGAGAATTTATATATTTTTCCAAAATATTTATAGCGCATTTGCAATGCGAATACCTATTGGCGGCCACAAATAGATGCATACTGAAAAATGTGAAAGTTGTTACCGATTTCGAATGAAATGTTTACCTTATAATATTAACACGCACAAAATTGCATTTAAAACTTCTTCATCACTAAGAACCTTGCCCGTTAAATTATACAAGCAAAATTTTCTCTTATAAAAGAAGTTCGATTTGTTAACTTTGAGGAATTGGAAGACGTTTTGCATATCAAAGTTGAACATTATAAACAGTTTGACTTAGGTAATTTTTATTTAGGATATGTGACTTTTACTTGTTGGTTTGCTCTACGGACTAGACGGTTGCTTTCCCGACTGTTTTTGAAATCCCGTGAGCCGGGAGCGACAAACCGAATTTCAGGGGATCCCGGGAAATTAACTAGAAATGCGGAAAATAATGCTTCTAATACGTTTTTACCTTCTTTTGAAAATTGTAATTCGTATTGTTTATAATTATCCACGATGTTAAATCATTCTTTAATTTTTATCTGATTAGACAATGTTTTGGATTTTCGATCTTCAATCTAAATCCGCCCATACGTCTTCAAAATTTGAGGGGTAGAAGATTAATTTTGATAGAATTTTTAAGTCAATAAAGTTGGTTTTTCATAGAACGACCCCAAAAACACAACACTGTCCTTTAGATGTAGCCGCTTAAATTTATTTCACTTTTTTATAGTTTTACTTAGGTAGAATAATCTAAAGTTCTGATATTTGGAAGGCAGTGCACATATCGCTCCAAAAGTATTGATGGTTTGAAATTTTAGTAAAATGTTTACATTGCCATCCATAGAAAAAGGAAGAGTACAACAAATGTATTTTCAGGAGAAATCAAAGAGGTCTTGTCTTAAAATTAATATAAGGATGGAAATAGGTATTTCCTATTTCGTTGATCAGCGAGGCATTTTTTGTTAAACGCAAAGGAAACGCGCTTCCTTCACCGCTTGGTTTAAAATATCTCAGAAAACGTATCCAGTGCAATCGAACAAAGGCTAAGGATACTCTAAAGAATGTTCTAATCTCATTCTCTGGTGAGGTCACGTTTCTATAGACACAGTGACTCCGCCAATAAGAGAAACAAGGAACTGTTTCCAGTCGGACTCTCAGGAAGTTTTGTGGGAAGAAAAAAACGGTTAAAGACAGTGAATGGCTGGAGGGGGGGGCCCGGGCTAAATATTATCGTTTAAACGCTGGTCTTGGTAATGTAGAACAGGTGCGATTAAAGCTGCTCATGTAGATCAAAGCAATCACCACAGATATACAGATAGCGTTTGCGTCACAGTGAGAGAGATAGTTTAGATAAACTGAATCTCGTAGCTTATTAGCCTACTTATCGATAACTTCTCTGCATTCTGAATGAAGAAACTTCTCGTTAGTTTTATTTTATTTTTAAATCCCAACTTTCATTAGGGAGCATTTACATTTTTTTTTTTTTTTCAGAAACTACTAAAGGTTCCGCTCTAGTATAAAACAGCACAAACAAGTTATTTGAAAATATGAAATTGCTCGGAAAAAACGGTTAAACATGCATTATACATTTTATTTAGAACCATTTTATGACACGAATCTAAAATTTTGATATGAAATTTTTCTAAATGTTTCGGTTAATCGACCGATACTAACCGATTATAACATTTATACTGCAGTTTTGCCTCCACTTAAGGTCCACATTTTAATTTCACCTTCTAGCATTACCTCGATTATGCATCTCTCGCATTTTGAGTAACCTTTCCTGGACCCGTATTCTTGAAATTCACCAAAAAAAGGTTGCCGGAGATTTTCTAGTAAATTTCGTCATTTCAGTCGAAAATTCAAATTGCTTTATACTAAAGTCACCGGTGGACTTTTTCGGTGAATTTCAAGATGAGATCAGCGGCATGTCCACCATAAGGCGCTAAAATTCGCGCTTATATTTTATGGTATTTCTAATATGAAAATTTGCCATACAAATTTTCAATTTCCAAACAAGAATAAAAATGGCTTTGTCCGATGAGCTCGATTCTTCTTCCATTTTGGACAAATTTCCAAAATAATGTAACACCAGAGGGGTCTCTAAAATACATCTACGAGAAAAAAACTATCGTAAATTTTTAAGTACGTAGAAATATAAAAATGTCAAATCTTCAATTCAATAAAACAATTGATTTTGGTTTAATTCATGTTTGAGCAGGATTTTAAACCCTAAAGGATAAAGTTCTGGAATACGGGCAAGCAGGATGGAACTTTACTATCCTTTTGGCGATTTTAGTGGAATTTGGCGTGTGCGATGAAAATGAGATTCTAAAATAAATATCTAAAGTTCTGGAATATGGCCAATTAGGTTGGAAATCGGCTATTTCTTTACTGATTTTCGATTTTCCTCACAGCAGATAAACATGGTTTACAGAAACTTCAACAGACAATAGCTTTCATGATATTGCCTGTTGATGATTTTGTGAATCTAGCAGAGTTGCAGGTTCCTCAATTTGACATATTTACTATGTATATATGGTATACTATATGCGGGCAAATTTAATCACAATGAAAGGAAAATAAGAAATTGTTGGTGATAGCATGCAGCCTGATTGAAACTTCTACTGGTAGTGTAGGGTACCGAAATTTAAAAAAAAAATATTTTATAAACTCATTTTCGTAGTGCATCATGAGTTTCATTATACTCAGTTGAGGAATAGCCTAATTCTATCCTAAGCGGTCATATTCCAGAATTTTATCCAAAAATAGTTTAAGGGTCTCACTTCTTCAATGTCAAATGTCACTAAAATTGGTTCTAAAATAGATCAGTTCAATTCATATAGATCGTATTTCAGAACTTTCATTTCCATGGTACGTGTCAAATTTCACCAAAATCGATTAAGAAATAGCCAAGCTCCATACTAGTTGGTCATATTCCAGAACTTCATCTAATCCAGTTTTTCATCTAATTTTCTGTCGTCTTATGGCAGAGCACCCTGAGCTTTTATAAGGGAATTAGAAACGAGGAAAAAACGAAATTTTTCATAGTAAAACACACAAAACATATGGGAAATCACTTTTTTTCCTAAGACAAATTTTTAAATGAAAACGTTACAAATTCTTAATTATGATTTCTGAAATACTTTCATAAATGTTTGAATTTCAACATATATGAATATCGTTTAAGTAAATCGTTTTCCTTTTCTTGTAATAATTGATTTATTTAAACCAAAATATTAAAAAAAATTCATAACAACAGCATTCTGGTCAAATTAAAATAAAAGCTTACTACGATTCGTTTGGTCATTTAAGTCAATACACATTAAATAGATGGCAGTGATGTCCGTTAAAATTTTGAAAAATCATACCAATAATTACCACCTGGGGAAATTTCAAGCTCAAAAATTGTAGGAAAAGCAAAACAAATTCACAAAATATAGGAACGTGTGATAATTTTGCGATTAAATAATTTTTTTTCGTATTTTTCTGTTACCATTTTAGACATCTTATGTATGCTAGTAACACTAAAGATAAATTTAGCAAGTATTATTTTAATTTGTCAGAGCCAACTTTGATTTATTTTTCAAAATGAAAGTTCGAAAAAATATATTTTAGAAATAATTTAATTTTAATATTTCTGCAATTAATATTTACTTAATACCAATATGGCCTTCTTGTATATTGTCCTTAAAGATACGTAGAACACTTTTATATAAACATTTTATAATATTTTTGCTTTTTTCATTGAAAAACTCGAAGTTAAAAAACACCATTTTTACTATGGATTCCTATGGAAATCGGTGAAAAGTTATACCACTAAAAAAGCTTGTAAAAAATACGTCATTAAGATTATGGCTCTATACTCTAGAAGGCTGTGCTTATGGCTGAGTATTACAAAAAAGCTCTCGACCGTTAGTTAACAGAATTTAAAAAAAATTGTTGTTATTAGAAAATATAAAAATTTAACAATTAAACGAAAATTAAAAATTACTGAGAAATTCGATTGTGTACGTATAAAAGCAGAGCACCCTGTATTTTATAGAGCCATAATCAAAAAATCTGAGCTTTTATAAGGGAATTAGAAATGAGGAAAAAACCAAACTTTTCATAGTAAAACACACAAAACATATGGGAAATCACTTTTTTTCTTAAGACAAATGTTTAAATGAAAACGTTACCAATTCTTAATTATGATTTCTGAAATACTTTCATAAATGTTTGAATTTCAACATATATGAATGTCGTTGAAGTAAATCGTTTCCATTTTCTTGTAATAATTGATTTATTTAAACCAAAATATAAGAAAACTTTCATAACAACAGCATTCTGGTCAAATTAAAATAAAAGCTTACTACGATTCGTTGGTCATTAAGTCAATATACATTACATAGATGGCAGTGATGGCCGTAAAAATTTGGAAAAATCGTACCAAAAATTACCATCTGGGGAAATTTCCAGTTCAAAAATTGTAGGAAAAGCAAAACAAATTCACAATATATAGGAACGTTTGTTAATTTTGGGATTAAATAATTTTTTTTCGTATTTTTCTGTAACCATTTAGACATCTTACGTACACTAGTAAAACTAAAGATAAATTTAGCAAGTATTATTTTAATTTGTCAGAGCCAACTTTGATGTATTTTTCAAAATGAAAGTTCGAAAAAATATATTTTAGAAATAATTTAATTTTAATATTTCTGCAATTAATATTTACTTAAACCAATATGGCCTTCTTGTATATTGTTCTTAAAGATATGTAGAAAACTTTTATATAAAGATTTGATAATATTTTTGCTTTTTTCATTGAAAAACTTGAAGCTAAAAAACACCATTTTTACTATGGATTCCTATGGAAATCAGTGAAAAGTTATACCACTAAAAAAGCTTGTAAAAAATACGTCATTAAGATTATGGCTCTATACTCTAGAAGGCTCTGATAAAAGACATTGCAGTAGAATTTGAAATTCCATCTAATTCAGTGTTAACATTCGACAATTATTAAAAAATGAAGAAATATTATTAGAAAAAATTAATTTATAAAAACTCCAAAAAATTGATGTGTAAAAAATTCAGGAAATGCACACACGAAAGTTTGGAACAAGCAATGGAGCAGTGTTAATAATCTTCCGCTCACTGGACCGATTATTAAAACAAAGACAAATCTTTATGCAGAAACACTAAAAATCAACAATTTTAAAGCAAGTGATGAACCAACCGCAAAGATTTTAAGACGCCAAAAGTTATCTTTTTTTAGAGTTAAAAGAATTTGTGGTGAAAGCGGTGATGGAGACGCTGCTTTAACAAATAATTTGATTACAAATAATTTGCCTGCGCCTTTAATGCTGAGACTGAAATTTTTTATCAAATGCATTCCACAAAAAAACTTATGCTTTCAAAAAAGAAACATGTCATCGGAAAAAGTAAGAAACCTCGCTGTTTTAAAAATATGAAGTCGTTATCAGTAATTTATGAGAGCAATAAGAAAACATGGATGACGACTTCGATACTTTTTGAAAAATGGTTATGAGATTTAGACAAGAAATTTACCTAATTTTGATACTTTATACTTTTTTTATGCTTTTAATTTTTTATACATGCAAAACACTTGCAAACGAAATTAAAATCGATCAATTTACGGTTTTTACCGCCAAACACCGCCTGTTTTACAACCTCTTGCTCTTGGAATAATCAAAAATATCAAGCAAAAAAAAAAAGCCCTCAACCATTCAGCATTTTTTCAAAGGGCTGGTTTCTTACTAAATGGTGAAAACAATATTCCATTGAATGTACTCAAAAAAATTTTTACAAAAAAGGGAAGTTAACTGTGAAATTCAGCAGATGGAACAAAGTTTTCAGTCGATTAATTTCCAAAATTGAATTTCAAGACAATTGTGATGCGGATAATGTTGTGCTCGTTTGTGAAATATTAACAGATTCAGCTAAACATATTTTCACAATATCGTTCCTTCGCACAATACTTCTCAGTTCATATTTTCTTTTTAAATGTGTGAAGATGATTTCGAATTTCTTTGTTAGTGCCTAATTTGTACTCTTTTAAAATTCAATTCCGCTTCCCAATGAGCTCCCGTAAGTTATGTGTCATTCAGGGGCTTCAATTTTGCAACAACGCTTTTTAACTGCTGCAAATTTTTCGATTAAATGATTGTATTTCTCAACAATTCTGGGTGAGCAATATCAAAATATGTTTTAACGTCAATAATCTTATATTTTAATTTTTGTCGGAAAACATAGCGTTGAATAAAATAGATAAAAAAATAAAACTATGATACTAGAACTTTGAAACTATACGCAACATAAGTTAACTTGTAGTTCGAAACTAGTAGCATGTAAAAAATAAAAAATAAAATTTTCACAAATAAAGAAAGTGTTTTTAAACTTATACTGTATGTTCCAAAACTTTTCCAACAAACTGTCTAAACCAACATCCGTTGTTTTCGATTCTCATGATAAAAAGGAATTTTGATTGCTGGAATTACTCTCTTATTTTGTGCCAATTACCCACCCAAAAATCGTATTATGAACTATTGGGAGTTTCTTTGACAATTCTAAACGACCATCCTTCAAAATGTCCCAAAATATTTCACTTCCCAATAAAATATCCAGTGTTCTAGGAATATTGAACTCTGGTCCTGCTAATACTAAATTAGATGGAACATACCATTTGGAAATATTGGTGTACTGATAGCGTAATCCATTAAGTTATCTCAGATGTTACCAAGAACTTTACATTTTTATAATAATTAGACCGGCACACAAAAAAAAAATTCTGAACCTGAGGTCGGACATGTCAATTCTTATGTATTTTGATGCGCTGAATACAAATCCGATGTCCGTTTTGCTCCATCACCCTGGGTGAAATTCCCCTACGCCCTTTTGCCTAAGAAAATTCCAAAGTCTATTTTTTGTACTGTTTACTCCAGATATATCGTTTCCGGAGTATTTTTACCCGCAAAAAAGGATTCTGTAGTTCAAATTTACTTCTGACTCTTCATTATCACAAAAAAACAAGTGTCAACAACAAATTAACGGGTGGCTGCACCCAGGGCACCTCCACGTAGTGACGGTGGGTAACGGAGTTGTCCCAATATCCGGCTAAATCTCTGGGCTAGGCTTTCATACCGTCATGGCAACCACAGATAAAAATGTTACGATACAGGGGAGGGATACCCAGTATTGGCGGCTGGGCAGAGTGGGAAATCGGACCTGCTGGCGTCGTCATAATGCGACCGAGTTCCTCAAGGATAGGCGACTTGGCCTTTGAGGAGTAAACGGCTACAAGAAGATATCAGTGTGATAGGGACCCGAATGTGATTTGTTACATTTCTGACTCGACTAAAAATATATACCACAAACGTTTCGGTAGAGAGATCCTTTGAGGAAAATATGTGGACACCAAATATTATATGCAACGCATATTCAACTGAAGCGGTGGAAGAATACTGAGAGTAACTCAAATTTAAATTATGCAACACCCGCAATATGGAAAAAACCTCTATCGAAAGAGGAATGTTACTTTTATAATACCGAAGTGAAAAGTTTTAATTTAAAGAGTAAATCAAATATAAAGTACGCAGATGTATGTCCAATGACGAAACCTGTAAAGTCCAATTACTTCAACTCAACTTTTTCAAACAATGAAGTAATGGAAGTTTCAAAGAATAACGTCGGTGCGAGTGAAGCGTCCAGTGGGTAAGAATTTTACAGCAGTGAACATGAAACGGTGGAGAGTCAAGAAGAGTATATTGCACCTAAAGAAGAGAAAGTTCCAATACTATTCACTCAGAATGACCTCAATAATTTGATTAGGAGATATGCATTACCAAAAGATGTATCTGAAGACTTAGTTAGTGAACTGAAAAGTCGAAACATGGTAGAGAAAATTAATTTCGGAAGCACTTTACGAAAGATAAAAAAAACTTCATTCGTGTATTGCACAAATATACCAGCAGTAATAAATGATTTAACATCTAATATTTACATACGTAACGAGTGGAGACTATTCATTGACTCCTCAAAACTCAGCTTAAAAGGGGTACTACTGCACAATGCAAATAAATATGCCACTGTTCCAATTGTCCACTCAATCTCTACGGGAGAGAATTATGGAGATCTCGGAGCAAAATTGGCAAGTTTTTGAGGATTTAAAAATTATAACAAAACTGCTAGGGCAGCAGCCTGGTTTTGTGAAGTACCCTTGTTTTAAATGTCTCTGGAATAGTAGAGACCGAGAAACCCATTACGTTAAAAAACAGTGGCCGCTAAGAGACTGTCTTCAGCCAGGAAAACCAAATGTAATCGAAGAACCTTTATTACATCCCTCAAAAATTCTCTTACACATAAAACTTGGGCTGATGAAGTAATGTGTGAAGGCATTAGATAAAAAATGTTAATGTTTCCAAAACTGACAGAGGCTAAAATTAAAGAAGGGATTTTTAACGGACCTCAAATACGAAAACTATTTCAAGACACAAATTTCGTTAAAACCATGCAAAAAAATGAGAAAGCTTCCTGGCTCAGTTTTAGAGAAGTTTGTGAAAACTTCTTAGGAAACACCAGAAGTGAGAATTACAAAGACATTGTTACAAACTTTTTTTTTAATTTTTTTGAATGTTAATTAATTCATGTAATTTCTAATATGCTACCGGTGACCATTTTAAATGCGTTTTTATTAACACGTAGAAGTAAATTAGTATTTACGAACAATCATTCAACGAAACCGACTAATAGACAGAATTCTATTTATTTAATTTTTTAATTCATATGATTTTAAAATGTTCCGAAGAGTCGAGAATTTATCTGTATTAGTATGATTCGCTATAGTACATAACGCACAGTACATTCTGTATACATATAGAATGTAAATTGTGGTATAACCAGTCCAGTCGCCGCGGCCTGATGAGAAGATTGAATTTTTCATAATCATAAGCTCATCAGTTCGAAACTGGATTGAATTCTCTTACAATCTTCGGAACATATTAAAATCATATAAATTGTTACAAAGTTGATAGAAAATTATACGCAATTGGGATGTCTTATGAACTTCAAGCTCCATTTTTTGGATTCATATCTTGATTACTTTCCTGACAATTTGGGCGACTATAGTGAAGAGCAAGGGGAGCGCTTCCACCAGGATGTTAGCGGACTATTGTTGGATGCTCAATAGAGATGAAGAAACAAATCTGAGACGTAGTGAAAAAGACGTAGAAATTTATTTCGTAGATCATTCGAGTACAAGAGAGTACGTTATAAACGCAAGAAATAACATCAATAAAACTTTACTTGAACGCTCGTAATAGGTCAATGAATAAAAAGTTGATGAAAAGCAACAAACTGCAGCACAATCTTGAGCAGACAAACTCAAACTGCAGCAAGGTCAGGGGAACTCGTTTCAGCTAAACATTGTTAGTTTAAGTTTCACTTTCCCAGCCAGTAACTTTGTTTCAGTCACACAAGCCGTGAATTTGTCTTATTTGTCTTCTATTTGTCTAAGTGTGAGTTTTGCGTCTCGGTTTGAGTAACAGTTTGATTGTCTGAGTTTCAGTGTTGGTTGTGTGTCTGTGTTTTAGTATGAGTTTCTTTGTCTGATTTTCTAACAATGGTTTAGTCAAAAGCTATTAGTAACCAAAATAGAAAGGTAAATTACTTTGGAATTTTTTTTTGTGGCCATTTTGACCTAAAGTTGGCTTTTTTTGGGTTACTGAAGTGTTATAAGTAAATTTGGACTACGGAATCTTTTTTTGCGGTAAAAAATACTCCGAAAACGACATATATCTGAAGTAAACGGTATAAAAACTAGACTTTGGTATTTTCTTGGGCAATTTTGACCCAAAATTGGGGTTTTCACACCGACACGAAGGTTTTAGGACTTTTGGACATTTGTCCTTGATTTGTGAAACTTTGTTTTCTATTATTGGGGCGATGATTGGTTTCTACTACATTTAAAACTCTCCAACGGGTTTGCAAAAATCCAGAAAGATTTTTCTTTTGTTTTATATTTTTATTAACCATTAAACACAAAAATCTATTATTTATCTCAAAATTTAAATAAGTTTACTTTAATTGCCACAAATATATGGAAATCAAACGAAAAATGTCTAAGAATCCAAAATACTTGATTCAAATTCCAACTATTTCTCCCATGATGATCAAATATGGCGGCTTTCTTAGCAAACAAAAATACCTAAGGGAAACTGGAGAATACCAATTTATAGATGAAATAGCACGGTAACTAACAAATCGAATGAAATGACACGACTAAGAGAATAGAGTGTTATTACTTCGGTTTAAAAAGACCAAAGTATTCAAATCCTCTCAAAAATGACGAAAAATTTGGTTCGTCCAAAACCATTTTTCTCGACGTTTTGAAACCCCTGAGTCTGAAAAAGCAAACAAAAAAAAATGTTCGACCATCTGTCTGGGCATCTGGATGTTCGGATGTCTGGACGTCTGGATGTCTGGATGTCTGTATGTCTGTACCCATGGTATCTCGAGAACGGCTTGTTCGATTTAGAATTTTTTTTGCCAATCTATTTCAATGGTCAAGGCCGAGATTCGGTGAGATGGTATGACAATATCCTACTGACATGATGGTATGATTATATGATGGTATGATGGTACGATGGTACAGTGGTACGATGGTACAGTGGTATGATTATATGATTGAATGATGGTATCATGGTATGATTTTATAATGATATGATGATATAATGGTATGAAGGTGTGGTGGATTGATGGTAAGACATACATCATGGTGTGATGGTGGGAAGATTCGGCGTCACTAAGGTACAATGGTACGATTGTATGTTGGTTCAAGGGTATAGTGTCATGATGGTATAATGGAATAATGGTACGATGGAATGGTTGTTTAAGGTTATAATGGTAAGACGGTACGTATGCCGGTATGATGGTGAGTAGGGTTTGATTTGAAATTGAGTTGGATTTGAAAGAGAAGTTCGGTTAGGGGTTAGGGTTTATTACGAGGTTAAATTGAGTTGAGTTTATATAGAATTAGGATTTAGTTAGCTTGCATTGAGATGTGAGTTGTTCGGTTGGGGAATTATTTAAGGGCTGATTTGAAAGTTGATTAAGGGTTGATTTGATGATTGATTTGATGACTGGGTTGGCCGTTAATTTGGTGATTGCGTTTAGGATTGTATTGCGATTGAGATAGAGGTTTAGTTTGTAAATTGAGTTAGAGGTTAAGTTGAAGACTGACTTAACAGGTTTATTTCGGGATTGATTTGGGAGTTGAATTAATGAAGACCGAAGTTCTGATCACCTTATGATGTTTCAGCCCCTTATATTTTAGTATTATGGTTCTCGTTTTTATTTTGGTGCGTGTTTGTAAGCGACGGTGTGTGTTGTTTTGTATGTTTTAATTTTTTCCAGAAAAATTGTAAATAAGAAAAAGGGAATATTATTTAACAAAAAGTATAAAAATTAGAACCCGAATTGTTTTTGATATCCATTTTCTTTTAATGTGTATACAGTTGCGCTATGTAATCACCGAAAAATATCAAGTGAGGATTTTTGATATTAAAGTCACCGCACCGCGAGAACAATAATACCAAAATTTCAAAATGGTGAGTTCAAGTATTATTATTATTATTATTGAGGGGGCCATGCGGGCGATCAGCCACTTCGCACTGCGACCTAAAAGATCTATTGTGCTGGCCCCTGCTTAATTATCCGTCCAGTCAATATTCAGGTTCTTAATGAACCTGACAATACTGCCTCCCGGTACGTGATACATACTATCTGGGCTTATTGCTCTCCCTCCTAGAAGTTTACTACAGCATGTAGTTCCGCTAGAAAGACGGTAGCATTGGAGCTCAAGGACCTCGAGAGGGTTGTCCCACTCCCATATATTCCTACTCCTGCCCCGTATTCCGTTTGATTTTACTCTTATGAGTTGCTGGGAATTGCAAATCACCTGTAGGTCACCCAGCATTACTACAGGAAGGCTAAATAAAACTGGAGGGTCCCTGGTATCCAGAGTCCGCATATTTTCGGCTGATTAACCTATCAGCAATTCATCTTTCGGAATATGCTGTTCCACCTTAGATTAGGGTTTTTTGTCAAGGTTTTCTCCTTTAGCGCCGTACTTTAGCCTGTGCCAAATGGCCAAAAATGTGCCAAGTGGCCTTAGTTACCAGTGGTTGCCACGAGGAGGCAGTACGTACACTTGCGAATTGTGAACAGGTTACCCCTAATACAATTGTTCCCATCACGCAGCTGCCTAATGACAAGACCAGAACACGTGATGCGCACCCTACTGGAAGGTTACGGAGCTGGTAGATTAATCTACTCAACCTTGATCCCCCCCTCCAATAGACGCCAAACCACCGTGAGTTCAAGTAACATTTATGACGTATTTTTCGGAGAGATGACCACTTTGATATGGGCATAAATCTACCATTTCGTTATTTCAAGGAACGTGATTGTCATTTTTTATTAAAATAACATTACCGGACAAAAAAATCAAATGCGATACAATCAAATTTCGTTACCGTTCGATTCAATGCAAAATCGTTTTACGAACCAGTAAATATTTCTATACCAAAAAAAAAAAAAAAAAAAAAATCGTTAAATTGTCACTTTAAATGTCCTTTTGATGGGCTAACAGAATCGTAAAAAATCTCATTCATGTCGTGCCTTTTTGAAATTAATCATATTTTTTCTTTTTTCATGCATAATACATCTGCTTTCGTTGGACGATTAAAAAAAAATACTTTGCAATTAAAAAAGTGTAGAGGTCCATAAAATAAAAAGGAGATTACGATACGTTTACGACGAAAGAAAAAATTGTAAAAAGGGTAATAAAGAAAATGTGTGAATAAATGAATTTTAATGCTTCAAAAATTTTACAATTTTGATTTATAGCCAACGATAAATAACAATGTTGGTTTCCTAACAAAGCTGTAAACCAAACTAAAACTACTAAAACTACTAACTATTGTATGACTTATATTTATCCACCTGTTACCTCCAAACAGAAAGCACACACACCAATTGTTGATTTATTGTTTATCCAAACTTTTTGTGGCCGTAGTGTATACCCATTATCTTTTTGTTTCGCTTGCTTTCTGCTGAAAACGAGAATTTATAGACGAGAGATAATATAATGGTTTTGCTTTGTTATCTTACGTATGTACACAAATTATATTATGCATGAGGCAGATGTAATATTGTTAGACTTTCCACTTGTGTAAATTAAAAATGGTTTTGAAAGTAAATAAGAATTTAATCATTCTGACTCAGTAAAATTATTCATACATAAATCTAATTTTGTTTGGCCAAATGAGGATCATGATACGGAGATATCGATTTTAATCAGTTTTACATGAAATTGCTGCCTGGTCATGTACAGTTTAGATATAAAAGGAAAATTCAGTTGTACAGCACAAAAGTTTACTTCTTGGAAGAGCGAAATGAGCGAAGACGAAAATAAAAATAAAAAATCTGACAGATTCATATCCATGCAAAGATAAAAAAAAAGTTGAATCGTTAATTTGTGTAGAAAAGTTTTGGGCCATGAAAATTTAATAAAAAAAAAATAAAAAAAAATTTCGGTTTTTGTTTTTATGTTACTCGCAAATTTGCTGAATGTACAAAATTCTTCTTTAAGTTTTGTTTTGTTTTCGATCGAAATTCTTATCGCCCATTGCTACTGGAAAATTTTTAAGCACGAATCATTAAACTAAATTGTTTTTAAATTTTACTTTTCGAATAAGGTTCACGTTATTCAATGTTATATTAATTGGTATTGGTCACTCTAGTCGACGTTGTTTAGTTTCGGTGTTATTCCGAGTCGTTCAACTGGTGGCTTTAAAGCTTTCCCATTGAAATTGCTTAACTCCGCAGTAATTGCGCTCATTCATCGCGAGAAGCGTTAAAATTTTCTTATACTTTACAATTTGGCCGCAGCAGCATTCTCTATGAACGCTTATAATTTCCCGTTTCTCAACCAATATGGCCAGTTGTCAACCAATATTCGGTTGCTATCAAATATTTTCATTTTGTTTATTTTACACTTGAATTAAAACAACAACTAAAATTTTCTGGATTTGTAATACAAAAGGAGTACTTGCGATTCCATAAATAACAGTGCGAAGTTTGTAGCACTGTAAAGGATCTAACTGTAAATTGAAGTATGTGAATTTTATCCTAAATCTGCCATAAAAATAAAAAAAAAACATACTGTGTGTGCATGTATTAGTAAAAAATCTGAATGTCTCATTATTACGAATTTTATTTTTGGGTAATAAACGTTGATATATTTTAAAAGAAGTTTAAGTAAGATGGGAAATATTACAAGGTAAAAAAAATTAATTAAAATATTTCGTTCTTTCCGAGAAATATTTCTTGGAAAAAATAGGGGTTTAGGATCACACCCAATAAATATACCAAATATTATGGAAAAATGATTTTCCCAATTTTCTTGAGAAAATCCTAAGAGCAATTATTTAAATAAATAAATTTTGCTATGCTATGTAAACAATCTTTGAAAATTTGTTTTCCGAAAGACGCCTGGTTAGCTAGAGTTTTTTATATCAAATTGTAAATAATTCCAAATACTGATCCCGCTTACAGAGAAAGAAGAATTCATTGGCCTATTAATCGCAGGTTTAATCATTTGCATACGATATGGATCTATGACTCTTGAGCGATAAATTTTGTCGTATACCACAGTTTTTTTAACAAGAAAATAATTTTTTGCTAACACATACAGAGTTTTGTCAAAAATTATCCCAAGATATATTTGGGAAATCAAGCGTACTACGGCCATTAGATGAAATCACAATACATTGCGTTTTATCACCATTTAAGGACAGCCTGTTCCTCAATGACCAATCACAAATCAAACTATTAAAGATTTACTTTATTGATGCTATTGCCAATACTCGCTGGATTGCAAAATCTATAAATTAGTAACTCATCTGCAAACAACTGATATTTACAGTTAGTGATCCCTTCTGGAAGATCGTTTATATACGTAATAAACAAAAACGAGTTAAAAATAGATCCCTGTGGAATCCCAGAATCGATATAACACGTTATCCAGAACTAATTGAACCTAATAGATGACAATTTGAAGGTCTTTCTAAGTACTGATAAGAATCTGGTTACGATCGAATGCTTCGCTGAAATCTGAAGTAAAGCATTGGTAGTATGTACTTATCTATTACATATAATTCTTAAATAATTTTTATTATTCTTATTAAAGAAATCCGTTATAACGATAGTTTCTGCTTTTACACTAATACGTGTAAATAATAATTTTTATTGACTATTTCTAGGATAGATTTAGCACAAAGCTCACGCGAATGTAAATAGCGCCACCTTATGCCATGAAGATCTTGTAGATAGTCGTGTAGTAGTATTTCGCGATACCTTTTTGGCGATAGGCACATAATATATGTGAAGCGTTAAATACGACGCGCAATTTTGTGGTCGAACTAGATTCTTTCAAGACGAAGTGATTTGAGATAAAATGTCTTGTTATGAATATATTCGTTAATGTTAGCATTATCAACAATTTTTATATGATTAATTTAATAAACTCTGCCATAAAATCTTTGTGTTGTATCCAGAATGTAATCGCTCTATATTCTTTATAATATGATATTCACATCATTTTTCTTCTATCGAACACTTGGCCTTAGATGGTTTCTAATTCCCAAAATTCTTTAAAGTGCGAATCCAGTACTTGATGATCTTCGATAATTAAATAAGAGCTTAAAGAACACGTCTGTTTTGTACAATAAGCAAAACCAGAAAGAAAGTTTTTATTTTCTAATACATTTACGTTTTACATGATTGACTTTGCCAGTATCACACTGAACTTAAATTGACAGATAAAGTTCTGTTCACACCAACATAAATTGACATATAAAGGTCTATTCACACCAACCCTTTCCTTGAATAGATATTATCTGTTGATTAGCTAATTCAATTAAATTGTAGTATAAACAACAAAATAATTAAGTGAATTGCAAATAAAAAAAAGAAGTAACAAATTCTACAATAGTATTTACATTTCACTTATAGCTAGAGTTAAATTAGACCAAACTGTTTCGAAATTATCATCTGTTTGTTCCTTACGATTGCTTTCCTAAGTATGTCGGCCAGCATCTCATCAGTTGGTTTGTATTGAATATTTAAGAGATCTTTTTCGACCTTCTCACGAATAAACTCTGATTTGATTTCAATATGTTTGGTACGCGCAGATGATGAATTGTTGATTGCCAATTGTATTGCGCTTTTGTTGTTACAGTATAACACCATTTTCTCGATGACGAAGGCATAAGCTCGAGTTGAAGTCGCTTGAGCCAAATAAATTCTTGTATTGCACATATCATCGCCATGAATTCTGCTTCGGTCGTCGAAAGTGCCGAAGGTTTTCATTTTTTTTATTTTTCTCCTTTTTCTTTGGACAATCTCTGGCGAAATGTCCCGTCTGACCACACGAATGACATTTGAACTTGAAATTCGTCTTTTTTTTTGTTTGATCGGTTGATGTTCCGAGTCGTATTTCACTTCTTGCAATAGCAATGTTTTCACTGAATCCGTTGTCAATTTTGTTGTTGAATTTTCTACTGCCATTACTAGTGGTTTGTAATCGTCGGGCAGCCCAGCCAACATTAGCGATGCGATTATTTCTTCTGATATTTCCAAACCAGCCTTTTTCACTTTGATAGAAATCATTACCATACGATTCACATATGATTTCATCGAATCGCAATCAGACAGCTTCAATTGGACTAATTCTTTCAGCAAGGTTACTCGTCTATACAAGCCGCTATCTTCAAATGCTCTTGTCAAGGCGGTCCAACAACAAAATAATTTCCGATCTTGCCTTTAAATCGTTTGCCTTTGTCGCATCATTTGCATCTTCAGATAAGTCATTTTCGACATGTGACCACAATCCTTTAATTACTAAATATGATTCAGCAGCAATCTTCCAAACATCAAAATTTTCACGACCTTTTAATTTTCCTATTAGTACGATTGACGAAGCCATACTAATCTTTTCGGTAAACACGTAAAAAACAAAATGTAAATTGCAATTTTGAATACAAAATACTTGTCAGACACTTGTTTCCTTTTTAGACGACACTTATTTTATAGAAATCTGGGCCCATAACCTGATGATCTTCGTTAATTAAATAAGAGCTTAAAGAACACGTCTGTTTTGTACAATAAGCAAAACCGAAAAGAAAGTTTTTATTTTCTTATACATTTACGTTTTACATGATTGACTTTGCCAGTATCACACTGAACTTAAATTGACAGATAAAGTTCTGTTCACACCAACATAAATTGACATATAAAGGTCTATTCACACCAACAGTACTACTATCGAACATAACATTCAATATTGAAATGCAAAAGACTATGATGCTTTAACGAACATTTGTAAAAATCAGGGCTGATATAATTGTGAGAATGTGCGACGAATAGAAAGAATTGGTAAATGCACGCTTGTCTCTAAAATATTCATATTTCAGTTTTCGCGTAAGTTTAGTGTCACACAAATCTGAACAAGAATTAATCATCGTTACAATTGCAGTAGATACAAGACTGAATAGCTGACAACCAATTTGGATACCATTTTATGGTTATGAAAAGTATTTGGATTGGGTTTCGACAACAATTTTGATGACATAGAATACTTCAGAGTCCCTAATTTGATCCCCAAGTTTTGATCATTAGAGCCTCTAATTACATCTGTACGCGACGAATTGTCCAGCTTTTCTGACAAGTGATGTACTAAAAGTAAACCCCAACTTTCGATTGCCACTTTCAAAGATTTCAATGAATTATAGTGCTTTACTGCTTGATCTATAAATATTTGCAAAGATTCCGAAGAATTTGGTACCGTCAATATTTAATGTCATATAGTTGTTTATGGTACATCCTATCTTTATTATACTTGTACTTGTACATAGTTTCGCAGGCCAGATAAAAATTGTTTGAAGTGATTGGTATTAATTTTATCAATGAGTAAGTAGTATCATCACTTAAGTGGGAAATAAGATAATGAAATTTTACCGTATTATCAATATTTGGTTTATATGAATAGTTTTTTTTTCAAAATGTCGCCAAAACGTAACCAATCAGTTCCTAAATGACTAAAACACATAAGTTTTACCTTAGGTAACCGCGTTTCTAATTATGCTGAAGAAGCAATTGGAATGTCTAAGACAGATCCATTTAACACTCTAACACTCTTTTCTATAATAACTCAATTTTGGACTGAATTTTGCCATATTTTTTTATAAACAAAACGTATTCGTTTCTTCTTATAAATAGCTAATTACCTCGGATTGAGCTTGACTTAAATTGAACAACAATATGCTGATAAAAAAAGTATAGGCAGCTATTCGGGATTTTTTGAATGTCTGTTTCAGAAACAGCAAGCTCTCCTATAAAACAACAATTACCGTCCACCAGTTTCGAAATGAAATCAGTATGCAAATAAGGATATTGGCGGCAAAACATCTATTTCCGTTAGCCGGTTTACCGGCTCTAACCAGGCAATAACCCCTTTTGCTATAAAGCCCAAACAACTAATAGTCACCAAAATAGTTTTCAGGGTTTCATAAATAACCAAAAATTATCTCTCAAATGGCAAAAAGTAAATGATATTGGTAAATTATAATAGTAAACGATATTAGTTATTAGTTATCTACGCTTTCCCATAATATTTTACTTTTTCGAGAATCAGGATGCGACATTTCATTTGTGACACATTACATCTCGCTAGGCTAAAGTATGAAGCCATTAAGAAAAATCTTCAAAAATAAATTGACATCAAAATTATTCAACAAGCCTGTTGAACAACCAATAAATGGAAATGAAAGTTTATCTTGTAAAACAAGTTTATGTTTTTATTGTCAAAGAAAGAAGCAACAAAAAATCATAAACATTATAAACATCTCAAGACAAGGCAATGGGCGTTTTCTTAAGAGGAAGGAAAAAACTGTAATTTTATTGTTGTAACGAAGCTGACTGATCTTGAAAGTTAACATTTTTTTTATAACAATTTATAACAATTTTGTTAACAATTTAAAATTGTTTTATTTATTTCGTAGTCAAATAAGACAAGTACGAGTAGGTTCAGGTACAACTTTGTTTGATGACAAATCGTTCCTAACAAAATATGGTTAAATAAAAAATTCTGTAGCGCTGATAATAGAAATTTTGCCAATTGGACACAAACATAATGAAGTAACTTAAAGTTATCACATCATCAAAAAATACCTCCCTTATTTTTGTGAATCGTCGAGCTTACAACCTCGCTTGATGCTATATCGGTCCCACTGAACATAGGTTAAATAAAAAATTCTGTCTTTTATGAACTGATCCTAGAAATTTTTCCAATTGCACACATACATAATGAGAAGCTCTTCCAGCATCAAAAAACACCTTCCTGAAGTTATTCTATTTTGGATTTGGAGGACGAACCTTACAAAGTACAGTTCTGTTAAGTTGGTCACCTAAACCTGTCATGTACGCTTTAAAATATACCATTACTCATACAAGGCAATCTTGTTGAAGACTCCATAGTAGTAAATGGTCACTACATACTGGCTAAACAAAGCAAAATCGCATCACTTTGTTACTGATCAATTTGAAAAAAATTAAATAGAGTGATTCTATTAGGGCTCAATGTTGACCGTGGGTCTGTTTGATAATTCGTACAGTGCCGTGTAGTGTACCGTCAAAATATAACCACTATGTTTTATTATTCAACTGGTGCACATTCACACTATCATACGGCGTTTTGTATTTCGCTCGGCTATACATTTTTTTACACACGGTGTCAAGGAATGTACACTGGACAAGATAAGCAAGACAAAGCGGTGCAAATTATGAAAAACATTGAAAAAGGGATCTTGACGCGCGTGTGCGGTGAAAATGGGATTCTAAAATGATTTTTGGGTCAAATTATGGGATATGGCCAAGTAGAATGTAACTTGACTAGTCTTTAACCGATTCTAATGAAATTTGGATTCTTGGGATTCTGGGATTCTAAAACGCTTTTTGGGCAGAGTCCACGAATAATAGCCAAGTAAGATGGAACTTGACGTTTTCTTAACCGATTTTAGTGAAATTGGACATTGGGGTCGAAATGGGATTCTAAAATGATTTTTGGGTAAAGTTCTGGCATATGGCCAAGTAGGACAGAAACTGATTATTCCTTAAACGATTTTAGTGAAATTTTCCATATGTGTGAGAAATGGGATTAAAAAACGGTCAATCAGTATATGGAACTTGACTTTTCTTAACCGATTTTAGTGAAATTTGACATATGCCTTGGAACTGGAACTCTAAAATTATTTTTGGATAAAGTTCAGGAATATGGCCAAGTAGGGTGTAACATGATTATTAAATTTAAAGGATTCTAGTGAAATTTTGCATATGTGTTGGAAGCGGAATTCTAAAATGATTTTTAGATGAAGTTCTGGAATATGGCAAATTATGATGGAACGTGCATTTTTGCATGTGAGTTGGAGCTGGAATTCTAAAATTATTTTTAAATGAAGTTCTAGCCGGCGATATTCCAGGACTTTATCTAAAATAAATTTAAGATCGTAGTTCAATCCCAAATGTCCAATTTCACTAAAATCGGTTTAAAATTTGCTAAGTTCCATCCTAATAGCCGATATCTTAGGATGGAACTTAGCAATTTTCAAACCGATTTTAGCGAAATTTGACATTTGATATTGAAATGGGATCTTTAATTTATTTTAGGTATAGTCCTGGAATATCCCCGGTTAGGATATAATTTGGCTATTCTTTAACTAATTATGATGAAATTCGACAGGTACTACGGAAATGAAATTCTAAAATGTAATTTCTAATCCGGGACCCTACACTACCTACCCTAGTAACATTACGCGAGCTATTAGTTCTGACATTGCTAAAGAGAAGTTATAAAACAACAAACGAGGAGCTAATCACCACAGTATAGCATGAATGTACACTTCAAGCTTTAATGTAAGAAACAACGGCTCTTTAAAGTATGTTTGCAGCTCTATTAGTTTCTGTATTGGAGTTTAATAGTTTCTGTATTAGAGTTGACCAAATAAACCAGCTACTGAATTTATAAGAGTAATACAGAAGCAATTACAGCTGTAATACAGCTGTAAACTTTGATAAATTTTGGTTTATTAAAAGCTTGTTAATTTATTTAAATTAAAAGTTAAACCCTTATAAAGCTTTTATATCCATATTGATTCGATTTAAAGTCGTGTCAAGTTTCATAATTAATAAATAACTCGCAGCTTTCTGGATCTAGTTCGTGTGCTCGATCTTCTTTTCTGCCCTTACTCTTAAGTGAGAAATTTGATGGTGTTTCTAAGCAAACTTATAAAAATAAGCTGGATTGCATAGCACTGTATAATGTTCTTAAAAGACATGAATGCAAATTTGCCATCCTTTTGCCCATTGCTGCGCCTGTCAACGAGCATTATACTAAAAATTACCTTTGAAAAATACTATCGATAAGCCCGTAATAGCATGTCCACCGGACTTCACCATCATTTTTACCTACGACATATCTCATTTGAGCAACCTAGGAGAACACAGTATAGTTAAATAAATTTTAATTAAAACCGCAGTCATTTTCTTATCATTAAATTCATATTATCCGACTTAAGTAAAGAATTTAAAGATTTTGCTTCATCAAACGTTGAAACCTTTTTGAAAAATTTTCATAGAAAATTGTTTACCGTCAATGGTTTCTGCAACGCTGCCTTCACCATATTTCCAATTTGCGTGAATATTTTCGAAACCCATTATTCAATTCGATTGGACTGATGAAACTGTTGGTAATGACATGTTTGCAGCAATTAAGTCGAAATCAGGTTGAGGCGAATATGAAACATTAGAAACTTTTGTTCTGTTGTTCATTTCTCTGGTTATGTTGGCACTATAGTCACTTTCGATGCAGCCACCTTCTGTATAGTGACGTTTTTGGCTAGTAGATCCTTCTCAATTTATTGGGCCAAGGAAATCGTTTTTAGTTTGGTTTGTTTTGACAATATATGTCTGGCAACCCAGGTTGTTTTATCTGGTTGCGCGTAGGTTTTTTTTTATTATTGTGTTGCATTTTCGAGTACTCCAGTTAGTTGGAGGATACCAAAATACGCAATTTAACTCTAGCTCTTCAGGTATTATGGCTAGAATACCCTAGAGCAAATTTAAATGCCATATGCTGGAAAATAAGGCTTTAAAAGCGCTGTTGTGTAGAAGAGCAGAAAATATTACTTGGGTACCCCTAGAAGTTTACCTAATGCTACTAATGCTATATTCCTTTAATTGTGATTAAATTTCCCGACAGATGTACAAGAAATATTTCAATATGAGAATCTGCAACACTGCCAGATTCACAAAAACCCTAACAGACAATATCATAAAAGCTATTGTCTCTTGAGGTTCATCTGCTGAGGCCAGATCTAAAATCGGTTAATAAAAAGCCTAGTTCCATCCTAATTGGCCGTATTCCAGAAATTAGTTTATCACGTTTCTAACCCATATCTCGAATTTCATTTTAATCGGTTAAGGAATAGTCAAGTTCCACCCTACTTCGCCGTATTCTAGAACTTTATATAAAAATCAGTTTAGAATCACATTCCTAACACACAAGCCAAATTTCACTAAAATCTGTTAAATAAGAGACAAGTTCCATCCTTCTGGACCATATTCCAGAACTTAATCAAAAAATCATTTTAGAATCCCGTTTCCATCGCACAAGTTAAATTTGTCTAAAATTGGATCATACTTTTTTCGTCAATTTTCGATTAATTGATTATTAGTATGCGATTAATCGGACAATCGATTAATCGAATTATTTATCCATGCCCTACTTCACATAAACCACCAACATTAAATAACAAAAAGGTGAACTGACAAATCAAAAAAAACCTAGTACACATTGCGCAGTGAATCGCAGTGCGAATGTTCCACACCTATAAACCGTACATGAGAGTCAACTCGTTCCGTACGGTGTACACTGATAAGCACTGCCCGCCCCGTGCCAATTATCAAACATACCCCGTAAAATCATGAGCATTATTAATAATAACAAAGCATACCGATTAAACAATTTTTTCTAGATAGTGCAGTAACCTATGCTTTCGATGATGATTTTTGAATTTAAATTATATAAGAAAAGTGTGCTTTGCACAAATCGTGTGGCAATTTTCATTGCACAACGATTTCTCAATTGCCACACGATTTCTGATGAAAACCCACATTTGATCCGCAGAATATTTTTGTTTAACTTATATACATATATATATTTTTATCCAATGAATTATGTTTGGCAAATGCAAATAAACCTCAATACTCTTTATACGTAAATATATGTATTTGCTGGTGTTCCCGTCACTATATGTGCACAGATGAAAATAAACAAAACCAATTTTTGATAAAATCCGTCAATATATTTGATTAAATTATTTATCCTAAAAAAAAATAGAATATATTAAGATTATGTTTAATATTTTATCAATTATAGTTAATACTTATCTTTGTAAATTAAATTCACTACTCCAAATTATGTAAACAACACTATTAATGTCAACTTAAAATAAAAATGTCAATCGCAATTTTTAATTATAATAGGTTGGTAATAAAAACAGTGAGATTTAGTAGTAATAATATAATACCGCAAATTTTGAATGTTGCCATACAAATTTCTTTAACTAAATTTAGCAAAATTAGGTCCAGGTTATCACTCTCTTTTTATTTTGGCGATTGGACAAGAAACATCTACAATTAGTCGTGAAATTATAAATTCAAATAAATATCAACGGATTTAAATAGATCAAAGGATTCTGCCAGGCGAATTCAACTGAATCATTTACCGCAGCAATCGCAATTTCATATACAAATTATGACAAATAATTTTCTTTGCATTTTTAATTGCTCATAATAAATACTAAGCTTGTATTTCGTTTATTACTTCCTTTACTATCTTGATTTTTGTAATTTATATATTTACTTTGTATTTAGATGGTGAAAAATTCGTCAAATCGAATTTTTTTTGGAAGTCATGCATTTTCAGATTTTTATGTTTCGAATGTGTAGCACTAATTAAAAAAAACATTTATGAATTTTGTTGTTGCTGCTGTTGTTATGATTTAAGATACAGGGTGTCAAATATTTAAAAATTTCTTGCACTTGGTGTTTATTTACTGCTATAGAAAAAAAATTATCCGAAAATTATAAAATTGGTCTCATTTTAAAGATTAACGGATAGGGACAGGGATTACAAAAAAATTATAAAAATGGTACCATCTTTTATTTCTTCCTTTTCAAAATGGCCGTCGAAATTTTCTTTTTGAATTTTCTCCCTTGCCTATACAGAGGGTCGCAAAATTGAAGGCACAAGCAGTTTTACTTATAGAAATGTTAAGTTTACGCAAATTTAAGAAAAAAACTTGTTAGTTTATCTTCATTCATCATTATCTTAACAGAAGTTTAAAATAACACCGATTTTTAATTCGTTAGTGTTGTGCCTTCAATTTTGTGACCGGCTGTATGCTTATTTTGTTTATCAATTTATTTTGTCTTGAGAAAACAACTTGGTTAGCAAAATAAACTAGGGTAACTTGATAATTTTAAAATCATCATGTGCACATTGAGTTTCTGTATAGCCTGAAATAAATAAACAAAGCAAGCTTTGATTTTATTTTATGGAAATTCAATCAAAAAGTTTTATTTAGATTTCAGTTTATGGGTACAGGGTGTCCGGGTTTGGGATGCTGATCCGTCATGGGGTGATTCCTTGGTTCATTCTGAGAAACAAATCGTATGTGGAGGGGGGGATCCATTTTTGATATCCTTTGAGATACAGGGTGTTGAAAAAATTTGGTTCAGAAAAAAGTACACCCAAATATTAAACTGTAACTTCCAAAATATTTATCGGAGAGCAACCAACTTAGTCTTGTTTGGTTGGTAATCGTATAGGCTATTATTAAAGTTTAAGTGGTACAGTATCTTGTATCTGCATCCGTTTGAGAGCTATGGTGATTTAAAGTAAAAAAAAAAATATTTGTTTTTTATAAAATCGAGTTTTTCTCAAAAAAAACCGTTATAATTTTTTCTTTTGTTTATTTAATTTTAATTTGTCATGATCTCCTCTATAATCCCTCAATACAAAGTTTGGGTCGAGGAGTTATAAAAGGTGCTCAAAATGTCCTCCTTGTGATTGAATACATGCTTATATTTGTTTAAGTATGCCTTTGGTTATTTCAATTCTTGGTAATTCTTCCCTTATCGGTTGTGCTGCTGTGTGTATTCGTTGTATAAGTTCTTCTTTTGTTTCAATTTCTTTGGAGTATACAAGCGCCTTCATCCTTCCCCATACATAAAAATCCAATACCGTAAGATCGGGGGATCTTGCAGGCCAATGAATTGGACCATTTCTTCCAATCCAATTATTTGGATAATTTTCGTTAAAAAAATTCCTAACATTATGGTAGTGACAAGGTGCACCATCATGTTGGTATGTATGCGAGAATCTACTTAAAATGGGAACATCATCAAAAAAGAGTGGCAAATCGTTTTGTAAAAATTGTAAATAACGTTCACCATTTAATCTTGGTGGTAATATGAATGATCCAATTAATTTATCGCCAATTACACCAGCCCATACGTTTACACTGAATCGGTGCTGAAATGATATTTGTTTTTTCGAATGAGGATTTTCAGCAGCCCACGTGTGTAGATTGTGAAAGTTTGTTATGCCATCTCTTGTGAATTGAGATTCATCCGTCCATAGGATACGTTTCACAAAACTTGCATTGTCCAAATTCCTTTCCATCAACAAATTACAAAACTCCAATCTTGTAGTGCGGTCTATCGGTAATAGTTGCTGAACGGGTGTTGTATGGTATGGATGAAGATTCTCCTTGTGCAATACTTGATGAATTCGATAGCGAGAGACGTTTATTTGTATAGCGAGCCTCCTTATGCTAATAGAAGGATTTGCTGTTACATTACGGATTATACCTTCGTCGACATCCAAATGGTTTGATGAGACTGAATGGGGCTCCGCCCGGGTATTCGATTTTGTTACGATATTTGGCAGTCTCCTATGAATATTTATAAATACTCTTGCGTCAGGAATGCGACGTGTTGGAAATCTGAGTTGATATTTATTGCGAGCTCGTGCTGCATTACCATCGCAAAATCCGTAAACAAAATGGATATCAATGTACTCCTCACCTGAGAACTGTGCCATTATAATATTAATTTTATTAAATTAATTAAAATTTTGATTCACAACACTGATACAACACTAGATAATATCTCGAAACTAATGACTGAATCTGAAAATATTTAGTTTTTGTTTTTTCAACATTTAAACAAATGAGTTGATAATCATCGCCTACTGTTTTACAGATCAAAATAAAATTGGTAAAATATTAACACTATAACATCTCTTAATTAGATTGAGAATAAACGGAATACGAAGAAAACTATGGCACGTGGGTACAAGTAATGTATTGGGGGATTGTAGAGGAGATCATGACAAATTAAAATTAAATAAACAAAAGAAAAAATTATAACGGTTTTTTTTGAGAAAAACTCGATTTTATAAAAAACAAATATTTTTTTTTACTTTAAATCACCATAGCTCTCAAACGGATGCAGATACAAGATAACCACTTAAACTTTAATAATAGCCTATACGATTACCAACCAAACAAGACTAAGTTGGTTGCTCTCCGATAAATATTTTGGAAGTTACAGTTTAATATTTGGGTGTACTTTTTTCTGAACCAAATTTTTTAAACACCCTGTATCTCAAAGGATATCAAAAATGGATCCCCCCTCCACATACGATTTGTTTCTCAGAATGAACCAAGGAATCACCCCATGACGGATCAGCATCCCAAACCCGGACACCCTGTATACTACATAAACTATATAAATAAAACAAAATAAAAATTAAATTAAATTAAATTTTTGAAGAGGATAGAAAAAACACTTCTATCCTCTTTGACGAACATTCGCTCACCAGTCAACTGTCAACTGTTTGTATGAAAATTAAGAGCCGAAAGATTGAAATAGACTAAGAACATTTATTTTAGGCTTCCATCTCGAACTTCGAAAATCCGGGAATAAAAAAATTACTTAATATTACAATTGTTAGCTGATGATTGAGGGCCAATATCGTACCTGGATAGCGATTCCGACTGCATTTTGGCTCATTTTCATAAGCATTATTTTTAGCCTTAATTGAGGCAGTAAAATTTTTTATAAAATATTATTAATTGCGTGCCATAAAAAAATTCTTTTGTTATAATTTGTACAAATTATTTTATGATCGTTATTTGAATATACATATAAAGTTGACCGTCAATTTACAAAACAAGTTCGGTCAAAATATCCCATCTTTTAATGAAATTGTCTTAAATTGAAATGAACATTTCGTGAATATTGCGTTCGTATAATTCGTTCTAAGGGTTCATAAATGTATGAAAGTTGTTGATCGTTTAATTGGAAAAACCCAAGTAAGTTAATGAGATTTGATCGCACATAGCGGACATAACGTCTGAGATATAATCTGAGATATTCTGAGATATAACGTAGGTAAGTATGTATGTAGGTAATTTTTTTTTTTTTTTGCTTGAATATACCATGGTACATACATACATAAACATATAATTCCATTCAAATGAATTTATCAATATTGTAAAATTTTGGTTAATAAGGGATTCACTTAATCTTCAGTAAGATTTAATTCAATTTTTTAAAAATATATTTTGTACAATTTGTTTGATTGTATAAACAATTCTTCCATCTTAAATTCAAGGCAAACCTAGATTGTTAGAATGATTTATAGACTCGCTAATTATAAGTAAAATTTTTATATGAAGAATACCAACTAAGCCGAATAAATTATGAAAATGCTATAAGACCGAAATGTGGGCTGAATAATAACATATGTATAATTACAAATGCTTACCAAATTATAAAATTTTAGCAGTATATTTCGGAATTATACTGTAAAATATCTTAAGCGCAAACCTACAGAAAAACCAAAATAAAAACTGACTACTAATTGACTTTAGAAAATTCTTCTGGAACTTATTCGAATTTACCGTAAATAACCATTCCTTCAGATGCCTTTATATTTAGAAAGGGAATTAACAGATACTTTAGCCAAACCAGTCACTCGGTTTAACATGGAAATGAGATTTTGATGTTTGAGCCTAAGTTTGTGATTTGATGTTTCGAGACTGCCAGGTTATTCGAGATTTTCGAGATTATTCGAGTGTAGATATCGTGTCGATATTACTCTATGCTATTCGAAACTATTCAAATACGAATTACTATTATGCTATTCGAAATTATTCAAGAATGTCCAGGTTATTTTCGTTTCACATGGCGATGATTTTCTTTCGTTTTACATATTTACGGATAAGTCAGTATTTGAGAACTTTCAAGAATATTCAAGATATGTATGTACTTTGAAAATTTGACATTTTTGAGAATATTTCGATATTCTTGATATTTCGTTTTATTTGAAGCCTATGAAATGAATCACGTTCTGTTTTGTCTAATCACGAAATCAGATAGTTTTAAAAGCTTTACTTGTTCATAGGTAGAAGCACTCTTTTTAGGGCCCAAGAGAAATTTTGCGGAGGGGGGGGGGGCCGTGGTTTGTATTTAAGCCGCTGCATGTATTGCATATAATTTAACACGATTATTAAGAAATAGGATCAATATTTTTATTTAAATAATAATATCGAACATAAATTTACATAAAAAGGCTCCAATGTTATAAGCACTACATTACATAAATCATCCATACAATTCGGTTTTATGACTACAAAGCCTTTATACATTTTTTTTTTTATTTGGTTCAAATAACAAACGTATTGATTTCACACCAACATAATAATAGCTAAAAATGTGTTTTGTACCAAACACAGCACCTATTAAAACTTGAATGAGACTTACATTTTATGAAGAGTACAGAAAAAAACGGATACAATTAATTACAAGTAAGACGTACAAAGTACCTTTATATTCCTATTGTACGCCTATTTTGTAAAGAAAATTATATTTTCCTATTTACAGCAAAATAGGATAAAAGCCAAAATGTTGTTTGTAAAAACCAAAAGTACAAACAGACAAAAAATCCATTAAAAAATTATTTTATACTTAAAAATACAAAACTTTCTCATTTCTTGTACATATGTACAACAAAATATCGTTTTAATAAGGACACAAAAATTTAGTCTAGAACTAATAATTTAACTGTATATTGTAACATCATAGAGTTTTTTTGGCAACATTTTGGCATAGTGCCAAAGTAAATAAATTTTCAAATTTTATTTTATTGTTGGTTTATACATAAGTGTGCTCGTACTCGTACATAAATATAAATTGAGAAATTTTGAAAATATAGTTTCAAGTAGGTCGAATTATTTTTTATTTAATTTCAAATTTTTTTGTGTTATTCGTATTTTGGAATCAATCAATCGATTGGTAATAAATATTTATATATTTTTCAGTCTGCATGTGGTACCATTTCAACAATAACTCCCTATAGGTAACATACGTACAATGCTATAATTTTTCTGTTGCAATTTCATATTTTCCAAATTATTACGGATATTAATTTTGTTGTTGTTGTTTTTGATATTTAATGTACATTATACAAGTAAATTTAAAATACGAATATTAAAATGATGTTTAATGATCTGTTCTATTTGAAACGCTAATTTTGAAAAGTATGTTTTCGTGTCAATTTAACGCGAATGATAATGGATTTGATACATTGTAACAATTCACATTTTAATTATAAATATTGTTATAAGCAGTTTTTACTAAAATACTAAAGTTCAAGTATATGTTGAACACTTAAAAAGGGTTCTTGTAAAGGCAACATAGAAAGGCCTGGTTTCGACAACGATATTGGTTTAAAAATGTGAGTTTTCCACACAATTAATTAATATGTAATTTCTGTGTTCCCAGAGCACACTTGTCGTGGACATTTTGGAAACAATATTTTTCATTTGACTTGCAAAAAACATCTATTCCGGGAAATTAACTTAAACATTCGGAAATATATTTTTGTCTTTTAATTTTTACGTTTTTCGTCCGGGCTAATTTCAATATTGTTTTTGGAGATGGAGTTCATAGGATGGTCCAAAAAACCCAACATTGTCCTTTTAGATGTAGCTATCCCTTAAATTTGTTTTACTTTATTATATTAACACAAGTTTAATATCAGAACGAAAGAACGGACGAACGAATGCAACTTAAAACTCGCCTTTAAAATAATATGAACGAGAGAAGAAGAGCAGTGCTCAATGGCGTTAAAAATATTGAAAATTTAAGAGAAATTTTCATTAAACTCAATAAATGCTCAGTTCAGTTAAATTTTGACCTTGCCAAACTATAGAAAAATTAGGAACGTAAACAATGTATTAAAAGCAGAAATCAAAAAGGGCTTAAAATTAATCTAAGGCTTAAATTGAAATATTTTTTGCTAAATACTATCGAAGAATACTCAATAACAACTTTTACTTTCTTTTACTCTAGTAAAATAAAGTATAGTAATCATGAAAATTTTGGACCTTGATATTTTTAGTGCTTTATCTGTTTTGAGGCCCCCTGAGTCCGAAAAAGTGGGTTTCGAAATGGTGTCTGTCTGTCAGTCTGTCAGTCTGTCAGTATGTCAGTCTGTCTGTGTCCTCTCTACAGCCCAGATGGTTTAACCAATCGAACTGAAACTTCAGATTTAAGCTTTTTTGATAAATTGGGAGGTCCCAGTGAATTTTACTCCAAATCGGCTAACCGGAAGTGGCCACTCCCTTGGTCCAGAAAATTTATTTTGCAAATAACTTAAAAAGTATAAGGTTTACAAAAAACTACTAAAAACAAAATGTTTCCAAAAATTAAAAACAAATAAAATTAAAAAAAAAAAATTAAAAAAAAATTTAAAAATTTAAAAATTAAAAAAAAAAAATTTAAAAAATTATAAAAAAAAATTAAAATTTCTCAAAATTCTCTGTTCGTAAAAGAAAGTCGTGTGTTGGCCACACCTCCATTTTTTTTATTATGGTTGGTGCTCTTTTGTCATCAAGGTCTGGATCAAATCGCCATTAGCAACTGAAGCCACATCTACAAATAGATATAAATGGAAAAGATTACTGAAAATATTTAAGACTATTCAGCACAGTCTTATAAGGTTTTATATGAGGACAGTTCATCAAGTCCATGATAAATGAATGAAGGCAAGTGTTAATTTGACCAAAACTCATTTACTTCCAAAAAATAAAAGTTCGGAATGCCTTTGTTTCAGCAATCTCCTCATCGTTTGAGCCAAATGGTTTTCCGCTAAGCCATTTTTTTATATTCGGAAACAGGAAATAATCGGTAGGAGCCGAATCTGGCGAATACGGTGGATGCGGAAGCAATTCGTATCCTAACTCAAGGAATTTAGCCATGGCGACTACACACGTATGCACACGTGAATTGTCTAGATGAAAAATAATTTTTTTCTTTCCCAAATGTGGTCGTTTTTCCGTAAATTGTCGTGAAATCGCTTCGATAAGGCTGCATATTATTTTCCGTTTATCGTTTACTCCTTTTCAAGGTAATCGATGTGGATTATACCGCGTACATCCCAAAAAACTATCACCATCACCACCTTGTTGGTTGATAACAGACCCACCTTTGCCTTTTTCAGCGCCGACTCACCCGAAAAAATGTTCTCACTGTTTCGACTGTTCCTTGGTATCCGGTGTATGGTAATGGAACCATGTTTCATCCGCAGTTACGAGTCGACGCAAGAACTTGGTATTTCACCAAGATGCTATGTACTTGCTTGATTGAAATGTCCACAACCTTAGCAATCTCGCGCATTTTAACTCTTCGATCATCCAATATCAGGCCTTGGATTTTATAGACCATTTCTGGTGTGATACTTCAATTGGACGCCCCCACAACGAAATTCAGCAAAACCACTTCTGAATCATTCCAAACAATGATGAAGGGTCTCCATAATGTTTGTTTTTTTAAGTTTGCATAACATGTTTTCCTCGCAAAAAATAATGTTTTATCAACAGATTAGATTCACTTTCTTCCAGTTTTTTGAAAATTCACGAGAACAATCTGACAGATCTTTGTCAAAATTTTTCCATGGCCTACTTAAAGATAGTACTTTCTAAATGTTGTATGAAAATTGCGATTGAGACGCCATGTATTAAATTTATCATAAACGTAATGAACTACACTCGTATTTAAGGCAGATGTAATAAAAAATGAGAGGTGGTCCGTTCATAACTGCCTACTTCAGTTTTCCCATATCGCCATGAATCATCCTTTAACTGTCACTTACATTATTTAGAGAAATTTTCCAAACCGAGTTTTAAATAAATTATTAGGAATTCTATATTGCGACCACTAGGAAGTTATTTGGAAGTTCCATATAACATATGTTTTTCGATCGTATATAGCTTTTTATTTGATAAAGATGAATTTTGAGATTAACCACATCTTTTATCTCTCCTAAATAAAAAATGGCGTTTAGTATTATTTTAGGAAAACTTGACATTTCTATAAAGAGATGTGAAGTTTATACTAAATCTATAATACCAAAAAAAATGCGAATATATTGGTGAATTGCAAACAATTAGGCCATTTTAATATACAATTAGGCCGTTTCATAAAGTTCTAATGAATTCTACACCCTCAAATTTGGCTTGGATTGCACCAACCCCTTTTTTAAAGAGATATTATCGTTATCTAATTCCACTATCAAAGAAACCGATGAGAAAAACATGGAACTGTGTTTAGTATTACTCCAAAATTGAGTGCGGAATAAAAGAAGTATAGTACATATCTGTAATAAAATATGCTTCTAAGATTTATTTAGTTTAGTTAATTAAAACTGAATTATTTTATGATAGTGTTTTAAAGTAGGTTTTCTTAAATTTATTTACTTTTGTAAAAACCGTTTAAGTGTTTGCATTTTACTCATACATTCAAACAAAGTTTTTGTTTTTGTAATTTTAGGTCACAACCGTTATCTTTTGGGGTAATATTAAAGCTGTATGATATTCAAAAATGTATTCAGGGGGTATTTGTAAATTCCATTCGAACAAATTCAATTCTTCGAAGTAAAAGATTCGTATTTGATTTAAATAAGAAACGAACGAACCTGATTCAATTCAAATACTAATCCAATACTTCGAAGACTCGAATATGTTCGAATCGAATTCAAAAATAGCCCCTCAGTTTTGGTATCGATTTTTAAATACTCAAAAATGTGTCTAAACTAAATTAAACAGTTCCTTTTATTTTGTTTGTGCTTGCTAAAAAGTCCAGTGTTTCACGGTTTCTCGCTCAGAATTTTTACGGACAAAACGGATTGACGTGAAATTTGGACAATAGTTGTCGATGCGTTTTTACCCTGCTAGGTACTTCTTCTCGGGGTGGAAATTAGTACACTCAAAATAACCGCAGAAATCGTTAGAAGGATGAATTCAAAAACATATTTTATGAAGTGTTTTTTTCGATAAATTAATATTTGTCGAGTTATTCGCTATTGAAAATGTTGAATTTCATCCATAAAATGCATGTTTTGGAGCGATTTTTCATGAATGCAATACGAATCAAGTTGTGACTCATTGAAAGTGACTATTTATTCGCCGAAAACTGAATTCGAACTTTTCAACGTTAAATAACGGAAAAACGACGAATAGTTGGAGGAACATTTTTCAGAAGTTTTAAAAGTACTTGAAAAGATCTTTAAAATGAGTTTTAGTAAAATTCATTAGCATGAAAACTTATGTTTGATGAAAATAAAATGTTGTCTCGTTTTTTCGGAGAAAAATCAGCAATGAAACCAATGGCTTAACTGCAAGAATTGAAATTAAACGCACAATGTACTTTATTTAGGTACATACAATATGCTCTAGAAGCTTGAACTGATTTTTGAAATTTTTGAAAAAAATTTCGTTTTTTCACAATAACTCAAAAGCTAAAGAAGATATGTACGTACAAAAGTACAAAAATTTAGGTTTTTCTTGCAAATTTTTTTTTTTTATATTTTTAATTCTCTAGGATAAAAATTAATTGAGATATCATCGTTTTAAGTTTGCATTTGAGTGCGTGGACCACCTTCGCCGAGTTTTTAAACTCAAAAATCTCAAAAACGAAGGGTTCAGAGAAGTTCAACTGTATAGGCCTTGTATCTTGTATTTTAAGGAAATTGTAATAAGGCTAAGCCTTATTACAATTTCCTTAAAATACAAGAAAACCTTCTTATGTATACTCAATTCAAATATTCAATTAGGTACACAATCTTGATTAAAATTAGAACATTAAATAATTTCATAGCTAATGACGAACAATAGAATTAAATAAAATTTCAAAAAGGGAAACAAAAAAAAAATCGTTACAAACGTGACGTAAAATACAAAATTTGCTCTCCCAAAATACTTATGTTAAAAGTAGTAAATAAATATATAAATTTACAAACCAAATTTACAAAATTTATAAACTCATAAATCATAAATCTGGTTGCATCTACCCGAATAAAATTATCACAAAACAATATGAACCAATATTCCAAAATGAAACATGTATCAACTTAGAGATGAGAAATATGTGGAGTGTAAATTAGGATTTAATGAGTTCCAAGGTTTAAGACCCCGCACAAGAAAAGATGACTCCCCTGCTTTAGTTTTGCAATTTGTAGGTAGACTGATATTAGATGTATTAGTCGATATAAACAATTTAATCAAATTGAAGAGATACATGGGATTTTTATAACAAATTATTTTATAAAGGAAAATAACTAACACCCCAATATTAAACGAGTACAACTTGAAATTGAATCAGCTCTCATTTTGTTGTATATATACCGAGCACAAGAATTAAAAGTGATATTTAATTTTCTGAACGAGGACTTACCCCCGGGTGTTTGTTGGCTAAGTTTGGTGAGACCGCACCAGCGTTGAACAGGTATTTTTGATCGGTGCTTAGTAAATCAGTATTCAGATCCGGCAACTCTGTGGGGATATGTTCAAATGCCTTCACTTTCCAGTCGAGACACTTGTCGGGCTTTTTCCCTATGCTAACAGAAAAACTATGATGGCTGTTGTAGTACCGTCGAGATTGGAAAACAAATGGCGAAGTGGTATTTCATTTCCATGTAACAAACACACAAACAAGTGTCAAAAATATTCTTTTCAATCGTAGTTGCTTTCCCCGAATCAATAGAAAGATACCCGATGTACTCAGAATCTCACTCTAATATGATTGAGATATGTTCTTCAGTAATAGTCTGCCGATCTGATTTATTGTTAGTCGTAGTCATGACTAAAGTCTTGTCTTTACAACCGTCAAAATAAATAGCTGTTATCGGTTTATTGCTACCAACGCATTGCAAATATTTTCGAACCTTTTTCCGCTATCGACGGATTTTGCTGCGGTCTATTACTTGTGACCAGTTGTCAGTACTGATAATATCCAAATCAAGTAGTGCTGCGTTTACAATAAATACCGCAGATCGATCAGAAATTCCAGTTCTATCATACGCGGTAGGTAGATGTTTCAGCTTACCTCTCATCTGTTGTTATGCAAATCTCATCTTTATGTTCATCTAATGTTTCAGTGGAAGAACTGCCAGACGTCCAAACCATCACTGGAGTAGATGACGCAGAGATTATAGAAGGCAACGAAAAATGGTTTTAAACACTGGTCTTTGATGAATGTTAAAATAAAACGTTTTATGGCAAAAAAGTAGCGAAATGACTTCAATTTGTGGGTACAACTTAGAAGTAAAAATGTAAGCTTTTAGTAAATCTTATTCACAGTGTGCCACCTCAAAATAATGTCGTAGACGTTTGATTTTTTGTGAAAGTAAAAACTGTCATTATTTTGTTTTTGTATGCGTTTCAGAGTAGCGAAATCAATCTGTAAAAAATTTAAAAATTTAAATCAGAAGTCGCCACTGAATATAATATTTAATCTACCCAACCAGAATTCTTATTGCCAGAGGTAATTTCCAGACCCGTTTACAAAATAGATTTAAATACTCACTAAAGACATCTCTACTGGACTTTATCAGTTATGTACCTTCCATTGCAATAACAATAAATACATTCGTAATAAGCTAGAACAGTTTATTCAAAATATATTTGTACAACTTTTATGTAATAACAACCTGAAATAATTAAAAGTGAAACTTTTTCTCACATTTAGCGGTCGTTGATAAATTTACAATAACTATGTCATCTTTATTAAGCAGAATGTAATCCATCCTCCAATACTTGTTAGAGTAAAAGATTGGTGGTGGGTCGATTTCAATTGTAGTATTCTTCATCCAATAGAATCCCGGTGGAAATTGTAAATTGTTCTTAGGCGGAAAATTAGATTTCGGTAAGAATGAATCATAATAATTCAGGATGTCTTCTCTAATCGTCTGGTACAAGATTATCTCGAGAAAAAAACAAATATTTGCCTAAACTCGTTCCCTTGAAGTGCATAAAACGCGATACGGATCTTAGCATCGTCCATAGGTACCATTCAGGTTGAGCACCGATAACGTACGATTGTATCGTGTTACACTTTCATTAATTTCTTGTATATATTTCTCATTAAAATCATTCACAATAAATTGATCAAGAACTGCTTCATACAACTATAAAATTATGTTGAAAAGTTGTTTTTGAAAATTTGAATTTAATTGTTGCTTATTATTGAACACCGAATTTAAATGGGTCAGATAAATTAGAAAACAATTAAAAATTATTATAAAAATTATAATTTTTATCAACATTATTGTAAAGTTTGACTTAATTCTTCTAATTCCAATGATGTTATGTTCCATTTTAAACCGACTAAATGATTTTATACAGCGCCAATAGAAAACATGCATGTATAATTATAAACGTTGTAAAACTGTCGTTACATTATCATTGCAATAATCTAAAAATTATAGAGAATAGTGTGCCTTTGTAATTTGTACAAAAATGCCAACCCTCGCCCCCTCCCCCAACTTACATAACGATTAACAACGCCATATTCAAAAAGATAATGTAAAACACGAAACGCTACAGATCTTCTGCATGTTCCGTCATTTGAATAATGTAGCACTGCGATCAAAAAGTAGTAAAACTTTTCTTCGTAAATTTCAATTTACAATTAGAGATCTTATCGACATCACACAAATATCGTTTGGATCAAAATTTTGGGCAGACAATTGTTGGTTTTTGCTGCCTCACACTACATTTGTCGTACGTAACTATTTGACCAAAAACTCTACTGTTCCACAACTGCCCTCTTCGCCTGGTTTAGCTCCATGTGACTTCTCGCTATTCCCGATACTTAAAAAACCGTTCCTGGGACATCAATTTGACTTGACTAAAGAGACACAAGCTGTATCGAAAAAGGTTTTGAAGGCCATTCCGAAAATTGACTTGGTATTGAGATCAATAGTGAAACAAAACACGACATTATCGGAGATTTTTCATACTACTCGAGGTTGGCTTGGAGGTGAACTAAGCATAGCACTAAGTTACATGATCTTACAGATATGAGATTCTCGAAATTTGAAATTTTGCAGTGGTTGGATTAATCTAGATTTCCCGGATTTGAGATTCTTAATGATCTCTTAATATTTAAAGATTATTGTAGGATTCTTTGTTTTTTTGGGTATATTCGAAGTTTTTGGTGAATATCGCGTTTTCAAATATTATTCGAAACTTGCAAAGGATTGAGATGCCGGTAAGGCCGGTAAGTGATATTTTCGCTTGCATGCATAATTCAAATTGCTTTTTTCTCTATTTAAACAACGAATATAAGTGTTTGCATGTGTGTGATGAATTGAAATACGGACGAAAAATGTTTGTTGCCTAAAAATTGTTGGGGATTCTTGTAATTGAAAATTAGATGAAGAGAAAGAGTTGAGAGGCTCGTGTTGATTAGTTATGGTTCTCTCAAAGAGTTGATTTGGAAATAAATAAAAAACTATTTTGATTTGTATGTTTATTTTGCGTTTAGTCGCCTCTGAATTAATTAATTAATGGACAATATTGTTATCGAATTAGTGTTATCCAAAATATCTTTTATTTATTTAATTTTTTTAATATTTATTTTACGATCCTGTTCGTTTAAAGTGTCGAGCAAAAGAGAGCGATAGTTGATTGATTTATTATAGCGACTTGGAAAGAAGAACAGGCCCAGCCAAAGCAGTTTAATTTTGATTTTCGCATCTCATTTTTTAACCAAACGAGATCATCTATTTTAAAATGGCTGGATTAGCGCGAACGTCGCAATTGATTTTTGATTTTTCCTTTGACTTTAAAATATTTTGCCGTACGATTTCGTAGGAATTTTGCAACTGGAATGTAACAACGGAAATGTCGTCATCGTAGTTATATTGTACGTCAACTTGATTATAAAATGGAATTTGGTGTATTCGGTTTATGTTCGGTACTGGTCTTTGTTCAAATGGCATATATGCAGTAGTGCAATGAGGAGTTTGTTTTATGTGAACATTGCATATGAAATCCATGAATTCCAATTATTTTTATCTTTGTCACAGAAATTTCTTAAATAATCGCCAATCGCCTTGTGAGATCTTTCAATGATCCCATTAATTCTGGGTGGTAGGCGATAGTATTAAACCTTTTTTATGTTAAATAATTTACAGATTTTCTTAAAAATTTCATCCATATAGTTTGATGCTTGTTCGGTGTAGATCGAAATCGGTACTCCGTAAATGCCAATTAAGGAGTGGACCCATAGCTTTAACAATCGTTTCTGCTTTAGCATTTTCGATTGCAACCCCTAGAGAATATTTACTTAGGAAGAAGTAACTGGAAAAATCGGCCCCCTGCTATGTCTAAAAATATTTTTGGGCATCTAGATGTAGTAGTGATTTTCATCGGTATTTTTGTGAATTTAGCTACGCAACTCATCAATTATTTATAAAGGTGCGTGTAAAATCTTGATGACCGCAAGAGGGCATACATATGTGAAATTCATGTAAAATTTGATTAATTTCAGTTTTATCAGTAACATGTTTAATAGTTGGCATTATTTGTTCTAAACGGGTATTTACGATATTTTTTCTCGAACTGGACTGAGAACCAGAGGTTGGCGTATAAGATTCTGTTATAGAATAATGAAGAAAATTATCCACTTTATTTGTAGTAGTACGATTTTGATTTGGTTGTGTCAACATTTTTTTAAAGGATGGTATCAAGAGCAACATCATAAAAGTAAATCCTATTTCAAAGTTGGGATATTAAAGGATCGAAAGATTTATAAGAGAAGATTTAAGTATACTAAAAGCCTCGTCACACAGCTTATCTCAATGGAAAACAATATGTTTCGTTAGTAGTTCGGTTAGGGGCTTTGAAATGTCCGCGAAATTTTGAACAAATTTCCTATAATAACCTTAAAGACCAAGGAAGGATTTGATATTTTTAACATTTTTATAACTGGGAAATGATTGATAGCACGAATCTTTTTACAATCAGGTTTTATACCTGATAATTTAGTTCTGACGAAATCCTTTTGATTGTACACTTTAAGGGAGAATGGCATTGTGACCTACCATTTTCAAGTGCTTAGATTGGTAGTTTTTTTTGGGGTTGGGTTGTTGGGTTTAGAGCGGTCCAAAACACGGTTTAGAGAAAAACGCGTTTAGTTTTTGGTATCAATAACTTCTCAATAACTTTAGAAATTTTTTCATACCACTAATCAGCAATGCCAGCTCCATACAGTTGTCCTTCTATGTTGATATACGCTTCATTTCTGGCTTTGGAAGCTGCCAAATTGCCTCTCCGAACCTCTTTTGCCGCATCCGTCATCGAGTACTCTGCATGTGAAATTCTCTTGGCATCACTTTCAACGCAGAAATTATAACAATTAGGCCCGATTTTCACACCTATCGTTTCTAAAACTTGAGCAAGGGATAGTAGACCGTCGTTGAAAGTCATTGTAGCAATGACACTGTTATTCGTAAAAAAACAATAAATATGTACACAAACAGACGCGCACTCCGAAAATGCGCTTGAGCTGATCGAAATTTTTTTTTTCAGCGCACCTATAGGTCAAAAAGAGAACTTATTTCAGTCGGTAACTTAATTTCTAAGGATAATAAAATTAAATGAAGAAGATATTCAAAATAACAGGGTTATATTGCCGACCGCGTTTTTCGGCTCTTAGAGAGCTCTCAGGAAAATGCTTGAAAACCTTCTAAAAAATTTTTTTTAGCTATAAATGAATTTGTATCATATTATTGAGGGTCTAGGGGATTTTTTAAAGGCAAAAAAAAAGATTTTTTGAAAATCTCACAGTGGCGTTCTCCCTTAAGTCTATATCACAATTTGTTCCATCTGTTATAACACCAACTTTTAAAATACTGATATCGGATCCAGTAACAATTATAGGAATAGTGTTGTGTCAGAAATGCTAATATTTAACACCAAGTTTGACAAACTGTTTATCTAGAAAATTATTTGTGATAAATATGTGATTTTCATTTTTATATGTTTGGTTATATGAATTAACGGGAAATTTTTCAGTTGATTCGAAAAAAAAATTGAATTGTAATGATTTGTATACCTAGAATTGATTTTCTTCAGATTCGATTAAATTGTTTGAAACTTCTGACTGTAAAGACTTCATTGATGTATCAGAGTGATGATTGATGGCTTTCTTCGACATTAAAAATAAGCGCATATCAGTGTTACATTACTGTTTTTATGATGATGTGCGGCTAACTAATTCGGGGTTGAAGTAAAATTGTGAAAAGGAACATTACTTCGGTCTAAAACAGACCAAATTATTGAGATCCTGTGAAAAATGATCAAAAATTTGGTTGATCGAAAACCACTTTTCTCGACGTTTTGAAAGTCCCTGAGTCTAAAAAAGCAAAAAAAAATGTCCTCCAGAATGGCTTGTTCGATTTAGAATTTTTTTTTTGCCAATCTTTTTCTATGGTCAAGGCCGAGATTTGAAAAGTTTTTGGAACCTGTGCGTCAAGAGGGTCGGGTACCTGCCATACGAATTGACCCAAAATACCTGGTTATCGAAATATTTACAAATTTTTTATATACTTATGCTGGTTAGAGTATTGAGTTTGGGGTTGAGTTGAAGGTTATGTTAGGGGTCAATTTGCGGGTTGAGTTCAAGTTGAGTTGGAGTTGAGTTGGGGTTGGGTTAAGATAAAGTGAGCAGTTGACCAATTTTTTATATATGCTGGTTTGAGGATTGAGTTGAAAGAGAGTTTGCGGTTGGGTTGGGGGATAAGTTGGGGACCGTTTGCGACTTGAATTGGGGTTGAGATGGTGTTAGACTAGTGCTTAGTGAGCAATCTATAAAATAAAGTGAGTGTTTGTATGTAATTTAAACAAATCCACACGACTTGACCGATTTGAACAAAACCTTACACAAATATTGTTTAAGAGTTAATAAAGGTCACTGTTAATATCTCAAACTCAAATTGAACCTTTTTCATTTCAAATTAAACCTTTAGCAAATTAAATGAATGGCGAATTAGGATGTAACTCATATATTTCTTAACTGATTTTAGTGAAATCTGACTTCCGCGATGGAAATGGAATTCTAAAATGATTTTTAAATCAAGTTCAGGAATATGGCCAGTTAGGATGGAACTTGTCCATTTTTTAACGGATTTCAATGGGATTTTAAATGTGCGGTGGTAATGAATTTTTAAAATGATTTGTAGATAAAGTGTATGAAAACGGATAAAGAATATGGCCAAGTTGAACGGAACTTGGCTATTGCTTAACCGATTATTTTGCAATTCTAGATTGGGAATGAGGATTTAAAATAATATTTCTTATTTGAAACTCTGCACTACCGTTATTAGTTTCAATACTGAGGCGCATGTCCGCTACATACTATATTTTTCTAATCAAGGCCAAACTTACCGCTCTGACAGCAAATACTCAGAAAACGTAACCCAAAGTATAAAGCGAAGGATTGCCAAGAAAAGTTTCTAATGGAACTTTGGTACATAATGGTATAATAGTATGTTGATCGTATAATGGTAAGATGATGTGATGGTATGAAGGTGTGGTAGATTGATGGTAAGATATACATCATGGTGTGATGGTGGGATGGTTCGAGGTTACTATGTTACAATGGTACGATTGTATGATGGTTTAATGGTATATCGTCATGATGATATGATGGTACGTACTAGGGCATTCAAATTTACCGACTTTTGAAATTACCGGTAATTCGGTAAAAGTTTTCATGGAATCCGATTAACCAGTAAATTACCGAATTTTTAAATACTATTTTTTTAATCCTTTTCAAGACATTTTTTTATTTACGTACTACTAAATAAAAAAGTTAATTATTTCAAATCAAGAATTTAATTCATTTGTATTCAATTTCAATAGTTATTGCATAAATAATTGTATTTAAAAAAATATAAAAAAAAAAGTTATGCAAATTCTTAAACCTTCTCTTGCGAATTAAAAAAAGCTCGCAAAAAACACATATTGTCCAATGGGGAATCATCTAGACTTGAATGAAATTTGGTGCAGATTTGGCCTGCCACCGAAAAAGCTCTTTCTGCTTACACACTCGTCGGCCGAATAGTTTTTAGTTAATTGTAAACAGATGTTAAGTATTTGCCCTTTATATTCTGATCCTGATAAAAATCCATTTCTTTCTTAATTTTTTCGATTTAATCCTTTTTCTTGGGCAGTTTCAATATTAGATTTAGTCGTTTTTTCATGAATCAAAAGTTGTAACTTCTCACTCATTGTCATCGTCGGTGCAGGTGTCGGTGAGGTAACTATTAAATCGTCATCAATTTCTTGGTCGGTATCACTTAAATATTCAATATCAGATTCTGAATCTGGCTGTGGTGATTGAATCAATTCAACTATTTTTCTACTTATACCTGTTGTTTGATAAATGTTATAATTATCTCCAGGATCTGATCTTAATATTACTTGGGTCACTCAAATATTGAAAAACATCAGATAAGATATTTCTCCTCTCTATAATTCTGTGGATGAGTGCCTCTTTTAGTTCGATACTCAATTTTGTATTTTCAGTATTAATCTCATCAAGCAAAAACTTCAATGTAACATCAGCCACATACAAATCTACATCTCTCCGGCATAGTGCTTCTACAGCAACTTTTATTGGCTGTAGTGTAGCTATTTTTCTTTTAATTTCAATTATTTCATCTTTTGTAATTTCTATATTTGAATGAATTTGAGTTTGAATATCAATCAAAGTTTTCCTTATACAATTTATCACTTTATCAAAACTCTCCAGCATTATTAGTAGACTGTTCCACCTGGTTTTGCAGTCTAATATCAGGGACAGTTCTCTTTTAAATTCTTCTTTGAAATATTTCTGCAAAATGTCATTTTTTGTTGGTGAACGTTTGAACATTACAATAATTTTTCTAACCTTCATAATCAAAGGATTTACGGAAATATGTTCAATGATTGCTGTTTCTTCGGATGAATTATTTATTATTTCGAATTCATCATCACTTCCGAGATATTCTTCGTCCCATTCTAATACGGATTATTCTTCGTCTTCTTCATCATCTTTGTGCTCTCTTTTCTTATATAACACTTCATTCACTGCTAATTGAATCCCGTGGGCAAGGCAAATTTGGTGATTAGTTTTATTCAATAATCTACCTACTTTTTTCATCACCGATGCCCCGTCTGTTGTTATTGATGTAATATTCCGTAGACTTATTCCAAATTCTTTCAACTTCACTTCCAAAAGTTCAACGCATTTCCTAGCTGGCATTGTCCCTTCAATACGAATTAACCCCAAATTCCAAAATTTATCGATCGAATGGACATTTACATTCATATATCTTCTATTGTGAAGTGATGTCCATTCGTCAAATATAAGGCTCAATCCACTATTCATATTTTTCATAATTTCAGGAATGATTTGTTTTTTAATTTTGCAACTGTATTCCATTACAATGCCTTTCACAGTGTGTGGAGACTTGGGAATGTTAACAGTGTATTTTATTTTAAATAATACATGTACATAGATCATACGATGTGGCCACTTTTATGAATGAAATATTATCCTTCATGGTCAGCCGAGCTAGAACAGCAGGAGAAGAATCATCAACACGTTTTACGAAATAGTCAGCTATTTTGGCCTTGGAAGTTGTAGCGATTGGCTGGGAATCATCACTTGGTGTCCTTTTTATAATGTTTATTTTATGTTGACTCTTGAGGTGAGATATCATTCCACTGGTACTGCTGGCTTCTCATTTTATTTGTTTTTTGCATTCGTTGCACATACCAAACTTTAAGTCCTTCGATCTTTGAAAATAGTCCCATACTGTTGTTTTCTTAGCATCCATTCTTTCTAAAATTATCTGAGGCTTTTATTTTATATCAAAATATAATATTAATGACTAATTTTTACCTCAATTATTTGATATTTATCTTATTAAATTTTCAAAAAATCACAATGAACTAATTTAACTGCTTGCTGTCAAGAACATATTTTCTAAATATCGTCGTATTTACTTTCTCTTTTAAGTAATACTTGTTTCCTTTACCTCTTTTATTCCTCGTGTTTTTTTATTATATCGGAGAGATCAGACAGAGCAAAAACAAACAAAAAAACAATACTGCGTTTTTATTTTACACGTATTGTTTTTTTTTTGTTTTTGCTCTGTCTACTCTCTCCGATATAATAAAAAAACACAGGGATTGTTTCCATTTTCTATTTTTTATAACGTAAAAAGACTTGTGTTGTGAGTGCGACTGAATCAAGGATATAATTATAAAATATAATTTTCCTACAATCGCCGTGAAAAGCAGGCTTTTTTTCTCTGTTTTCAAAGCCCAAAGTGTCTGTTTTTTTGACAGTTAATAAACAAATTACTTTGTCACACGTTTCTCTTAGAAACGTGTGACAAAACTTGAAACCGCACGCTAAATTTGAACATATGAAAAGAAGAGTAAGAGTAAAAGAAGAGTATTGAAAAGCGAAATTTCACATAATTATGATGTAATTATTTTTATTGATTATTATTGAAATTTACATTAATGGTACAATTGGTGCAGTTTTGTATGTTGATGCCGCGTTGATTGAGTTCTGGTGATAAATCCGGCGGTGTATTTGAGAGATCGCTGTCACTTAAATCCATTTTTTTTAGTTTTTTGTTGCAAAAAATAAATTGTCAATTTTTAAGAAAGACTAATGTTTGTATAAAACATCAAACCAAATTTTTGTTTTTCTTTATGAAAAATAAAAAAAATCTTTGACTACTCGATTGAACAAAATGTCGGTCCTAAAATAAAATCGTATTGTCAGGATAGTAAATTTTACTACAAAATTATCTTTTTATTATATTTTTTAAAATGATTGTAGGAAAAATAAAGTGTGAAACACGTCCGCAAAGTTGTTTGTCACGCTCGAAAGGTTGCTGGCCTCCGTCCCGTCGGCCAGCAATTTCCTTTCTCGTGTGACAAACTGGCACTTTGCGCTCTTGATACACAAATAACTATTTTGCATTCTGTCTACCTTCTTTCTCGTACATTGTTCATAATAAAAAATATTTTGTATTTTTTCATTCGCATATTGTTCGAAAAATGGAAACATTATAGAATCGAATCATCTAATGTAATTTTATTTGCAAGTTTTACCGGTAAAAAAAAAGTATATTTACCGGTAATTCGGTAATGCTCTTAAGATACAATTTACCGATTAACCGGTAAACGGTGAACCGGTAATGCATGCTCTAGTAGGTACAATGGAAATTGTGGATAATGATGGAATGATTGTTTAAGGTTATGATGGTGCAACGGTTCGTATGCTGGTATGATGGTGAGTAGGGTTTTAGTTCAAATTGAGTTGGATTTGAAAGAGAATTTCTAATAGGGATTAATTTCGGGTCGGGTTTAGGGTTTAGTGGGAGGTTAGATTGAGTTAAGTTCATAAGCGCATGTAGCTTTCGAATCGAGTTACATTTGGGATTGGGTTGGAAAATAAGTTTTAGAGTTGAGCAGATAGGGTTGAGATTTGGGTCGAGCTAAGTGTAGTTGACGTAGAATTAGAATTTATGTCTGGGTTGGCTTTTAATTTGGTGATTGCGTTTTAGGATTGTGTTGCGATTGAATTAATCAAGACCGAAATTCTGATCACCTTATGAGGTTTCAGCCCTTTATATTTTGATATTAAGTTTGAATTTGCACTGGCTTTAGTTAGTGAATGGATGTGAGTGAACCTTTGACGAGCAAAACAATTTTCGAAAAAATGCCAAACTTTATAACAATAACGACATTTAACATTTTATTTATGTTGCTTTGTTTAACGGGGACTTCCTCTTTAAGTGCTTTCGATATAGCGTCATTCAACTTAATATATCTGGAAGCTTCTTGGATAGCTTTATTTTCTGCCTTAGAATTTATAATTTTAATATATTTTACTGCTGCTGCTCCTTCGCTTATGATTATTGATGTATAATTGTCAATTTATATACCTTTCATTTCCTTTTACAGTATTAAGTATGGAAGTATAATATATTCGGTCATTTACTCTCATGCATCATTGGTACACATAAAGTACAACATTTTTGAATCACATCCGGAGTTGGGTTCTTGATGACAAAAAGATAGATCGAACGTCATTTTTTTAAGCAGTAATTTTCCAATGCTATATTATGTTGGAATAGACCCTATATCCAATACTTGTTTTATCTTGTAAATAAATCAAAATAAAAGAATTATGATACTGGCAATCTACAAGTTATGAAATTCTTAATTTATTTATCACCGTATTATATTGACTATAAAAAAAAATGTTCTCGATTATTTTATTAGTCATAAAGTTTTGCCCAAATCACAAGCACGTGTTATTAATATAAAACTAATAGAAGTGAATATTACATCAAAAAAAATTTGTCTTCAACATTGTGTAATCAAAAGTACCCATCTCTAATGGGTCCATTGTCCGTTTGACGACTTTTTTTTGCCATTCTTTCTTTGCAACGAATAATAAAATTTGTTCGTTTCTTTTTAGCAATTTAGAGTTTAGACGAAAGCCATGGGAATAATGCTGTTGCTAAGAATCAAGTAAATAATTTGTTATTGTTTAGTCCCTCCCTTCAGTGTGACTGTGCTAGTACCCGTCAAAAGAAAACAACAATATTATTAATTATAAAAAACAAATGTGTCGGTTTTATTACTTATGAACGAGTATTGTTTGTTTACAGAAAACTGCTCATATACCGTGATATCTGTCGTATGTAAACATAAAATGCTGCACATTGCTACTAATCCTATTGTGGCTTCAAAGTGGTTTCATTTTAAAGATAATTGTTGTACTTTTTGTTTGCCTTGTGTATTTCTGATTATTTTTTCCCGCACCCACATATATACAAACATATTTTTCCTATTTCATTCCAACGTCGTCGTCGTCGTACTGTCGTACACTAAATATCCCTTGAAGGAACAATGGTAATTGTTGGGAAAAAATTTAACGTTTGGTGAATGTTTTTGTTTATACGTAATTGAATTTAAGTTTAATTTTGTTGTAAAATAATATAGGATAAATGCTCATTGTGTATGTACAAAAGGCACTAAGAGAAAATGGAAAAACTACCAACGAATAAATGTAATTCACCTTGATAATAAATCTAATAATAAAAAATTTTTGTGAATACTTTATCGACATACATAATATTGCGATATTTTTAGCATATCATTGCTTTGGGTTGAGAATATTAAAAATTTCTACAAATACAATATTTTATTTGGTGGAAAAATGGTACTTATGCCATCGCAAAACTCTTAATATAAACATAAACATTTTACTCAGGTACAAATATGTAAATATTTAATATTTCAATTGAACGAAAAGGGGAGTCAAACCAATTTGTGGTATGAGTATTATACAAACAAATATGGAGCAAATACTCGTATTCATAAAACTCCATTGGAATATACCCTAGTTTACTATAAACCAAACAGCAAAATTTGAGAGCCAATCATATTATCATATTGTCATATGTCCGAAAATTTAAAATATAAAATTTTAATTTTAATTAATTAATTTTGTCATTAAAATGACGTTCTTGAACGGCAAGCATCAAACTAATATTCTTATAAAACCTCATTTCTAATTCAAATGTTCGTAATATTTTTTCCAAATATAATATCTAAGATTTGCAAAAGTAACAATTTGTTTTTTCATTAACATTGGTATGTGAAGTTAGCCCGAAATTCAGCCCGACATATTTTTTAGGATTGTGTTTCGTCTAAGTTTAATCTAAATTTCGGGCTGGCCCGAAATTTTCCTAAAATAAACAAATTTTTAGTCTCATCCCGAAAAAACCTAAAATAGTGAAAATTAACTTGATTATTCACTTAAATCTTTAAAGCATTGAATTTAAAATTATTTGACAAGAAATTATTCGCAATAAAAAAACAATTTGATATTGTAGTACAAAATTATAATAAAAATATATTTCCAAACACATCTGCTGATGCCAAATAGTAGATATGTTTATTGTGAGTGCAACCTATATACTGCCAGTGCAATATGAGTTGGCTACAAAGTCCTTAGAAATTCTCCAAGAAAGTACGATTCATATAAAATTGTGAGTGATTTCCAAATATTCAACAATACTATTACAAAAGAATTAATTTCTGCAAATGAGAGATCTGTCACCACGGCATTAAAGATCGACCATTTTTTGAATTTCTTTCTGTAAACAGGCGATATGATCTCACCCAACCTCCTATTGTATTCATTGTGTAACTTGCGTTTACCATATCGGTAATGGGAAATGGAGTGGTCTTTTCCGTACTATTAACTGCCGCTGGTACAATCATTGCATAATAAAAGACCGCCTTGCATGCTTTATATGATGCTCCAACGAGACTACCTGTGGCATCTAAGTAAACGACTGTCTTCATTGATTTTTGTTCCACGCATCAATTTTAACACCTCGTATTACTGCTTGCTGAAAGTTATGACAAAAAAAAAAGGTCGATAACTAATTTGTTGAATGTAATGATTCTCCAAATCAGACTTCAACATTTCCTGACTGATATCAGCAATGTCATTTGACGTGTTGTCTTGGGATTGTAATGCCTCGGACCGTATTTTCCTCAACACTTCGTTCGTTTTAGAGGTTTGGATTGTGTTGTGCTTTATTACGAAATCTGAATCGTCAACAGTTTCTGCAGAGTTATTTATAAGCTTTTTCTCGATGCTTGTCGAAATTTTCTATGTGGATGAAAAATAGGGTCATTAGTACTATAAACGGCAAAAGTTCCACTCGTTATTTCTTCACTTACCAATTTATATTGTCTACACGCTTCATTTTCACTTTTATCTCCGCAGTAGGCCCAATTAGTGATATGATTCATACTGACATCGTTGCTTGGTATATTTATTTGACATCCACTTAGCTTGGTAAGACTATCGGAAATCACGTGGATGTAATTAAAAGAGTTGAACGTTTTTTCGTTTGGTAAAAAAATGTCATTCCAAACTTCCGATGAAATCGTTGTTATAACGTAATTGCTGAAATTTACTGCAACGCGACTTTAATATTTTTTTTTAATAATTTTAGCTGCATTTTTGACGTCTTTTTAGTATTTAAAATATTATCGTTTTCATTAAATACATATGTCTTTATCTTCCGAACAGTTCTCCGTAGTATTTCGTAGTATTTGTACATTGTTTTGTTCGCTATTCTCCGCAAACAAATCATTGCCATCGAAAATATACAAGGTTTCTACTTCCTTTTCAAGGTAATTACTGCCTAACTGTATTAGCGGTTGTTCAGAAATTGGAGCGGTTGTATCACCTCGTGGTATCTAGCCTAGAATGGATTCTGGCATAACCGACGTACCACCAGGTTGGTAATACCGGATTGTTTATCGATTGGATGGAACTTGTCGTTGAATTTTAGCTTAGAAAATAATTATTCTTAAACTTGCAGCTCGGGGTTTTCTACAAATTCTACTTTTAACTTGTCTGTTAATTCACCCCAATTATTTTATTTTTATTTTTTACAGAAATCATTTATTCATTTAAATTTAAATTTAATCATTTTTAGATTTTTGTCGTCACTTGAAACATTTGTGGTACACCTATCAGAAAAAGCGATACAAGCGATACAATTTCTTTGATCTGTCTCTGCAAGGTTGACGAAGCATTAACGAAGAATTAAATCCGCAATTCGCTCCAATAGATTCGTCGATTCTATACTAACCCAACGAATTAAGCCAACCACAAAATAATTTGAAACATTTGTGGTAGAACTATCAGTAGAAGCGATTTGGGATGAATTAACAGACAAGTACCCTGCTTTTGAATACAGTACACTTTTTTCCCATTTGTACAGCGTTTGAAGTAGAAATTTGAATATTATGTTAGAATTAGACGCAACACATTTTTGATCGAGTCAGTAGAAATCTGGTTACGTTTTTTTTACTATTGTATCTTTCAAACATCAACCCAAAAAAATCAATACAAAACAAAATTTAAAATGTTTCAGAATTAGCAAAAAAATAAAATTCAAAAAACTTTGAAATTCAATAAGACTTGTCTGAGTCAAAATTAAAAAATTGGAGACTAATACATATTTACAGTTTCATTACAGTTATTATTGCAAAATGTTTTGAAAACTAGTTTCAATGTATCACCGAAAAATTATAAAACCACACTTCAATATTTACAGTAATAAAATAGTTATAATTACAACTCTGCATTAATTTACGGTTATAATACAAAATTCACAGTACAGTATTATTGCGAAATGTTCTGAAAACTAAAAAATATCAATGAAAAATTACTAAATCACAGTTCAATATTTATAGTTAAGGCACACCTTTGATGTAGTAAACATAAAATCCACATTACAGATTACAAAATATTTTAAAAACGATATAACGAACTGTAACACAATAAAGAAATAATTCACTACAATTTTATGTGAATCGTAGTTTCTTGGATAATTCCTAAGTACCTTGTGTGTAGCCAATTCATATTGCAATGGCGGTATATAGGTTGCACTCAGGATAGATAAAACTACTTTTTGGCATCAGCACACGTGTTTGGAAATCTATTTTTATTAAAATTTTGTACACTACAATATCAAATTGTTTTTTGATTGCAAATAATTTCTTGCTTTTAAGATTTAAGTGAATAATCAAGCACATTTTTGATTATTTTAATTTTTTTCTGGATGAGGCTAAAAAATTTGTTTATATTAGGAAAATTTGGGGCCAGCCCGAAATTTATATTAAATTTAGCCGAGATACAATCCCAAAAAGTATTTCGGGCGGAATTTCGGGCTAACTTCACATACATTTAGATTCATTAGAACTGAAAATTTAGTATACGAGTATCACCAAAAATAAATGGAAATTGAATAATTAAACATCAAACATGTGACACGGATAAAGTAAATGTGTCTGTAAAGGCGCATTAGGAATGGTTTTCCTAAATAGGAAACCATTTCATCACCGGAACAATTTCTTTTAGGCATTTCACATATCATAAAGCTTATAATGAAACCCAATAGATATTTTGTGGCAAGATTGATATGAGCCACGTTTACCAGGTTACTTCATATTTTTTTGTTTTTCACATAACTCATTTGATTCAAGCGTTTTTAATTATTCAATATTTGGTTTGATAATATTTTCCAATTAGATCTTTTAATCGAAACCTTGTTAGTTTACTACTCGGAAATGAAATATTTTCTGTTGTATAAGAGAAAGGTTGATAAAGGCCGCTATTTGAGAACCCATTTGTTGAAAATGTCGAAACATTTCTTTGGTTGTTTATCATTGCGTATTTATGTTGATAAGATAATAATAATGAACCAATTAGATTTTATTTAGTTCGAAGCTCAACCTGATTAAAACTGGCCATTTGTTGAAATTAGCTAAAAGGAAAAACTCTCCGATGTATTTGAAAGTTAACGTTTTTCATATTTTGACGACAGTGAGTGGATTTCAGAATGTATATATTTATTCTTTTCAAAGATAAAAGAGTCGTTTATTGCCATCTCTTCTTTCCCTTGGAATAGTTTTTCCATACATTTTATATTCGGCCTTCTAAGATATTTAAAATCGTAATCATAAATACCTTACGGATGTACTTGTAGTATTGATAGTAGGCCTTGATTTTGATACTACTTTGACTATACATTTTATACTTCGCTAAAACCATAAGGTTAAACTTTGGTTTTAGCGTGAGACATAATTGTATTGAGCATGAATTAAACCAAAAACAAAACATTGCTATAATTTATTATTATTAATAAATGCAAGCGTGAAAATAGTTTAGAATTTTTGCAAATCTGAAAAGATTTATAATAAAAGAATGTCGGGTTGTAATTTCGATGATACCAAATTAATTTTTATTTTTTAATTTTTGCAATGAAAATTATCAGTGTTACGTACGTTCTTAACAAAATTTGTTAATACAACATTTTATGCGGGTATACAAAACAGTGATGTAATTTTAGGTACAATTGTACTTTTTTCGGTAAAATTCATTTGTAAAGTAGTATTCATTTGTAAGTTAGAACATTTGTAGTAAGTGCAAATGTAAGTTTCATTTGCAGCATCCATCTGATATAACATCTATGTAATTAAGTATAGAAAGATGGAAAACAGGCAACACTTTATTTCTAATCAAGTAATTTATAATTCAATCAGGTTTGACAGAATAGGCATATTTATAATTGATCTTATAAGAAAACATATATTAAGAGCTACCACAAATACTGATAATTCCATGATTTACGCTCCATATTTAATGGACATGACAAATTTAAAAAGTATAATTGAAAACAAATATCCCCCACTAGAAGCATTTGTATATCTGAACCAAAAATTCTTTATACAATTAAAAAATGCAGTTCCTCTTATATATCATATAATGAGAAGAAAAAACGACAAATCATTCAATCCGACTGATGTCAATGAACCAAATTAAATTAGATTCAATACAAGCTTATCTAACAAACGGTAATGAGATATACTAGAGATATAACAAAGTATTGGTAGCTAAGCCACATAAATAGTCAATCTCATCAACATCTTCCCTAGCTTTCTAAGATTACCTCTTATCTAGTCAACATTACAAAAACAGAACAAGTGTGGATATATTTGTGTGTCGGCGTTTTTTTATATCCAAAAATAAACCCTAAATAACAAACGAATTATTTTAGCAATATAAAATATTTAAACAAATTATGTTAATAAAAACTTAAAACTAATCAATGAGATAATATTAAAACTTTAATTAAGAATAAAATAGTGTAGAAATAAGTTTTTTAAGATTACGTTTAGCTTATATTTAAGAACATACATTTCTCCAAAAGTAAAGTACTGGAAATATAAACAATAATGGCAGCAAAGCTGCCTCTTTTGGAAAAAAAGAAAAAAAGAAAGGTGTGTTTGTAAATAAAGGAGTTTAGTAAAATAATTAAAATATATCTATAAACAATTACTAACTGATTTTTAGATCATTGATTTATCAATTATTCTTCTTGATAATGTAGTAATCAAAATTCATTTTTGTCAGATTTTTCACTTAAGAAAAACGAAATTAAAAAAACATATATTTTCATATGATTTGTATAAAAAAAAATCCATTTTTGGTTTTCTATTCCCCTTATAACACAAAGCACCTGGACTTACAAGCCGTATAATCATTAAATTCTTAAGTTCGATAAGATCTATGTAATATTAATTTTGATTACTACGTTGTCAAGAAGAATAATTGATAAATAAGTGATCTGAAAATCAATTAATAAAATCTTGTTTATACAATAGATATATTTTAATTAATGTTTTACTAAAACCCCTTTATTTACAAACACATTTTTATCTCAAGACGTCACACATTTCGTTCTTGTTTTTTTTATAATTAGCCACTAGTGACACCTACTTAAAATCCCGACCAATTAATTATGTTTTACAAAAACAAAATAGACGTGTAGTTTTCGTGTTTGAATTCAGATGGCGGTAATAAGAAAATGAATAAATGTCATTTCAGCAAAACAATACAAAATCTTTGGCTATATAATTAAATTATATAGTCAAAGGAAATTATAGGACGTGATTTTGTTTAGTTGAGTGATCACCACCAGATAGTGTGTAAGGGATTTAGTATAAACCATTTTTTATAAATGTTGGGTTCATAAAACCCAATTAATTACCTTTATAAAACAATAAAAATTGTATCTTGAGATTTTTTGCTTGGATATTTAGACTTAAACTTATTTTAACAATAAGGAAAATTTATAATAGAGCATACCAAAATATTCGAATAACCTAATAGTAATAAAACGGCTCGCTTATTATGCTATTATGGCTTTCTATGTCAGGATCACAGTACATCTGTTGAAATCCCTCGAGATGCTTCACCTGGATCTTTACTAGATACCTTTGTTAGGATTTTCAAAATGATGATTTGATCGATTTCACAGCTTTTGAAAGTCTGCTTAGAGTGGCCGGAGCATCTCGATTTACAATTTTCTTTCTTTTAATTTCTTAACTTTAGGTTGAAATCCTCAAATTACAATAATTTTCATTCTAGCTGGGTCCTTTTTTCCAAATAATGTTTCGTGCGGTTAACCCGTACCGTATCAATCACAATTTTTTATTGGATTAATAAAAAAAATAAAATTAATTTAGAAAAAAAAAAATATTTCATAAAAAAAAAATACCCGTCCAACTGACGAGAATGTCAAAGCCTGAATTCAATGTATTAACTCTTGATAAACGGCAATCACTTACATAAATTATTTAAACTTATTGATGATTTTAAATGTTTTGGGGTTTGCGTTGCATAGGATTCCTGTCTAAATGTTTGACATTTGAGTTTTAATCCCCGACTTGACGTGCACTCTGCGTCAAACACTCAAAGAAAAAACAGCTCTTTTTATATAGTCAAAGGAAAATACCACTCTTACATTATGTTATACGCTACTACGGCTGCGGTCGAGTTTTCGAGAATTGTTGGTTCAGAACCGTTTCACGGTTAGATACTTTATTCTTTATTGTTATAAGAATTGAACAAGTATAAAATAGAAAAAAAAATGCGTTATTTAATAACAAACGAACACTAAAAATTTACATTTACCGTAGTAAATGATTTACCCGAGAATTCGACCGCAGCCTACCAGAATCAATCCGGGGAAAAACAAATCAAATGAGGTTTTAGTTTTTATAACTCATTCGTACAGAAATAGTAACCGAAATATTTATGTTTTGTGGTAAACTACAGATGTCACTAATTTTTCAAGAGATTTAAGTATATGTATTATAGTAGGATTTTTTTGTTTTTCGAGTGTTTGCTGTACGGTTCATCGTTGTCCTGGGACAAAATCTCAAATGTCAAACATTTACATAGGAATTCCTATGTATCACAAGTGTAAACAAAATGTTATTTATGAATGATATTTTTTGATTTATTTGTATTTTGCAAGTGTTTTTCGTTTATAAAGTGTTATTAAATACATTTTAACTTGAATAGGAAAATATGAGAAGATACGATTAATGTTCTTTTATAAAGATAATTTATTGGTTTTTGTGGAAAGATTCGCGTGCCTGCCTTTTTTGAAATTAAGTCTATTAATATTTTTTTTAATTTTTTTAATACTAAATCCCAGACACACTATCTATTGGCGAACTTTCTTACTACTGGAAAATTCCTCCTACAGTTAAACCGTTAAATTATTATTTTGAAAACAATTAGTTTCATAAATTTTTATTTTAGCTAGATTTTATTTAATCATTAAAACCGTACAAAGTGTACAATAAAATTAAAGTCGTAATTATTTTTTACGTAATTTTATTGTAGTTTTTAGTTTTGTTAAAAAAAAATGACGGTAAATAGTAATATCCCATCTATAACGAAAAATTTGTACTAAATTATGTTACTTTACAAAATGAGGAAGATAGTAGTGTTGATGTGGAAGATAGTAGTGTTGAGTATCTCCATCTATGCTTTCAGTTTTCTTCATATGTCCTAAGGCCTCATACTCGTCCATGAATTGTTGGTATTGTAGTGCCAACTCAGGGTTCTTCGCCAGACGTTTTTCGACTTGGAGTAGTCGAGCGATGGCTTTTTTTTTTTTTGATTGACCGATTGGTTTGGAAACTAGTAATTCGTTATTAAACGGAATTCTTACCTTATAACTTCCATCGGTTAGGCGTATATGAGTTTCGTCATAAATTTCTTCACATTCCTTTTCTTCTTTTGTATGACTTGTTGGTTTATGTACTTCCTCGATTTCCCAAAATTTTTTTAATTGATTGTCAATGTCGTTGGTGGTTACAATCATTGTCTGATACATTGCCATATTGACACTAGCAGATGTATTCCTAGCAAGAATCCATCCCAGTTTGGTTTGTTGTGCAATAGGCTCATTAGGTGCATCTTTCATTAGATTCGGCATTATTATTTGCCCATAGTATTCTGCACGTAGTAATATGTCAATTGAACCGGGTTCATAAAACGTTGAATCTGCCCAAATAAGATTTTTTGTATGGTTCCAATAATTTGGTTCAATGACCTTATCAGGCATGCGACCGGTTATGTTTTTGAACACCTTAGCCTTCATTTTGATCTTGAAATTAGAAGAAAACCGCGGACTAATGATGAACTCTACTGATGAATGAGCCGTACCGGCTTCTGTCCGACCCATTGTTCTTGTAAGAATAAGATTGTTTACTAACTCTTCGCGTATGAAGGTGCCTTGGGAGCCTGGATCAATTAGAAGACGGACCAAGTGTTCTGCATCATTACATGTTATTTTTACCATGGCGGTAGCTAATAAAATGCTACCTTGCTTAGCTTTATTAGCTGTTTGTAAGGTTGTTTTTGCAGGGGTTTCTTTCGGTTTTTTGGTTGCCTTTTCGTTGTCGTGGAGTAGCATATGATGAGATCCATTGCATGTTGCACATCTTTTGTGGCAATATTTTCCATGATAATTCTGTAGGCAGCTTCTACATAAGGATTTTGCTCTAGCAGCTGAAGTTCGTTCCACTATCGCTAAGTTTTGGAAAGTCTTGCAACTTGTAACTTGATGAGTCCCACCGCAATAACCACAGGATGGTTCATTTGTTGTTGTCACATGCGTTGCTTTCTTGCAATGTTTTGTTGGTTTTGTGGCTGCGGTTTCTTGTTTCTCTTTTCTCTAGTTATAGTTGCTAGAGATTGAAATCTTGATTCCAAGAAACTAAAGAAATTTTTTAACGTTTGAATTTCTTTTGGATTTTTGATCGTACTCTCATAAATAAATACGGTGTGTTTCAGCATCAAGTTTCCTCGTTAAAATGCCTATTATTAAGGCACTCCAGTGTTCTGTCTCTACACGTAGTTGTCTTCCGATAGTGTGAGATGATTGATTAGTTTCGCTGCTTGTCCTCTTACCATGGAAAGTAGATAATACATCCTTTCTTCGTTTGACAAACTCTCATTTTGATGTACCGTTTTATTGAACAGACTATAAAAGCTTATCCATTGCTTGTAATCCCCGTAAAATAAGGGAATTTCAATGGTTGGCAACTTTATGTTTGCATTCTTCGTGACGCCGGCTTTAGGAAATCTGTTGAACTCTATTTCCAACTTCTGCTGAATTTCAATGACGCACAACTCGTATTTCGCTTGGATCTCTTCAAACAAGTTGTTTTAAAAGTATGCGTTTTCAAATTCTTCGTCAGTTGCATTTGCGATTATCTCCTCGTGGTTGTTATTAAAAGAATTCCAAGCGTCTGTTAGCTGTTTTATTTTAAGCTCACAATATGGCTTGTTGAAATTCTTAGCTCCGTATTTTGTAATGTTGCTTAAATTTTGTTTCAGCATTTTTGATTTCGCCATTTGAACTTTGTAGCGCTTCTCCTGATCCTTATTATCTAACGTGACAGCTGAGATTTTATCTTCGTTTTCAAAATCATCGTCGTCATCTAAAATCTGGTAGGAGGAGGCGTCTGCTACCTCGTGTGCTAAATCTGCTTTTGCCTGTTGCTTTGCTTCCTCAGTTCAGTTTTGCCTGTTGCTGCTCTATTTTGAGCCTCGAGAAGTAGATTTTTTGTCTCCTCAAATACATCCTTCACCTGTTTATAATAATTTTGTTTCCGATATTCATGGTCATCAGGTAAAGTATGTGTTAATTGGGCATCCACTGTGCAGAATTTATCGTAGAGAAGTTGTAAGTTGATGAGCCGTTGTTCATAGTATTCTACTGTTTTTCTTTGCGGTCCATCCTTCTTGATATTGCTCTTGATTTTGTTGATCAGCTTTCCAGTAGAAGTCTGCTTGCGTAAGGCTTTTACCGTGTCCATTTATCCCTTGAAGTGATTAAATTTTCTTCTTTGATAACTTGGTTTTTGTTGTGGTACTGTTTTGCGAAGGCACGGTTGTTTTGTAGCTCGAAGGAGCAACGTTTGATTCAACGTTATTTTCCGCCTACCGTTGGTCAGTGCTGGACAAAAATAACGTCTTGTTGAGTATACTTATAAACACTAAATTTTATTTGTTTGCGTTGTTTCTTATATACAAAAAATATTATACCTTTTACAACAACAGTATAAAAATATGCTAATTTATACAAATTTATAGGTAAAAACTGCTAACAATAAAAAATATATAAAAAAAGATGCAATATAGTGCATAGTGCATGCAGTATCTAATTTCTGTAAATGTATATGTATGTCTGTAAAACTGTTTACAAGGTTGAACACATCCCATACAAAAATTTAAGATAAGTTAAGCAAAATTTAAAGGTGCATTTTGAAAGATAATTCAAAGAATATTTAATTATGTTTCCAAAAATTACATTTAAAAATTCTAATAGTATTCGTTTTTATTTTTATTTACAATTAATTTAAAAACAAACATTGAAACCACCACATCTAAATTCATCGGGAAATCGTAAAATGTATCCCCCTTAAATTAAGCTTTTTTTAAAATTGGTCTGATGCCTAGGGCTTTTATATAAAGGGGGCTTTGGTTGAGGCTTGTATATCTAGGTTCTTTAATATTACACTCCCTTTTTTTCCTCATTTTGCCCTGTTCCTTTTTTTTATTTTTTGGCTTTCTCGGGGACGAGATTTCATTCCATAATCAAATTGCTTGAAGTTGTTGTGGTGGATGTTGCGCCTCGTCTTTCTCATCTACTCGCATCATCTACACGCTCGTCTCTCAAATTCGATTCCTTTAAAATTTTGGCGTATAGAATACGATAGAACACACATGAATATATGGCGATACATTCTGGCAGTTATTTATGTAAGACATGAGAGCCTGGTATCGAGTATGTAAGTAAAGTTGATCTCGCCAGTGGCGACGGAACCTTCAACAAAACAAATATCACCAAATGTGCTGGTGTGTATGCCCTATTTGCGGTCGTTGACGGCCAGTCGCCTACAACTAAATTTGGCTCAGACTGCATGGCAAAAAAAAAAATCTTAAATTTGTAAAATATTTGCATAATAAGTTCGTCAAATTTCCCCAGTCTTAAATGAAGTCATTATGTTGGCCGCACCTAAATTTTTGTTTTCCTTCATGTTTGTAAAATAAAGTTTAGCAATCATGAAAATTTTCAACCTTAAGATCTTTGCTGAAGGCTTATCTGTTTTGGGGTTCCCTGAGTCCGAAAAATTAGGTTTCGAAGTGGTTCCCTTCTATCTTTTCAACAGCACAGATTATTTAACCAATCGAACCGAAACTTGATATTTTACCTTTTTTCAAAAATTGAGAGGTCCCAGTGAATTTGAGCGCAAAATCGGAAAACCGGAAGTGGCAGATACCGTAGACCAGTACAGAAAACTTTTAAGAAAAAGAAAATAATTCTTTATTACTCGTAATTTGTAGACAGTTGGATAGAGTATTGCGGTAATTGTTAAGACCCTCGAAGACCCTGGCGAACTGAGAAATGGACACCTTATATGCACACAAAAAATTAAACCAGAACTAATATTTCATTGATGATGTTTATGTTCTACATTTCTATGAAACCCTCACAGTGGGAGATCAAATTATTAGAACCACTTTGAATACTGATAATTTATTGAATTTACTAAACATTTTAAACGAGTGGTCACACTAAAATATTATGTTTACAATTGTTGTTATAAATATTAGGTGTTTTAAAATAAATTATTTATGTACTAAATTATTTAAATTATTACTAGAGCTAGCTTAAAATATTGAAAAGATGAATTGTTCTCTAGGACAAGTTATACATTTCTTTCAGTTGGTATGTTGACCTAACTAGGCTAGGAGCACCTCTGAGGGTGTTACAAATTTTAAAAAAATATAATAAATTTAGTACAAATTAGTACATGTTAAATTTAGCACTTATAATATTTAGTACACAAGTAAAATTATATGTAAAATACCCGTAGTAAATGTTACTTGAAAAATACTTGTGTACTAAATGTTTTTACTGGTGCTAATTTTGTACAAAGTGGTTCTAATAATTTGATCACCGACTCTGTATAAATTCGATACAGAAAATCTTTTTCACATATTAATTACCTTGCCACCTTGCGTGTTTGCATATTTTATTCTATTGGTGTTATAATTTTATAATGAAAATATCTCGTGCGAATTGAGTTTCTCTACTTAATGTGATTTTAAAAAGGATTTAAAATTTATTTAGAACTAATGAAACGATAAATTTTTTACGTTTTTATGTAGTTTTAGAATTTTTTTTCAGCATTTGGCCAATTTCAAATATTTTGGAACATCGTTAATTTTTGGGTGAGTGCGTTGATCTATTTACAAATAAATAGATCAACGTGTACTTTATTGTGAATGTTGTTTGAAGTAGATTATAAGTAGTTTTTAATGTATTAGATTAATTAGTTCATACATATACCAAGAAAACTCTTTACAAAACGCTGGTACGTATCAGTAAATTTATATTATAGCCAGTTACGAAAATATTAGAAAAAACAAAAACTAATGAGTTGTTGACCTGGTGTATAAGCACATAGAGATCGAAATATGTTTATATAAAAGATTTCTTCATGAGATTTCAAATAAATGTATAAAAATTTAATTTAAAATTCAAATATAAAAATAATTTAAAATTCTATATATATCGTTCTCATCCCTAAAGTTTTTAATAAAATTTACAATTTAATTGAAATAAAGATATAAATATGAAGTAGCTCACAATTTAATTAGTCTAGTGTATAAGTCTGTGAATTTGTATAACTAGACATAGGTGGCAAATATCATTAACACCACTACACCGCACCTCCATCCGCTCTAAATAATAAAAAAAAAATTTATTCCACGAGCGAGCACAAAACAAATAAAATCTTTGTATTTGCATATCAATCCAAAATGTTTTGTATTCTTTCTAGATTTAATTATGTTAATATAACACAAATATATAAGTTGATTTGCTAAAATTCTATTTGTTGTTTTGTGTAATCTAGAACAAATAAAACCTAAATATAAAAATGTACGAGTAAAAAATCGAAAACCAAATCTGATATTTATCTCGTAAATTTGTTACGGATACTTAAAAAAAAGTATTTTTTTGGTAATTTTTGGTATTATACACTTAGATAATTGTGTTAGGTTATATGAATAATCGCGAGCATGAACAGGGTGATTACCAAATTAAGACCGTAAACAGCAGGTTTCGTCCAACCCTTATTCATTAAAAGGTAATTGCATCACTTTGTGAATCACCTTGTGAATTTGCGCGAGATTATTACATCGCTAAATTAGAAACTATTGTCCCGCATGTCATACATTACGAGTAATTTCATTAAAAAAAAAAAAAATCGTTACATTTGGTTTTTGTTTTGTTTTCACACACCTCGCATCTAGTAATTTTAGCCTCATTCATTTGCTTACAGAGACTCCTTTTGTGTGTTGAGTGAGTGACTGGAATATTCATCATGATGGACAGTTGGATAGAGTATTGTGGTAACGTATTTTCATTTTTAATTAATCTAACAAAAAAAAAACAAATTTCCTTTTTTCCGTCCAGCACAAGGATAAACGCCCGTTATAACTAATTATTTGACGCGCGGGTTGACAGTTGGTTGCTTTTGTTATTTTTAATTTTTTTTTTTTTTGATTTGTTTTGTAATGCAGATAATTAGTTTTTTTTTGTAAATATATATAGCGCAAAAAAGATGTATTACTCACACAAATTATTATTTTCCTCGACAACCTCATTTGAATATTAAGTTATATAGATTTAGTACCCTTACAAAAAAAAAAGCTGAACTCAAACACAAAACGGTTAAAATTGAACTATGCACAAGGAACAAAACGACTCAAACATTTGTAGAAAATTCACATGAATTGGCTATCTAGTAGTATATCAACAAATACATGACGAACAAAAAAAAATCGATTTTCATGTTTGTTGTGTCGTCCAATATTATTGTCAAAAAAAAAAAAAAATACATAACGATTATTTACTTTACTATATTATAGTTGGAAAGTCATCAAGAATTGTAGGACAAAAAAACAAAAACTTATGGCAGCGGAAGAGTCAACAACAAATTTAATGAAATGTAAATAAAACGATTAGATCCATTCGGTAACAATAAACTTTGACGCAAACTTTTATATCACACAACATTATAAAGTGGTTGAACCAAACACTGTACCGCCAAATTAAATTAGCATATTTTAATCAATACACGCTTAACTTTATTTTCAGCTTATAATATTATTTCCATGAATCGGGCCTAGACACAATAATATAAAAAAATATCCTGCAGAGTATTTATGATACTGTCTGTTATATACATAAAATCCGACGTACAAACAAGCAAAATTAAAAAAAAACCTTCTTTATTTTATATAATGTATATAGTAGAGACTGAAAATCTGTGTTATCAAAAAACCAAACAAACATTAAATATCAAACAAAATGGCGCCGATTTTGGTAGCTAAACTACAAAATTGACTTTACTACTGCTGTTGCTTAACCGCTATATCGTTTATTACGCTTGTGTGCCATTCAGAAAGGCTGTTAAAAAAATAATACTTTTTTTCTCTTTTCAGGTAAGAACTTATCATTATATGTCGTAATCGTTAGAAGTCATAAAATCGTAAGTGTATGTGGTAGTTTTATTTGAAAAAAAAAAAAAAAAAAAAAAAATCTTATTTCTTGTTGTTACCCTTTAATGATAATTATGTAAAAGTGGTTTAACTTCAACGAAAAACTTATAATAATATATGCCTGCTGCAGAAAGCACCTCCATCCCTATTATTCATCAAACAATTTTAAATTATTAAATCCCCAGCATCCGCATCCATATCTAAGCCCACCCAGCCGGGTTGCAGCCAGATATCCAAAAACTCACCCATAGCCATCTCACTCAGTTAGAACCCCCGATCCACCAATCCTAGAAATTCTATAAATAAGTTAATAAATTAATTAAGAATGATTTCCAGGAGGTCCTTCTAAAAATCAGAACTAAAAATAAATACTTATTCATTCATACTGTGTATGTTTAATATTAATTACTGTAAACACTTAGATTCAACGCTTTAAATAGTAGCTAAATCAAGTTCCTATGAAGAATTTGCTTAACAAAAGACCTTATACCAATTTTAAATTAAATATCAACTGTCTCCTAGGATAAAATTAAAATATAGCAGCTTCCATCGATTCCCTGCATCGGTTCTATGAACGCAGATATAGTAAAATTAAAAATTTGGTATTTAAAGTTTATCAGTTCTAGAATATTCAAACCTGCTAATTATATTGAAAATTGAGAGTTGCAAAAAATTAAAAAAAAAAATTAGAATAATGTATCCATTAATTATTAATTCTTATATCAATTAAAATTTATGTTTTGCCTTAATCTCATTCTAAACTTTGGTAGAATTCCTATTAGAAGAAGATGCAGAAATCGAAATTTATGTTCATTTTAGTTCAGGGTTTAACAATTTTTAACATTGTCTCAATGAAAAATGGTACAAATTAATTATTTGAATTTTAAAAAATTCTCGTATAATAATTAAACATATTAACAGTTTTTCACAACCATATGCAAAACAACGCATGTGATGTAAAATTACATGCCAAACGAATACCGAGACGTGCTGTTATCCCCATTTCCAACATGATTAAACCTTTTCATTTAACACACTCTATTTATTTATCTACAATACATAAATCACTACTTTAAATTAAAATAAAACTCACTAGAATTCACTGTTTTATACAGGGTGTCCCATTGGGACTAGTCCAAACGAGCAGGGTGTGTAGCTGGATCAATATCATGAAAAAAAGTCGACTACGCATATGACCGGAAATGAACCGTTATCCACTTCAATTGCATTTCAACATTTTTAGCATGGAACACCACCTTGAATGATATAAATGAAAATAACTCTTCTAAAAATTAAGATAACTCAATTGTTTTTCTATAATTTTAAAGGCACAGAGTGTTTCTTTCTTCTCTGGAACTAAAAATATCTTGTAAAAATAAAATAAAACAAAATTTTATTTTAATTATCTATTAAACTTCCGTTTATGTGGAATTATTTTTTTATTTTTTATTTTTTATTTTTTTATTTTTGTAATATCGATTTCGATTAACAAGTAATCATCTTCAGTTACCGAACTACTAAAGAAAATTATGAATTCTGTCATCTTTATATATCTGTTTTATCCCTACGTCATAGCCTACTTGATCAAGAATTTCGAATTATTATGTCGTATATTTTATTTACAGGAGTATTAATCTTATTATTAAGTAAATTATTATTTCTTCAGTTTTTATAGATCAATAATTCTTCCATTCGGTCCATATTATCACCTTTTCTCATTGTATATAGAATTTTCATGTTAGTATTCATGTCTATATAGTTATGTTGTGTTGTATTGATATGTATAGCAAAGTTTGATGCCGCATACATTTTACCAATATCACGAACGTGTTCTTTATATCTTTGACCGAAGGATCTACCTGTTTGTCCTATGTAGAAAGCAGGACAATCTGAACAAATCAACTGATATACTCCAGTGTCTAAAATTTCTTCTTTCTTAGGCTTTAATTGCATTTCGAGGTTTTGTTGAGTTTTAAAAGCAATTGTATAGCCAAAATTCCGAAATATTTTCTGTATTTTAGAAATACATAAATCACTACTTTTTTATTTAAATAATTCTGAAAAGGAACATATCTTAAGCCATACAAATATTTATTATAAGAACATTAAATATTGGCACAGATATGTAGGTGATATACTATTTATGTACACGGGTACAAATCGGCAAATGAATCAACTATTAAATTATATCAACTCTATACATCCTAAAATTAAATTCACACTAGAAATGGAGGAAGAGAAAAGTATAAATTTTTTGGATTTAACTATAAAAAATGTTGATCAAAAACATAAATTTAAAATATTCAGAAAACCAACCCAAACGGACCAAACTATTGATAGTAAATCAAATCATCCTTTACAACATAAAATGGCAGCGTATAATCATATGATAAATCGATTAAATATTATACCAATGACACAAGCGGATCAACTAGAAGAGTTAAACATAATAAAATACATCGCAAGTCAAAATGGATATAGACCTAAAATAATAGATCAAATTAATTTATCATACAAAAACAAAATAATGTATCGAAATTATACAACATTAAATTTAGAAGAAGATACATCTAAAATATACATTTCAATGGAATATAACGGCTTCACGAGTTCTAAAATACAGAAAATATTTCGGAATTTTGGCTATACAATTGCTTTTAAAACTCAACAAAACCTCGAAATGCAATTTGTTGCAACACAACATATTATAATTATTGTTGAAGTCATCCATCGCATCGCAGAAGAACTCTTCCTGATAATAATGAATTCACATCTGCAAAACACAAACAAACATCAATCAAATTAATCACAACAACACAATTTTTAAATACTTAGCCTTGAACTTGAATTTGTTGTCACCTAAAATACAGTAAAATTTATCATTTTTATTAACTTTTAATTTCTAATCATAAAATATTTAATACTTATCTTGTTAACTTTTTAGTAATTATACTTATTCATTTCATTATTCATTTTAAATCTGGTAACCTGAAATACATAATTAATCCATTAATTTATATAAAATTTAATTATAAAAAATTCTTACCATATTATTGTATTTGTAAACAAATGTCATTTGACAATTCTGTAATTGATTAACATTTATGAAGATAGTAGTAATTTGCGTAGCTCAATTAGAATAATTAGTACGTTTCATGTTTATGGATTAAAAGCTTATTAATGAGCTTTAACCCTCTATTGGGAATTAAATGAATTAAAAACTATTGTAAACTACTTCTTAAAGCTAAAATAAAATATAATCATTCTCTTTATCATCAACCGTGGAAGCGATAACATCAATTTTATTATACGTAATTTATCTTATAATAAATAAAATTTGTCAGCCATTTGGTGATTGATTTTTTACTCCAAGTCATTGGATAATTTAACTGCTGCATTTTCTACCATTGCGATCGACTTCAATCTTCTCAAATTGGTTATCGAGGTAAGAATTGCCGTTCGTTTATGAATTGTGGCACGGTATTAATCCACAAAGTGAATTGCGAGTTTAACATGGTCCTTCGAGCCGGATTTAAAAGCCGGGCACGTGGAATTATATAAACTTCCCTTCGTTAATACATCTTAGAAGAGGAAGTGCTTTACCACTACCAACGCTTTTATCAAATTTAAGTTACTACGCTACAATATTTAATTTTTATTTTACAATAATTCTCAAATTTATTATCTACAAACAATATAAGCTATAATAAGTGAATTTTGATATCAAGTGAATTAATTATTTTAAAAGTGAACTATATTGCAAATAGTGAAATAATAAAACTTTTTAAAGATTATAAAAAAAAGGCAATCTAACTAACGTGAACTATTATAAAAACAGTGTTTGTGCATTCCGTTAATATCGCGAATTAAGGTGTTGTGCAAAAATGGCTACCGAAAGTAAACTTGTGCAGAAACGTGGTCGCGTCTTAGGTTCTCTAACTAAGGCGGCCACATTCGTTGATAATATTGATGACCAAACGGAGACTGAAGAGATCGAATCAAGGCTACAGAAACTTGAGTCATGGTGGGAGGAATTTTATGGCATTGAAGACGACTTACTCCTGATCCCGCAGCAAACCTCGAAGGCGGATGAATTCGAAACCAAGTTTTTTACTACTCAAGCAGCTTTGAGGCGTGAATTAAGGAAGCGGAGGCCAATTGAACAATCTAATAACGATGATTTAAATGCCACTTTAAGCAATATGTACTCGCAACAAAAGTCATATTTCGAATCATTGCACAACAAAACGATGAGTCAAAGCAACGAAATCAAGCTGCCGAGAATAAATATTCCGCCATTTAATGGAGAGTACACACAATGGCCGTCTTTCAAGGATATGTTCGAGGCTACTGTACATAAGAACGATTCAATATCACGTGTTCACAAGTTCCAGCTGCTGAAGGGACTGCTTCAAGGAAGCGCGGCTCGACTAATAAACCATTTTTTAATTACTGATGCCAGTTATGTAGAAGCATGGGACAAGTTGAAACAACGCTACGACAAGAAACGTACGATCGTAAGCACCATAATTCAAACCTTTCTTGATCAGCCGGCTATCCATTGTGCTTCATCGAAATCATTAAGAAATCTCACAGAAACATCGGATGAACTGCTTAGGGGATTAAAAGCTCTAGGGCCAGAATGCCAATCTCGAGACCCATGGGTTTTACATCTGTTACTCAACAAAATGGACGATGGAACAAAACAACAATGGGCATTACATTCTGTTAACATCGATGTGCCAAGCGTGGATGATTTCATCAAGTTTCTCCATCAAAGATGTGACGCGTTGGAAAGCTGCAACATTACCACGAAGCCAGTTAAAAGTTCTCAAAGGGTATCGCACGTAGTAACCGAAAAGATCGAGTGCATGTTTTGCCATAAGCCACATCCGTTACACAAGTGCTACAAATTTCAGAGATGTGGCCTAGAATCACGAAAAGGCTTCATCAGCAAACATGAATTGTGTATCAATTGCTTGAGAGCGGGGCATTCCACAAGCAACTGTCCATCAACGAATACATGTTTTAAATGCAAGGAGAAGCATCATACAATTTTACATGATGATAACAATGGTCACCATCAACAAGCAATTAACCATGCCATAGTAAACAAAGATGTTAACTCTAAGTCACCGAGCCCCGATTCGTCAGTACATTCATCCGGGTTACAAAGTTACACAAACACAAAGGTTACGGTTGCCGGAAAGAAGCAAGCAATATTACCAACGGTTATTGTGTCAACCAAGGATATGCTGGGCAATATTCATAACGTTCGGGCTTTGTTAGATTCGGGATCAGAATCTACGTTTATTACTGATGCGCTTACTAAGAAATTAGGATTGAAGCGCAACCATGCATACATCACCGTCAACGGATTAGCTTCAGTGTCAGCAGGCAGAACTAAGGGACAGGTTAACCTAAAATTAAGCTCCAGATATGACGCAACCAAATTTGTAGTAGTGGACGCTTTAGTACTAAGTAAGTTAACTAATTATCTACCTTCTCAGACAACTATACTACAGGAATACAGTGAGGACCAACTGAATGGAATTTGTCTAGCTGATCCAAGATTCTATGAACCAAATTCGATCGACATGATTCTTGGTATTGACGTCTTCTATGAAATAGTGCATGAAAGGCGGAGATTACTGCAGCCAAACCTACATTTGATCGATAGTACATTCGGATGGATTGTTGCTGGTTCTTCTGAGCAAAACCAGAATTATACAACCGAGTGCTGCTACTTAATTCAGAAAGATGACGGGGATATTGGTCAACTATTGCAGCGATTTTGGGAAGTGGAAGAAATCTCAGCTGATACTCCTATCAGTCACGACAAATGCGAAGAACACTTTTCCAACACTCATCAATTCGTAGACGGGCGTTATGTGGTCGAACTACCTATAAAAGACAATTTTGAGCATTTGGGCAACAGTTTAAAGGCGCCGACAACTCGAATGATCGCCATGGAACGCAAATTCAAGAAAGACGTGCAGCTCAGAGAGGAACACACTAAGTTTATGCGAGAATATTTAAAACTTGGACACATGACACGGATTTCCTATCGTGAATTAGTCAGTGAAAAAGACAAGGCATATTATTTACCTCATCACGCTGTGTTTAAACAAGGCATCACATCCAAAAAACTACGCGTTGTTTTTGATGGCTCTTGTAAATCGAGTTCCGGACTATCTTTAAACGACGTTCTGATGACAGGTCCAACAATTCAGGATGATCTTTTTTCCATCCTGACGAGGTTTCGCAAACATAAGGTTGCGTTTGTTGCAGATATAGAGAAAATGTATCGGCAAGTGGCAGTGCATACTAAACATCAAAACTACCAGAGAATTGTATGGCGAGAAGATTCAAGCAGCGAGATGCAGCACTTCAAGCTGAAAACTGTAACATACGGACTAACCTGTTCGGCGTATCTTGCCATAAGATCTCTGCATCAGGCAGCAAATGACGCTAAACAGTTGTCCCCCAATTTGGCCATCACCATCAAATCCGATTTCTACGTAGACGATTTATTGTCGGGTTGTGACAATGTTCCAGAAGCCATTACAATGTTTCATGAATTATCAACCACTTTATCGCATGCCGGTTTCTCACTACGCCAGTGGAGCTCAAACAGCCCTGATTTTTTAAGTGAAATACCTTTAGAAAAGCAAGGGAAGGATTGCATCTTGTTCGAAGAATCGGGACTGTATGTCAAAACATTGGGAGTCTGCTGGTTGACCAGTGAAGATGCTTTCACCTTCAATGTTCCACAACTGTACTGTGAACCATCAACAAAACGTCAACTGCTGTCAGAGTGCGGTAAAATTTTTGACCCGCTTGGCTGGTTATCTCCAGCAACAGTGACGTTCAAAATATTACTTCAGTCACTGTGGCTGACAAAAATTGGATGGGACGATACATTGCCAGATGATATTAATCAAACATGGTGCGCCGCAAGAAACAATTTAACATGTCTTTCAGGTATACGCATTCCAAGGTATCTTCAAATGCAGACAGCTTGTCGTTTTCAGCTACATGGTTTTTGTGATGCTTCGGAGAAAGCTTATTCAGCGGTTGTTTATGCGAGATCAACCAATTCCAACGGTGAAAGCTCTGTTCATCTAATTGCAGCTAAAACGAAAGTCTCTCCACTAAAGCAGCTGTCAATTCCCCGTTTAGAGCTATGCGGAGCTGTGCTACTAACCAAACTACTCAACAAAGTCGCAGTAATTTTTGAAGCTCCAGCTGATTCGGTATATGCTTGGACGGACTCTAATATTGTGTTGGCCTGGCTCTCAGATGTTCCGAGAAAATGGAATTGTTTCGTAGCCAACAGGACGAGCTATATAATGGACAAAATACCAGCTAGTAATTGGCAACATGTACCGACGAAGTTAAATCCTGCTGATTGTGCGAGTCGAGGTTTATCACCAAAGCAACTAGCGCATCATAAAATCTGGTGGAATGGTCCAGAATACCTGCAGAAATCAGCATATTTTTGGCCAAATAGTGACAATGCAACCAATTTTGTTGGCGCTCGCAGAAAATTGGGTGAATTTTTCGCAATTGTGGCTTCCCAAAGCCACAATGAAAAGGTATCTGCTTATCTAGGCACGGAAAAAATAGAGTGGCATACAATACCTCCTTCTGCTCCACATTTTGGGGGTTTATGGGAGGCGGGAGTGAAGTCAATAAAAACTCATATCCATCGAGTACTAGGCGAATCAGCTCCTACATTTGAGGAAATGCAGACACTATTGGTCCAGATAGAAGCAATAGTCAATTCTAGACCATTAACACCAATGAATGACGATCCTGACGATTTGCGTATTTTAACACCAGGCCATTTTTTGATCGGTTCATCGCTTCTTGAAGTACCAGACAAAGGCACAAACGACGTTATGCTGAAATTAAATGAACGATGGGAACTTCTGCAAAACATGTCAAGAGGTTTCTGGAAAAGGTGGCATTTAGAATATCTCTCCATGTTACAAAAAAGGTCCAAATGGCAGCACCAACAGCAGAACATCAAAGAAGGCGAGCTCGTCTTGATTAAAGAAGACAACGCTGCTTCGCTAGCATGGGCTAGAGGTCGAGTCATCAAGGTTCATCCTGGTCAAGACGGCAAAGTACGAGTTGTCACATTAAAAACCAGTACGGGTGAATTAAAACGTCCAGTGACAAAATTATGCAAACTGAATATCCAGTAGTTAAGCAAATAATTGCTTAACCGGGGGAGTATGTTGCAACACAACATATTATAATTATTGTTGAAGTCATCCATCGCATCGCAGAAGAACTCTTCCTGATAATAATGAATTCACATCTGCAAAACACAAACAAACATCAATCAAATTAATCACAACAACACAATTTTTAAATACTTAGCCTTGAACTTGAATTTGTTGTCACCTAAAATACAGTAAAATTTATCATTTTTATTAACTTTTAATTTCTAATCATAAAATATTTAATACTTATCTTGTTAACTTTTTAGTAATTATACTTATTCATTTCATTATTCATTTTAAATCTGGTAACCTGAAATACATAATTAATCCATTAATTTATATAAAATTTAATTATAAAAAATTCTTACCATATTATTGTATTTGTAAACAAATGTCATTTGACAATTCTGTAATTGATTAACATTTATGAAGATAGTAGTAATTTGCGTAGCTCAATTAGAATAATTAGTACGTTTCATGTTTATGGATTAAAAGCTTATTAATGAGCTTTAACCCTCTATTGGGAATTAAATGAATTAAAAACTATTGTAAACTACTTCTTAAAGCTAAAATAAAATATAATCATTCTCTTTATCATCAACCGTGGAAGCGATAACATCAATTTTATTATACGTAATTTATCTTATAATAAATAAAATTTGTCAGCCATTTGGTGATTGATTTTTTACTCCAAGTCATTGGATAATTTAACTGCTGCATTTTCTACCATTGCGATCGACTTCAATCTTCTCAAATTGGTTATCGAGGTAAGAATTGCCGTTCGTTTATGAATTGTGGCACGGTATTAATCCACAAAGTGAATTGCGAGTTTAACACAATTAAAGCCTAAGAAAGAAGAAATTTTAGACACTGGAGTATATCAGTTGATTTGTTCAGATTGTCCTGCTTTCTACATAGGACAATCAGGTAGATCATTCGGTCAAAGATATAAAGAACACGTTCGTGATATTGGTAAAATGTATGCGGCATCAAACTTTGCTATACATATCAATACAACACAACATAACTATATAGACATGAATACTAACATGAAAATTCTATATATGTACAATGAGAAAAGGTGATAATATGGACCGAATGGAAGAATTATTGATCTATAAAAACAGAAGAAATAATAATTTACTTAATAATAAGATTAATACTCCTGTAAATAAAATATACGACATAATAATTCGAAATTCTTGATCAAGTAGGCTATGACGTAGGGATAAAACAGATATATAAAGATGACAGAATTCATAATTTTCTTTAGTAGTTCGGTAACTGAAGATGATTACTTGTTAATCGAAATCGATATTACAAAAATAAAAAAATAAAAAATAAAAAATAATTCCACATAAACGGAAGTTTAATAGATAATTAAAATAAAATTTTGTTTTATTTTATTTTTACAATATATTAACGTGGAATAAGTCACACAAAACGATACATTTAAAAGATGAATCTTATATATCTAAAAATATCATGCATGGTATTTTCCATAAAGAAAACGGTGGTGGAATTAAAAAAATTGTGCGAGAAATAACAGAAAAATTCATTAAACTCATTTTTTCTCGAAAAACTCACTTAATAATTTTTGTTTTTTATTTCAAATTTAAATTTAATAGACGATTTAATATAAAATTGCTTTATCGTTTTTTACCTAATCATGTATAGTTTTTTAGATATTAACGTTTCAGTGTAGAACTTTTTGAAAACAAATTATTATAAAAACCAATTGTTAGAAGTAAAAAATTTATTATGAAAAACCAAAGCTATCGTTTTAAACAAAAACAACAATTTAGTATGCACGTTCATATGTTGCGTTTGTTAAATCTTTATAATCGTTGGTAAACGTATAGCTAAAATTACATAACGTATAGCTAATACCAGAGCCTACTCTATAAATAAGAGCCTCCACATTGACCGTATTTTTTTCTAAGCTTAAAATAAAGTACATACAATTTTGTGTTTACTATGAAACTATATGAGAAAACGATTGTTTTCATTTACATTTTTAGTCTATAAGAATTATGAGCTTTTACATTATTTTTATACGAAAATGTTCATAAAACATGTAATTTTATTTGATTGAAAAATCGAATCATGAAAGAGTTTATTTCTTAGTGAAAATCCTCTTGGAATATAAACTATTGCTAAACTTTTATGGAATGTTGTTGTTGTAAAATACGTCATAACATAAAATTTATAAACAATTTTAACCATCTCTTTTTAGTCTCTTTCTAAAAGCATTGCCACATGACAAAAATCTATCCGAATACAGATTCATATCATGTGGCAATGCTTTATTAACGACATTTTGTTTAAACCATAGATGTCGCATACAATGAAAAACTTATAAAAAGAATCAAATAGGTGATCGAACCGGTCGGATTCTAAAATCGGTCTGATTTTTGATTTGGTTAAACATATTTTGGTGGCTTCCCTCTATAGTAATAATTAAATTGTAATAATAATTAATTTAATATAATTTTTTTTATAAATTTACTAAAATTAAACCATTGCTATGAAAGAAATTATGGTAATTTTACGTAAAAAGTTTTCTTTCTAATCGTTTACTCAGCCCGAATCCCTGTTGTTTTTAATTGTGTGTTAAGTGACATCTAGGAATGGGAATAATAAGTAAGAGCTATTTTATTTTATACACCGCTCTCCAATGTTATGACAATTCAAATATTCTAAACAAAAACTTATTTTGAATGGGTCATTAATTTTTGGGAATAAAAATCGATGCCAAATATTAATCATGTTGTATTTATTTTCAGCTGTGTCTTAATTTAAATACAATAATATTTTTAATACTTGAGAAATAAATAAGGCATTTATATTACAGTTAATGTTTGTTGGTTATGTCGTTTATTTGTGATGCATAACAATCTGGGTTGATTTGATTTTTTTGATTTCTTCGCGCTCAATGCATATTATTATAATTTTTTCTCTTTGACTCTCTTTGATTTATTTTAATTTTGGCTGTTCAACGTATTGTCTTTTTTTTACCATTGATTTTAGTTGTGAATAAGTGATGACGTCATTAAATAGAATATTCTCTTTTTTATACGTATTGTTGTTGTTGTAGAACGTTTTTTAATTTAATTCCCTTATTTTCTTTTGATTATATCTGGAAAATGGGGAAGCTTGAGAATCTGTGCTTTAAATGAGTTAGCCATTGAGTTGTTTATTAGTGATTTCAGAAAAAATTATTTATCTAGGTTTAATTTTTCATTCATATTTTTTCGTCAATCGAAATCGCGTTTTTTCATACAAACTCTATGAAAATAAATTATTTTTTAGTGTTTCTATGTCCTTTATTTTAAGTTCATTTTTTACATGCCGGCTCTATTCATATCAAGATGGTTCTGCTAATACACATTCAAAGAACTTAGGGTTCCTAATGAATACGAAAATGTTAGCCGAATTCAATACGAAGTCAATAATGCTGACGAACAAGTTTTGAGTTCAGTACGAAGAGATCCCACCATTAGCATGAGACGTCTTTCTAAATAACTTGGTATTAGAAAAAATAAATTCTGGAGGGTACTTCGAAGAAACCATCTACACCCATTCCACTACACTCCAGTGCAAGAATTATTGCCAGTCGATTTACCAAACAGAGCAAATTTCTGCCGTTTATTGTTAAACAACGAGGAATATAATCCTTCATATTTGTCATCCATTTTATGGACAGACGAATCGACATTTACGAGAGATGGAATAACAAATTTCCACAAACTTCATGAGTGGCAACCAGGAAACCCACACGTTAAGCGAGAATCATCATTTCAAAAACGTTTTCGTGTTAATGTATGGTGTGGTTTTAGTGTTAATAATTGGAAATAATTGTATCGGGTTAATTTTACTATCTGAAAGATGGCACTCACAAAACTGTCTTGAATTTTTGAATGAAACAGCTCCCACTGTGCTAGATTCAATTCCACTCATGATGAGAAATACTTTCTTGTATCAACAAGATGGAGCTCCTGCACACCATGAAAGACCAGTTCGAAATTGGTTTGATATAAATTATCCAGGGCGATGGATTGGTCGCAGCGGACCTATAGCTTGACTGGCTAGATCTCCAGATTTAACTCCATTAGACTTTTAAGTATGGGGATATTTCAAAGGAGAAGTCTACAAAACAAACATTCAGACTAGGGAGCAGTTGGTTGATCGAATCAATAATGCCGGCAACAAAATAAAAGAAAATATAGAAAATTTCAATATGGCTGCTGCCATTAAAAGACGATTGCAACTATGCTTGTTACAAAATGGAAATCATTTTGAAAATTGTTTGTGATGTTGAAAACCTAGAAATTCATACAAAAATTATTAAGTACTACATTGAAATGTTAATATCTAAAAAACTATACATGATTAGATAAAAAACGATGAAGCAATTTTGTATTAAATCGTCTATTAAATTTAAATTTGAAATAAAAAACAAAAATTAAAGTGAGTTTTACGAGAAATAATGAGTTTAATGAATTTTTTTGTTATTTATGGAAAATACCATGCATTATGGAAAATACCATGCATGATATTGCTACTTCCAGAGAAGAAAGAAGCACTCTTTGCCTTTAAAATTATAGAAAAACAATTGAGTTATCTTAATTTTTAGAAGAGTTATTTTCATTTATATCATTCAAGGTGGTGTGCCATGCTAAATATTTTGAAATGCAATTGAAGTGGGTAACGGTGTCCCAGTGGGACACCCTGTATATGTAAATTATAAAACATTAATGAAAAATATAAAAATTGTTTGTTGTGAGATATATATACAGCGTAGGCAAATTTCATGAAAACCACAACTAAATCCATCACAAAACACCAACAGTTTTCACTTACTTAAAAATAAAAAAACCAAAATTTTATTTTTGAATTTATTTACTTTTATTTATTTAAAATTACAACTAGTTTCGATCTTGTAAAGATCATCTACAGGTAATTTTTTGCAATTGCAAAAAATTACCTGTAAATGATCTTTACAAGATCGAAACTAGTTGTAATTTTAAATAAATAAAAGTAAATAAATTCAAAAATAAAATTTTGGTTTTTTTATTTTTAAGTAAGTGAAAACTGTTGGTGTTTTGTGATTATACGAAATAATATTAATTATAAAAAGATCACTTACGTCACTCCGCTTCAAAAAAAAAATTTTTTTTTTTTTTTTTTAAAAAATGTTTAAATCCATCACTTTATAATTTTTTATATTTGCTGTTATTTGTATTTTAGTATTTTATATATAACTAGCGTTACCCGGCAAACGTTGTTCTGCCTAAAATAATTATTTTATTCCAAGATTTATTTTGATATGTATTTTAATCACGTTAGGAATTTTTTTAATCAGAATTGATTGATTGATTGAGAGTGTACGGCCAAGCATTATAGCAAGACTCCCGGGCACACACCGTACACCCGTATTGAAGGATAGGATAGGATTATTAGTAGGGACAGACTCGACCCAATTACAGACACCAATGCGATCGACAGTTAGTAAATTATTAGTACAATATATAGTAAATAAGTTAGCATAAGACAGCACAATCTAACTACATTATTAGATGCTCATTTCTCTGGAATCCAGGGCCCGATACTCAGGACTCCCTAAATCTAAATCAGGACTTAACAAATTATTAATGTTGTATATTCCCCCTGTCCGCTTTTCATTAGTTTACCTGATAAAATATTTAAGAAAATTTAAAATTACTAAGCTAACATTACAAAATCAGCGCTTATTTTATTTTCATGTTCCTTCTATATCTAATTAATTAATTATTACATACTGCAACATGCATTAAAATAAACGTTAAAAACCATTTTAAACATAAAATTTTACTTAAAACTAATCATAAATTTCCTACCGATCAAGAAAAAGAGAATAAATAATTAAAAATTCAATTATTTTATAAAATTTATAATAAATAAATTAAAAATGATAATGTTACAGCACCACAACAGCCTAAAATCATCAATAATTCAGTTAGGTACTATAAGTATATCAAGAATCAACAAATAAAATTAATATACAAATTCCCAGGCAACACTGAAAACTAATTTTAATTACTAAATCACCATAATAACAAACTAAAATTTTAGGAATTTTTTTAATAAGAATGAAATGAAATTCATTATGTTATTTTAAATTCAAATTTTATTTTAGATTTACTAAATTCAATTTTGTTTCACATATACCGTTCGCCTAATACAATGTTCGTCTGATCTTAGTAAATAATAATTTATTTTAAAGTCAACGTGTGGACAATATTTTTTGTTTCTATATTTTCGGCATATACAAACAAATCGTTGGGCTTACCAACGCTGGAACAGGCTACACATAATTGACCATAAGCGAAGCATACATTTTCCAAATCCATCCGCAGACTGGCATCGACTGACCTTGAGATTTGTTGATTGTTATTGCATATGCCAGACGAATTGGAAATTGTTAGCGTTTCAATGAAATTGGAGAATCTGTTGTCTTGGCAATAAAACATACTCCCCTTTAAACATGCCATTGATAATTATTGTCGATTCAATAATGTTACCCAACATTTTCTTGACAACAACCGCGTTCCGTTATACAATTTTGGTGCATTTAGGTTTCGTAGCAGTATGATTAGTGATCCAACTTTCAAGATTAAATTACGTGGTGGAAGTCAAGTGAATTTAAAAATTCAGTTGAATACTGGCGTGCGATGCCTCGAAAATAATTTACAACTTTTCCTTTAGTGAATGATAAATAAAATATTTGTATATTATAAAATCTTTATTTTAAAATGGTTGGATAAATAATATTTTTAGTTCTTCCGGAGAGAAAATGAACAAATTTTTTGGTGTTCCCACTCAAGTAACGTATAATTAACAGTGTGAAAAGCATGGTTTTTTTCAAATTCAAACCCACTGTTTTCAATGATTGCCATTGGGCTTTATTGATAGTCATTGCAAAAGCAAGGCGTCAATTCGAAGGGAAAATCGGTGGGAATAATTGGAATGATCTTAAGTATTTTCACAGTAAGCCTTGTTCCGTTGCATAATTTTGGCGGATCCAAGTTACGAAGAAGCATTATTGGTGAACCAACTTTCAAAAATAATATGTGCGGTGGAATTCCAGATGACTTCAATGAATTTAGAAATTCTATTGGATAATTGACAGCTTGATCCTCATCTGTAACTGTGTCAATAGATTTTTATTGCATTTGTTAACCGGGTATAGTTGCGATTGAATCTCATGGTTTCTTTTATTGACGTCGTCATTCTTGAGAGCTAAAATTGCGCGTTCGCACAACCAATTATGATCTTTGAAGCTATTTGAAATGTTTGGAAAAAACGTTCATTACAACGTCCTAAATTGACGGCAGTATTTGACAGAAATTAGACGGGAACGATATTTCACGTATTACGGGGATCAAGTGGAAATTTTCCGTCACCCATATCTAAAAGTTGCTTGACAAATTTGTGGGCTGAAGTATCTTGAAGTAAATATACGAGCATGTTGGTTGATCGTGTTATGTTTATAACGTGTCTCCAAAGATGTGAGATGTGTTCCTCCCATTGGTTGGACATTACCTCTTAAATCGCGCAGAATACGGTCAAGTGCTTCAAGTAGTTTTTTATGTGCCATGGTACATTCATCCCAAATTATCTTACATGTTTTTAATGCTATATGGCAATTCCTGAATTTCTACTGATGTTTCAAGTAGGATTATCTGTTTGAATCAAATTCAATGGCAGTTTGAGAGCTGAATGTGCTGTGCGGCCTCCATCGAGTAATGTTGATGCAATTCCAGATGACGCTACAGCGATTCCAATCTCATTCTGTTGTCTAATTTCAGCGAGTATCAAATTAAGAAGAAATGTTTTTCCAGTGCCGCCTGGTGCATCAAGAAAAATAATTCCCCCGTTTCCGTTTGCTATGTATTGCATCACTCTGCTGTAGGCTAGATCTAAGAGTTTTTTGTTAGCCTCTGCGAAAACTCGCAATTGATCAATGTCTTATTGTTTTTCTCGCAATATATCTCTATTACGAACATGGTTTCCATCACGTGTCGGTGCATTCAATCCCAGTTGACAAACAACTTTAGTGCTTGAGTGCTTAATTGCTTCATTGAATCCGCATCGAAATGCAAGTTTTTACAAATCAAATTTAAAATGAGTCTCCCAACCCAACCCGTACTGATTAGGGTTCAATTTTTTAATTTTGAAGTAAAAGTGAAAAGTTTCGTTATTATTGTAAATTAGGTCGACATTTTTATAAATGGCTAGTATATTTTTTTAGGTTATAATTAAAAAAATGCCACGAGGTAAACAATTAAACATGGAGAGCGCAGGAAAAGTTATACTTTTTATGAAAGTGGCTAGACATTACGCGAAATTGCTAGCAGAATATGTAGAAGTAAAACCCCCGTGCATATTTACGTAATATTGCGAGAAAGTTATGGCACTCAAAAACATTGCGGTCGTAAATTAACGATAACTGATCGTGACAAACGAGAGATTAAACGACTTGCATCCGTGTCCCCGACTTTTACCAAGGCATTGCTGAAGGTTACCAATTTTGGGAAGAGGAGTGGCATAATGTCATATTTAGCGACAAGAAAATTTTTTCTCTTGACGGCCCTGATGGTTGGCAATGGTATTGGGGAAATACTCGCCAGAATAGGCTTTACTCGTCAATCACGAAATTTTGGAAGTGGCTCGCTGATGGTATGGGGAGCATTTTGTTACACAGGACGTGTTCCAATTTGTTTCATATCAACTAGAATGAATTCTGCCAAGTATGTAAATCTTTCGAAAGACGTTTTAGTTGAATTTGGGGATAATACGAGGTTGGATACTTTTTTTTTTTTTTTTAGTGTGGGTGTTCGTTGTCCAGAGCACTGCGGCCATTGAGGCCTATTGTGCATCCCTAGAGATTTCCTTACTTGAGAAATAGGTTTATATATCCCTGATAAACGCCGCTATCTGATGCATATCCAGTGGGTCGGCGTTAAGCCACTGGATTATGTGGAGGATAGCATCGCATGTGAATAGTAGGTGGGGGTTATAGATGTGTTCATCTTCATGAAAAATCCCGATCCAAGCGCCGCGGCTTTAACCAGTGCGCCGTTTGACCGGTGGGTTGGGTACTAAATTTTATTGTACAAAATTTTACTTTTGTAACTCGGGCCGCCGCTTTTGGTGATGGAGAATTTTAATGGGTTGGGTACCAACGTGTATCATGGGTTTACCTCGGGTTTTCCAAAATCTTGTACTTCATTTAAACAATTTAATTTAATTTATATTTTAAATAACATCAATGAATTTACAAAAATAATCGAAGTAAATTAAACTAAAACCAAAAAGTAAATTTAACAAATTAAATTAAAATTTAACTTACGGAGAAAGACAAACAGAAATAAATGTGTTTCGAATTTTAATCTTTAAATGGCATTTTTGAGTAAAATTGATAAAGTAACATTAACACCCCTTGTTAGAGTCTTGAACAAAATAAAACAAAGCAAATTCATGTTTACGAGGTTGTTCTTGTTTGCGGGAGTTAATTTTGTTCATATGAAATTTGGATGTTCAAAAGTTTATATCCAAACTCTTATTACAACTTGGTCCATTGGCTGAATGATCGGTGTGCCATTTTGTCCATCGTTTGATTTTAATTCATTTTCAGGTGAATGAGATGGAGCAATATCCTACAATAAGAACGCTTTTACTGCCAGACGTTGGTTTTTCGAAAATATTCGTACTTAAATTGATAAAGTATTAATTTTTAACAATCGATTTATAGAACCTGCCTTTAAGCAGCTGTCATATACGCAGTTTTTGAATGTATATAGCCAACGGGGCAGTTAAAATTTTTAAATGATCGATGATTTTTCGCTTTTAAAATTACAAACGTTGTAATGTACGAAATCCATTTGCATTAGTAGAGGCTAAAGTACAAGCCAGTGCAAGCCTGTTTCATCTGCATTATAAATTTGGTTTACAGACACATCAAGTTCAATTATTTTGGGTTGCAATTGTATTTTAAATGGCTCCACAAGCTCAAGTTAAGAGGACAACTTCTCTCCAGTAATTTTAAGGAACCGCACAAAAAAACGAATTTTAAAACATATTAGCCACCCACCACTTTCTTGGAAAGTGCTCTCGTTTTCGATTATTTTACCAAGTAAAAGTTTTGCGTTTCCTTAAAGCATATCGCCACTTACAAGGAAACTTTTATATCGTGTAGTATGGCAAGTTGCACCGTCTCTTGTATTAATTGAATTAATTGGATCTTGTATGAGTATAAATTCAAGTCGTTGTTCATAATTCGCAACAAACTGGTCTTTGAAATGCCCAATTCAAGTGATCAACGCGTTGTTGATTGTTTCGGATTATCTCTCATACTTTGCCTCACAACAGCAATATTATCTGGTGTGCGAACAGTTTTTGGCCTGCCAGGCTTTGGTACATCCACCACATAACCCGAAGCCTCAAATTTACGCATCAAACGATCGACGGTTGTTTCATTTGGGCGGTTATGGCGACCAAAATATTCACGAATTGCGCGAAACCTAGTTTTTATTTTTTCACCATTTTTGTAGTGCTCTTGAATAACTTTAATACGGTCTTCAATCGGATACCACTCCATAGCGATAAATGGCAATCATTCAACTAGCAAAATGACATGAAATGACAGAAAACAAAATTATTTTTTATTTTCCTGCGTCTCATTTGGTCAACCCTTTATTAAGAATTATGTGTGCAATTAGTCCATAATGCGAGAGTTCACAAAATATAGTTCACGTTATCTAATTATTCACGTTACCGAGTAGTACATGTAATTAAAAAATGGTTCACGTTATCCGGAGTTCACAGTATAAGGCGTTCATGTTATCGTGAGTCTACTGTATACGAAATAGCTAATGAAATTCTCCTTCCATCAAGTTGATAAGCTATCCTCTGTCCTCAGGAATAAATTTACTGCCAATTTCATTCTTCAAATTGCCACTTTGACTGAAATTGATAAGGGGACGGTAAGGGAAATTTATTGAGATAACACGCCACGTAAGAAATTTGGACTCAGGTTCTGATAGTTCAAACGTTCTGGAAATATTTTATTCAAAATTTTTGATTATGCACTGAAATATGTTTATATGTATTGTGGTACAGCTGAGGATAACCTCATGCCTTTATTCTATTATTGATTTTTGAATGATAAAGAGAAAAAATTTGGTTGCACTACTCTGAAATTTTTGAATGTTGTTGTAAACGCACACACAATTGTATCGATTTTTTTTTTGTATTTATGCAATAAAATAGAGAATTTTTGTGTTTGCGATGATAGTTGCACGCGAAAAGCATAACATTATATTTTGTCGTAAATTTTTCTGTCTGCGAATATTTATGGTGCTTCTCATATTTTGGCGACACTTTTTTTTCGGAAATTAGGTAGGTTGCCTAGCGTAGCTATCAGTGGAAGAGCAAAGAAAGCACCAGAACAAAATCTGATTACAGGAAAAATTATCCACGACCTTTGAAATTCATAACTTATATTTTCAATTTGGGTATAGTAGCCGAATTATTGAGGGTTTCGCTGAACATTACCATGTCTAATTAAAAAAAAGTGTTTAATCAACAAAACCCAGTTAAAATTTAGATAAATAAATTTCCCAACAAAATAGTATTTAGTCTACCATAAATTAGTTTAATTTGGCAAGTAATTGCTGGTCTAGCTACTCGTCTATTTGCTTGTTAGGTGGAAAAATTAAGTTTTCTACAAATACTGAATTACTGTTGAGAATCAGTTTTAAACTGAGCTAAAGATTAAATGGTTTTTTAGCGATTACAGAAAATTATTTAACTACGTAGGTTAAATTTTTAATTCATGTTTTTCCGACAACCGAAATCGCATCGTTTCATACAACGCTATTTACATGCCAGATGTAACAAGAAGGTTGTTAATCTAACACATGTACATATATGTTTACTTTGTATGACTAAACTTTTTTGGACTAACGATAGGATCTAATTAAATTACCACTGGTGGAGGAAGTAAAACCTTACTTGTTGAGTAGATATATTTATGCTAATCTTATTCAATTTTATTCATGGGTGTATATATTGAGTACAAAAAAATCACCCAATGTCTGTTACAATGTGAGATAAAATGCGATATATGCAAAACACTACATTTTGCACTTTATTAGTTTTTATGTTCTTACTGTGGTATATTAAAGATGAAAATGTTAATAAATAATTTATAATAAAATGCAAGACCCAAATGTTGAATCGTCAACATGATTCCAGTATGGCTTTAAAAAATTTCTTGTCATTTTTAGGAATTATGGAATTTTTAATTTTATTCCCCCAATATCTCTGTTTATGGCTTTTACACATCTTTGCAAGCTGGGACAAATTATACAATGATATGTATACATAATGAAATAATAATTTTGAAATTAAGTAACCGTCAAATGATTTGTTTAGTATTGCTTATGCTCATGCTGTCATATGTGTATTGGAAGACATTTTCCAATAACGTACTAAGGTATTGCAGCCGACCTAGTGTCGAAACCTATTAGAATTATTCTATTGTATTTAACTGTAATAGGTCAATAGTGACCGAATAGTGATTCGAAAATAATTTTATAAAAGATAATATTTGATTAAACTGTTCGCAAATCGGTAAGTATGTACAAGCTTTTTCAATAGTTGGCAATATTTTCGATTGTGAAAATAATTATTTTAATTTTTTATTACATAAAGTTCCAATTATTTGGAAGATTTTCGAGACCCAAAAAAAGTCCCACGCCTTAGTTTTGGGTCGCAACTTCCAGGTTAAGAATCCTTGGTTTAGATGATTAAGTTAACGGAACTGCACTTTGATCTGGCTCATCGAAGCATGGCTAAAGTTATTTTTGTTTATATTACTCGACTCCAACAAATTATCGAAATTATAAATTTCGTTTTGTTACATAAGCAGATATCGTTTCAAAAAGTTTAATTAATTTACATGCTGGGCAAACAATAGTAACCATTCATCACAATTCTAACAATCGTCGTGCTCTTCCAGCAAACCTTTGACAGTTGAGTCAAAAATACTCCTGCTTGGCTATTTGCAATGGTTGCTTAGATCAATTGAAGAGGCTTGATGCGATTGAAATTTATCCTAAAACAAAAATTGATTAAACAACAACAACAACAAAATAGCATATGAATATAATTTAAAAAGTATACATTAGGGCGAATTATTATTTATTTAATGTCGAAGAAAATCGATATTTGGAGATTTTCACCGATCATCAAACATGTCACTATAATATTTCGGTATGCCTATGTGTGCACTTTAATCATACCAGCCCGCTGAGAAAGCCGATCGGTAAAAATGCGGTACCCGCAGCAGCAGGGGTGTCTGCGGTTATTGGGACCCACAAGATTTATCAAGCGGACGAATATTTTTAGGAAATTTTTAAGAAAAGGCGCTGGTCTTATTTTTAGAGAAATGTAGTAGACAAAGTCAGTATACGAGGAAAGGTACTAATAAAACGGTATAGATTTGAATAAATATAGAATACATAATATATTCTCTCTCGCATACACTCTTACCTATATACGAATGTACCAGTCTATATTGCTATTAAATATTTTCTTAAGACAAGTCCAACAATTTCTTCTCGGTTGCTGAAGGTGAAAGAGTTCCGACTAATTACTCGTAATCTGACTCCACAGAAATAAAAATGCCTTTAGATTTTGACAGCTATTTAGATTTAGAAAAAAATTTGTTAAACCCGATTGAAATCTAAGCTTTCAAAATCAACGGATAATGATTTTAGTATTTGCTGGGTTGATTTATTTGTAATATATGTTTTGTACACCAAGTTTACCACTTTTGCATTTTAGCCAAACAAATTCAACCTTCTACAAATCTTGATTGACAATAGATTCAATTTCATTTGCAAAATGTTAAATTTGATTTGTTAAAATGAAGCTTTTACTAATCTGCTTTGCTGCTAAGGAGCTTGCGAAGTACCACTTTGAGGTTAATAAAAATTAAGAAGAAATTATTTCTTCTTAGAAAAATATCTAACCGCGACTGAAAAAAATGTCTTGTTTCCATTATTACGAGCACAGATACTTGAGCAAAACCAGTCAGTCTCTATAGTCAATTAGCGTTCGTTCGACTTATAGTTTCTCATTTACCGGATCTTTGATTACTGGTAAACGGTAAATAAAAATATACCCGGGAAAACCGGTTTATTTTGAAAAACTATTTTAAACATATGTAAGGAAAAGCCAAATTTATTAAGTAATTAGTGAAGGTGTTTTTTCAGTTGTTTTTGGTGGGGTTTTCCGATTTTGGAAATTCCCATCGTTTCCCGATTTCATAGCCCCTTGCTTCGGATTTCATGTTTTGATCATTTCTAAAATTTCTCGAGAGTATTAGAGTTTAGCATGGAAATGAGATGCATGATGTTCGAGCCTTAGTTGGTTGGTGATTAGCTGTTTCGAAACTGTCAGGTTAGTTCCATTCTTATTGCAGGTTGCTTTGTTGAGCTTAGCCTTAACTTGCTTAGTAGTATTTTGCTAAGTAGTATTAGTCGGAATTTTTCGAAATTTTCTTGGGTTTTCTAAAATTATTCATTATTATCCCGATTTTTCGGTATTATTGAAATTGTTCGAGATTAATCGAGATTCACATAATACATAGATTATTCGAATTTTTCAGAAATTGTTGTTCTTAAGTTTTTCGCCATTTCTAGGATTATTCGAGATTGTTAAACATTTTCAAATTTATTCGAATTTTGTATGACAATGTTCTGCGATTAGCCTTAAGTTGTGAGAGCTTGCAGTGTTGCACAAATAAATCTGAATGGTAATATTTAGCGTAATATTTTCTCCGATTTTCTAGGCTATTACAAATTATTCAAGAATGTTCAGGTTATTTACGTTTTACATGGCAGTGATTGGTTATACGTACTTACGGATAATTCGATATTTAAGAACTTTCAAGAATATTCAAGATATGTATGTATGTACTTTCAAAATTCGACTTTTTTGAGATTATTTCGAAATCCTTGATATTTTTCGAATTATATTCGAAATTTGTGATGCTTTATCGAAATATTTAGAAAACGTCGTAGCACTGAGTTGGCAGATAGTCACGAAATCAGATACCATTAAATAATGCGAGGCTCTATAATAGGAAGAAATAAGTTTTTAACTGAAACCTTTACTTGTTCATAGGTACAAGAAGTATGGAGCCCAAGAAAAATTTTGCGGGGAGGGGCGATCGGAATTTGTACTTACGCCACTGCATATTGATTTTCTTAGACATTAAATAAATATATTTCATTCATATATTATTATAGATAAATATTTTATATTAATTCGTCCGTGTATATACTTTTTAAAATACCACATATGTATTTTTGTTGTTGTTGCTTGGAATGACTCACCAGGTATGTACTTATAACAGCTGTATTTGTTTACGTCTGATTTGATCCAGATCGAATCATATTTCATGAAAGCACAGGCAATGCAAACAGCTGTTCGGACAAAATGTTGATTAAAAAAATATAAAATAGTTAAATTTTGGTTGTTATTTTCAGTGTAACCTTTGATCTGGGCCGGATCACTTGGTATCATGAAATGCGGCGGTACGTTTACACGTGAACTTGAAATGTACTTTATGAATTTTACTTCCAGAACTTTTGTGAGATCTACAAATTAAATCTGAAAATTCAGAAATTCCAGCATCACTAACTCTTCCAAAATATATTTCTTAACCTTCTACTGAACGCAATGCGATACTTTTAATATAGGAAAACGAGTTATTCACAACTTTCATAAAAATTGAAAAATGTTGACTGATTACAGAATTCACATAGATCAGAGAAATTATATTCGAATTTGAATTTAAAAGAATTTTATAAGTTCATGAATGATATGAGAATCTATTGGGCAAATAAAGGTATCCGTTGATTATACTTTAAAATTAAGTAAAAAAAAAATTGTATGGCTAATCTCGGTTTAATATATAACATAATAATTAATTTGAAATAGGTATGTACTACCAATTAAAGTAAAACAATTTTAATGATTTTGCCTGAAAAATAACTGAAAATTGACTATTGCCTATTAAAGACAAAATTCAGGCGGGTGTCTACCAAATGTTCATCTCATCTGTGCGTCTAATCCTTGCCGGAAATAGATTGCAAATCATAGACAATTACGTCTTCGACCGCCATTTATTAAATGGTTCGCCATATTTATATTTATTTATATAGCCAAATTTCATAATTTGACCAACAGAAAAGCCCCGAATCAGACGGTCATTAGCAAGTTACTTATTCAGCAATATATTGTAGTAGGACAGATCAGTGTATCAATGTGTAGGATGTACACATTTTTCAATTGAGAAACGAATCCGACTTTTCCACTCTTTTAGTAAAAGAATTCAAATTTATTATTAAAAATAATTGTATTTCAAATTTAGTATAAAAAGATACAAATATATATTTTTGCTTATTACGTATATGCAAACTAAACTATATATAAAGGTTTTACCACAAACTAATATAAATATTATACTAAATAAACCTAGATTTGCCTATAGCATTTAGTTGATTATATCGTAGGGTTCTAAATTAGATTTTGTTTCTTTAACGGATTATAACGAAGTGCTTGCCTTTGGTAATATTGATTGCATCGGTCCAGCAACTGTATTCTAAAAAAACGTAACTAGCTGATTTACGTTTTTTTTGACAGTTAACAACGTGAATCGCAAAATTAACGTTATTTCCTATTCTGATTGAAGAAAAACGTGCACGTTTCCAACGTTAAAAAAACCTTCGTTTTTTGGTTGGGTTTTTTAAACGTTTTTCGTTTTTTGTAATATTAAAACTAAAATAATTTGGTTAGCGTTAAGTGTTGGAGCTTAACAATAATAATAATTCAGTACACAGGACATGCAAGATAATAAGCGGAGCACTCCAGTGACAAGCAAATAGCGGATAGAGGATATGCTATTTAAGATGACTTGAAGTAAACAAAACTAACAGTCATATCTTATTACCAAATATTTTTATTTTAATTTTTGTTAATTAACCTTCTGTTATATTTCATTTAAATGATTCAAAAGAAATTCGAGCACGGTTTGGCCAATCCGACAATGTTATTAACTATTATGTTTATATTGATGTTATATATTATGAATCCACTGGAAGCATTACTATATTATATAGTGCATATGTATGTGTATAATTTAAAATTAATAAACGTTTCAGTTCGGTGGCTTCCTTGTTGTCGTCTGTTCACCAAAATATACATTTTATTGCTGTTATATTCGCAAACAGACTTGTGTCAAATGGCATAATTTGACAGACGATTTTTCTGTTTTCCAGTATTCTATGTTTTTTTCGATGTTCGTAAACGTTTTTTTTTATCGGAATAGGAATTTGACAAAAAAGAAACGTTCACGTTAAGGAACATCACGTTACCCATCACGTTTTTCACAAATAACATTTAATTCCAACACCTTCTTGACAATATTTCTAATATTTTTGGAAATTTGTTTACTCTCAAATTCCATTTTTAGGAAAAGAAGGAAGAATAAAAACAAAAACAAATCAACGCAATGGCCATTAAATCAGCATAGGAACCAAGCGCAAATTTTAGCGAAAAAAAACCTTGATATACATTTATTGTAGTTGGCTAGAAAAACGTATACGTTCAACTTTAAAATTTTTTTTTTAGAGCAGAAGCCTTTGCAATTTTTATTCATTTTGCTATGTTTACAAAATACTTTGACGTTTTGAAAAAATGGTTGTGGCATAAAGATTAGACGCTGATATTTTTAGTTTGCGCGATTTTAATTTTTTCCAATTACAAATATATTGATTAAATTTTAGGTGTCTAATATGAGAGTTTATAAAATCTTTTGGCTCATGTGCAACAAATATTGTTAACTCTTCTGCGGATATAACGGAGTGCCGTTTTGGGGTGGGTGATGTCCCAAATAATTTAATTTTTATGTTTTTTGAAATAAATAAATAAGAACACAATGAGTACGTTGCTTTTGTACAAGTTTATTTATTTATATCGTTTATTATAATTTTAACCGCTGAATGATTTTGGTATGCCGTATACCAATGGCCTGCGACTGCTTGCTGTCTTATTAGCGATTGTTGGATTATGTGTTGGATTATTATCCTTTTAATACGCATTGAATTTTATCCGTGCGTTCGGATGCGTGTTATAATGATTTCTGCTTTTTCTAAACCCTAATTTTTTCCTGTTTACAAATTATTGTTTTAAACGGAATTTGTTTTCCTTCTAAGACGTGCTGTGTTTTTTAGGAAAAAAAGAACTCTTCCATATTTATGAAAAGCTCATTGGCTTTTCCATAATGAATTTAGTATCTCTATTGGTGTGTGCCTACTTTACCCTGCTGTCAAACGAACGTCAAATATTAATTCAATAAAAATCAATTCGATTTAATTAATCTTTGCTGGTGCTCGATCCACCACAATACTCCCCTTCCAGTGAATTTCACCAGAAATTTACGTGGTCTGTCGTAAGTGTCGGTGTGGTGTTGGTGTGTAGTGTCTTGTTAATTCTCTCGAAATCTCGCTGGTGTTTTTACCGTTCTGCCCGTTCTCGTGTGTGTTGTGTTTTGTGCTGTATTGCGATCGAAAGAAACTTTTTTTTTCGGTACCTGTCTTTGTGTTGTGATTGTCGTGTTGTCTTCCGCTGCGTGGCTTTGAGTTTCAGTGTTTTGAGTGGTTTTTGCTTGCGTGTTTGCTATTTGAGTGTCTGCTGTTTGAGTGTTTACTGGTTCTTTTTCAAACTGTGTGTTCTCTTGATGGCATGGTTTCAGGCGATCTATTGATACTTTGATGTTTTTACCGTGTATTGATATTACGAATGATTTTTCCGCTCTTTCTATTACTTCATGTGGTCCGGTGTAGGGTGGCTCTAACGTTTTTCGTACCGCGTCTGTCCTTAGAAAGACATGTGTGGTGTTGTTTAAATCTTTGGCCATGAAAATTTTTTCGTTGCTGTGTCTCGATGCTGGTACTGGCTTAATTTCTGCGAAATGATTTTGCAGATTCTTTACTAATTCGCTCTGGATAATTTTGCTGCTTGAAGGTTGACTGAAAAATTGTCCCGGAATTCTAATCGTGCAGCCGTATACTAGTTCTGCTGGTGACGTTCTTAGCTCTTCGCTGTACGTTGTTCTTAATCCAAGCATGACTGATGGTAATAGTTCTGCCCAATCTGCTCTCTTGTTGTAGCACATAATGGCGGCTTTGATAGTGCGGTGCCACCTTTCTAGCATGCCGTTGCACTTGGGATTGTAGCTTGTTGTTCTCCGGTGCTGGAATCCCAGTAAGGCTGACAGTTCTTCGAATAGCTGTGATTCAAACTGTGCACCTTGGTCGGTTACGATGAACTGCGGTACTCCAAATCTGGCTATCCAATTAGAATACACTGCGAATGCGACTGTGGCAGCAGTTATATCCGGTACTGGAACCGCTTCAGCCCAACGTGAGTAGCGATCAATTAACGTCACGCAGTATCGGTTGTTTCCGGAAATCGGAAGAGGACCAATGATATCGAGGTGAATTTCAGCGAAACGTTGCGATACAACTTTAAATGAGCCGAGAGGTGATTTGGTATGTTTAGAAATTTTAGATTTTTGGCACGGTATACAGTTTTGAGCCATTGTTTTTGAATCTTTGGAAATTGAGGGCCAAATAACATTTTTTGTTAAAAGTTTTACTGAAGCTTTTACGCCCGGATGTGAAAGGTTATGTAAAGTTTCAAAAACAGTTTTCCGAAAGTTTATTGGAATGAACGGTCTTGGTATACCTGTTGATACGTCGCAACAAATTGATTTATTTGTGTTGAACGTGAGGGGTATTTGTTGGAGTTGCAGAGATGTAGACGAGTTATTACTAAGTAGCTCTCGGAGTTCGTTGTCATTGGCTTGAGCATCTGCTATTGCTGCATAATCAATACTTTCAGGGATAGAAATTTGATTGATGCGTGAGAGAGTATCTGCGACGACATTATTTATGCCGGAGATGTGTTGAATATCGGTAGTAAATTGGCCGATGAAGTCCAGATGTCGAAATTGACGAGGAGATGCTTTTTCCGGATTTTGTTGGAATGCGTATATTAATGGTTTGTGGTCAGTGAACAAAGTGAATTGTCGACCTTCCAACAAGTGTTTGAAGTGCTTAATGCCAGAGTAAGCTGCAAGCAACTCTCTGTCATAAGCACTGTACCGTTTCTGCGTTTCGTTAAGTCGTACAGAGAAGAAGCTGAGCGGTTGCCAAATACCGTCGGTGTACTGCTGTACCACAGCCCCAAGCGCTGTATCTGAGGCATCCACCATGATCGCGAGTCGTGCGGCTAACGATGGATGTGTTAGTAAGGTTGCGTCGCACAATTTCTTTTTGCAGTTCTCGAAAGCTTGTTCGACCTCTGCTGTCCATTCAACTTTCTTCTTACTGTTCTTCGTGTATCCTTTTAGTAAGTCGTTCAGTGCCATCTGGTCGGCTGCAGCTCCCGGGATGAAACGTCTGTAGAAGTTGATGGTGCCCAAGAACCTCTTGATGCCATCGACTGTTTCTGGTTTTTTGAACTCGCTGATGATTTGTACGCGTTCTTGGTTCGGCAATATCCCTTGTCCAGTGACCGTGTGTCCTAAAAATGCTATTTCCTCTGCTGCAAACACGCTTTTATCCGAATTTATCACTAGCCCGTGTTCTGATAGCTTTTGAAAAATAATTTTTAGGTGTTCAAGGTGTTGTTCGAAAGATCTTGAAGCGATTAGAATGTCATCCAAATAAACGAAACAGAATTTTAAACCAAAAAGTACCGAATGCATAAGTCGTTGAAAAGTTTGCGCCGCGTTTCTTAATCCAAATGTCATTTTTGTAAATTCGAAGAGGCCGAAAGGTGTGGTGATTGCCGTTTTGGGAATGTCTTCTGGTTCGACTGGAATTTGGTGGTACGCCTGGACAAGGTCTAATGTAGTGAATACTTTGCAGCCTTCTAGCTGATACGAGAAATCCTGCAAGTGTGGAACTGGGTACCGGTCTAGTATCGTTACTCTATTTAGGGCGCGATAATCGCCACACGGTCTCCACGTTCCATTCTTCTTTTCCACGAGATGTAGTGGACTGGACCAGGGGCTGCTACTTGGTTGGCAAATTCCCTGCGCTAGCATGTTTTCGAACTCCTCTCGTGCTAGCTTCAGTTTATCTGGTGCAAGCCGTCTCGTTTTGCAAGAGATAGGTGCTCCCTGCGTTTCTAGGCGGTGTGTGACGGAGTGCTTGATCCGTGCCGTGCTGAGTCCGCTGTTGGTAATCTCTGGACATTTTTTTAACAATTCTGCTATTTCTGGTTTTGTTGTTGATTTATCTAGTATTGACAAGGTAGGGTTGTTCCCATTCGTGATGGCGCCCTTGTTGAAGCAGTTGGTCAATGGATCAATGATCCTTTGCCCTTGAATATCAACCAAGAGTCCCGTATGTCGCAGGAAATCTGCTCCTATCATGGGCATTGACACGTCTGCAATTATGAACTCCCAACGGAACTCCCGTCGGAGCCCGATGTCCAGCCTCATCGCCTTAGTGCCGTATGCTTGCACTGGAGTGCCGTTTTCCGCGTATAGACTACTTGTGGATACTGGATGCTTTGTCTCTAAAAACTTTGCGGGGATTACGGACACGTCCGCTCCCGTATCTATTAAAAATTTTAATTTGGAATGTCTTTCAAAAATAATTAATCGGCTGGTTGCGGGCCCATTAATGCCCGCCGTTAACTTTTGATGGGGATTTAAAAATTTTGTGGTTTCTCGGGTGTTTGCTCACTGTGATACTTACACCCTGAAACACACTTCCTCGCTTTCGCACCGAATTTATAGTGATAATAGCACTGATCGAATCGCTTGTTTATTGTCTGTCGCGATGCTGACCTCGTCGCTTTTCTCTCATGACTGGTTCCTCTAGACTCGTTTCGCGAGCGCGAATCTTTGATGGACGTACATAGTTCGGCTATTACCCTCGTTAACTTGTCCAACCTGTTGTCTGTATCGTCCCGCTCTTTAACTGCATTGTTTGAACTCCCTCCGGTTGTGCTCGCTGTCGTATTCGTTAACACATTGATGTGACTCTGCGTCATCGTTTCCAAAATGCTATCCGCTCGATTGGATAATGATGCCAGTGGTATGTCCTTCTCAAACGTGGTGAGAATCATCTGGATCTGAGGAGGTAGCCTCTTCATCCACAGCTGCCTTAGAGTATTCTCGTCGAAAGTCCTTCCTGCGTTCATCTTCATTTTATTCAACAATTGCGACGGCTTTTGGTCGCCTAATGTGAGCCCATGCAACAAATTGTTGAGTTTCGTCTTCTCCGACTCTCCCAGGATCCTCAATACCTCTTCTTTAAAGGCCGAATACGGTAGCGGTCCTTTATCGCGTAGTATTAGGTCTGCAAATGTGTCGTGATGTCTGGCGTCTAATGCCGCAAGAGCGTGTGCATATTTTTTTTGTTCTATTCGAACGTTGGCTAACTGGAACGATTGTTCTAATATATTAAACCATACGCTCGGGTTTTGTCCATATAGTGGTTGTGGTGGTTTAAATGCGACATGCGCGACGTTTCTTCCAATTGCTGCCTCATTACCTATCTGGTTACTCCACTGTGGCGCACTAGCGGTGCTGTGTTCGTCAGGTCGGTCGCTGTTTGCCTGTCGTTGTTGTATCTGTGCGTCTACGTATGCCTGTAATTGTTCTTGTGTCATCGTCACAGTTGGTTCGTCGTTTGTCTCACTGGTTCCCATCGCTGGCAGGGAAGCACTGCCCGTCGGAAAACTCATTTCACTTATTCACTTTTCTGAAATACGCGAAAATAATTGTTGCGAAACGAATTTTTTAAAATAAAATAAACCAAAAAACAAAAATATAACGAGCTGACGAAATTTATTACAAAGTGGAATTTTTCAACTCGGATTTCGAACGACTACCGCAAGGTAAAGCGACACACAGAAATATTGGTCGAAAATATTTTCTTTAAACAATTTTTATTATATACTCGTATAGTTAAAATGGAAAAAGTTGAATTTGGAAGAAAAATTTTTGTTACCTTTTTTCCCGTAAAAAAACAGCACGTCTTTTACAATTTTATTTTTATTGTACGTATGGCTGCCTTTGGGTTGTGGTGATCGGCTGATCACTGATGTTGTCTGGTCACACCTTGCGGTTTGCACTTTTTATTCCGGAAGCTCACCTCGGTTGAGGCTCTTACTGGAATGCTAGCGTTCTTGCACTATTTTCGAGCTTACCACTGGTGGGGGCTCTTGTCGCGAAGAATTGGTTTTATTTGTTTTGCTTACCCGACTTTGCTTGTCCGTTTTGGGTTGAGTTTATTTTCGTATCTGTCTGCCTGAATGGAATTTCTTCTGGCTTTACGATCGTCTGGGGTTGTCCGTATTGCTGCTGTAGGACGTCCCTGTGGATGTACTGCTTACTTCCTTTTGATTTCTGGTTCGTGTTTCCGGATTGCGTTCGTTTCCGCAAATCCTGTCGGCTTCTGCCGATAATATCGGGTTTTCCCGATTCTTGGGTCCTTCCCGATCACTTTGGGGTCACCATTTTATTTGGAGTGGGTGATGTCCCAAATAATTTAATTTTTATGTTTTTTGAAATAAATAAATAAGAACACAATGAGTACGTTGCTTTTGTACAAGTTTATTTATTTATATCGTTTATTATAATTTTAACCGCTGAATGATTTTGGTATGCCGTATACCAATGGCCTGCGACTGCTTGCTGTCTTATTAGCGATTGTTGGATTATGTGTTGGATTATTATCCTTTTTATACGCATTGAATTTTATCCGTGCGTTCGGATGCGTGTTATAATGATTTCTGCTTTTTCTAAACCCTAATTTTTTCCTGTTTACAAATTATTGTTTTAAACGGAATTTGTTTTCCTCCTAAGACGTGCTGTGTTTTTTAGGAAAAAAAGAACTCTTCCATATTTATGAAAAGCTCATTGGCTTTTCCATAATGAATTTAGTATCTCTATTGGTGTGTGCCTACTTTACCCTGCTGTCAAACGAACGTCAAATATTAATTCAATAAAAATTAATTCGATTTAATTAATCTTTGCTGGTGCTCGATCCACCACACCGTCAAACAAACATGCTGCTACGTATTATCATTTGAATAAAATTAATCTATAAAATGGAACTTTCCAATGAAATAACAGAAATTGCAACTGAAATTTTATTATTACGTCCCCAGTCCCAGCAAAAAGTCGTTTGATTTTCATAGTATTTCAAATTCTCATTCTTTACATGAAAATTTAGTGATTGTCTCAGCAGATCTACCAATATTTTTGTTTATCCGCGAAAGATTAAATGGTAAAACGGAATTCAAATTTTTTGCAATAAGGTTCCAAGGAGGTTCTGTCTTTTTATCGGTTGTCTATTACCTTTTAAGGAAAACTTATTATGAAATTACAAAAAAAAGTGAGGCATTATCGTGAATAAACAGAAAATGCTTCTCAAATAATTGATTAAATTAATTTAGTAAACTTTAGCACAGGTATAGTGGAAATAATATCTTAGCGAAATTCTGGCAGATCTCGCCCATCTACACAAAAAAAAAACAAATGGCATAAACACAGGGATGTATTTAAGGTTGAGTTACAATGGATCCGTCCCATTCCGTCACGCTTCTCCGTCCAAATTAGTTTTAGATATTTTCTGTACATTTTGTATGAAAAAACGGAATGGTTAGTTATAATAAAAGGGCAAGAAACAGACGAGCTCATCCGTTTTTTCAAAAAGTTTAGAATTTACGGAAAGACGAAACATCTTAACCAAACAAATCAAATTAATTTTTTTTTTGACATAACGTGAGAAGTAGGCTGTAACTACATAGGGATTTTCGATTATTTGAAAACATTAAAAAATCAAATCAAGAAATCAAAGAGAATTTCTAAAAGTTTTAGAGTCCCGTAGTCTTCCATTTTATTTTTTTATTTATTTTCCAAATGTCAGTTTAAACAGACGGAACGGATGCAATGTAATCAACAAACGGAAAAGACGAGAGGAAGAACGACGGAACGAAACGAGACGGATTCATCTCGACCTTTAGGCTAATTTGTTAACATTTTTTGTTGTTGTCTATACTCGTATAAGCGATGACGATGGTAAACAAAATATTATATCAAATATTTTCTTTAAATAAAAATTCAAAATTTTAAGTTTTTTAAATTTAACTCAGTTAAGATAAAGCTTTATTTTGATTATTAGTAAACACGTTTATATTATCCTAATTTATATTTTCATTAATTCATTCAAATTCAAAAATTAACATTTAATAAAATCTTATACATAACTATATACCGAAAGTATAAATTATTTAAAATAAAATTATATTTTTAATTAAAGTAATAAATAAATTTCATTTTTAAAAATAAATAAATTATGGATACTTAACAATAAAATTTTATACTAATTAAACAATAAAGTTATTACAAGAGCTAATTTAAAAGATCACCCGATGTATTCCTGGTACTAGTTGTGTCATTAGCGCTGACTCTAATGACCATCGCGTCTACTATATTCTCCATGATGTGCTCATTCTCAATAAATTTCTTCTCCTGATCCCAAATGTGGCGGCAAGGGTTTCTCCAATCATCCGATGTTATTCTTCCAATTTCCTTGTTGATATGCTCTTGCAATGCCTTAGATGTAAAATCGACGTTCACCAATACAATGCGGTTCTTAACAATAACCCAAATATTTTCAATAGGGTTTAGCTCTGGATAGTAAGGTGGTAATCTATATATAAAAGAAAGAATTAAATTTTATTGAGTTAAGGGAGGTATTATTATTAACATTACCTTAGTACACTGTGACAATGTTGTGCCATAATTTGATCGAGCTTATATTCAATGAATCGCTGCTTTAATTATCTGATACAGCTCTAATTTTAGCATTGTTTCTGGATATGAAATGCCCTTCTTGTCCAGCCAGTTTTTCATTTCCTGCTTCCTCGCATTTGAATTTGGCGCCGCATTTAACTTTACGTTGTGGTATGGTGCATTGTCAATCACCAATACCGTCCGTGCCTTCAAATTTGGTATTAATTGTGCTGAGATTCAACGCAAAAAATTATCGCTGTTCATGTCATCATGGTAGTCACCAGTTTTGTTTCCTGATTTAAAGCATAAAAATGCGCCTGAAACAAATCCCTCCTCTGAACCAGCATGTAGGATTATGTATCGCTGGCCTTTTGACATTGCGTGCAATAGATCTATAAGTATACGACAATATATTAATGAAATGTAAAACAGAAATATTTTAAAATATACTCATTTTTTTTTTGCTAATATCGCACCACCGTTTTCCATATTGATGTGTCGTGTGCACGTAAGTCTCGTCCGTATAAATTATTTGGTAACCCTTCTCACGATACTCTGCTATCTGCCTTCGATACTGCACCCGTTTTAATCGAATTGGTTCCTTTTCCATTAACATGCTTCGATTGTTGGCTGACTTTTTCCATTTAAAGCCCAACTTCTTCATCAGAATGCTCACGCTGCTAATCGAACCCATGAAAGATAAATCTTTAATTAATTTTTGGTGTAGAAGTTTAAGAGTAATATTATACTTATCCTTTAAATGGAAATTGTGAATAATTCTTCTGATAGCTTCAAGATCGAAGTTGTCCAAATTGGTCACGGTACTGCGTTTTAATTTGGCCTTTTCTATTGGCGATTCAAATTTTAATAATCAGCTAGATGGTCGGTCATTAGTTTGGGTACTGTCAGCATTTGATGCGGCTTCTATGTTCTGGCTGGTAGTAAACCCAATATTTGAACCTTGATTCGGTGTTGCCGTTGATATCGATGGCCGATTGTTTCCTTCGGTAGCTATACAATTGAATTACGACAATGTTAGAATAAGCTTTGATTAGATCAAATTAAATTAGAAATTACCTGCATATTCATCGTTATCCAGACTTATTAGCTTCTTTTAAAATTGTACATACGGTGATTAAACCGACATTTGGAAAAAAAATTGGGCTCGTTTAATAAATTTGTTACTATTGTAAATTTCAAAGTAAATATTAACCTGTTGCTTTAGCTACATAATACTTCAATTCCAGTTCACCGCAATCTTTTCAGCAAATGACACCTTCTTGTAATGTTTGCAAAAAAAAATTTCCTCGGGTAGGTAAGTTATAATAAAAAAAATACAATTCCAATTGGAATTTTTTTTATTCGGAAGTGCTAGTGGTTTACACTGTTAAAATCATAGTTTTAAGAGATAGACGTAAACAAGCACAATAGATGATACTTGCTACGATGTTTTAATATTATATCTGTTTCTTTCTAATATTACGTCATATGTGAAGTTTGTAACAAAAACAAATGAGTGAAAAATTTAAATTGAGTTAAATACATGTTATTTTAAATATCAACATATTAAATATTTTACATTAAAAAGGATAGTTCCTGTTACAACACGAGAGGAAAGGAGGAGGATTTATTTTGTTTATTTTTCTTATATAAGGCCGAATTTTGTTGTAAAGCATGAATATTGTTCTAACCAATAAACAACGCAGCAACTACCGCAAGATCACTTTGATGGAAATTGTTGTTGCCTTAGCTATCGAGTATAGGGAGCAGGGACTGTCGATTCGATCGTCTTCAAAAATAAGTTATTTTGAATTTTAAAATGTTGCTGTTTTTGAATTTTCGTCATAAACTCATTACTCGAAATTTATAAACAACACAATAATCATCTCTCTCAATGACGAATGGAAAAGTTAAAAAAGCGCCTTAAGTGGACAAGAGTAAAATATGTGATAGGCTGTAACAAAAATTTGCTATATGAATTTATATGGAAATAAAATCTCACTTCAAACTACATATTGGATTAATTCAATTGTGCAATCATTACTATTTTCATAAATAAAAATGTAATTTAAATAGACACTATTTCCATATAACTGCATGTAGCAAATTTTTGTTACAGCCTATCACATATTTCACTATTGTCCGCTGGAGCACACCGTTCCATTCGTCAATTGCCTCCATTCAAATTTGAATTTGAATATCTTTCTGCTATTATTTTGAATTTGCAAAGCATGCTAGATTGTTTTGATTTTTTGTTTCCTTCACGCTCATTGTAGTGATTTAATTTTTTCTGTTTGGCTCTTTTTGATTTATTTTAATTTCGATTGTTGAGCAGGGACGTGTTGTCTTTTTTATTACCATTGGTTTTAGATGTGGACAAATCGTGACTTAATGACGTCATTGAATTTTCTCTTTTTAATACACATTGTTATAGAATGTTTTTTAATTTAATTTCCCTTATTTTCTTTGGATTATTGCTGGAAAATAGGGAAATTTGAGAACCTGTTATTTAAATGAGTAAGTCATTTAGTTGTTTTTTAACGATTTCAGAAAAAATTAGTTAAATAGGTTTAACTTTTTATTCATGTTTTATCGTCAATCGAAATCGCAGTTTTTTCATATAAACTCTATGAAAATAAATTATTTTTTAGTGTTTCTATGTCCCTTATTTAAAGTTCATTTTTTAATGCCGGCTCTATTTAGATCAATATGGTTCTGGTAATGTCTATTGACTTATTGAACCAGAATGATGTTGTTATGAAATTTTGGTATAAATAAACCAGTTACTACAATAAAATGAAGACGAATATGTTGAAATTCAAACATTGATGAAAATATATTTAAATGTTTTTATTTAAAAATTTGTCTTACAGAAAAATATGATTTCCCATATGTTTTATATGAAAAGTTTGGGGTTTTCCCCGTATTTAATTCCTTAATAAAAGCTTCATTTTTTGACTATGGCTTTGAATTATCTAGGTTGCTTGATTAAATGTTTCATTCATATCTAATGATTTAAACTTTTTATTCCACGAATTGTCGTAGGCTGTTTCATACTTCGAATTCGAATCTATTTCGTACTTTCGTTCCCTGTTCTTTGCCTCTGTGGTGGTATCTATGCAGTTTTAATTTAAATTTAAATTATTTATTTTAATAAAAATGTTAAACAGTAAATTTAAAATTATGTTTTGTCCACGATTTTTCCGGAATTTTGTGATTCCGTTGCAAATACACTGCGCCAATTAAAAAACGGAACAGAAATTTTCTTCGAAAAAATACCCAGATTTGAATGCTTGTATCTTGGTGAAATACCACCTTTCAAAAAAAAAATTTTGTTTCTATTTGAAGGAAATTTTGTTTTCTTTTCGATACTGGAAACCGTTTTATTTTATTTTGTTTTTTTTTTTACTTTTTTGTGTAAAACAAAAGGTGTCTAAAAACAAAAAAAAAATTTGCTCCTGTTTGAAACTGTAAACGAACTTGCCCGATATTTCATTCAAAAAACCAAATCGGTCATTTTATACAGAATTTAGAAACCTTGCAAAATGATACTAGGAAAATTTCTGTGCGGCCACTCCTTGTCGAATTATTGAAGTTTTAGAGGAAATGTATCAAAAAGCGTATACACGTTAACAAGGACATTTTTTTATGTTGTAAACTAAGCACTCAGTGCTCAAGAAATAAGAAGTAATGTACCTATACAAAACGAGACATCAAAACAATTGATATTAAATTGGTTGAAAGCTCATCGACTAAGATCACATCGACCTGTCAGAGTTCCGTATCTGACGGATAATTACCGTCGACAAAAAAAAACTATTTCAAGCAGAGCTAGCTCAAAATATTGAAATGTTAATTATTATCTAGGACTAGTTAGAAGCAGCGCTGAGGGTATTACAAATGTAAAAAAAAAAAAATTAATTTAGTACAAATTAGTACATGTTAAATTTAGTACTTATAATATTTAGTACAGAAGTAAAATTATATTTAAAGTAATCATAACAAATTGGTTACTTAAAAGACAATTTTTACTTGTGTACTAAATATTTTTACTGTTGCTAATTTTCTAATTTTTTTTAATTTTGCCCTCAGAGCTGTTTCTAGCCTAGCTAGGTCAGAATTCCAAATGAAAGAAATGTAGAACTAGTCCTAGAGAGCTACTTATCATTTCAATATTTTGAGCTAGCTTTGCTAGAAATAGTTTTTTAACAACAACAAAATTGCTAAATATTAGTAATTTTAATTTTTTGTACTTCATAAATCATTTATTATATTAATAATAAATATATTTATATACATAAATTATATTAATAACAACAATTGTAAATAATACATTGTTACGTTTTTGCCTTGTTAATTAAGGTTCAAATCACTGGATTGTTAATAAAACAAAACAATTTAATTTAACACCAACGAATTTATTTATTGAACACCAAAAATTAATAAAAAACAATTTATCAACAATAATTCAAAAAATCACTTTTTACAATTTTCGGATAGTTTTGCTGATCATTTACAATTTTTACATCGTACTTAAACACTTTTTAAATCACTGTTTAAGTCACTTTTTAATCTATACACTGTCGGTTCCCAAATACGAATAATCCAATTCGATCTCGTTCGCTTTTTATATACTCAAACCAAAACTTTTCGAAATTTCATGATTTTTCCAGTAAGAATAGTCGGGTACCAATGTAGAACAGTTGTAGCATAGAAAATTTCCATTTTAGTACAGTACTCTTTTAGCTATTCAATAACTTATTCTAGTCTACCCTAGGTGTCACCGTAACAATATTTTAATGTGGCCACGCTTTTATTCAAAGTAGTTCTAAAAATAAAATTTGAGTGCGAGTTTACGACCTTTTTCTGAAGAAAAATTTTCAGCAGATTTGAATTGAAGTTAGTCGCGTTACCGAAGTTTTTTGTACTTATTAGTTGGTATATAAATGATTTGCTCAATTTTTTCAAGTCAAAAAAGGTAAATAAAAGAAATTCATTATTTTATAATTTCTATGCGACCCGACCATAATAAAAAAGTGCAAATTTCGGCCATGTTCATGAAAATATTTTAATTGGATTAACTTTTGATCTTCAATTTAAATGTTATACAAAAATATATGTTATACAATAATTTAATATTTGTTGGGAAAATATTCAAACTATGTGCAGTACTGAACAAACTATTTAAACCGACTTGTGAAAATCTGCGCTGAATAGATGTATGTAAATATATAGCCGCATTGACAGATGCATAGTCCCATTTTGTAACAACATCGGATCTGAAACAATTAAGTTTCGTATAGCATTGCTGAGAATACGTGGCTTAACAGCTTTGATAAAATAGCATAACAATAACTTTCTGCAATATATATTCGAGAGACAATATTAATAATAATCTTATATTTAATCTATTTATGAATCCATTTATTATTAAATTAATTATCACATTTTATTTAATTATTAAAAAAATGTGTGTTACTTTTACCAAACAAATATAAAGTTTATGAATAATGTTAATTAACTATAAGTAACAAATAGCTACTTGCGCTATGGATTCAAATAACCACATGAAACCGTCCTGACAATGTCGCATGTCACATAAAACATAATTATTTTAGATCACTCAATATTTTCCATTTTACTTTGCACTGCGTCCATTTCATTTCACATGCTTATGATTATACTATCAAATATTAGTTGATGCTTTAAATACCATTGTTAGTTATTTATCGTATACAGATAACTAACTTTTGTCTCAAGGTTTATTGTAACCACCGACAAAACGTCAGAATCTAAACTCCAGCCTAGGTCAATAACTTTTTGCTCTGTGTTTTTAAATGGTAACAATAATTCACGATGTTTCAAACCATTCTTTTCAAATAAGGTTATGACATATTTGTTTGGTAATATCTGGGGAACAGCAATCCAAGATCATGATGGTTTCCAAAAAATACATTCAGACATTGGCATCAAACGACAATATATTCTAAAAGAAAAAAGAAAAAGCATTAACTAAAATTATAAGATTACTAGTAATACAAAATACATAACTTAAACAATTTTGTAGTGTTGTATATAAAGTTGAGATGAGTTTTCTGCATTAGAAAAAGAATAAAAATTAAAATAATACCGGCCAATACCAATTCCATTTCATGGATTCTATTTGTCCATTTTTATACTGGCATATATTTTTCAATGACGAATAAACACACTTAATATTATGTTAAATACTTACCGGTATTTTATTATTTTGTATTTACGACAAAATGTTTGACAAAATAACTAATATGTACGAGTAAGTACATAATCACACAAAACACAAACATTATTTTGACTTTTCTTCTTATTTGACATTTTTATTATGACATTTTTCCACATTTGAGCCAAATAATAAATAGCAAAATTGATAATGAGCTAAATAATAAGCAACATTTATTATGTCAATTTTGGTACCCCTTCTTTAAATTTGTCAATTTTATTTCTTTAGTTTGGTACTGCTTCTGAACATTTGTCTGCGATTTAAAAATATTTTATTCGGAAGGGGAAATTTGTTTACGAAATAGACTACATCGATTGGTTTAAATTTGCCTGCTGACTCAATCTGCTGAAAATTTTTCTTCAGAAAAAGGTCGTAAACTCGCACTGAACACCGAGTGTAATTGGAAAATTGTTGCCAAGTGACCAGGGGAAGTTTCTGCTTATAAAAGCAGAATTGATCGTACTTGTCTTTTGGCCAAATATTCTTCAGTACAAATGGAGCAGCGTAAAGCAATAATGCTCGCTACTCAGTTAATTTGAAATAAGATAATTGGGAAAGTGGTCGCAGTTTTCATTGAAGTCGTAGTAGGGATATTAATTTCAATCTCACGGAAATTCTTTCCATGTCGCAAGATAACAAAAGATATTCAGATCTATCGACCATCTACATACGAAGAAACCTCTTTACCACTCCCAAGCAAACTACATGAAGGTAAATGGAAATTGGTAATTGATATTTATTGGAAGTTCTATTGGAAATTGGTAATTGATATTTATTGGAAGCTCCTTCAAAATGGATGTCGTATTGCGGTGATTCTCATCGATCTAATTTGTAAAATACAAATCTGTTCGTTTACTCCGTTAATGGCATTCTGCGTTAACATATAGACATTTCCGTTTCTATGAATAATTTTACTTCAATTTTGACTCTAACAGACGGGCACTTGGAAAATTCGTGGAATGGGAATCAAGCTTTTGGTCCTGAAAATTAAGGTTTTGGTCCTGAAAATAATTTTATTCTTCAATATATTCTCCTTTAAGCTCAATAGATTTTGTCCAGCGATTTTCCAATACCTTTACGGCAGCTATAACCTCGCTATTGATGAAAAACGCTTCCCACGCAGAAATCTTTCGAGGTTGGTAACAGATGGAAGTCAGATGGGATCAGATCATGTGCATAAAGTGGGATGTTTAAGTAATTCATATTGTAATTCCTTCAATTTGCCTATTTTTTATGTTTTAAACCGGATCTCCTGAATTTTTGTTTCATCCAAAACGTTTGAATAATACTCTGGGGTTATGGTTTTACTAGTTTGGAGGTAATCAATTAACAAAAACTCTTTTGGCATCCCAAAAAACTGATGCCATAAACTTTAGCTATTTCGGAGCAGAAACACAGTCCAATCTGCAGTTTGTTGTCGCAATTTAGGATCATAGTGGTAAAACCAAATCTCATTCATAAATACTATTATTATTATTATTATTCAGGGGCCATGTGGGCGTTCAGCCAACTCGCACTGCGACCTACAACATCTTTTGTGCTTGGATTCTGCTTAATTATCCGTTCAGTCAATATTCTAGCTCTTAATGAACCTGATAATACTGCCGGGCGGTACATGATACATACTATCTGGGCTTGTTGCTGGTAATGGAAAGTCGCCTGTAGATCAACCAGCTTTACTACAGGAAGGCTAAACAAAACTGGAGGGTGCGTGATATCCAGAGTCCGCATTCTTGACCGGACTGATTAACCTATTAAACCATTCATCCATCGGCATATGCTGTTCCACCTTAATTAGGGTTATTTGTCAAGGGTTTCTCCTTTAGCGTATTTTAACAAAAATACGCCAAATGGCCTCAGTTACCAGTGGTTGCCACGATGAGGCAGCACATACACGTGCGAGCTGTGATCAGGTTACCCCTTACACAATTGTACCCATCACGCAGCTGCCTAAAACATGACCAGAACAGCTTTCGTGATGCGCACCCTACGAGAAGGTTACGGAACTGGTAAATTAATCTACTCAACTTTGGTCTCCCCTTCAATAGACGCCAAACCTCCAAAAAAATCATTCATAGTTACAAATCGTAGCTTCAAATCAGTTTTATTGTTTCGAAAACGATCCAAATGTTGTGGTAATAGTCATCTTGTCAACAGCATTCACATCGCTAATTCATTCGTTAAAATAAGAAACAGCCGTTCAGTTGAGATGCCCATAGCCTCAGCAATTTCAAAATTAATCAGTTGTCTGCGTTCCATAACCAAAACCATTTTATGATAAATTTCCATACTCTTTAAATATTTCTTTCACAAAGAATTGAATTACCCATTTAAAAAAAATACAAAAACACTTCTTGAAATTTCATATGCGTTCATATGCATAGTGAATGCATCGAATGTAGTTGTAGATGAATTTGTACTAGTAGAATATATGTAGGTTATGCTCTACGAACTTTTGAAATCATGTAGTACAAGAAGAAACTCACGACGAATTTAAATCGGGAAGAATTTCAAAATTTCGTAATCAAATAAATTAAGCTGCGTAAGAAAATCAAAAGATACACAAAATTCAACAATACTTCAAAAGTACTAGAATTTTCAATAAATTTGAAACGAAATTAAATTTGAATTTAAATTGAACTTATGAAAGAATTTGGCAGCCCTGTTCATCCTACAGTCATGGAAATAGTTATATAGCCAGTAAATAACTTAAAGCAAACGCGTACAGCGGATATTTGCTGGAAATTTTTTAATATATGTACGTATACAATACCCTAATGCGTAGAAGAAGGATAACAGTGTGAGTAACGCAATAGATCGTTCAGTCGCATTTTCTTTCTTTTTAGTCTCATTTGAAACGTTGAACTGAGTGGAAGTATTTATATAGCCAGTGAACATATTTTGGTCTTTTAAAGTAATATTACTTGCTTAAGTGGGTATATTTATTTTGTAAAGGTGCTTAGACATATTTAAACTCACGAATAATTCTTTTGCCAATATCTACTCAAACTTTTAGGAATGCCACGTCGAAAGCAGTTAACTGTAGACGAAAAAGCTAACATTAGTAGCTACTTGGAATGTAATCTTTCAAATGGAGAAATTACTAGAAGACTCAATAGATCGCATGGTCTAATTGACAATTATGTTCGCTTGGGTGAAAACTATGGACAGAAAAAAAGATCTGGATGCAAAGCAAAGTTGACAAATCGTCAAAAAAGCCAAAATATTTTCGCTGCTAGTAAGTCTGGAGCTAGTTCCTGAAAAATTAAACATGAATTAAATCTAAATGTGACCGATCGTCGAGTCCGGCAAATTCTAACCGAAAGGAACCAAGTTAAATGGATGAAGAGACAACGTAAATCTCGACTAAAGCCACATCACATTGCAGCACGATTAGCTTTCGCCAAAAAATACATGTCTTGGTCCAATGAATGGCAAAAGGTTGTGTTCATTAACAAAAAAATTAACTTAGTTGGCCGGGATGGCTGCCAATTTTATTGGCATGATCTAAGGAAGGAACCGGAGACAAGAATGAGCAGGAATTTCGGTGGGGGATCTGTGATGATATGGGGTGGTTTTTGTTTCTTTGGCAAGTCTCGGATATGCTGGATATCTTCAAAAATGAAATCTACGATTTATATAGATCTCTTAGACGATGTATCATTAAACATGGTTGAAGATATTCATGAACTGAATGACCAGGAATGGATCGTCCAGCAAGATAATGCGGCGATTCATGTGTGAAGGGAAGCTAAAAACTGGTTTCAGAAAAGACAAATATCAGTTTTAGAGTGGCCAGCATGTAGCCCAGACTTAAACCCCGTTGAAAATTTATGAGGTATATTGGTTCGGGACGTTCACAAAAACGGAAGGCAATTCCAGACATGTGATGAGCTGAAAGATACAATTCGTCGATCTTGGGAAAATATACGGCCAGCACAGCTACAATCATTGGTGAATTCGATGTCATACTACACAATGGAATGAACACTACTTATTAATTATATTTTTTTTTTACGGTAATTTAAAGTGGCCATATAATTATTTCCACACGAACAATTACTATTCCATGCAAAAGGTGCATATATGTGTTTTTAAATTAATCTTTAATATGTAAAACATTGTAACAGTAAATGAAGTTATTCACTTAAACCAAAATTAGCCTTTTACATAGCATCAGACTCGTTTTAACCTCAATAATAATGTTGGCTATATAATTATTTCCATGACTGTATGTATTTGGATTGTGTATTGGTTTGGTTTCAAGAAAGATCAAATTTTTTTCCTTCCCACGGTTAAGTATTATATAAAATGGTTAAAGTAAAGTACAGTAGACGGTGATGTTTCGTTACTTAGTGTCTCACATAATATATCTCTAATCCCTGTTTCCAAATCATTCACCTTTTGTTGCGAGATTTAATTTTTTATGTTTGGACATAAAATTTCATGTCTCAATTAACAAAAGACCTCCGTCAAATTAGTTTGACATAGGAAATCAAATTTATCAAATTTATATTTCAAATCTTTAGAGGTATGGCTCGTGTTCTAGTATAAATATTCTCTGTTCGACATATTAGCATATACCTTTGTTTCCTATAATTAGTAAATGTAAAAAAAAAATCAAACAGACAGTCTGGTCATTATTTCCCCTAGGATGGGTGGATAAAAAAAAATCCGAACGACAAGTATTTGAAATTATTAAAATTGATAATTTATGTAGAAGGGGATGAATAATCAAATTTGTTTAGAACAACAATACGACCAACTAAAATTTCTAAGGTTTTTTTTTTATAAATATTTGGAAAATGTATCGTTTAGCTTGTGAAAATTGTAATAGGAGTATGTACCTGAAATACGAAAATCATCGGAAAAGTTTTATGTTCTTTACTTAAAGTTGTACATAAATCTATATTAAAGCAATAAGACTTCCCGTAAAATTGCAAAATTTTTTGCGATACGTCGCACATAATTTTTCATTAACATATTGCGCGAATTGCCCCATCGAGAACGGAAAATTTTTCATTTTTTCCAATCTATTTTTCAGTTTTCCTTCTACTATGTACTCTTGTCGATTATGATCATTATTATAATTCCATATGCTATAAAAACTATTACTGCAATTACGGTTATGATAATGTTTTTTTTTTAATTTCCACCACAAAAAATAAATCGAAATTAACATAAAAATAATTAGAGAGTTTGTGAGGAATAAAAACTGGATTTTCCCAATTTTTTTTTCTACAAAATGCCAACAACAAAATCTACAGTACATAAAATAAATTCGCATTTTAATTGAATGCCATTACCATCACGCGATATTTACATTTTTTGCCTTGCGTTTTATTGAGTAAATAATATTCGAGTCTATTACATAGGATTTAAGTCTTTACAGATAAGACGACACATAAACCACATGTACGACGATATGAGTGTATTTTATTTCTTAATTTTGTATATGTGTTTGTTTGTTTGACTTAGTTAATTTGTGACTTGTCTTAAGTGTGGTTGGATTATTAAAAAAACGCAAATTATGGTAATAAAATTTATATTCGTTGCGAAATAGAATTCTGGTCGTATATTTTACTTGCTGTATAGCTATAGTTAAATACAATAGGAAAGCAAATATAAGTGGTATGCGTGCAAAATACGGCACTTAAGTGATTAATGGCGGCATGCCAAGGAATTCATTATTTGTAAATATTTTCAATAGCGAATATTGTATTTGTGCGATATTCATTTTGTCGTGTCTTAAATATGTACTCAATTAAATTTGTGAAGTTTCACTGGAAGTTCCACAATTTGGACTGCCAATTATTTATGTTTTAAACGCCATAGAACTAATATTGTCAGAGAATTAACTATTTCTCTAAATTTCTTTTCTTCTCTTTTCTCTTTCTTTCTGAATTCGTTATTACACATCTTTAACCCTAAAACTCTTAAACAGAGGCAATTAGTCTTTAATTTTTTTTAATTATCTTGTATTTCTGCAATTTCCCCGCGTATTTAAGCATGGTCATTTTCCGAATCTCAATCTATCGCTACCTTTACGAGAAAAGAGTAAAGCTTGAGGCACATAGGTTTCGTAAACGAAACGAAAATTATCTGCCGGATGGTAAACGAAACGAAACGGAACCTTTATGCCTCAAGCTTAAAACCTGTTTTTTAAATCACCCTGTTATATTTTTGCCTTTGTTTTTGTTTACTTGCTTTTGTTTAAATTTCCAAATTCTGTGAAATAAAGTAAAGTTCATCGCAATTGGATCAGCAGATTGGAAAGGGCTCTTTGGATATCCCTGAGACCGGCGTTAAACAAATTATTAAAATTATCAAAAATCAATCAAGTTTTGAATTTTGTGAAACAGACTAAGTTTAAACAGATTCAAAATTGCAACAAATTCAACTTTTCATATAATCTAAATTCCAATTGGAAAAGTATTTAATTAAACAGTGTAATAACTCAATTTTATTTTGCGTTGAGCTCGTCTGTACTTATAGTGGGGAATTGGAAACCACTAGCTCGTCGAAACAAACACAATCTAATTGAACAAATTTTTCAGAAGTGTGGTGATAACGGCTTTGTCCTCGCACTAATAAATCCAATGCTTAAAGCTTTGGCTAAACATGATGTTTTTAGAGTTGATGCTCTTCGTCTACCAAACGGACAGCTCACCATTTCCAAGAGGGAGGTTAGTGAGTTGCTTCTTTCTGTTCATTTCCCGGGTTGTGACTTTATCAATTCTAAGTTAGTTGCTTCCGAAGCCATTTTCTATTGAAATCACGCTTGGAGTCTGTTCTCCTTTGCATCTTCTAAGGCTGGTAGTCCAGTTGATATTTTTTTCCAGATGAATTACAGCATGATTTTCCCCACATTCGGGATCATCTACTTTACATCTTCCTAGCTTGCATTGCGTTTGGCATTATTCCACAATCCTAAAGTAGAATCAAAGTTGATTTTATACCGAAGTTTATCCTAAGTCATTCTGACCTGTTAATCTACCTTCAACCTTTCTTAAAGTTTTGGAAAGGATCATGAACAGTTGGAAAAATAGAGTTAGGAAAGCTTGTGAATCTGATCTACATACATGAACTTGTTATTATAGGATTGAAAGATCCGCAGGTGTATTTCTGAACATCTTATCCGACTGAACCTCTCTAACTCTAAGGCCAATCTAATTGTCTTTACTAGGTGATATTGAAGCTCTTTCTGTTTCCTCGCTTTCTGGGCAAACGATTTCTAGATTCGAGCATGTCAAGCATCTTGGTGTCACCTTAGATAGTAAACTTTCCTGTAATTATCACCTTGATTGTAAAATTCAGAAAGCTACTACCATTTTTTTGGCAGTGTAGTGTGCTTTTGGAACATCCTGGGGCTTGAATCCCAAAGTGTTGATACTTATTTATAAATCGCTCGTTTTAGCAATCCTCTCATATGTTTCAATTGTTCGGTGGCCTGTCGTCGAAATAAAGTACTCCTTACTAGAGGCTATTCTCTGTTTGCCTCAGTTGAACATTGACTCATTTGGGCATTGACAGATTGTCAATAACTACAATTCACTGATACTAGAAATCGATATGGTTAATGATAGGTTATTGCCAGAGTTCAACTTTAACAATTTTTCCTCGATGGTTTATCCGTCGAGAGATTTGTGGTTCTCACAGCAATTTCTTAAAAAATATCCGAGTCACTTAGGTTAGCGTTGGTTTTGGCAGTTGCTGCCCTCAATTTGAGATAAAATCGTCCGGTAGTCTGGATTCGCAGTGGACTGTTTTTCAGGCGGGAGTAATAGTACTGACATCTAATGTCATTGAGGCTTCGAATCTCGCTATTAATGAGCAAAATATTTTTTTTCTATATGGGAAGTATTGTTGTACTCAACTCATTGAATAATCCCTTGATAATTTCCAAATTTGTCAAGGACTGTAAACAGTTTGTTAACCTTCTGTGTTCAAACAATAGGGTCACGGTCTTATGGGTGCCGGCTCTTTGTGAAATCGAATCGTCTGACTCAAGACGATATATGTGACGACTGTCTTAAAGAGGAGGACAGCTGTATTCACTTTCTTCACTAAATTGATTCAATTTGCCAGGGTAGATAGAATCCTGGGTTAGCGAATTGAGTGCAGAACCTTTATTGGTTCCAGACAATTTTAATAAAGGTATAAATAATTTTCGTGTTAATCGTGTAATGCATCGTTAAGGAAAGAAAATTAAGTTGCGTATTGTAAAACATTTTATAGTCGATAATATACAATAATAAGCTTATACAGCGATTCCTTACGAAAACGATCATCGTTTGTGCTGCCCTGCTACCAGAAAACACCCCTTATTTTTCTTTGTTTGCTTCTACGGTACTTATATTCGAAGCAAGGCCGTTTTCTTTTTTTTTTTTTCAGTTTTCTTAAAACTTCAAATTTTCGAAGTGCTTATGCTCAAAAACGACATAACCGATTTTAATAATTGATGGCTCATATGAAAGGAAATACTCTCTTCATTTATATAATGGAATTTTTATTTTTTTATTACATTTTGATTGAAGAAAATGTTTTTTTCTGAACAATTCCATCTTTGGTGACCTTTGACGCAAGGGGTCACCACTTATTATATTTGTTTTTTCTGAAAGCTTATTTATCTTAAATTAAAACAACAAAATGAGAAAATTGGATTATATTCCGTTTATAAAATATGATTTTTTTTAATATATCTGGAACTGAATATCGAGAATTACTACCTTTTCAAGTTTACAGTTTTCTGATATGTGATTTGTGGAGAGTCAACTTAGCTACCATCGGTTTCATTATTTTATTGCAACATCATTTTATTGCATCATGAGGTGCGGAAAGAAATTCAAAAGTTTTATATTGACGAAGACGTAAAGCCGGAAACAATTTTTCAATTGAGGAAAAAACTTGCGAACTCTGTTTCGCCACCCACGTCACGCGTGAGAAGCATGTCAGATACAATCTAACATCAAGAACCTAGTGAAAATAAGCAGAATGCATTGAAACAGTTTCGACAATTATAAAACAGATTCACAGCAAACCCCGAATTGAAACGACCTTACTGTCAGTTCACAGAGGAATACATTACTCTTTTACTGTCGTAAATTGCAAGATATCGTGTTTCTGATACCTCATATTTTTTACAGCATCATGCAGTTATGAAACAAGCTTCGGCAAGATCTGCATCGGGGTTGTCATTGAAATGATTGATTAATGACAGGACCATGTATTCAACCCGAACGGCATCTCAGAACTCGCTCGATGATTTTTATGTCGACGATTTTTCGTTAGGTGCAAATAGCAAAAGATTTAAGGTCTGATATTACCCCGCTCCTTGCTAAGAGAGGGTTTGAGTTAACTAAATAGTCATCTAACAGTAAGTAAGTAGTTTCTACTCAAAAGCATTCTACAGTTTTGATTTTGGGAATAAAATGGGATTGTCAAGATGACTTTATTATTATTTCATTATTGAAGGGGAACTATCGTTTTATCAGTGATTTCTGAAATCTTCGGTATTTATGCAAAAATTATGGGCTATTCCCCAAACCTAAGCCGAGACAATGTACTAACTATTTGATCCTTTCAAGTCAGAATGGTTCGAATTTTATAATCAGGAAAAAATTTTGAATGACATTCGGCAATATTTCCCAGATCGATTGCGGTTGCGCATAAATGCGACATTTTTGCCCGCATTATAGATACGATCAAAAAAATGGCGGCTTCATGTAGCGGACATCACCTGAGCGAGCAATTTTATTTAGTTTAAAAACACTCAGAGTGTCGCAAATTTTTTAAATGGGCCAAATTGGATGTATTTTTCATCACCGAATACGAATTCGACCTTAATTTTGACCAAAAGCTCAACAGTTCATCCCTTAAATTCAAAATCCTTTTAAAAAAGCAGTTTCACGTAATTTGCGATCACCGAAGGCGTCACAAAAGTCTGGAAAGAGCCTATTTGAAGTTGAAACCAATTAAAGTTTACATAGAGTGCAATCATCAAAATTAATCAATACCAATAGATTAGATCTTATAGTAATGTAACTCTATTTGGCACGACGGCGTTTGTCGACATTATGGAGAGATGGAGGCAGGCAGCATCAAAAAACAATTTCAAAAAAAAAAAGACAAAACGCTAAAATTCAAAGGTGAAAAATGCATTGGAGGGAAATTTTCCAAAGATAGATTTACTGTTCTTTTAGCTACCAATATGGATGGAAGCGATAATAGAAAACTATTTATGATCGGTAAATCTAAAAAAAACCGTGTTGCTTTAAGAACATAAAACATAACACAACTTCGCTACCCCAACCAATTGACCAAGGTGTAATAAAATCCCTTAAATGTAATTACATCAAATTTTTGGTGCCAAAATGATACAACAAGGTACAAAACTAAACATATTTGTTGTTTACTCGTGGACTAATGTCACCAAAAAAAAAAATTGTATATAATAAAACACAATATTTCGGTTTTGTCACTTTCTTTAACGTGATGTTTATTTTATTTGTAAATGAAATTACGATCGTTTCGGATGTTACTCCTTTACCAAATTTTGAACAAACATTAACTAAAATTATGCTAAAAAACTGCTTTTATACCCTATTTTTTGTGCCTACGTGCCTTTTGAATGTTCTTTCCCCCTTATTTTGTTTTTGTTCTTAAAGGGGTGGTACCGCCCTTCTTTTTAGTATATACCTGGTGTGTCGTTCCTTGTATATTTCCAGTTCTTCTAATCTGTTCATTAGTAACTCTTTTCGTATTCTGTGTAATACCTGTGAGTTTGTGCTGATGTCAGTGTAATTATGTTTTTCTGTAGTCAAGTGTTGTGCATATTTTGAGTCGATTTTTGGTTTTCCGATTTCTTTTATATGTTCTGTAAACCTAACTTGAAAACTTCTACCAGTTTGTCTGATGTAGAATTTGGGGCACTCATTACATGTATTCTTATAGATTCCGGTGTCTATTGGTGTATTTATGTTACGTTGTTTGAGTCGATTCCCTAATTTCTTGTTTGTTTTAAACGCCATTGTGTGTCCGTGTTTTTTAGAAACCTTCGTTATATTCTTGTTGATGTTATTATTGTACTCTATGATGATGTTATTCTCTGTTTGCTCATTTTGCTTGCTTAACGTGGTCGTCATATTCTGTTGTTTCTTCCAAATGTACATATTGTTCATTTTGTCAATTAAGTCCGTGTTATAACCGTTTTTTATTGCTATGTGTTTAATGATTTTTAGTTGTTCCATATAGTCCTGATTGTTCATCGGGATCGTGTTTAGTCTATTTATTAAAAAGTTAAACGTTGCCATCTTATGTTGGCGTAGGTGGTTAAATGATTTGTCAATGGCGTGATCCGTTTGCGTGACTTTTCTGTATACTTTGAATGTATGCTTGTTGTTAACATTTGTTATTGTCAAGTCTAAAAAATGAATGACTTTGTTCGTCTCTGATTCTAGAGTAAATTTTATGTTCGGATTTTTATTGTTTATGTTCTTGTGAAGATTGCTGAGTTGTCTCATTGTGTCGTTAAATAGTATTAGAATATCGTCCACCTATCTGTGCCAGTAGCTGATTATTTGGTTCATATATATACAGGGTGGGCCAAATAATTTTTTTTTTAAAAATGCAATAAAACAAAAAGTTCTCAATATTTTTATTTTTTCATTGTCAAATGCATTTCATTGCAAATTTATTTTTTCATTGTAAAGAACAATCCTTCCGATTAATTATGGAATACTATTTCATTCATATGACTGCCTCGGCTGGCCTTGACGTACCCCATACGGTTGGTCCAATTTTTGAGCACATTTTCGATGGTATACGGCAATTTATCTTCAACGGCAATTCGAATATTGTTCTTGAGAGCGTCAATCGTTGCTGGTTTATCGACGTAACACTTATCTTTGACGGCACCCCGAAGATAATAGTCCAACGGCGTCAAATCACAGCTCCGGGGCGGCCAAATCACAATAGCATTTCGGCTGATAATCCGATCTTCGAAGGCAATGCGCAAAAGATCAATGAAACGTGTGCTGTGTGGAACTGTGCGCCGTCTTGTTGAAACCAAATGTTGCCTATGTCCTCCTCTTCAAGTACCGGGAACAAAAAATCGTTTATCATGGCGCGGTAGCGCTCACCAATGACAGTAACGGCGGCTCCTTGCTCATTTTCAAAGAAAAATGGCCCAATGATGCCACTGGACCAAAATCCGCACCAAACAGTCACTCGTTAAGGATGCATCGGCTTCTCTACGATCACGTGCGGATTCTCTGTGCCCCAAATGCGACCTTTCTGCTTGTTTACATAGCCGCCAAGATGGAAATGCGCCTCATCCGAAAAAATGATTTTTTTGCCAAGATTTTCGAAGTAATGTTTCAATATTTCCCAGCGTTGTTCAAGCGAATACACAACCATTTTCGTTCAGCGGAAGGATAAAACTAACTTTCTGTCAAATCAAAAGTGGCATAATCCTTCCATACTCAAAATAACCACTAGTTCAAAAAAAAAAAACGTTAGATGGCCCACCCTATATATATATATATATATATATATATATATATATATATATATATATATATATATATATATATATATATATATATATATATATATATATATATATATATATATTTATATATTTATAAAGACTATAAGCCAATTTTGTATTTTGTACTCTGATTTAAAGGTAAATAAGTTTTCAGAATAAAATATAAAAAGTGGTGACCCCTTATGCCAAAGGTCACCAAACATGACATTTTTCAGAAAAACACATTTTTTTTTTACAACGATTGAAATTAAAATAAAAATGATATACCATTATTTGAATAAAGGGTTTATTGCCTTTCATATTAAAATTGGGAAAGTAGTTTTTAAGAACGAGCACTTTGAAAATTTTAATTTTAAAATAAATGAAAAAAATAAAAAAACGGCTAACGACCTGCTACGAAGAACAATACCCTAGAATATGTAGAGAATATTTTCAGTGTGTTTCGTCAAAATTAAGAAGGGTGAAACGGGAGAAACGTTCCACGCATTACGTGATTTTTATCCTCAAATTCGAGTCAACCGGTTCGGTAAATAATCAGTGAACACTTGTCCGTCGCCGAAACGCGTGTATTGGAAAACCGAAGGCAGTCAATTTCTCGTCGTTCACAAGAACTTGGCCTTTCTAAGACTTTAACTTGGCGAATTTTTCGTCGGGAGTTCGGTCTGCACCCGTATGAAATCCAACTGACCTAGGAACTTAAGATAAACAACCATAGACAACGCCATGTGTCCGCTCAATGGGCTCTGGGGCAGTTGGAAGTTGACTCAAATTTCGCAAAAAAAAGTCATCTTTAGCGACGAAGCCATTTTTTTTGGATGAATGGATAAGTGAACAAGCAAAATTGTCTGATTTGGAGCGATACTAATCCACATGAGATACAGCAGCACCAAACGCATCCCGAAAATGTTACTGTTTGGTACGGATTTTGGTCTGGCGAAATCAACTATTTCTTCCAAAACGAAACTGGTATTGCCGTAACCGTCAACGGCAAACATAACAGATCGAGCAACTTCTTGTGGCCTAAATTGAATGATATGGATATAGATTTAGAATTCTTCTTTTGGGGCTGTCTTAAATTGCAGGTCTATGCGAATAAACCGCAAACAATTGAAACCCTCTAAGTCAATTTAACAAACGCCATCCAACAAATTCAGCCAGATTTTTACGACATAGTCAACGAACATCGAAAATTGGAGCTCCCGAATATGTGCCACCAAGTAAAGCTGCGGCGGACTTTTGAACGACGTAAATTGATTGGATATCTCACACATAACTTGTTTTATTTACATTTAAAAATCGAGCGTTGTTATTGAAAGACCCATTACATTTAAGAAAATCGATTCAGTGTAAAAAGAATTCGAACACCTCGTTATGAAATGAGAGATTTGGTTAGAGCAAAACTATTTAAGCAACAAATTGAAAATGCTTATCAAAGAAATCAAGAACAAATCTTTTAGCAAATACCTAGCTGGCCTTTCTGGCTCGGATTCCAAGTAAAACTATTGGGATTTCCGAGCTCCAATGAATGGTATAACCTCTGGCCTTAAGAGATGTTTTGAGCTGTCTGTGGAAACGTTCGACCATGCCGTTAGATTGGGGATGATATTAAGTAGTACGAATTCGGTGTGAGCCCAAAGGTTTGTTAATTCTGAAAAAAGTTTGGACTCGTATTGACTACCATGATCGGTTGTGATGTTAACCGGAACTCCAAATCTAGATATGTATTGTTCTACAAATGTTTTGGCAATGGTCGCTGCAGAAATGTTTTTAATGCAGTACGCTTCGGGCCATCGAGTAAAGCGATCGACATAAGTTAAAAGGTAAGTGTATCCATTAGATGGAGGAAGTGGTCCTACGATATTTAAATGGATGTGTTCGAATCGACCTGGTGGAATATCGAATTGTCCATGTGGCGATTTTGTATGTCTCTGAACTTTGCATTTTTGGCAGGATAAACAAGATTTCGCCCACTGGGTTACGTCCTGATTTATGCTAGGCCAAAAGTATCGAGATGAAATCAATTTACGTGTAGCACGGATACTTGGATGCGAAATGTTGTGCAGAGTGTCGAAGATGGTTCGACGTAATGGCTCTGCAATATACGGCCGATTGTTGCCTGTTGACGTTTCGCAGTATATTTCTAAACCAGGTAATTTAAAAAGCTCTAGTTTCATGCTGGAACTAGTGTGACATTCGGAAGTCTGCTTTTTGTGACCTGATGATTGTGTTATAGTCGTGCAGCAGTTTCGTGATCTGATATGCGAGATAGGGTATCTGCGACCATATTATCTTTGCCGTGAATGTGTTGAATATCCGTGGTAAATTGTGATATATAATCCAAATGACGTGATTGACGTAGATTACGTTCAGTTTTTGCCTGAATTGCTCTTGTCAGAGGCTCATGGTCGGTATAAATGGCGAAGTCCCGACCTTCGACAAAGTATCTGAAATGCTTGATTGCGAGATAAATTGCGAGTAATTCCCTGTCGAATGCTGAGTATTTCTTTTCGGCATCGGATAATTTCTTTGAGAAAAATCCCAGGGGCTTCCAACATCCTTCACTGTACTGTTGCATAACTGCACCAACGGCGGTGTTTGATGCGTCAGTAGTGATGCTGAATTTTGTGTCATTGAGACGATGCGCTAATAAAGTGATATTAGTTTACTTGTTTTCCAATTCTATATTCTTGGTTGTCTTGGGCATCTTGAGTAAAGCGGTCAAGTGCGAGTGAATTGGTGCAAGTGTTTCAGAAACTTTTGGTATTATTATTGTCAATCGTCGCTACGGCAATGGCCGGTCTGAAATTGCACGGTTTTGTGCATTTTTGTGCATTGGAACCAAACTTGTGGTGGTACCAAAAAATTTCTGACTGCCGCCGTCCTTGGCTCGATCTTGATTGACTGCGATATCTATATTGAGATTGAGATCGTCGACCTCGTGAACGACTTCTATTGTTGCTCCCGATTTTTACGAGCATTTCTTCTACTTTTGCCAAACGTATCTCTAAGCTGAATGTACTTGTAGAGAATGAGGGGCCTGCGTTGCGTTCCGTATACGACCCGTGGACTTTCGTCTCCTGTGTTTGTTTTGACGGGCGTTGGACTGAATTGATGCTATGTGATGCATTTACGGCCTCGTTGAGTTTGTCTGTCATTTTGGGTAGCTTATCCGAGATGGCTGTCTCTTGTTGTGGCACAAGCGCTATACAAATATACTCCGGTAATTTGCGAATCCAGAGTGACTGAATTCGCAACCAATTTCACATGGAAACATGGCAAAATATTTAGGAATGATTGATGCTAACCTCAAGTGGAAAGAACATGTTAAAATTAAAAAAGAAGAGTTAAAAATCAAATATTGAAAAATGTATCGGCTCGTATTCGTAAGGAACTGTGAGCTAACATTACATAATAAACTGCTCTTATATCGGCAGATATTAAAACTTTTTTGGACGTATGGCATATAGCTAGGGGGCTGCACCAAAAAAACTATCGTAAAAGTAATTCAAACTTTTCAAACTGAAGTTTTGCTTAGTATGGTCAACGCACCATGGTACATAAGGAATGATAACCCCGACAGTGAAGAAACTAAGAAATATGCGGATTTGCGTCTATGCTGATCAACCTGGTAAGATGGCTTTGACGAACGAAGCCCTTAGAACTAGGGTAGCTAAATTAATAAAGTAATCAACTTGGAGCTAACCAATGGGTTATACTCCTCAAACAGATAACAACATTTAATATAGATAAATTACTAGATGAATTTGTATTCGGTTGTTCTAATATTTGTTAAATAAAAAAAACTCGTTACGAAACTTTGAACTAACAACGACGTACATACATAAATGTTTTACACTGACTACATATATATTATATACGTATGGCCCCAAGTAACAATTTTTTAGAGCTAACAGCAACGATGAGTACATGAGATCTATTCTATACGACTAGCTGTATAATTTTGTGTAGACCAAGTTAAAATTTAGTTTAGCTCGAGAGCGGTTTACCATAGTATAAGCTTTAGGCAAAATTAAAATTAATTCTTATCAATCATTGGTCGTTTATTTAATTTCTCACAGACATAATTTTTCTAAACTTTAATTCTGAATTTATTGTCTGGGAACCTAGAATCATTTTTTTTTACTACCCTTGATTAACCGCAAACTAATAAATTATATCTTCATTGTATTATTCGTATATACATCTAATAAAATGTGCTCAATAAAATTTAGACAAAATCTACTATCTTAAAGATAATTTTACTTTCTACCCAAAAATTATACCACCCAAACAAAACAAAAACGGGAAATTATTAAATCTTTATATTTATGGTACATACACTAAGTTGAACTTTTTAGCTTTCATACGGTTGCTTCGAAAAATTAATCTTCACTTTACTGAAAATGAAAAAAACAAAATATTTTTATTCTTTTGTATGTGTACCAATTGGGATTATAAAATGATAAATTGTTAGTTTTTGTGCGAGAGATGAAAAAACAAAAATAATGAAAAATAGCAAGAAAATATTTTTCTGATAAGAAAATTAAGATACTTATGGAAAAACCACCGTTTTACCATTTTGTTTGTGATCCGCGTACATTGACGTTTTAATGGTATTATAGATCCAAAAAAAAATAACGTGACTTAAATTGAGACATGTCAATCTTCCCGAAAATCTCCAATAACAAACTTTTTGACGACTTTAATGTGATGATGGTGGTGGATGGTGCATAAATATGTCTAGCGTGACAAATTACTATGTTTTTTGGTGGAACAATTATTTCACTTCGTTACAAAACTAAAAATAAATTTGATTTGTTATTATTGATAAATCCTTGGTTTTTTGTATTTCCCCCGGTAAATATTCTGTCGAAAAAAATTAGAAACATTTATAAAAATGGCATTCGAAATTGGTAGTTTTATTGGTAATTTTATGTTGAATTTAGTCGAACGGAAAATGGTAATTCCGAACGGGACGGACAATGATAAAAATTTCGACTAACTAATTCATGTTTACCTTCAAGTATAAAAATATTCTTTTGTTGTATCAATTTCTTATTCATTCAGTTCCTAATTTTTACCCATATTTTACATATTCCATTATCGAACAAATGCTAATAAATCACAATGGCAATCTGTCCGTAAAGAAATAAACAACAAAAAAGAAATTTACAATCGAATATAACAAAAAAAGGAACTTTGCTGTAAATAATAGCATTACAATATTTGTATATCTCTTCTACAATCAGAAAGATACAGACATAAAATTATTATTTATGATGAGTTGGCTAATTTTGGTATGAGGCGCTCTTCCTTTTTCATATTTTATAGTGGCAAGCCATAAAAGTATTTTTTTTTTTGCAAATCTATTGATTTATGTACAAAATATTTTCTTCCGCCAATTTACTTTTGGGCTTTCGAAATTTTAATTTGATGTTTATGAGTTGACGTAAAAAAGGTCGTAATCGTAAAATTTATAAAAATAAATTTTCAGATTTTATTGTTATGTGTGACGACTTTTACATGCAAATATTGTGAAAAAGGTAATATTTTTGACTTGAACATTTTTAAAGGTTCATAATAACTTCTTTACGCAGTTATTATAAAGGAATCATCTATGGGATTAGGACGGCGGTCATATAATAACGATTTTTTTTTGGATAATAGGAGTGAGTAAGTTATAGTGTGGTTTATAGTTATAAAGAATTTATGAAGTTATAATAAAATTTATTGTGAAGATGCAATTTTGATGGTCATCAATTAATTCTCTACTTTAGTGTAAGAAAACTCATTTGCTGAATACTCAGCTCCAAATTCAGTTTCATTTGTGATAGTAAATTTGCGCAATAATAAAAAAAAAAAATAAAAGTTTCGGGTGTCTACCTTTGCCAATTAAACCACTGGACCGAATTAAATCAACAGACTGAAACGATTTAATTACTTACTGTCCGTGTATTTCTTAGTTTCAAGAAAAGTTTAGGGAAGGAAACCAACTTTTCATTGATTGATTGATGCAGGTACGACCAAGCCTAAGCAAGATAATACACCTTTTTTCCTTTTCCTTTCCCCTATTTTTTTTTCTGTTTTTTTTTTTGCTCCACTATTTTTTCCATCAACTCAGAACAACTCAAGCTAATTTTTAACTCAAATCTCAAAACTTCAACCGAAGTGCAACCCAACTCCAACTCGACCCCAAACTTAGCCCTCTATATAACCTCAAATAAATCGAAGGTCCAACTGAACCGGAGATTCAACGCAACCCCAAGCTCAACAGTTTGAAAACCTACAAGCGTACATTAACTCAACTAAAAACAAGCTGAATTAGCTCTAATTCAACCCTAACTCAATCCTGAAACCAGCCTATTCCTAGTATTTACTGATGGCCGCGGGATAAAAAATAACCGGATTTTATTACAACTACAAAACGAGCATGATGTCAAGCGAAAAAACGAGTTTACCCATATCATCAAAAAAATCGGAAAATTTTATTAAAGTGAAGTTAGCAGGGGTAATATCAAAGAAACCTTGATTATACAAAGCCATAGTCTAAAAAAGGCTGCTTTTATAAGGGAATTGGAAACGAGGAAAAAACCAAACTTTTCATAGTAAAACACACAAAACATATGGGAAATCACTTTTTTTCCTAAGACAAATTTTTAAATGAAAACATTACAAATTCTTAATTATGATTTCTGCAATACTTTCATAAATATTTGAATTTCAACACATATGAATATCGTTTAAGTAAATCGTTTTCATTTTCTTGTAATAATTGATTTATTTAAACCAAAATATTCAAAAAATTTCATAATAACAGCATTCTGGTCAAATTAAAATAAAAGCTTACTACAATTCGTTTGGTCATTAAGTCAATATATGGTACATTACATAGATGGCAGTGATGGCCGTAAAAATTTGGTAAAATCATACCAAAAATTACCACCTAACGAAATTTCAAGTAAAAAAATTGTAGGAAATGCAAAACAATTTCACAAAATATTAAGAACGTGTGACGATTTTGTCATTAAATAATTTTTTTTCGTATTTTTCTGTAAACATTTTAGACATCTTACGTACACTAGTAAAACTACAGATAAATTTAATAAAGTATTATTTTAATTCGTCAGAGCCAACTTTGATGTATTTTTCAAAATGAAAGTTCGAAAAATATATTTTAGACATAATTTAGTTTTAATATTTCTGCAATTAATATTTACTTAATACCTATATAGTCATCTTGTATATTGTTCTTAAAGATATGTAGAAAACTTTTATATAAACATTTTAAATTTTTTTGCTTTTTTCATTGAAAAGCTTGAAGCTAAAAAACAAAAGCTTCTAAAAAATACGTCATTATGATTATGGCTCTATACTCTAGAAGGCTCTGGTAATATACGTCAAAAATATACCGATTTTTTAGGCCAAAAAGCAATCAGGAAAGATCCCCGTTATATAAAATTGGTCAACGTACCTGATCTTTTTGAGGTAGATGTTCCAAAATCTTTTTAATTATCCGCATTGACCCTAGAAACAGATTAACGGTAAAAAAAATCCAAATCGGCCGTCCTTCAAATACCATGGAGATAAAGATATCCTGACATCCAAACATTTGTTTCTTTGTATTTTCGAACTCGGGAATCTTCAAACGTTGAGAAAGTTGTTTTTGGAAAAAAAAAAATATTTGCTAATTTTTGGCAGGATTTGCAATTTCAATATAACAAGCTTGAAACCGAAAAATTTCATTGTATGCCTACTTTGAATTTCACAGCACGGTAATCGAAATCGTAAGAAGCATGAGTATTTATTTAAAAAAAAGCTCAAATCTAAATGGCAGTAACACGAAAAACAAAATAGAACACGTTCTATTCACGAACAACGTGCTTTGCTAAATAAACGGGAAACCTACTCTGACGATCACTCCTTGTATGACGAGTTTGAAACTCTGAAGTCCTATTGATGGAAGTAGGGAAATCCTTTATTGGAAATCTTACAATAATCAACAATGAAATCAATAATCTATGACAGCCAAAAAAATATTCCACCATATTGAATCCCAAAATATCGCCCGAAATTCACTCCCAAGCAAGATTCGGAAGTGGGTAATTATCAAGTGATCCATTTTGAATTGAAATTCTACCTTTTTGGCACACACTTTATCTCGAAAATATATTCCTCAATATCACTATTTGGCCAATAAATTAGCTGCCACTTCGGCATTTTTCTATTTAATTGTATGTTTAACTCCTTCTTTCCTTCCGATGGCGTTGAACCCCATGAAGGGATTTAACCACCTCAACAGTAATCTAGTGTGTTTAGGTTCCTTTCAACGTCGCCGATACTTCGAGTTGGCGGTCTGCCGCGAAGTCCTAGTTGTCTTAATCCCGACTTCAACATCTGTTTATGGTCCGATTATGTGAACGAAGAACATGACCAAGTTATTTTAACCTTAATAATTTTATGAATTCGTTGTCGCCAACTTGCCATATTATAAGTGACTCCTCCTTTGATGGAACCGGGAATTCGCTTAGTTTTTGGGTGTTTCGCGGTTTTAGTGTGCAAGACCCGTTAGGAAAGGAGATAACTATTAGCGCTTTGTAAAGGTTTATTTTTATTTTGCGCGGCATATGAGGAGTTGTGTTGTGTCTGCCTTCTTGCGATGACCATGTATTAGAAGAAGAAACACTTTCAGGGAAATGATGTAGCGACCCAGAATACTTTCACTAAGCTGCGGGAAAGGAATCCCAAAGGTTGCCAACATCCATTATACCATTTCAGTAAAACGGCTCCAACATCTTCGTTTGATGCATCAGATGCAATACTGTACCTGAGCTTTTAATTGTACAAAAAGCAGGTTTCGCACTCTTTTGGCCACGAAAAAAAAATTTGATGTTTTGCCAATTAACTTTTTCCAGTTGCGCGTGAATTGGAGGCAACAATTTGGCTAACCTTGGAATGAATCGATGGTATTAGTTCACCATTCCATTTGGGGCCGATAATTCTTGAATGGCCTCTACTCGCTATGGCGAGGGTTTTATGTCACCTGCGGTCATTTGGCGGCTGAGGAAATCTAAAGCATGAACACCTAATTGACATTTAGAAGCTTGGATATTTATTCCAAACTCGGAAAATCTCCAAAAAGTTTCTTGAGATGTATTTTATGCTCTTCCTCATCTTTAGTAACCACAAGTATATTATCAATAAAGTATGTGCATTTAAAGTCTAGGCCTCGAACCACTTCATTTATGAAGCATTGAAATGTTTGTGCCGCGTTCCGAAAACCGAAATCCATTCAAGAAAACTCGAATAACCCAAGGGAAAGAAACCAACTTTTAGGGCAATATTAAGGGAAGTCTGGTTTTTTCCATATCGACTTAGTAATGTCAAATCCGTTTTGTCAATAATAGTTTCCGGAATATACAAAATAAAAATAAAAATGTTGCCTGAAATTACGGAATGCTGTCTCCGGCTGAATTCAGATTCTGGTTTACTTGTTTAACAATCCGCTACATTAATAAATGTACGGTCTTCTAACCAAAAAAATCGGTTTGCCCAAGCTAATCGTGCTCGAAAGCATTTATGTAGCAGAAATTTTAACAATCAAAAAGGACAAAAATGCCTTCCTCTAAACTTGGCATCGAGAGTTTTTTTTTTTTTTACAGAAAGATGGAAAATATGGAAAAGGGGGGAGGGAGGGTTGGAAGTCTTGGATTGATTTTAATACTCCAAACTCATGATGCTTCCACAGCTTGCCCTGGTGGTGATCTAAGTTAATTGGTTCGCCCGAAAATTGATTCAAGACTACGTTCGTGGAAGCCATCGGCTTTTCATATGAACCTGGCATATTGTTTACGATTTGGCAACAATTCCTTCAATCAGAAAATTGGCCACAACAATATCTGTAAGAGGTACAGGAGATACGAACCTGCTTTCTATGATCCAATTACAAGCTTCAAATTTGTTTTCGTTAATTCTACCATGTTGGCAGGGTTAGTAATAAGATTTGGCGAAAGTGAAGTTCTTTTTTTGAATTTATGTGCTAGTAACAGCTGACGATGAGCAAGATGTGGAATAAAGTATTTTATTTTATTGCGACTAAAAGATTTTTTGTGTATGCACCCTGCTTAATTAACCGTTCAGTCGATGTCTAGGCTCTTAACGAACATGATAATACTATTGACCGGCACGTAAATCTTACTATCTGTGTTTATTGTTCTCCCTCCTAGATGTTGCAGCCTTTGACAGAAAACAGTTAGGCATTGGCACAGAACATGTTCCGCTGATTCAGCTTCCATGTCGTAGAAGCGGCATCCGTCTGTCGTACTGAGGCTCATATTTTTAAAGTAATACGTTAACGGGACGTGATCTACGAGGAAGCCGGTTGCTAGCTTCATCTCAGATTTCCTAAGTTCAAGATACTCCTTTGGTTCAATGAATTGAGAGGCAGTAGCCTCGCGAACAAGGCCGTCAGCAGCCTCATTTTCCTTTATGCCAGTGCGACCTGGCAGCCACATAAGTATTAATTTATTAGAGCTGGCCAGTTGTTAAATTACCTTTAGACAGACTTATATCTGTGCATTGTTTAGGCCTTTTTCTATGCCTACCCTAGCGCAAAGTTCTATAGTGTTTCTTTCTGCTTGAAAGACGATAGAATTGGTGCCCAAGGACCTCGAGAGGGTGATTCCACTCCCGTATATATATTAAAGGTAAACCGCAAATACATCCATAGAATCTCTGACAGGCCCAAACCTTGGTGACTCTATTTTGAACTTTCAGGATATTTTGTTTCCAATTCAGTTTTTGATCTAGGATTAAGCCTTGATATTTTGTTTTGTTTGGATTATCACTAAGTCTTTCCTGGTCACATGATTACCTTATTATATTGAGTGTATTTTGCATGAGATCTGAAATGATCCCATCAAATTTGCTACTAATTATTTTAGCCACATCACCCGCATAGCCCTGGATATCATACTCACGGCTACCCAGAAGGATCAGGAGTCTGTCAATAACCAATCACCATAATAGATGGCCCTGATGATTATTAACTCGCCATCTAATTTGGCTCTAATCCTGCGATATTTCAGCAGAAAGCGGATCCATTTAATCGTAGGATGTGTAACTATATTTTCTATTGCTGCCTTCTTTATCGTCTCAGAGGAGGTATTATCAAAGAGGATAATTTTTGTACTCACCATCCCTCTTTCAATCTTCGTGCAATCTTCGTGACTAGACCGGTAAAAGACATCACAGTAGATTTACAAACGATGTAAGGCTAATTGGCCGATGTGCCTTGGGCTGGGTGCTCGGATGACCCCTCTCTTTGGTATAAATGCCATATTTACCCTCCTATATACTTAGTTTCCGACTGTAGTTAAAACCATAAGTTCCCCGAAATATCCGTATCACACTAGGGAGAATTTCCTCAATATGTTTGAAAGAACCAATAGCCCAATCTCACCTTACTGTTTGTAAACAATTTTCCAGAGAGGCCCCAGATCCTATTATGTGGTGCGTAGATTACCTCACCTGGATATTCATGCGGTTCCCCTTGGGCTTTTGGGGAAGGTTTCCTTCTCGTTCTCAGTGATCCTCCCGTTTTCCTTGTGAAGAAACCCTAAAGCATTTGAATGATCGTATACCATTTGAATGAGAAAGGAGTTTCTGGAGGCGAGCTGTAGAAGGCAATTCATTGATTTCCTCACGGAAACTTCTTCAGTTTGCCCTTTTGGATCTTCTTAGTTGGGGATGATATTCCGCCAAGGCCATCTTATACTCGCCTCATTCACCGGCGCGTTTAGCCTTGTTGAAGAACCTTCTCGACTTTTTCCTCAATTTTTCCAGCGCCCCGTTCCACCAAGGCACCATCTTGGTGGATTCTCTTCGCTTGCCCAGACAGCTGTTCTTGATAGCTAAATGTATAGCTTCCGCCGCGTAACTTCAATAGGAGGCATCGTCTCTAAGTCTGTAGGAAAGTAGGTGGAGGTCAAAGGACTCCTGTTTGCCTCTTTCCCCCACAACCTGCACCATCACTGCCACCAAGCCGCTGGATATGAACTCTGGACTGGACATAAAATTTACGGGTGAGCTTGCCAGAATGGCCGCTCTTGGCCTTACTTAATGTTAACCCTAAAGCCAACCCGCTTCGACTGACGAGTGATACGCAGAGAAGGTGTAAAAGGCTGAAGAGCCTTTGGCCTGGCTTGCATTCCTTCGTTTTGGCTCTTGATGAACCCAAGAAGCCGATCCGTATGCAATTCAGCACTGTTTGCTAAGGTGCCAAACGCAATTAGGGCTCGAGGCAGGTTATCTGCCTCAGCCGCCTCAGTTGTACACCTTCCCGGGGCTTCATGGTTATAATGGCCTGCTTGAGCCTCAGCCATCCAAGTCGAAACTGGCTACCAATGAACTTCGGGTTTGAGCGGCCTCTTGCTACACGGCATCTTAACACTTTCTCTAAGATGCCCTCCTAGGCAGTTTTGAGATGATCGTTTGACAGCTTTGAGAAGTAACCACACCAGACTACAGAACCCGAGTTTGTCACCGAGACAGATTCTCCCCTGGGCTTTTTTATTGCTGGTGGACCTTCATTCGAGTGGACCCTCCTCATCCGCGAAGCGACCTCAGGAGGAGTACCAGTCTCACATCCGGGTATTTTACCCTGATTAAGAAGCCCCCTTTAAAGCTTCTTCGCAGCTCCATATATCTTCAGGCGAGGGGTGATGACAGGCTTGTCAATGTCAGTAACAAACCCCTTCCAACACTCGCCAACGTTCATACTCTCACCTGCTTTCGCAGAGGAGTTCCCCTCATTTGTGAGGGCCAAAGCCTCATCTCATGACGTGTCTATAGCAGAATGAACATCTATCTTCTCAAAAACCGTACGGAGCAGTTAGAACAACCCAATTTGTGCTAATTAGCGTTCATTGGACAATATTAGTGATAGCGCAGGAACCGAGAAAATGGAAAATAATTTCCAAGTTGCAAAAAGGTTTATTTATTTTGTCATGATTACCTAACAATGAATGTAATAATTTTGTATCATTTATGTCGGAATTCGATTAAGCGAATCAGATTTCTTGTTCAATTTGGAAAGTATTGAATAATTAATGTGTCTTCGATTGTAGAGTCATTTAGAGGCATTGATTAATTTTCGTTTTCCATTATTTTATGAATGAAAATGTTCGAAATTTAGTGTTTTTTGAAAAGCCCAAATCAAGTTGTAGTTCATTAGTTTATCTTTTTCGGCTTTCGTGGTAAAACAGGTTTCATTTTTGCTTTTCTTACCATCTTGCAGGCGCAATTTGAAAATTAGTTTTGCATTTTCCGAGTTCGTCGAGAAGCATTAACGTTCTAACTACTATTTTCCATTAGTAAAAGCAAACAGAAATTGTGTTCTTCATGAAAATATAATTTTCATTCATGAAACGATGGAAAATGAAATCAGAAAATCAGATCTCCCAGCATGTTGGCATCGGAAATCTACTGATGGAAGAAATGATATTTAAACTAACACAATGACACTGAAGCCGCTCAAGCTTTTTTGAGCGGAAACTATTTTGCGACGCACTAATCAAATACAATTTTTTTGTATATTCACAAATGAAAACTTTTATGTATTATGTATTTTTTTTTGTTTTTAATGTGAGCACTGTACGAAATGGAATTGATTACTAAACTTTTTTTATTAAAGAAAAAATAGAAGAATATAAACAAAAAATGTACTAGTAGAGGATAATTATGTAATGCAAAATGTAATAGGGCAATATCAGGGATGCACAACAATTTATTTGTCTTGTGCTTCAACAGACACTATATGGCATCATCCAAGATACATAAAGCGTTCAATAATTTCCGAATTCAACAACAAAAATAATTGATTTAAATTTTAATGTTTTAGAAACCAAAATAAATAGGATGGGTATACCTCGAGAGTCAGAACTTATTGCAAAGCTATACAGAAACAAACACTTTCAACTAGTGCAAAAATACGTATTAATAACTTTCGAATTTATAAATAGAACTCCTCCTACCGCCAGAACCAGTACTACTTAGGGTTCATTGGAAAGTGTTTGTGTTGATGATAATTATTTTTTTAATTCAATTAGGAAATTATTGAACGCATAATGTATCTTGAATCATTCAATCTAAATCCTGTTTTTCTATTAATCTCGATAAATCTCTATTTTTGTGGTTAAACTGCAATTAATTCAGTTTAATTTCATCCAGTAGGACTTTTTACGCTTCATTTTATCGTTTTTAATTCATTTGATTGAATTACACGACTTATTAAATGTACATGAAAATCTTGATTTTTATACAGATATTCTATCGAGACTACAGATTTTCCCTTTCAGCTTGGAAACTTACCAAAGGTAATTTTTAGTACATCTGCCATTTTCATTTAGTACAGCAGTGTAGTAGCTGATTTACATTTAATCATTTGCTCTATTTTAAAGACAGAAGATGTACGATAAAAGAATGCATTTTCATGATTTCCTTGCATTATGAAGAATGTGTTATTCAAAATGTATTATTTAATATTATTTACCGCAATCCACAAGTTTTTTTGGCGAAAAAGAATGGAAAAATCGAAAAAAGAACCTGTTTATAATTTTTCGTAAAAGTTGCGCAAAAATTTATAAGATCACAGTAGCATTTTGAATGAAAAAAAAGTTTTAGTATGTCCGTCTCATTTTTATATATGGATGCAATGTATTTGCACTTTTCCTCATGTGTTTATACTTTTAGAATAACAAAATATAATAAAAACAAAGACGTAGCGTTGTCAAAATAAACTCAATTAGTGCTGCGAGTGAAAGTATTTTTATATGGATGATAGAAGTAGCTACAATTATCTGAAAAGATGTATCGAGATTAATAAACAAACACCACAATGGTATCAATTAGGGATAATGAGTGATTTTCGTTTTTTTTTCGAAATTTAAATTTTGGTGAAAGCAGAAATTTGTTGTTTCATTTTTGCAGTTTTTACTGTCTTTTGGGCGAAATATGAAAATTATTTTTAAATTTTCTCGACTCCTGAACTTGCACTAATTTTGTCCAATGAGTACTAAATAGCAGAAATTCAGTTCTAAGGGTAAGATAAGTTTTATTCTTAAATTCGAAAGTTTCCCTGCTGTAAGTAAAATTGTTTCCCTTTGGGTTGTTATTGTTATTAATTAAAAAAAACACAGATTAAAATATTTTTTGTGCGCTTTATGCTGTGTGAGCAATTCTCCACGTGTTTGTTATGCGCATTTATGCCGGTGTACGCTTCTTTCATATAATCTCCTACTTATACCTGCACAAACCTATACTTTCTCGTTACACGTTCACGAAAAAGTACTAACATTTTTTTTGGATTAGCGGTGGATTTAGTTTATAATTTAAAATTAACCAATTCCTTGCCAACAAATAAATCAATTTCTTGTGGATATAATTCAGTTGTGAAAAAATTAATGCCCGGGGGAATTAATTCATTATTGAAATTTAATTGAGTTTGCTGCGAAAATGTCGCAAAATTATTTCAATTTTGACGGCGGAATTAATTTCGGCGGAATTAATTTCAGCGGAATTAATTTACAGAGCTAATTTTTTGGATTCATATATTTCCTAAATTGTTCACCTAAACATTTATTCAGGTTTTCACTAATTATATTACCTCGAAGTATGTAAAATCGTCAACAACGTCAACATTTAAGGGTATTGCTGTACGACAAATTTAATTCCTTACGACTTGCGATTTCGATTATTCTTAAACAAAGGATTATTCCTCACTGTTTCTGTTTATATAAAAATGATTTTGAGCCAAGTTTTGAGTATGAGTTTAAGAAATATGATTACATTATAAGCTAAGTGTAATTTATGTATGTTCATTCTACGAAATTTATGCTTGATGGGGATAATGTGGGCTGGTAATTGAAATGAATTGTATAAATTGCGTATTTCAGTTTACAAAAATTTATCAGCACAAAACTTTTCCACCTAAAATATAAAATTGTAAATTTTTGTTTGGGTAATACACATTTTAATTAAAAGATTAACCCAATTATTATACTTTTCAAAATTCTAAATTTTTTGGAGGAAGGTTTAGAAGAGAAATGATTTTATTAACTCATTCGACGTATTATAAAATAAAAGTTTGGTCAAACAAATCGTAGTAATAAAATCAACAAATTAGTTTGTGTTGCTTGCGCAAATAAGTAGCTAAATAAGTAATTGGTTTTATTTTACTGTACTTTACTGTAAAGTAATATGAAAATTAATATTTGAAGAAACCCAATAGCGATTTTTCGTCCAACCTGATTAGTATTTTATTTTAAGTTTCTTCTTATTTTATTTTTGGTGTTTCATTTTAACCCGTTCGTTCTTTTATTCTCCTATTATTGGGCTAGTTCAATGCCGCATAGGTTTTCGTAAATTAAACGACATGTTCTAATATTTAGGCTATTCGTCAGCAATGCAATACAAGTTAGTAGACTTCAATGGAAACTTGGTATAAATATATAATGTCGCTAAGTTACGAACGACCAAATTTAAGCCACGCTATAAAGATACACAGATAACAGGATTTAAGTACAAGTCAAAGACAATTTTCTAGACAGTTAAGAAAATGCGATGTCAATGAGATAGTGGTCAATATAAAACGATTTTTAACAATATTTTAGAATATTTGGCAGAATACCATCAAGCCCAGCCGATTTGTTACCATTAATATCTTATTTTATGGTTTGGTATTATTATTGTTGAAGGGCCAAGTGGGCGTTCAGCCACGTCGCACTGCGACCTAAAAGATCTTTTATGCTTGGACCCTGCTTAATCATCCGTCTAGTCAATATTCAGGCTCTTAATGAACCTGTTATTAAATAACTGCCAGCCGGTACGCGATACATACTATCTGGGCTCATTGCTCTACCCTCCTTGATTTTTACTATAGCATGTACTTCTGTTAGGAAGACGGTAGCATTGGTAACTCCCACTCGTGTATATTTCTACCCCTGCCCCGCCTCCCGATTTGATTTTACTCTTACGAGTTTCTGGGAATGGAAAATCTTTTGTAGGTCACTCAGCTTTACTACATGAAGGCTAAACAAAACTGGAGGTTGCCTGGTATCCAGAGTCCGCATACTTGACAAGACTGATTAACACAGGCCGATTCTTAACTTTCCATTTAACTCTTAACTTTCATCCAATTTTTCTTGATAATCCAATGTTTCTTTGTCGCTTCCCGCCCAATTTCCAGTTGGTAGCTGACCCGCATATTCGAGTTTTTTGGCCTATTTACATTTTTGTTGCTTTCTACAAAGAATAATAAACATAATATGTACTCTCGGTTATCGATAGTTTACGTAGATAATTTTGGATGCTCTGGTTTTCCTGTTCCCGCAAAGCAAATCTTTGGGTCTGACGTCTGAACAGCTCGGCGAAGTTAATCTGGAACTCTATATGTTTGAGTCTCCAGACCATTGCTGTAGAAAGAATCTTGTTGTTTCTTTTCAACAATACAACTACATATGTCTCCATGGGCAACTTTAATATCTGGATAGTTAGTATCAAAAATAGAGTACTAGTTAATTGTGTACTAGTCATTTTGGTAAAGAGCATTTCTAAATTTCTGATATTAGCATTACGTCAATATTGTGCTCGGCTTTTACCTACGCTTGCAGTTGCGCTAGGCCATTTGCTATCCATATGGCTATTTTGAGGACAGTCATGTTTGTTTACGACTGCATAATTAGATCCTTTGTTCTTTCCATCATCAGCATGAAGCATTGCATATTAGCTATCTAAACCCCTTGATGCACACTATTATTATGAGTGGCGTTCTGGTTTCCATTTTGATCGTTAGAAATTCAACTTCTAGTCGTACTTCTGTTCTAGCTGAAGAATTAATTTAAAGTTTTCGTTGGTTTACTCGCTGCCTTGGCTTGATTTTACTTTTCAATTCTAAGTAGACTGGGTATCCTCTATAATTTGCCGTGTAATTTCCTTCATCTCTGCTCATTTTCTAACTGATGCTCGAGTTGTTTTTTGTTTATTTCAAAACTTTGCGTTATTGGGTTTGCAAAACTTTGCGTTATTGGGTTAACTACAGTTATACTCGATGAATCTCTCTATTCTTTTTAACATAAAATCCAATCTTTTTAGCTCTTTAGTTGGTACGCTTAGTAATGTTTACCAAATTTTTAAAGGATTTTGAGGGATTATAAACGGGCACGATTTTTCTATCCAATTATTGGTACGAGATGTTTTACAACTTGAAGTTTATATGATTTCACAAAAAGCTTGCAGTTGACAAACAGTATCAACATCTGTCTGTATGTAAGGCAAGTTGTGCAAAATATTTTTAGAATGCTATACTACCGAACACACACGATACAACTTTTCTTTAATCGGTCGAATCAACTGAAGTCATACGACTTGTTATACGAGCAATAATCGTATCGTGTATGGCTCATTGTGTCGCACTTCAAAGTCATAGTATTTTTCTACAAATATGTCATATTAAAGTCAACAGCACAAAATCCAAATCATAAAAAATTTAATGTCGTATGTAGGCAACAACCGCTTAAAAAAATTAGCAATTTATATTTTTAACCTCTCATTCGTTGTTGAATTAAACATGGAATACTAAAAAAAGGTTAATCAATTTTTTTTTTTATAGTTTCACGTTTTTATTATTATATTTTATTTATCACACAAAAATGTTATCAACAAAATTTTTTTTTATTTCCAATAATATATTTCAATTCGCTTGGCATAACATATAATTGGAAAATATTTTTGTGGTAGATACAATATATACATGTAGTATAACGTTTTTATCGTTATGCGCCAGTTACGTTGTAATTTGCCAACATTTTGTAGATTTTTTTATTTTTATTTTTATTGTTGAAATGTTCGATTTAATTTTTGAAACTCTTACTAGCCAAGGCATCCTTCGCGAGAGTATGAACATTTATATCCCAAGAAAAGAAATTGGACGTTTACAATTTTATCGGCTTTCAGCAGAAATGAAACTTCTAATGGGGTATTGTCACGAAAATGAAAAAATCATTTCAGAATCCCATTTCAAGTTCCAACCTAATCGGTCATATTCCGGAACCTCATCTAAAAATCATTTTACGACTCATTGTCATCGTGCATTTTGAATTTCGTCATCGGTTGAGAAATAGACACTGTATCAGCAAGACTCTCCAGCGAGGTCTTCCTCTAATTACTCGCAGCATATGATTAATTAACCTACTCGCAGGGAAGTCCACCTCCTAAAACGACAATCCCTGCCTGATTGGCTGAGGAAGGCCACCAAACAGAACTCTGTCGAGTTAATCGATTTCTTAATCATACGCACTTACGCACCAAGGCGTGCAAAGATGTGTCCACAGATGTACATTAAAGCGAACATTAAAGTCGCATGCTGAAACAGTGTCCACTTACTGGGTTCTATTTTCCTCCTAATACATACATCTAACAGCCTTTTCAAGGTTTTCAAAAAAAAAAAAATGATAGGGTTATTGGTCTTAGGTTCTTAGGATAGACATGTGAGCTTTTCCTCGCTTTCGAGGTAAAGACCACATTAACCTCCGTCGAGTACCTGGGGATAAAAACCAGCTTTAAACACCCTTTGAATATTGCTTCCAGATAAGCAAGAAAAATTACTGAGTTGTTTTGAAGTTCAACTGGTGTAATATGATCCGGTCTAGCCGATTTATATGGTTTAAAACCTTCTAGTGCCCATAGGATCAATTTCTTGTTTACGATATCCTCTGTGCACCCTGAAAGTGTTTCCTGATTATTGCTAAACACCATCAGGTCATCAAAGATTCCTGGGTAGTGGGTCTCGGAGAGAAGCTAGAAAGATTGTTCAATGGAAGCTGTGCACGACCCGTCTGGTTTAATCAAAAAACTTTGACGAGGTTTCGGAGACCTCTTCCGTTTTATTACAGAAGAGCCTCGCTAGCTTAGTTTAGGTTATGTTCTTTAAGAGTCGTCGTGATCATTATTGGCCAATTTTTGAGGCTAAAGTTTTAAAATTATTTTTACTGATAAGTACTGCTTACGACATTCGTAATAATGTTTTTTCTAATTTTTGTATGTCGGTGGGCTGTGATATAGTCCCTTGAAGCCAGAAAATGTTTTTTGGAAGGCTCAGATAATTATGGAATTAGATAGAGCATGGTTTAAATATGTATTTGTAATATTATCTGACTTCAATTCTTTATATCGCAGCCCACCGATACACAAAAATTCTAAAAAGTTTACAAGACATACATTAAACCATCTCTATCTAATTCCATAATCCTATGAGCCGTCCAACAAATATTTTGACTTCAAGGGACTAAATCACAGCCCACCGACATACAAAAATTGTAAAAAGTTTACAACAAATGCATTAAACCATCCTCGATCTAATACCATAATCACTTGAGCCGGCATAGAGCTCAGATGATTATGGAACTAGATAGAGGATGGTTTAATGTATTTGTTGTAAACTATTTTAGAGTTTTTGTATGTCGGTGGGCTGTGATATAGTCCCTCGAAGTCAAAATATTTGTTGGCCGGCCCAAGTGATTATGGAATTACATAGACGATGAACAAATATTTTGACTTCGAGGGACTATATCACAGCAAAAATTCTAAAAAAGTTCACAACAAATACATTAAACCATCCTCTATCTATTTCCATAATCATCTCAGCCGGCCAACAAATGTTTTCTGATTTCAAGGGATTATATCACAGCCCACCGAAATACAGAAATTCTAAAAAAGTTTACAACAAATACATTAAACCATCTTCTATCTAATTCCATAATTGTATGAGCCGGCCAACAAATATTTTAACTTCAAAGGACTATATCACAGCCCACCGACATAAATAAATTCGAAAATGTTTACAAAAAATGCATTAAACCATTAAACCATGCAATTATCATATATCTCATACCGTTTATATTTTATTTTAAAGAACAGGGTAGCAAAAAATTTATTTTCCTTTTGTTAAAATGCACAAATATGTTACAATAGCAATATTTTTCGGGGCTGAGAGCAAAACTGTATAAGCATTAAGTAACTGTCATGATCTAAATATATATATATTATCATGACATCTTCAAATTTGGCAGCCTTATGTCGGATGGAATCTAATCTTCTTGGATTGCAAAATGGAAGAGGACCGATTGTTTGGATATAATGAACATCACCATGTTTTACCGGAAGATTGTAGTTCGGGGTTTTCACGAGGCTTGGAAACTCTTTTAGGAGACAACTAAAATCGTTATCGATCACAAAACATAAAGGTGTTGGTGTTTCATCTTGGATTGAAAAAGTATTTTTGTTTAATTTGGTTTTGTTATCAATAAGACGTTTGCCTTTCAAGTCAACAATAAGTCCGAATTTTGTAAGGAAATCTGCACCTAATATCGGCTTGGTGACGGAGGCTAAAATAAACGGATGAATAAAACAACGTCTCAACCCTAAGTCGATTTCTAGTAACTTTGTACCAAATGTCTCTATAAATGTTCCATTTGCAGCGGAAAAATTAAAATCTGAAGTTTTGCAACCATGATCTAATTTGGTTTGCGGAATAACCGATATTTCGGCTCCCGTATCAACCAAGAATACTAATTTATTTTTAAAATCTTATATCCTGCTGCATTAGCAGCAGAGCTAGTTAGTATTTTGGTTTTATCGATTTGTTATTTTCTGGGGTTGCTTGATCCTCAAAATTACAGGGTAACTCGCATTTGCGTGCTTTAATTCCATACTTAAAATGATACCAACACAGAGGATATTTGTCCACATTCCGATTCCGGCGGCTTGAACTTCTACTCCTTGCTTGACGAAAAGGACTTTGCGACCGATTGAAATGTTGGCGGCGATGTGCTACGAAATTACTTTGAAGCTTGTGCATCATTGTCTTTCAATTCCGAAATTTCTTTCTCAAGTCGATTATTTCGTTCGTTTCCTGACATTGAATTGCTTGACACACTGTTGGCGTATACAGAAGTGGAAGGAACATTTATCAAGTTCATATGTATATGAACCTGGGTTAGATGCCTCATAAATCTTATCAGCTATCTCTAACAGCTCGGTTAATGGTTTACTGGATTTAGAAATCAAAGCGATATTCACGACACGTGGTAACCTCCTAAGCCATAACTTCTTAATTAGAACTTCGCCAAAAGTACCGGTTGAACCTGCTAGTTGGTTCAAATGTCTGTAAAATTCAGATGGTTTTTTATCACCCATCTCAGTGTTGGAAAGTAATTCCTCTATACGACGTTCCTCACTAAATGAATGCCGTTCAATTAATTTTTGCTTTAAATTTGCATGACGATTCAATTGTGGCGGGTTTTCAATGAAATCCAAAATAGAATCGATTGCCGCTTGAGGTAATGCAGCTAAAATTTAACATTATCCGATGTAACACGTGCGAGTATAAATTGCTCCTCAGCTTGAAAAAACCAGGTTCCAGGTGAGTTAGACCAAATAGGTGGTAATTTCACAGACATCGCGAATACTTCGCTTTTGGACGACTCTTTATCTTTGCTCTCGTTATCAGATATGGTTAGATTTGTACAAAACAAAATAATAATAATAATAATAATAATGCGGAATATGTGCACATACCTCATTTAATAATAATCGACAATATCACGATTTTCCAACACAAATACGAAAAACTTACAACTGTTCATGAAAAATTGTATATACATACAAAGTTGTAGAGTGATATTGTAAAAATTTGAGAAATGAAAATAAATTAAATAAATCTAAAAACTAAATTTAATATGTACTCACAAATCTTAAACGGTTTAATCCATACCACATTAAAAAAAAAATGTATTGCTGGTTTATTGTTGCGTTGAACAGAATGCAGAAGATGAACGGTTGAGTCGGTTGTTGTAGATGACCTTTACTCGTTTTTATTTCAGTATGGAGTGTGTCCTTCCGACACACAAACCGACATTCAAAATGATGAGCGTTATTGATATTACATCAATTCCCAAATGTTGCTTGAACGATGTTGCTCAATGAAAATTTATTTGTTCCTATAATTAACATACAACCAATAATATAATGTCGTAATAAACAGGCTAATTATTTATACGGTGGTATACCGTACAACTGAAACGCAATTTCCTAGGATTAATAGTGTCCCGTTTAGATGAACTGTGAAGGGATGCACGTCTTAACGTGAGAGTTTTTAACGTAAGAAGATTTACAATGTGGCGTAACTTTGGGACGCAACCGCCACATGTTTGGGGATAGAACTTTGGGCTTAGGCTGTTTTCGAAACGAATACTTATTTGTGGAACCTAGCTTAATCAAATAAGTAGCCTATCGAGGTGACTTATTTTCTATCCCTTTCTCACCAAAAAATCTAAATTGCTTGTCATTTTGCCTATGAATATATTTCTAAGGTAGAGTGATACCGAAAAATTTAAAATTTGCTTTTGACAAACACTGAAGTAAAAAATGAATTCTTTCAGATAATTAATTATTTAGAGGTCATCAAAGATCAATACTCTCATTGTTTTATCAAGCGTTAGCGTGATAAACGTATTATGTTGCAAATAGCAGTGTCCTTAACTCAAAAAAATGGAAACAAATAAATTTTTGTTGTTGCTGTCAAAATAAGTAAGTGAAATCAATTCGAATGATTTTACTTATTTATTTAAGATGGCGTCGAATAAGTAAATAAGTATGAAATAAGTATCGGTTTCGAAAACAGCTATACTTCACAAAATTATTAAAAACTTTCGTGACAGAAGGATTTTCGGGGCTGAGAGTAAAAAGTGTTATGATAGTACTATTTAGTGTTACCATCACATTTTTCGGGGATGAAAATTGGGCTTCAGCAGGAAGAGAAACCAGATGACAGTCATTAAACATATCGATATTGTCAGCTGGCCGTAAATATCTTTAATATTATGCAGTGAAACTGAAAATTAATTTTCTGCATGGTGGAGAGATGACCAAGAACTTGACGCAGTAGGTTCTTTTGTAAACACAAAATTTCACATCGGCGTAGACCTTACCTTGAGTTTACTGCGAAGTGGTTCACATAAAGTGTAGCTATTGTACATAAATTAACGCAAAGTGTATAAGTATATTGGTAAAATGTAGTTATATACAAGAAAGGTGTTAACTAACGGGGGTCTGATGTGTGGCAACCGTTATTTTTATGCCGGCTTTTCTTTCTGAACTTCGGGGTTTGAGCTTTTTGACTTCTCGGTTTAGATTGACATAGAATGTTTTTGGATGGTAATATAACTGAATAATACCAATAGGCCAATTGATGAGCGGGATACATATCCAGATAATGTCCACATCCAGTTCTGATGGTCAGCTTGTTTTAGATGAACATTCCTAATTTTATTTCTGTTTTGGATGTTTTCTTGGTTGATTACTTCGATGTCAAGCATTTGCACTAAGTGACGGTTTGCCTGAAAATTATGAAGAGCCCCTTGTATCTCTTCGGTTTCACTTCTAATCTCGAAGGATTGGAATTTTTTGTTTCTAAAGGTTATGATACAATTCTAGAAGGTCAAAAGGCAGTTTCCCGTTAATATTCTGTCGGAGGGTCCGCAATTTGAGAACAAAGTTTCGTTTTTTACATTATTTATTAAAAGTTTGTGTTAGGCATATCACATTGCAGTGGCTTTTGGTCCCCAACACCAATAGTTTAATACAATCGTCATCGAATTATAGTATATCTGAATGTCTTTGTACGAAATTATTGTACTTCGTACTTGTGAACAGTTCTTGATTCTGTTTGATGAGATGTTGCGAATAGTCCTTTATAATCGTTGCACGAGCATTGCAGTTGAATTCTCTTCTACTAGTTTTGGTACCTGAAGCACATAAAGTAGAGTTTCTTCGGTGACGAAATCCAGAGCTTCATCAGTTAAGGCGATTTTAACACTCTGATTAACCATTAGGTTTTTTATGTGGATGATTTCGTTTAGCAAAAGAATCTTGCTGCTTGGCAGTTCCACTTTCGTCCTGATTATTGCATCCTGGATATCTTCCAAAATTGCATTAATGCTGTCTACGTTTACTGTTGTGGCCAGCATTTATATTTCCGTTAAGGCTACTCTAAGGTATTTGTAATGTAATCTAAGGTATTTGTAAGTATAATAATAAAAATAATAAAATCAATAAAAATTTGTAGATCTAACAAACAACATTTGGAAAGCGGTAAAGCAAAAATCAGCCGGAATAGCGGCAAATTGATAACAGCAAATATTAACGGTACCGAGCATCATTGGAATACACATGTGCTTGGAGTTCCATATTTTATAACTTTAACATCAGATTAGTATTTTATTTAAAAATTTTGTAAATTTAACGTTCACCACTATTGTGCAATCTAACTTTATCAATTTAATATTAATCGGGATCTTATTAGATACGTTATCCTGATAGATATTATTGGTCGAAAATTTCTTTTAGTGGAAGTCAATTTCAATATTTGTTTTTCTTGCTATCGTGGTAATTTTATTTTCATATACACACTTAACCCTTCCGCGTGGGAGCTAAAAGTTTCAATTACTACGTGAGTTGCGGGAGGAGGAAATTAAACGAAAACTTTTAAATGTACTTTATACAAATAGCATCTAAAATAATTCACGGTGTCTTGTTAAAGTTCGTATTTTGTAATGACGTACACGTGTACGGCACTCCACGCGGAAGGGTTAATATGTCGGACATGTGAAACCTACAGTTAATGCAAATACTGAAACCATCGCAAGAGTTAAAATGCCAAATTTTTGCCAGAGCAACCCTATGGCTTGGTTTGCTTTAGTGGAATCTACTTTTGTGATAAACAATATTAAATCCGACGATTTGAAATACCACCATGTCTTCACGGCTCTTCCATAAGATGTAATCAATTCGCTTACGGATTTAATATTCAACCTCCCAAAATTCAATAAATATGATCACATTAAATCGATTATAATGACTCGTCATACCGATAGTGAAGGAAAGCGGTTAACAAAATTGTTAAACGGTATTGATATAGGTGACGAAACTCCTTCTCAATATTATCGAAAGCTTGAGAATATTTCTGGATCGACAGAGATAGTTACCAAAAATCTGTTAAAGCAAATTTGGATGAATGGATTACCGCCTGCATCAAAAAGCATTCTAGGTAGCTGCTTTTATTCAGGACGATATCTCCAATTTGTTAAATAGGCAGATAAAATTTATGAAGTCGAAAGATCGCAAGCTTTAGGGGAGGTCAGAAATATTTCAAGTTCCTCTATAGTTTCAACAATGGAGCAATTAATCGACAAAAAGTTTGCACAGTTATCCATTGCTTCAACTTCCCAAGCATTTAAAAGGGGCAGACAACCATTTCGAATTGATCATAGTATAAATCGAAATCTCAATTCACCTCATCGAAACCGATCTAAATCAAATCGTACTCGAAGTAATAATCAGGTAGCACGGTACCCTTATTGCTATTATCATTTCAAATTTGGCGCAAAAGCAAGAAGTTGTATGAAACCTTGCGATTTCAAAGATCCTAATAACCAAAAAAACTAGTACCGTCCGCTGTTTACGAGGCAAACAGCGGTAACTTATTATCAGAGCGTTTATTCATAAGGTGTAAGGAAACTAAATTAATATTTTTAATCGATACAGGGGCCGATATATCGGTAGTATGTCTTAAATATTTCCCTCGTAGAAACAAAAATCCAGATTATTGTTTAGCCGCAGCTAATGGTTCCAATATTTACACATATGGAACTCAGTTACTAAATATAAATTTTGGTTTACGAAGAGTATTCTCGCACTGTTTCGTAATTGCATCCGTAATTCGACCCATTATTGGGGCAGATTTTCTTAGTAGATTTAATATTCTGGTAGATTTTAAACGAAAAATGATACTAGATTCGAAAACATCGCTGTCAGTAACTGGTATCACAGCATCGGTAGATACCCCGACTCCCAAGCATTACATCATCGAAAATAAATTTGGAGTATTGCTCAAGAATTATCCAATTCTTACTGCATCTCCTGACTATAGTGCTCCTGTTAAACACAAGGTAGTCCACTATATTCACACAAAGGGTCAGTTAATATTCTGTAAACCTCGACGTCTAGATGAGAATAAATACGTAATAGCGAAACACGAGTTTCAACATATGATCAATTTGGGAATCTGCCAATATTCATCATCATGCGTATCGTCTCCTTTGCATGTCGTTAAAAAGAAAGACAATAATGATTGGAGGCCAATGGTGATTACCGCCGGTTGAATGCATGTACAGTGCCCGACCGGTATCCAATCCCGCACATCAATGATTTTACGATGAGACTGAATGGTAATACTGTGTTCTCCAAAATTGATCTTGTACGAGCGTACCATCATACACCCGTAGCTTTAGATTACATTCAGAAGACGGCCATAACTACACCATTCGGACTCTTAGAATTTCGAAGAATGCCTTTTGGGCTAAAAAATGCGGCCCAGTCTTTTCAAAGATTTATCGATGAAGTACTACGGGATTTAGATTTCGCTTACGCGTATATTGACGACATTTTGGTAGCCAGCCGTAACGAAGAAGAACATAGTATATATCATTTAGAACAAGTATTTCAGCGGTTAAGTGATTTCGTTCTTAAAGTGAAAGTTTCAAAATGTGAATTGGGAAAGCAAACTCTCGAATTTCTATCTCACGTTATTTCGAAAAATGGAATAGTGCCATCTAAGCATCGAGTGGATGCAATATCTGCTCTTCAACCACCGAAATCTATCAAAGAAATTCAGAAGTTTTTAAGAATGATACACTATTATCATCGATTTCTTCCGAACATTGCTGGCATTCTTGCTCCCATCCATACACATTTAGCGGAATTGCATAAACTCCCTAAACATAGTAAATCATTTTATTGGCCAGATGATTGTCATGACGCGTTTGAACGAGCAAAATCGGCTTTATCTACGGTTACACTGCTAGCTCACCCAATTAGTGATGTAAATCTGAGTGTAACAACAGATAGTTCGAGTGTGGCCATTGGTGCAGTGTTGAAACAATTTAACCCTGAGAACAATATTTGGGAACCACTTTCGTTTTTCTCTCTCGAAAGCTGCAAGCAGCAGAAACCCGATATTCTGCGTTTGATCGCGAGTTGTTAGCTATATACTCATCTATAAAATATTTCAGGCATCTAGTAGAGGGTCGATAATTTTGTGTTTTTACTGATCACAAACCTCTCGTAACTGCAATAATGTCCAAGACGGAACGAAGCCCTCGCCAAACGAGGCATTTAGAGTATATAGCACAATTCACCAATAACATTCAACATATCAATGGTTAAGATAATTATGTCGCTGATTATCTTTCTCGATCATGTAGCACCGACAACGCAGTAATCGAACATACTGGAACAGATATCGGGAAACTTATTTCTGAGCAAGAAAATGACGATGAACTGAAATCGATCGTCTCCAACTCAGATAAAAATAAATAGAAAACGTTATTCTTTCAAAATCAGATAACAACATTTGGTGCGATACTTCATTAGGAAAGAATCGCCCGTATATTCCAAGTTCGATGAGAAAAGACATTTTTGACACTTTGCACAATTTATCACACCCCGGAATTAGGGCCACAAGAAATTAATATCATCACGATATTTTTGGCCAAGTATGAATATCGATGCAGGATATTGGGTGAAAAACTGCATAAACTGTCAAAAGTCGAAAATGTATAGGCACGTATAATCCTTCATACAGCCTATTGTTCCACCCGAAGGTCGTTTTGAACATATCCACATGGATTTGGTAGGCCCTCTTCCTCCGTCGAATGGTTACGTTTATACCTTAACTATTATTGACTGGTTTACAAGATGGCCCGAGGCATATCCGATAAAGGATGCAACTGCAGCAACTGTTGCTCGAAATTACTACGGATCAAGGGGTTCAATTCGAATCCAAACTGTTCGCGGAATTAAATAAAGTTATAGGGTGTCACCGAATCAGAACCACAACATACCATCCTGCAAGTAATAGTATGATGGAACTCGTACACAGGCAGCTGAAAGAAACTTTGAAAGCTAGGTGTAACACGGTTAGCTGGACTGATGAATTACCTCTCGTCTTATTGGGAATGCGAACCTCTATAAAGGACGATTTGAAATGTTCAGCAGCAGATTTGGTTTATGGACAAGCATTAAAAGTTCCAGGTCAACTCATAGTGAAATCGCCTACAAATGAAACTGTTAATCCATCAAACGTTGTTGACAAATTACGATAATATAGTAAATGCGTAATTTGAAACATCAGCCACCTCGTATCCCTAGTCAAACTCAAACTTATGTTCCAGATGATTTATATACGTGCGAATATGTATTAATTCGAGTGGATCGAGTTAAACTTGGTTTAGAATCTCCTTACGAAGGTCCTTTTGAGGTAGTCCGTCGATTTCGGAAATTTTTTGTCATTAATGTGAACGGCAAGCATCAATCTATTTCCATAGACAGATTAAAGCCTGCCTATAACATCACTTCTCTAAGTTCTACAAAGGGCGAAACTAAACACAGAGTTGCTTTTTGCGAGCGCGCCATTATAAACCATTATTAACAAATGTATGATTATCATTTCTACTTTTGGCATATTACGTGTGTTTTTCGAAAGGTAATACTTATTGGCTTTCACTGCGTTCATCTGGAGAGGGGGTTATGTAGTGATCAAATAATAATTTGAACCCTACATTGAATTTGATACTTCGGTCACTGTACAAAATTATATATCGATGACGTAATTATTATTCATCTCCACTGATGAATAATAATTACGTCATCGATATATAATTTTGTAAACTAATTGGTCCTCCCTTAAATTTGGGGTTCCTCTGTACTATTATTCTGATGTTCCATCCTATTTATTGTTTTTCTAAGTTAACCTTTACTTGATTAAAAATAGCACTTGCTTGATCTTGTATTTCTTTCGGGTTCATAAAGCAGTTTTGATTGAAAATGACTTCGTTCGGTGTAAAACTGGTTGAAGAATGTACCGAATTATTGTACAATGCTACCGAAACTTCCATTGCATTTGGAATACTAGAATTTTGGAATTTGTCTCGATTAGTATTAAAAATTTCTATCATTGTTGAATGTGTTTTTTCAACTTGGCCATTTGATTCTGAGGATGATACATATTCCAATTTTATGTTTAGTTTGCTTTTCTTTAAATTACAGCGACTGCTCGGTCTAGGGGATATTTCGATGTTGTGTGGTTTCCGATTGTACTTATGTGCGTTGCAAATGCTGCATGCGTTGATGTCTATCTTAATTATATTGATCATTCTAGGGAAAAAGTAGGATCGTCTTAATTAAGTTTCCACCTCTTTTGTTCCGCAGTGCGCTCTCTCGTATTCTTTGACTACAATTGCATTCTGACGTCCTTCATTAGTTACGTCTTCGACCATTTGTGTGGTGAAGACAAAACGACCTTTCTCCGACAAATTCTCTCGAAATGCTTCTTCAATAGTTTGGTAAAGCTTTTCTGATGCTAGCAGGTTAGTAATTTCATCTTTTTGAAAAGATTCCTTTGAAATTATGATTCTCTTAAACTTAGGGAATATATCCTCCAGAATTACCGTATCTAGATTTGAGGCCTTGATAATCAGTTGATTCCTATAGTAGTTTATAGGGCGGTTGGAAAAATGGATGTAGTAGTCGTCGGACGTATCTGCAGAGTGGATAATCTCTAAGTCACTATCCTTTTCGGAGCGGTTTCCTGCTCTTCTTCCAGATTCACCTGTATTGTTAACTATCTTTTAGATTACATCGTAATCATAATTCTCCAATTCGAGTCTCCACCTCAGAATTTTCGAATTCTTTTCTGATGATTTTATAAAGGTTAATGGCTTATGTTCCGCTATCAGCGTAAACTGGTTTCCGTACAGGTATGGTTGAAATTTTTTTTATGGCCCATATGGCTAATGCTTTCTTTTCATTAGTCGCATAGTTTATTTCTGTAGAGTTTAGGGCGCGTGAAGCGAACGCGATAGGTCTTTCAATGTTATTTTGAATTTGAGATAGGACTGCACCTGCAGCGAAAGCTGATGCATCCGTTGTTAAAACGAATTGTTTAGTGAAATCTGGGTATGCTAATATCTGATCTGCAGCCAGGATTCTCTTAAACGTCCCAAAGGATTTAATATACTTGATGTCCTTAATATTGATAATTGTGTCTTTTTTACATACTTGGGCATAGGTTTTCAATTTTAGAATAATCCTTAATGAATCTTCTATAATAGCCTAAGAATCCTAAGAATGGTTTGATTTCTTTGGGATTTTTAAGTAGTGGCCAGTGCAAAATTTTTTGTATCTAGTCTGTATTTATTTTAACGCCGTCCTGTTTTATTATATGTCCGAGAAACTCTGTTTCCCATTTTAGAAATCACATTTATCTAGCTGACAATCTCGTGAGTATTTTATTAAGATTTTGTATGTGGTTATCCAAGTTATGTCCCACTATAAATAGATCTTGTAGGAGATTGTTCATTGCACGTTGGAACGTGGCAGGACCGTTATTTAGGCCGAAAGGCATTCTGTTGAACTCAAAGTGACCTTTTCCGGTTGAGAATGCCATTTTTTCCTGTGACGTTTCGCCCATTGGAATTTGATGAAAAGCAGATTTCAAATCCAAGGTTGAAAAGCATACAGATTTTGGATTGGATACTTGTCATCTACCGTCTTTCCATTCAATCATGACCTTCCTTTTTCCGAAGGCAACCGATTTTTTTTAGGACAATCAAGGACTTTTAGAGTTGCGGATTATTTCGCTTTCTAACATTTCCTGTATTTGTGCTTCCAAATCTGGTTTGAAGTGATGTGGGTAACGATATTTTTTGGTAAATACAGGCGTTTGATATTGTTGTTGATGACAGTTTTTCTTTCTGTTTCAACAGTACTCTTTGGTTTTTAAAGATCGTAACTACCAGAATTTTTTTTTCCTTGTCGTTTAAATATTGCGTTCGGATCAAATTTTCTATAGTTGTTCCGTCAATAATTTCCTCTTCGTATGGAATTGGTTTCGGGGTTTCTAAATTATCAGGTGGAATCGGACTATTTGTTAAAACTTACATTGTAGTTTTGAAATTATCATTTATTATGTCAACATTCAATTTTCTGAATTCCGGCATCAGCCAATCGCTGTTTTTACTATGTTACACGTTACAATATAGTTATAGAAATTGTGCGCAGCCAAGAAACTTAAATGTTTTATTATTGAGAGATATCGTGTTTGATCAGAGCCTTCTAGAGTATAGAGCCATAATCTTAATGACGTATTTTTTAGAAGCTTTTTTAGTGATATAACTTTTCACTGATTTCCATAGGAATCCATAGTAAAAATGGTGTTTTTTAGCTTCAAGTTTTTCAATGAAAAAAGCAAAAATATTATAAAACTTTTGTATAAAAGTGTTCTACATATCTTTAAGAACAATATACAAAAACGCCATATTGGTATTAGGTAAATATTAATTGCAGAAATATTAAAATTAAATTATTTCTAAAATATATTTTTTCGAACTTTCATTTTGAAAAATACATTAAAGTTGGCTCTGACAAATTAAAATAATACTTGCTAAATTTACTTTAGTTTTACTAGTGTACGTAAGATGTCTAAATTGGTTGCAGAAAAAGACGAAAAAAAATTATTTAATCGCCAAATTATCACACGTTCCTATATTTTGTGAATTTGTTTTGCTTTTCCTACAATTTTTGAGCTGAAAATTTCCCCAGATGGTAATTTTTGGTATGATTTTACCAAATTTTTACGGCAATCACTGCCATCTATGTAATGTGTATTGACTTAATGACCAAACGAATTGTAGTAAGCTTTTATTTTAATTTGACCAGAATGCTGTTGTTATGAATTTTTTTTAATATTTTGGTTTAAATAAATCAATTATTACAAAAAAATGAAAACGATTTACTTAAACGATATTCATATATGATGAAATTCAAACATTTATGAAAGTATTTCAGAAATCATAACTAAGAATTTGTAACGTTTTCATTTAAAAATTTGTCTTAGGAAAATGTGATTTCCGATATGTTTTGTGTATTTTAATATGAAAAGTTTCGTTTTTTCGTCGTTTCTAATTCCCTTATAAAAGCTCAGATTTTTTGATTATGGCTCTATAAAATACAGGGTGCTCTGGTTTGACTTATAGTCAATTATAGCGTTCATTTTTGCCATCGTTTGGTATCCTAAAATCCCATCTAAAATCCCCCCAATCTGTTGATTCAGTTGTTTATATGACCAGAACTACAGTTGTGTTCATATTAATAGCAGCGCTATCCAGAAGAAGAAAAAACTCGTATAATTTTTCAAAAACTCAAGTTTGATTAAGATTTATTCATGAAATATATTTGATATTGTCATATCAAGTTTAAAACAATCAAATTTCAATAATCTTTAACGATTTTTATTTTATTAATTTATTAAATTTACACTTCACTTTAATTACATGTGTTTCTTTTTTTTCTCTTCCACAAGATGGAATTAATCTCCTTTTTTTCATTTTTGACATTTTCCTTTTCTACTTCGTTCAGAAGAGGTTCATTCTATTTCGAAACGAGTTCAACTCTCTAACAATACAATTTTATTCTACAACTCGACCAATCTGACATTAGCCGATGCCTCTATAGGCTGAATTATTGATTGATTGATATGAATGCACGGCCAAGCTTATGAAGCAAGAAATCCCGTGTTAGTGATGTGGTCATTAAACTGTCACACCAACTTTATAACACAGGTGAATGCTTTCCTTACTGAAGATACCTAAGCACCATTACAACAAGGAGAGAACAATCACCCGCGATATCACATAAATGTGACAGCATCATGTCCACCCCTGGCCGGGTCCCACCGTGCACTCTTTCACACATAACAAAACCGAAGGATAGGATAGGATAGTTAGAAGTGACAGAATCGGCCCGGTTACAGACACCTAGGTATAGCCGATAGTTAGTAAATTGTTAGTAATTATATAGTAAAATAGTTAGCACAGGACAACACAATATCTAAACTACAGCTAATTTACTACTTCTTGATCCTGGAGGGTTGATTCAAGCAAAAATTTAATTCTGAAACTCAGGATTAATTTAATTCTGGAACTATGTTATATTCTGAAAATTGGATTATTTATTAACATATTAAGGAAGAGACCCCTTTAAATATTCTTTAAACTAAACTAATTAATATACATTAAAGAACAAAACACAACATAATAAAAAGATTAGCACAAGACAGCACAATCTAACTACATTATTAGATGATCATTTCTCTGGAATCCAGGGCCGGATACTCAGGACTCCCTAAATTTATAACAGGACTAAAAAAAAAAAATTATTAATAATTTTGTAATTTCACCCCTGTCCGCTTATCATTCATTTTCTAAAATATTTAAGAAAAATATAAAATAACAACACTTATTTCCTTATTAATGGTCCTTTTATATTTAATTAATTAATTATTACCTACTGCAACAAGGATTAACATAAACATTAAAAACCATTTAAACATAAAATTTAACTTAAAACCAATCATCTATTTCCTACCGAACCAGAAAAAGAAAAATATAATTATAGATCCAATTATTTTATAAAATTTATATAAAATGATTTAAATGATAATGTTACACCACCACAACACCTACACTTATCAATAATTCAATTAGGGACTATAAGTGTACAAAGAATCAACAAATAAAATTAATATAAAAATTCCCGGACGACTCTGAAAACTAAATAAAACTAATAACCACGATAATACCAAATTTTATTACTCAAATGAATAATTATTATAACAGGATCTTCATTATTCCCGGGCACACATCTTACCCCCATTTACACCTCCCAACCGAAGGATAAGATAAGATTACTAGTTGGGACAGATTCAACCTGTTAGCAGTCACCTAAGCAATTAATAGATAATCCATTATTAGTACAATAAATGTTAAATGATAAAAGTTAAACAGGTTAGCATAAGATAGAGTACATTTTGACTATGTACATGATTACATGCTCGTTCCTCAAGAATCCAATGCCAGAACTCAGGATTCTTCAAATCTATAAATCTAAATCAGGACATCAAAAATTATTATTATTATTAATGATTTACTTTTAACTAATCTTGTTGACATAATTAATCTTAGTTGATTGAAAAATTCTTCCGCAAATTTGAAAACATAATTAAAATTAAATATTTATTCATTTTTTAAAAACCGTCTTACACCATAATTCAAAGAATTTAACTTATCAAAATGTTAGTGATATAAATGATAATATATTTAGCGCACAACCATACACTTGTACACTACATGGTAACAGGGTGCTTTTAGCTCCTTAACGCTAAGCAAGAAATTATCTGCATTTCTGAAAATTCAAATTAAAATCACTCAATTATTTCTAATTTCTACATTAAACTTAAAACCAATAAATATTAGAAAATTGTTATAATGCGATTCCTTTATTTCCTATTTGATGCTTATGAACCGCCAAACGTAATAGCATGAACACATGGACTCTTAGCCGTACATCATATAGTCTTTTACATATAACAAAATCTAGCTGAAAAATAGAATTATTACCAAGGTCCGACTACACCCAGATACCGGCACCTAAGCTATCATCTATAAATTAAATTAAATTAAATTAAATCAAATTAAATATTAAATATGAAATATGACATATGACATATGAAAAATAAAACAAATTAATACATTTATAAAATTAAAAGTAAATACACATCACTCATTTCCCACGCATCCACTTACAATAAATTTACAAAGAGGACGACGAAAACTCGTCTATCCTCTTTGAGCGTCAACCTTTATACCATTCAAATCAATTTAGTACATTTAATAAATTTCAATGTAGTTAATAAAATAATTAAAATAAATTATATAATTAAAACTAAACTTCGATATTCCTTATTAAAATTATTCCTATCCAAATAAGTGAGTAACCTATTCAATTTAAATTCCCTCGATTATACGAAGAATAAGAATCCTACTTGAATTGAGTATATGAGAATTTGTGTTGTATTTTTGTGTAGCTCGTAGTACATAAAGAGCACCATCAAAATCAACAAATACTCTCATAAAAATTTTCTCAATATTTGCTTATGTCTTGTTCTGTTTCATATGATATTAGACTTATTCGGATTGTGCAATTGAAGCCGCACCTCTTGGCGGATAGTGATCCGGATCAGATCAAAATTTACTTGTGAAGCAACAATAACATTTGATCCAACATTCATTTTGGTAGTGATGTGCTAAATCGAGGGGAAGGTAAGTTTGCCCGCTTTTCAAAATCCCGCCTTCAAAATCCCGAAATCAAAATCCCGATTTTGAAAATCCCGCCTTTTGAAAATCCCGCCTTTTGAAAATCCCGCTTTTCAAAATCCCGCGTTTCAAAATCCCACTTTTCAAAATCCCATTGTTCAAAATCCTGCTTTTAACCGAAAATATTTTTATTAATTCGGGCGCGCGCCCGAATTAATAAAAATATTTTCTGTTAAAAGCAGGATTTTGAGCAATAGGATTATGAAAAGTTGGATTTTGAAACGCGGGATTTTGAAAAGCGAAAAGGAGGAAAATTTAACTAACATTTGAAGAAAATTTGCTTTGTTTTGATTGTTAAATATTTAAGTAGATATGTTCGTTGTTGTTCATAATGTATACATTACATACGTACAAGTGGAAGGGATTGCAAGAAGAGGTGAGTTAAATAATTACATTTTGTGATGCATATGTACGCTGTTTGTGGATGTACGCCTATGTACGCTGTTTGTGGATGATTTTACACATGACTGTTAATCTAATTAGTTGAAACATTTATATTTATAACAAGATAGCTATAAAAAATAATAGAATGTGTTCACAAATAAATAGTTCAAGCAGGATATACAAAAAAGTTTAAACTCGATGCACTTTATGTTACAATTTCGGTGGTCAGGTGTGGAGTTCCTTGAGGGATTCTGACTTGGGTCACCAAACCTGAGCAATCAAAAATGTGCCCGAACCAAATTGCTGGAGGGCTCTAGCAAAGGTTAATAATGTTTTGCCGGAAAACAAGATGGAAAAGGATAGATGGGGCTTGGTAGAGGAATTAAGTTAAACTCACTACCTATGCCGGATAAGAGATCTTTGCTCCTCTATAAGCAGGCAGTGGAGAGACTTGGGAGGTAAGGCCTGAAGACAGCCTTGGTGTTATTGCTAGAGAAGAGATCCCCTTTCTCGACCGAGGGTCTGAGACAGATTTCCTTCAGAAGCTTTTTGAAATGCATTTTTGAAATCCTGCTTAAAGATACGGACAGGGTAGAGGCACCGAAGTCGAATGGGGCACGCATAAGCTGATCTGAGCGTCCTGAGGACGCGGACAGCCAAGAATGCTACGGTTTCTTCACATCAACCTCTATCACTGTAAGGCAGCACCAACCGTTCTTCTGCTCAAAATTTTAAAAGAAGTGACAGATGTTGTCTTGATCCAAGAACCGTCACTGGAGACCGGTGACCTGGGCTCAAGACTCCCAAGCTTAGATTAATGCTCGTGAAAAATGTAAGGTTAGATTTAGTCGTGTATTCTTTTTAAAAATAGTCTATGCTGTTTTCTGATTTCAAATTACAACAATGGAGATGTAGCAGCGGTTAGAATTGAGATCGACAAACATAACCTCTGGTTAATATCAGCTTACCCGGCATATGAAGGTTAACATTCCATCGGTCAATCTAATTATAGAAGCGATGTAAATTTTCATCACATAATCTGGGGAAGTAGGAATTTAAATGAGCGAGGTGATTTACTTCTTGATTACATTTTGTGTACTAACCTTCATATAAGCAACATAAGCAACAAACTGTCTTTTATAACTAAGAACGGACTGGAGGTATTATATAGTACCCTTGTTTCAAACTTTATTATCTTTATTATCTTTATTACCGTTATTATCTTTAATTGGAAATGGACATGATATATCCTAAAACTCGATTAGGACACCTTTAGAACTATTCCGGGTAATTCACTTCCAGTCCCGGTGCCAAAATTCCAGGAACTGTCCAACGCTTCAATTAAAGCGATGATATGCCCTATTCCTCTTAGTTCTCTACTAGGCGTATGGGTCAATCTCGGCCACCTTGGTGATGTTAGAAGATTGAACAAACCAATGAAAAATGAAAGAGACTCTTTAAAAAAGCAAGGAAACCAGAGCTGCTGTGGTCTGAGCCTACTATAAGGAAGTCCTCAAAACATTCAAATATGAATTAGGAAGTGTCAAGAATTGATCTTCTAGACTATACAAGGTAATAGGGCAAGAAGCCTCGTATGTCAAATTATTAATAGAAAGAAAATTCTGTTTGCGATAAATAGTTTAAACCAAATTTGATAAGTTACCCGGACTTCATGGTATTATCCTTGCGGATATCTGACAGACTATATTATAACAGACCTATTGACTTAACCATTTCTTGGTTAGAAGTGATTTTCAAAAGTAGCCTAGAACTATCTCACATTCCTATCAAATGGTCTAACTTGAAGGATATATTCGTATACGTAGTTTTTTAATTTATTTTTAATAACCATGTTATTTTTGTTAATTTTTAATTTATATTATTTCACCTCGTGCTGTACATTTTATTCTAAATGAGCTACTGCTCAAAATAGAATGTGTAAGCACGAGGTGGAAATTGTTTGAAAAAATTTAAGAGGTTTTTATGCCTAATGGAAGCAACTTCTTTTTTCTTTTTTTGTTTCGATTGCTTTGTTTCCATGTGTGCTTTTCCTCTTAATACTAAATTATTTATAAATACTATAAATAAATAAATAAATAAATAGTGCAATTCTAGCTAAGACGGGAAACGTTCACAATGGAAAGGCACATAGTAGATTTTATTAGATGCGCAATTGAAAACTGAGATAATGATGATTTTCATCGAAAAATATATTTGTCTCGTTTTCGACAGCAAATTAAATTAGAAACCTAATGGGAAAGGATGGAGGCTGCAGTATTATTTCGTACTGGCTCTAAATCGCAGTAGTCAGACCCATTCTTTTGTATGGGGTAAAAGTCTGCTCTGGACAAAACTGCCAACAAAAGTTGTTGATGAAAGTTCAAAGAACAGTTTCAATATAGATTAGTAGTGACTGTTAATAGCACTATTTTTCTATTTTAATAGAATTGTAGAGGCTAACAGCTTCTGTAACTCTTACGTCGCTGCGCTGCCCCTGCTTAGCCCTCCGAGGGGCTTTGAATTGTACTTCGGGGGACGTAGGAGCCGGGATCAGCAAACATGTCGCACTGCGTGCCGCACGTAGGAGCGGATTATATAGAATTTATTAATGACACCTACTAAAATGAAAAATAATTGCACTATTTTGTTATGCAAGATTTTGTAATTGCAACATTTTGTAGTTGCAAGATTAATAAAAAAAAAAACAATATTTTGTTAATGCAACATTTTGAAATGCAATATTTTATATCGATCCCAGAAAAATTATTTCACTAAATATTCATTATTTCACTATAAAATAATCAAATAATCAAATTTAATAATAAAATTAATTTTATTATTAAAAATAATAAAATATTAATTATTAAAAAGCGGGATTTAAATGCGGGATTTTTTATTCTTAAATAAAAGCGGGATTTTAAAAAGCGGGATTTTTTTTTTCTGCGGGATTTTGATAAAGCGGGATTTTGAAATGCGGGATATCGTTACGACCCCCAAATGGTGATCGAAAAATAGTTTAACAATATTCTGTAGTTGAACAATATTTTGTAAAGCGACAAAGAATATAATGAATACAGTATAAGTATGAAGAGGAAGATTCAAAACGAAATGAGACAAAAAAATTGAATTTTAGTGTTTCTTTGTTTTACGCATTTTTGTGTCGCTTCATGAGACATGATCCGATCCGGATCAGATCAAACGTCAAGAAATGCGGCTAGTATATACCCACAAAAATGTATTTTCTATATCTCAAGTGTTTGTACCATATGGCTTATATATACAATTTCCAGTTTTGATATCACATAAATGACTTATGTAACTTATACCACGTTTACATTATACGTACCTAATATGTATGTACTTTTTTGCTATTTAATTATTTTTCCGCTGCAGTTCACATTAGCTTTGCGATTTGTAGTGTGAACGCATACTATAAAAGTTTGTTGTTTTGACAGATAGATTTCTGTATTCAATTCAGTTTATGTTTTGTGAATTTCTTCTCAAACTCTATTAGATTTGTCGGCAAAATATTTGATAAACACCCGAAATTGTAGTTTAACAAAAAAACGTATACATTTTTGTTTTGACAACAAATATACGAATGACATTAACATATAGTTATTAGTTAGAGTTCACATTAAAAAGTAATATACTAATACTCTTTTAATACATACTTTACCGAAATATCAAAAAAGTATGTGATAAAATATTTAAATATTTAAATTTGAGTTCACATGACGATACTTTTTTGCTACATACTTTTATTCTACTAATGTAAACGTGGTATTAGCCACAGATAGCGAAAACCATATCAGATAAAATTAGTGGAATCGTACTATAATACTAAACCACAACCACATCTAAGGAAAGTTTATATTTACATATAATCTCTTATGCTCTTTGTCGGCCATATATTTTACTAATCTGTATTGGTTTTCACTAAATACACACAATACACATCATACACTAACAGCAAACAAAATTCAATTATAATAAAAGATACACACATTTAACTATTAAAAACTATGTTATGGTCAAAACCAGCAAAAATGTTTATACAAGCCGTCTCGTTCGCTCCTTACACAGATCCTATCAAAAAAATGTACATACACTATATTTATTATGAATATATCACCTATATTTATTTATTTATTTACTGATTAATTTAAACAGCTTTTGATATACTCTATTTTGAGCAAAAGCTCATTTACAATGGAGTATACCAAAGGAAACAAACAGCAAAATTTAACATAAAAACAGCATTTTCTGCTTCGAACTTCTGTTCGGCACGAGTAAACATTGCGTCGAAGGGTAGGCTAAAGTGAGGTGTGGTAACAACATTTAGCGATGTTTTATCCTATATTCAGCCAAGGTCACAAAGTAGTTGGTCAAATCGGATAGCCTTTAATTCGGATTTAATATCTCCCTCACTATTCCAATCCCTAGACGTATATACTGTATTAATAGCCCAATTATTTTATTTGGATTTGTTAGGAACTTCAGTTATCCATGATGACAGGTCTCTACAGCATTATAACTATTTTGCACAAAATAATAAAAAAATACAATTTTCCTAAAATAATTTAAGGGGAAAAAAAAAAAAAAATATACTTATTTGTTTTGTGTATATATACTTTCTGATTTATTTATATGCATCACTAATACTAAGCCTTAACGTACCTTTTTTATATCTTAAGTGTTTGTACTGTTTGGCTTGTATAAACATTTGTGTTGGTTTTGATATGGTATGTATAAAAATCAATTCCCTTTATTAAATTTTCAAGAATAATTTGAGAGAATTGTACACAAAACAAAACATCAAAATCTTCTTTTGCATTAGTGACAATCCAATAAGACATGAAGATTAACTACGCAACTTAAATTGCGACCAATTTACTATTTTTAAATTTAGATTTTGTGCACAATTGTACCCATACTAAATCAAAATGAAAATGCAATTAATTAATAAATCAAGAATTTTCATTTCTTTTATTATAAATTAAAAACATTGCCTGCTAAATGCATCCCGGTGGATTACATTTTCCAAATTAAACTTCACTACACTCATTTTAATGTTTATTATTATTTATAATAATTAATTAATTAATTTAATTTTAATTTGTTCACTAACACAAAACATAAACATAACACTAAAACTTAAACAAAAGTAATTAAATTAAATTAAATTACATTACAATAAATTGACAAAGAGGACGACGAAAACACGTATATCCTCTTTGAGCGTCAACGACTCTCCATTATATCGCCTCTATCGGCTGAATTATTAACAAAATAGTATTTATACACTTATTCTAAGTTCGGAAAGTATTCCATTTGGTACAGAAGCAGTGACGCCATCTCTCCACAATTTCATATGTCTGGCTTCCACTATCCCATCCTAAGGCAACTGTGTAATCTGACAATCTTCAATATCCCATAACGATCATTAGGTAAATTCTCATGAACGACATAGGCACCATGAAAAAGGGGAATGAATTTTTATTAGCACCAGGAGTGGTATCCACATGACGAATTACTACAAAATAGTCGTAACTCTGTGCACGCTTACAATGTTCATCAAACCATTTCTGGTTATACTCCTGACTTTTCTTTATACTCGTAGAAGCAATATCCCTAATAGTACTAAGATCACAATTGACAATATTCAATTCCAAGATAATCAATTTCTGGACCTTTCTGATCCACACCAAACAATAATCGACTGGGCGTAGTCCCCACGGAACGTTGCACTGTATTATTCAATGCGTATTCAACATGCTTATGTTTCTTAGTCCAATCGGAATGTTGCAATGGTTCAGTTAATTTTCCTAACATGTTCTTAAGGCCACAATTGACACGTTCCACCTGCCCATTAGCCTGAGGAGATGCTACTGCCACCTTAACACGCTGAATATTATGTTTCACATAAGTGGCAAATTCTGTCGGTAATTATACCTTTTAGAAGCAACTGAAGGTAAAGGACCAAAATTATCAACATGAATTGTATCAAACGGTATAGGTTTTTTACATAGGTATACTATATAATGTTCGCTCGGTCGAACGGGAAGGTGCAGAATGCATAATACACTTAATATAATTTTTGACAAAGCTATCAATCTTATCCTTCATATTTGCAAACCAATAATGCTCTCTTATTTTCTCATAGCATTTTGCACTTCCATAATGACCAATTCTTTTATGCACCTGACTTATAAGTTGCTGTTCCACTTCTCGTGGAACATAAAATATCAATCGATCGTTTTTATTTTTTTTAAAAACAATACCGTCATGCATTTCGTAAACAGAAAATTCACTAGTCTCTAACAATTCTTTGAGTTTCACAATCACTGGGTCACGGTTTTGCGTAAGTCGTAACTATAACTCACTAACATTGGTAGGCACTGGGTACTGACGAACTGCATTCAGTTTATTAGTACCCGGATTGATTCCACTAGCAGACACAACAAATCCCAATTACTCAATAGTACTATAAGCAAATTTACAATTGCATAATTGCAACTCCAATCCATGTACAGCAATACATCTTAACACCTGTCCTAACAATTTCAAATGATCATCAATAGATTCACTAGCTATCAAAATATCATCAAGATAAACAACTATTCTCCCACTGTCAATAAACTCCTTAAGTATCTAATTAATAAATCGCTGAAAGACAGAAGGAGCATTCTTAAGGCCGAAAGGCATACGCAGATATTCAAACTGTCCCTCAGGTGTCACAAATGAAGTGTACTTAATTGATTCCTCAGAAAATCTAACCTGATGAAATCCACTCTTGAAATCCAATAGACTGAACACTTTCTTATTACTCAAATACTCCAAGCAATCATCCATAAGAGGCAGATGATAGTTGTCTCGGACAGTGATCTTATTTAATTTGCGATAATCCACGCACATACGTGTCTCACCATTTTTCTTCTTAACTAATACAATGGGTGATGCATAAGGAGACTCATTCGGTCTAATGGTTTCACTATACAATAAATCCGGATAATTATTCTTTCGTCTTGTTTTTCCTTAACTGAAAGGCGTCGCGGATGGGTATAAAATGGTACGTCATTCTCCAGACGGATACACATCTCATAATCTGGTATATTAATTTCTGAAGAATCAACACCCAAATATTTAGTATTAATACATTCCTCAACACATCTAATCATATTAAGTCCTAATTTTGGATCTATATCATACTGAACAGTAGGAGCACTATTCACAGAAGGGGCGAGTAAACGGAAATCGGAACAGGCGGAATTAAGATTAGAACAGGAGGAAACCTTAAGCAAAGCTGCACTAGGATTATCAATGGACAATTCACCATTTAACGACTCAGATCGGAATACCGTAGCCAAATGGGTATTCAGGGCATGATCATTATGACCACAATCAGAAACAGAGGAAGACACATTTACTGTATCGTATGCCAATTTATTAACACCTGGATTTAATGATAACGAATTCACTTTATTTATTCTCATAAAACATAATCCAATATTAAAAATATGTAGTATATCTCGGCCCACTAGCAAATCAACGGGAAGTATACTAATGAAGGCGGATTTAACTAAGGGGCCAGTAGATACATTATTAGGAAGCAAACTCCTACGCAGAAAATTGGTCGGACTACCGGTATCCAAGGGAGAATTAATTAAATTAAATTGCGTACACTGCATAAGATTTTTACCAAATGCAACTTACCTGTGGCATACTGCTCATGGTCTGAGACAGCTCCTCAACCTCATTATACTCTCCGGGAATAAACTGGATTCCAGCAGCAACAACTTTTTTGTTTTTTGGACAATTTAATTGTTTATGCTCGGGTGAGCCACAATTAAAACAGGACCCTGGTGCTCGTCTAGGTGTCGAACAATTAGCTGACATATGTCCAAATTTAGAACAATTATCGCATCTAGATTGCACTTGGTCAGAAACAGCAGACAGAGTAGATAATTTTCTAATATCCGAAGCTTTAATTTTGGCCCCAATATACAGCTACCAGTACGTCCATAAGATATCAATCGCTCGTAAGCAGGCACGGCATCAATCAACTGCTCAACTGTCTGAGCACTGGCTAACAAAGTAATATATCCGGAAGTATCTCGTAGCCCAGAAACAATAAGAGATATTAAATCTCTTTCTGAAATATTGGCTCGCATTGCGGTTTCCTGCATACACGTAACATAATGCACGATGGTTTCATCATTACGGCGAATACGACATCTCAATTTTTCATAAACTTCATATGATGATACTTAACGATCAAAGCACTTGAGTAAAGCTTCACGTAATTCATTCCATGTAGTAACTCGAATAGTACGTAAAAAGAGCTGTGACGAGCAAGTGACGAGCCATACGATACCAAAATCAATCATCCACTTTGAAACGACATAATCGTCTGCACCAATAAACGTTGAAATTAAACTATCCACATCAGAAATCTTCACTTTCTTTTTAATCGTATTGCTGAGGTTGCTAATAGTGAAACTACCGGCTTCGATTTCCATTTTCAATATTTTTGCTCGTAAATTCAATAGTCGCTCACGTATTTCCAGTTTAATAATTTCGTCAGCCATTTCCTCTAGGGTTTCTTCGGAGGTTTGATTCAAATTTTCATTACTTAAATTGAAATCCAGCTGATCAACACAAACGGTAGTTGGTAACGCAGAAGCAGCATTGTCAATCGGAGTGTGAACCACATTTGTAATTGGTATTGTTGTACAGCTCGATGGCACTTTACTAACGACACTTATACTGGTTAAAACTGCTGAAGTTGGCGTAATTTGGTTTGCAGAAGTTGGAAGTACAATTGACTGAGGCACATAAGTTGCATTCGGAACATAAGTCGTTGAATCTGAAGCTGCTGAATCTGAAGATGCTGAAGTTATCGTAGCTTTTAACGTGGTTTCTGAATTGGATTTTTTTGGGTTATCCACTAACTCGGTATTTTCATTACCGCAATTATCGTCATACAATGTTCTTATATTCGCAAGACTCGTTGTTTTTTCAACCTGGATGCCCACACCGCTCAACGCCAATTCCATTTCGCCACGAGTTGGGAGCGTCATAATTTTAATTTTCTCGATACACGTGTATTTTGATTATTGCACAGAAATTTATATTTTATTATTATTATTATTAATAATTGATCGGGTTACCCCACATCTGATGTTTTAAAACAATCAGATTTCAATAATCTTTAACGATTTTTATTTTATTAATTTCTTAGATAGAATCAATCTCCTGTTTTTCATTTTTGACATTTTTCTTATTTCATGGTGTTCACAAAAATAGCAGTCTAAAGCAATGTTTAGGAATAATTAAAATATTTATCAAAAAAAACTTAACTTAGTACCACTTCTGTGTATTATTTTTTAATAAAGCAGTCAATATTTAGTTGCATGCCCATTTTTACGAATGACAGCAGCGGATCTCCTTTTCATAGAGTTCACTAAGTTTTGACATCTCTCAATGGGTATTGTACTCCATGCTTCGTGCACTGCCACCCACAATTGCTGGGCATTTTTTGGATTAACTTTGTTCGCTTTATTTTTGTCATCAGCACAGACGTTTTCTATGGAATTGAGGTCCGGTAATTGCGTTAGCTACTCCATAAAATTAATTTTGTACTTCCGAAACCATGACTTAGCCTAGTTGCTTGCGTGTTTTGGGTCGTTGTCTTGTTGAAACACCCATTTCAGGGCCATTTCATACTCAGCATAGGTATAGCATGATGTCTTCAAGTATTTTAATGTATAGAAATTTATCAATAATGCCCGTTAAAGGATATATCGGTCCAACACCATATATAGTATGAGAAGCAAGCCCAAAAAATCAATTTTGCGACACCATGCTTAACAGTATTTCCGTGTACTTTGGGTCGTGGGCAGTGTTTGGAGGTCTCCTCACATATTGTTGACGATCTGTGGAACCATAAAGGACAATTTTACTTGCTTCGCTCCATAAAACATTTCGCCAGTTTTCTAGGGGCCAATTGACGTGCGCCTTAGCGAACTGTATTTTTTTTTTGCCACATGTCTCTTGCTGAGCAATAGTTATTTTCTCGGACTCCTGGCGGCCAATTTAGCTTCTAATAGGCGCCTTCCTATAGTGACCACACTTACTGGTACCTGAAGTTCCTTCTTTATCTTTTTTGAGCTTATATGAGAGCCGTTCTTTACCATTTGTCACACATCAGATAATTTCTTGTATTTCACGGTAAGATTTTCCTTCGCATCGAAGTTTTTTTAAATAAGATTTCGCTTTTCTTCCGTGCAGTGCTTGGATCGACCCATTACTTTTATAAAATCCAGTTAAATATGGCTTTTGCACTTTACGAATTACGAGAAAAATTTTTACTTACCAATTAGTTAAAAAGCTTCAACTCCTCGTTAAAAATCAAGCTTCAAATTATGTTTCTTGCGTTGCTGCTATTATTATGAACAGCTTGGTTCAAATACTCGCAAACAAATGTAATCTCATAAAAAGGAATTAAGCATTTTTTGAAACAGTAATAATATACCGTTAATTAGAGAGAAGAGAAAAAACTCTCAGAGCATTGCCAACCTTGGAAAAAAGTAAGGAGTAAAAAATATTAAAGAGTTATTAAAGCAAGGTAATGCGCTGCTATTAATATGAACACGTATTAATTGACTTATTGACCAGTCCACTGTAAGAAAATGTAGGCGCTCGGAATTTTCATATTTTCTTTGAAGTAATGCCACAGAAGAAAGATTAACCAGAATAGACATTGCGTGGACCAAATTTTTTTTTCATCTTACCTTCTTTTTTGGACATTGAAGTATAATTATTTTTGATTATTATAGTAGGTTATACAAATTATGCTGTCAAAACAAAACTTATCAAATAATTTCACTAACTAAACTATTAAGGATTCTCAATTTTTATTATTTCAAATCAAAACCATTAAACCAAAGAATACATAACCCAACTTTGTCTTACCTTCGGCAAATCAAGGTCAAAAAAATGAGTCAAAATTTTTTCATACAAAAATAGCGTTATGTCTCTTCTGGTTGTATTCTGTGGTAATACTCACTAGTAACAGCAACACTATTGATTGCACCTTTGATTGGTCATCTTTCCTTAGAAGAATTTTCTGCTTATTCACCCAGAGATGTTTGAAATTGGATTTCATTTATAAGTCGCCGACATTCCCCAAATGTTAGTTCGACGGGTTATTAATTTAGGAAGGCGTCTTTTAGGGATGATCACTTAGGGTAGTTCCCATTAAATCCTTTTCATTGAAGAAGAATAATTCTAAGTATTTGGCATATAAATTAAAAGTACTTGGGGAATATTAAATCCTTTTTAACGGTACATCATGTAATATACTACAATTTATGTACCATTGTGTCAGATTTGCTTGTCCGTTTTCTCCTGTGTGTTGTTATAATCATATTCTTGCGCGCGTCTTAGGCTTATTTATTGTAATATCAATAATGAGACGGGAAGCAATTTCCATCTCCGGCTGCAAAGTATATAAATAAATGGAAGAAACGAATGGGAAAGGTAATTTATTCGTAACAATAGGAAATCCTGTATAACCTTAGGTTATTTATGTTCATGTTTACGAGTACATACTATTCGCACAACTAAATATAAGTGAGCACCAAAAATAATTTTTTTATTTATTTATTTTAGTACTTCTCACACCTAGCCATATTATTCCTTTGCTACGAATGAAACCTACAAAATACAAACATTTTTTTGTTGTTGTTAAATAAATTGTTAAATATTTATCAATTTATACAATTTTCATATCTGTTTTTGGCAAACAAATTTTCCAAATTAAATTTTCTACTTCAGCACCTGCGAAAACTGGAAAAATAGTTTTTAAACAAAACTAGCGATACCGAAAAATTATTAAAATATTATTATATTACCTATACTCGTTCCACGTCGCCAATTTAGTTTTAGTAAAATGTAATTAATTCCATTATTCATTCAAATCACTATTATAGTTATTATTATTAAATGAAATTCTTTTTCATTTACCAATTACTATTTATATGGTATGTATGCACATTACTCAAATAAATTTTGTAATATAATTATAAACAATAATTATTTAATTTAATTAGTTGGTAGACAATTTGTTTGCTGTGTGTGGAATTATAAAAAAAGAAAAAATAGTTGGTCGTTTTATTTTATATAGTTTTATACAGCAACGGCAAATTAAATAATAGTTTTATGGCTATTTTGTTTTAATAAATTGTGAATAATTTATTTAAAATCACCGCTTTCATTATGAATAAAAATTGTAGTGGTGGTAAATCGTGGAAATATTTTAATTATTACGAGTATATTTAAAACTGAGTTTTTTTTAAAAAACATTTTTGTTGTTTATTCGCGTATTAATATCACTATAATTTTAATAATAAAATACAATTAGTTTGGTTGTTGTTACTTTCTTATTGTGATATTAATCACTATATACTATATGTCAAATTTCTAGCAAACAGAGATTTGACAAAGAAGTAAAAGTATGTATATTCTGTCAAAAAAGTACCGCGAATTGCCAAAAACTTCTTTGAAGTAAGGTCTTCATTCACAATTTTATTATTATTTGCCGATTGTTCTAGATTCTGGTTTTGTAATGTTTGATTTTTACTTTTCCGACTATAATGAAGTTATATTGGGTAAGTGTTGTAATCGCGAAAAACATTTTGTTTTAGATTTTGTGTCGTTTCCGTCCTTCCAGTCATACATTTTTGTTATTTTGGTGTTGCCTCCCATTCTCACAAATATTGATAGTTTTTGGTCGAAATTTGGACATACATATATAGATTTTAGTAATAAGCAGTTCGTGTTAACTTTAAGGCCCATTCGAGTCTAGAATAGAGAGGGTTCCAGAGGGAGAGAAAACTGCCAAACGGATTTTCTCAAAAACGGGACCGACGATTTTTTCGACCCCATCAACTACCTTTTCACAAAAGTTTTAACTAGACTGAAGCATTGCATGGGATCATTTTAACAAAAAAAAACAGTAAAATAAACTTGTTGAGCTGTTTTCCCAGGTAATATCAAAATTTTCGCAGAAATATTCTTCTACGGTTAATACATCTTCCACATTCCAACGATTTTTCCATAGACGAGTTTAATATAAAATGAATATAGGTAACCGTTTAACATGGAATTTAAATATCTTAATTTACTTAATATACTTTGCTGGCGCAAATAATATTGTCATCATTTAAAAATAAAATATATCTAGTAAGCTTCGAAATCTCCGAAATATAGCAAGCCATTCCCATTTTTGTGACATTAACATTTCTGTGATGTTTCATTGGGATTTTATGACAATTTATTGATTGAAATTTCAACGACATGTTGATCGATACATTATTTGTGAATTACTTTAATAAAAAACTGACAGTATTTTTTACTGAATAAAAACATAAAAATCGAAAATTTCATTGAAGTGACGCAGATCATTTTTTGTTTTTAATTTTTTTTTCAAAAATTGCATTGAAAAATTGAAATATTTCTCCAGTACAGAAATATATACTTCGCTTCGTTTATTTTTTCAATAAACTTATGGGGGTGCCGTTGTTATTTCCCCTATAAATATTTATTTTTTTATTTTTTTGTTCTGCTATTTGGCGTTTACATCTTCGCCGTTTCTGCCGACTCTTGTGGTAGCCGTTCCTGGTAGTTTAGCGGTTATTACACATCGTTTTACTTTTGTTCTGTCTTGGTATGCCGCTGACGGTAGCTCTTCCATATTGAATCTGACTCTGTTTGTGCTTGTCCGTCGGCCAGTTGTATCTGTGTATTTATGTTTCTTGTTGTCATGTTCGTGTAGTTGTAATTGGACGTATCTATTGACGAGTTATTGTCCTGTGTTGTTACGTCATGTTCTTTCTCTGCGAAGCACGGCTTAAGTCTGTCGACCGATACCTTGCAGTGCTTACCTTTGATCTCCAGTGTGAATGTTCTTTCCTCCCGACTAACTACTGTGAGAGAACCCTCGTTGCAGGGATTTCAAAATACATTACAAAGATGGCAGTGATGGTCGTAAAAATTTGGTAAAATTGTACCAAAAGTTACCACCTGGGGAAATTTCCAGTTCAAAAATTGTAGGGAACGCAAAACAAATTCACAAAACATAGGAATGTGTGATAATTTTCTGATTAAATAACTTTTTTTCGTATTTTTCTGTTAACATTTTAGACATCTTACGTACACTAGTAAAGCAATACATAAATTTAACAAGTATTATTTTAATTCGTCAGAGCCAACTTTGATGTATTTTTCAAAATGAAAGTTCGAAAAATATATTTTAGAAATAATTTAGTTTTATTATTTCTGCAATTAATATTTATTTAATAACAATATAACCTTCTTGTATATTGTTGTTAGAAATATCTAGAAAACTTTTATAAAAACGTTTTATAATATTTTTGCTTTTTTCATTCAAAAATTTGAAGCTAAAAAACACCATTTTTACTATGGATTTCTATGGAAATCAGTGAAAAGTTATACTACTAAAAAACTTCTAAAAAATACGTCATTACGTCTAGAAGGCTCTGATAATATACTCATTGTACGTATGTTTCTTCAATTATAATGCTATCCATTATTCACTGCTAGTTTATCTAGTAGTCCTTTCTTCTATTATTCACTACTACCAAATAAAAATTTCATTTTTGGAAATTTTATCTAGTAGTCTCTTGCTATTTTCATTATTATTAAACTGAGACGTCAAAATGTCGACGGAAATTATTTTAGGTTTATTTAAAGAATTTGATATTAAAATACAATTTTTTATCAACCGTGGACAAAGTATCGTATTCTACCAGAGCCTTGAGTATAGAGCCATAATCTTAATGACGTATTTTTTAGAAGCTTTTTTAGTGGTATAACTTTTCACTGATTTCCATAGGAATCCATAGTAAAAATGGTGATTTTAGCTTCAAGTTTTTCAATAAAAAAAGTAAAAATATTATAAAATGTTTATGTAAAAGTTTTCTACATATCTCTAAGAACAATATACAAGAAGGCCATATTGATATTAAGTAAATATTAATTGCAGAAATATTAAAATTAAATTATTTCTAAAATATATTTTTCGAACTCTCATTTTGAAAAATACATCAAAGTTGGCTCTGATAAATTAAAATAATACTTGCTAAATTTATCTTTAGTTTTACTAGTGTACGTAAGATGTTTAAAATTTTTACAGAAAAATACGAAAAAAAATTATTTAATCGCAAAATTATCACACGTTCCTATATTTTGTGAATTTATTTTGCTTTTCCTACAATTTTTAAACTTGAAATTTCCCCAGGTGGTAATTTTTGGTACGATTTTTCCAAATTTTTACGGTCATCACTGCCATCTATTTAATGTATATTGACTTAATTACCAAACGAATCGTAGTAAGCTTTTATTTTAATTTGAGCAGAATGCTGTTGTTATGAAATTTTTTTTTATACTTTGGTTTAAATAAATCAATTATTACTAGAAAATGAAAACGATTTACTTAAACGACATTCATATATGTTGAAATTCAAACATTTATGAAAGTATTTCAGAAATCATAATTAAGAATTTGTAACGTTTTCATTTAAAAATTTGTCTTAGGAAAAAAAGTGATTTCCCATATGTTTTGTGTGTTTTACTAAGAAAAGTTCCGTTTTTTCCTCGTTTCTAATTCCCTTATAAAAGCTCAGATTTTTTTATTATGGCTCTATAAAATACAGGGTGCTCTGATTCTACTCGCATATAAGGGTTGTTATTCACTCAGATAATTTACGACACTCGCCTATCGGCTCGTGTCGGTAAACTTCATCTTCGTGAATAACAGCTGTCATTATATGCTCGTTGAATAATATACTATTTTTTATATAAATATTTGTTAGAATAAAGTATGTTTCCTAATTAATTTTTATGTAAATTCATTTATGTGTCTTCATATATTGCCTTTCATTTTACATTGTTTGTCACTTATCGAAACATCACTTTCTTTTGCATTTTCATCATCATCCTCACTACTTACTATATCACTCGTTATAGAAGTACATACCTCTAAACCTAATAAATTTTGGTTATAATTATAATCATTATAATTTTTATTACTATTAAAGTTTTAACACTAAATTACCCGACATCCTTGTTATCTTTAATCCTTTAATTTTTTTGCACGAATTAATTTATTTGTAATTATTTGATTGATTGATTGATTGTGAGTGTACGGCCAAGCATTATAGCAAGTCTTCCGGACTTCCGGGCACACGCTGTACACCCGTTTACACATAACAAAACCGAAGGATAGGATAGGATTATTAGTTGGGACAGACTCGACCCGGTTACAGACACCAATGCGATCGATAGTTAGTAAATTAACGGCACAAAAGACAACACAATCTAACTACATTTTTAGATGATCATTTCTCTGGAATCCAGGCCGGAAACTCAGGTCTCCCAAAACCTAAATTAAAAATTATTAATGTTGTAATTTCCCCCTGTTCGCCTTTCAATAATTTACCTGATAAAACATTTAAGAAAATCTAAAATTACTAAGATAAAATTATAATTATAATTACAGTAGAATTCGCTTATAGCAAACACTCAAGGGGCTTGATTTTGTTCACTATAGCCGGCTGTTTATTTTAATCAAATATTCGTTTACGTTTATAAACGTAGTTCTTTGTTTGTAGTGTATAAGAAAAAATAAGTGTTCGTGCAAATTCAAGGCACACAACTATATGACAAAACCACATGATCATTATAAGCGTTTGTTCGTTATATACATGGTTTGGTATAAACGGATTCTACTGTATTATAAAAAACATCATTATAACAAAATAAAAATAAAATTTATTAAAATAAAGTTGAAATTAAAATTTTTTAATTGATTATGAGTGTACGACCAAGCATAATAGCAGGATCTCCCGGACTCCCGGGCCAATGCCGTACACCCGTTCAGTTCACATATAATAAAACCGAAGGATTGGATAGGATTATTAGTTGGGACAGACTCGACCCGGTTACAGACACCAATGCGATTAATAGTTAGTAAATTATTAGTACAATATATAATAAATAGGTTAGCATAAGACAGCACAATCTAACTACATTATTAGATGATCATTTCTCTGAAATCCAGGGCCGGATACTCAGGACTCCCTAAATCCTAAATGTAAAACAGGGCTTAAAAATTATTAATGTTGTAATTTCACCCCTGTCCGTCCTTATTAATTTACCTGATAAAATAATTAATAAAAATTTAAAATAACAGCGCTTATTTCCTTATTAATGGTCCTTTGATATCCAATTAAAAATTATTACTTACTGCAACAAGAATTAACATAAACATTAAACCGTTAAGCATAAAATTTTACTTAAAACTAATCATCAATTTCCTACCGATCCAGAAAAGAAAATATATAATTATGAATTCAATTATTTTATAAAATTTATATAAAATGATTTAAATGATAATATTACAGCACCACAATACCTAGATTTATTAAAAATTCTATAATTTAATTAGGTACTATAAGTATATTAAGAATCAACAAATAAAATTAATATAAAAATTCTCAGACGACTCTGAAAACTAAATTTAATTAATAAACATCATAATAACAAATTTTATTACTTAAATGAATAATTATTATAACCGGATCTTCAGTGTTCCCGAGCACACATCGTACACCCATTTATCCATCCCCAGCCGAAGGATAAGAGTAAATTGTTAGTAATTATATAGTAAAAATATTTAGCACAGGACAACACAATTTCTAAACTACAGCTTATTCACTACTTGTTAATCCTGGAGGGTTGATTCAAACTAAAATTTAAATTTGAAATTCGGGATTAATTTTGATCCCTATAATAATGATTAATTCTAGAACTATGTTTATTCTGTAAATTGGATCATTTATTAGTAAATTGAAAAAGAGATCCCTTTAAGTATTTTAAAACTAAATTAATTCAAATATATTAATGGACAAAACAGAATATATTACACATTAAAAAAATTAACATTTTATTGATTGATTGATTGAGAGTGTACGGCCAAGCATTATAGCAGGATCTCCCGGCCTCCCGGGCACACACAGTACACACACCCATATACATATAACAAAAACGAAGGATAGGATAGGATTATTATTGGGCCAGACTCGACCCGGTTACAGACACCAATGTGATCGATAGTTAGTAAATTATTAGTACAATATATAATAAATAGATTAGCACAAGACAGCACAATCTAACTACATTATTAGATGATTATTTCTCTGGAATCCAGGGCCGGATACTCAAGACTCCCTAAATTTAAATTAGGACTTAAAAAATTATTAATGTTGTGTTCATTAATTTACCTGATAAAATATTTAAGAAAAATATTGAAGAAAAATTAAAATTACTAAGCTAAGATTACAAAAACAGCGCTTATTTCATTTTTCATGGTCCTTCTATATCTAATTAATTAATTATTACGTACTGCAACATGAATTAGAAAAAACGTTAAAATAAAATTTTACTTAAAACTAATCAGAAATTTCCTACCGATCAAGAAAAAGAGAATAAATAATTAAAAATTCAATTATATTATAAAATTTATAATAAATAAATTAAAAATGATAATGTTACTAATGTTAAATCATCAATAATTCAGTTAGGTATTTACTATAAGTATATCAAGAATCAACAAATAAAATCAATATATAATTTCCCAGGCAACTCTGAAAAATAATTTTAATTAATAAATCACCATAATATCAAAGTCAAATCTAATTCTGAAATTCAGGATTAATTTAATCCCTATATATTGATTCTGGAACTATGTTATATTCTGAAAATTGAATTATTTATTAGCAAATTAAGGAAGAGAAACCTAAAAATATTTTTAAACTAAATTAATTAATATATTAATGAGCAAAACACAATATATTACATACAAATATTACAAAAATTAACATTTTATGAAATTGCCTATGAAACTCACCCACTTCTAAGCTAAAATTCTATAAGAATGTTTAAAAATTTTAAATTGTTAAGTTACAACTTAAATTCACAGCACTTGTTCCATTTGTTACCATTCTCCTGTAAATAGTTAATTAATTGTTTACCTACTGCAACTAGATTTAAAAATAAAAAGTTGAAAATATATTTAACCATACTATTAAATTTAAACTAATCGGCAATTTCCTACAAATCTAGAAAAAAGGAAATTAATAATGTTCAAATTAATTATTTATTTATAAAAGTATATAATATAATTTAAATGCCAGAACTCAGGATTTTATAAATCTAAATTAGGGCATCAAAAAATTATTATTATTATTAATGTTTTAATTTACTAATCTAGTTGACATAATTAAAATAAAACAAAAAATCAAAAACTACGAAATTTATTATTTATTATAAAACTTTTACTCCGTTTATGGACATATTACCCTGCAAAATAAGTAAAATAATAAATCCATGAAATAAAATTGAAACATTATTCTCCTACAAAACTAATCGGTGTACTATACATGCAACCTAAAACTTCAATCATATTCTATTAAGTTAATAATTAAGTTCAATACATTTAGCCTTTCGAAAATGTCTTCACATAATTCCACCTCGTTCACCATCTTTTAATCGAAATTTGGCATGCATAAATAAATACGTCATTATGTGATGCAAACCAAAATCACAACTCAACTCAAATCAACACTTCCAAGTTAGCATTTTGTTTATATGGTTTAGTTAATTTATAGCCTTTTCACATTCATTAAATAAATTTAATAATTTAATGCATTTTATAATACCCTGTAAAAAATTAAATAACTCATATCTAAAATAAATCCATCCCTATATGAATTATATAAGGCGGATTCCAATTCGACTCAAAATTTATTTGATTATACAAAAATATAAAAATGTATTGTACAGTTCATGTTTTATTAAGAACATTATAGTTGTAACATGAATACAAAAACAAAAAGAGGGGAAATAAGAAAATAGAATAAAAACAACAGATTCTTATATACTAAACCACCAACACACATTAAAAGCAAATATCTCTACAATCTTTCATGTGCGTAGCAAAAGACTTATCATGTTTTCATTATTTTATATACAGCTAATACCATTACAGCGCACATACAAAACAATCCTGATCTATATATCAAGATATAGAAAAATATTGGAAACAACCATACTAACACCCACAAAAAAGTTTCGGTTTTTGTTGTTGTTGCTTAGCTAATACATAGCAAAAACCAATAATAAATAGTACATTTCCCTAATAGGATCCGCGTAAAGAGCGAACGAGGCGGCCCGTACAAACATTTCGTTGGCTTTGTCATGTATCAATTTTCAAGAATGTATTTCTGTCTATTATACTTTGTACATAACATAAAAACCAAGAACCAAAACCATACCGAAACCCACAAAAATGTTTATACGTATGTATGTATAAACACCTTTGTTTGGCTTGCAAGAACGCATTCAATTATGCGTAAATATAAAATCGAATATGAAATTAACTACGACGTATGTTAATTTACGTTAAAAACTATTTTGATACGATCCAATTATTAGGTTTTAGTAATAAAATCATGTACAATCCAATCACATACACGTTAAAAACATGCACCCAATAGAAATGAATAATTTTCATTTCTTTATCTATAAATATAAAACATTGCCTGAAAATGCATCCCGGTGGATTGCATTTTCCAAAATTACACTTTAAATTATTTCACTTCCACTTTAATTATTGTTTCACTAAAAACTGAATTAAATAGAATTAAAATTATAATTATAATTAAACTTTATATACTACATAAACTACATAAATAAAACAAAATAAAAATTAAATTAAATTGAATTTATGAAGAGGATAGAAAAAACACGTCTATCCTCTTTGACGAACATTCGCTCCTTTCACGAATTAATTTATTTATAATTATGAATTAAATTTAAATTCGCCGTTTTTGTAATCCAAGTTGTTTTTCAAATAGGAGTTTTGAACATTTTTACTTTTTAGTTATGGTCATGTGTAAAGGGCTTCAAAAGACTTCAGGTTTCTCGACACGCATTCTAAACTTAGGCCCTTTTCCAATTATTTACTTATTTGATGGAACCCAACGTATTCAATGTAATTTCTTATGTATAAATTAGGTTCCACCAAATAAGTAAGTAATTGGAAAAGAGTCTTAGGCCCTTTCCGAAAGTTATACTTATTTGTGAAACCTAACTTATTACGTAGGAAATTACATTGAAAAAGTTGATTCCACAAATAAATATAACTTTCGGAAAAGGCCTAAGCCTGTTTTCGAAACGAGGCCTAAGCCTGTTTTCGAAACGAATACTTATTTGTGGAACCTAACTTATTCAAATATGTATCTTATCGAGGTGACTTAAGGCAATGATACATGCAATAAGAAATCCTTTAAGGTAAAAAAATACAGCGCGCTGATTGGTTGATTTTCATTACCTTATATGACACAAGAAAACAGTCGTATGTCGCAAATACATGTAAAATTTTGCCGTACGAACTTTTTTATATTATGACATTTAATAGATTTAACATTTTACTTGTCATACATTTATAGTTCTCACTGTTTAAGAAGAACACAATTATAAAATTAAAATAAAACGAAACAAATATGTCATATGGTAAATGTACATAACATTAAAAAAAGTGAAAGCAACTTTTTTAAGATTATGTAAATATACCATACGACAAAAAATTCGCCGTATACAAAATTGAACAACGCCCGATTTTTTATTTTTGCCTTAAAGGTTTTCAAGATGGCCGTTTATTGACCAATCAATACGCTATATTTTTTTACCTTAAAGGAATTTTTTTACATGTACGTATGTAACACTGCCTTTATTTCTATCCCTTTCTTACAAGATACCGAAAAACATAAAATTTACTTTTGACGAACACTGAAGTAAATGTATGAACTATAGTATGAACTCTGTCGGATAATTAATTGTTTAGAGGTCATCAAAATTCAATACTTTCATTGTTTTATCAAGCGTTAGTGTTATAGCAGTGTATTTGATTTTTCCAACGGCATACGGCAACGCTATTTCGTCTATTTTTATATGATAAGTAAAAATTTAATATAATTATGTATATACAAATTATGGCTAAAATATCATTTGCACTTTCTGTATCATTTTTGTATTTCATGTTTATCGAGTTTGTATAACTAAGTTACCATAATCAAGCTATGAAGCGCGACAATCCTGAAAGCTTTAAAATCGTGTTGTGACACACTGAAAAAAATTACTACATAATCTCGAATTCACGATTAGTTAGTTTGTGTCTGTCGAGGGTAAAAGGCTGTTTTCGAAACCGATACTTATGTGATACTTATGACGATTTCGATTCGGCTTCTACCAAATCTTTGAAAGATCACTCTCTTCTGCTGTGTAAATCGAAATAAAATCGAATTGCTCTGTATTAATGTTGAGTATTATATATAGTGATGTGAAAATAATAAGGACACTAGTTAATAAATATTACAAATGAAGTTAACTAAAGTTTACAAATTTAAAATGTAGCCGAATTTAAAATGTAGCCGAACACAAAATAAGATACTGTTATCCATTTATTTATAATCAGTGTGTTCATGGAAAATTTTGTCAGTTTACTGTGAGCTACTGGTTATCGCAGTGAAAAATAATGACAGTTTTTAAATTTTGGATATTGGTTGAGAGTTAATAATTTTATTCTTGATTTTCTTTAATAATAAGGTACTATTGGTATTTTATGTTAGGTAAGAAGTAAACTATTGCTTAGAAGACTTTAATAAAGATAACTGAAACACACCAAGGGCAGCGTGACGTGTCCCACATATTCTACTTGTGATAGATTTTCTTTTAATCACCAGACTTAAATTTAAATGTTTTTATAAAAATTGCTTATACTTTTGTTTTCCTACAATCGCCGTGAAAAGCAGGCTTTTTTTCTCTGTTTTCAAAGCCCAAAGTGTCTGTTTTTTTGACAGTTAATAAATAAATTACTTTGTCACACGTTTCTCTTAGAAACGTGTGACAAAACTTGAAACCGCACGCATGTTTAAAGAAAGACTAATGTTTGTATAAAACATCAAACCAAATTTTTGTTTTTCTTTATGAAAAATAAAAAAAATCTTTGACTACTCGATTGAACAAAATGTCGGTCCTAAAATAAAATCGTATTGTCAGTATAGTAAATTTTACTACAAAATTATCTTTTTATTATATTTTTTAAAATGATTGTAGGAAAAATAAAGTGTGAAACACGTCCGCAAAGTTGTTTGTCACGCTCGAAAGGTTGCTGGCCTCCATCCCGTCGGCCAGCAATTTCCTTTCTCGCGTGACAAACTGGCACTTTGCGCTCTTGATACACAAATAACTATTAATATACAGTAAATCAACATATATTTAAATTTGCTGCTCGCTGTCGCTGCTCGGTGTGTTTTACGCTTTAGCTTGATGTTGTCTCATTCGTCCTTAAATATGACCGAAAATTGGCATGAAATTATTCAGAATTTATTTTCGAAAACGCCTAAGATAGAACATTGAGGCTGTTTTCCAAACGTGACTTCTTTGGTACTAATTGACTTAGTTGCCACCATTTTAAATAAGTAAATAAAGTTATTCCAATCGATTTAGCCTATAACCCAAACAGATTAGCGGCGCTCTATGCCTGACTTCGCTTCTCTTCATCTTTATTTATTTTTTTTTTTCAACGACGTAAGTTGCTTTCACACGCATCATAATCCAATTCCGAACTGGATTACCTAATCCAATTCCTGGAATACCAAATCTAATGCCGAAGTGGATTATCAAATACACTTTATAATTCGGTATTATGTAATCCACTGCGGTACTGATATTAATCTCAAAACTGAACAGATGTTTTTGAAATTTTGATTAATATTATTTATTTTTGTTTAATTAAATTCATATTTAAAATTGTGTAATTGATTTTTAGCAAATACATTTTTGACAACCAATTTGTAACATTCGAAATGAAACTAGTTGCGCTTCAGTCAAATAGCAATCTTTGATATGTGTGAAAAGACATACATATGAAAGCTAATTATCAAATCCACTTCGGTAGTGGGTTACGGTGCATATTGTGAAGGTAGGCGCATTCCAAAAGACTTCTGGTTTTTCGACACGAATACTTATTTGTGGAACCTAACTTATTCCATAAGAAAGACAAATTTACATTGTGTGTTTATATTGTAAAAGTTACTAATTTTTTTTTTTGTTTTTGTATTATGTTTAGTAATTTTTTAGAATAAAACATCGCGCGATTTTGAAGTTGAAAACATTCCGGTTTCCGTGTTGATTGTTTGTTGGGAATTTCCAACAGATTTAAAAGCCATTAGAATAAAAATACAAAGAAAATTCAATTTTGTGTTTTTTTGTTTGATGCTGAAACATATTTTTTTGTATAACCTTAATAATTTAACTATATATTATATTTGCTGCTTATCTCTAATTTTTGATGCTACTCTTTGTCTCTAAACTATTTTTTTGACGCTGAAAATTATTTGTTTTGTTCCAAAATATAATATTTGTTGCCAATTTATTAATTTTGATACCAATGTTTGTCGTCACAGTATTTAATTATGTCGCTCAAAAATATTTGTTTGTTATATTGTTCCAAAATATAATTTGTGATGCCAATTTATTATTTTTGATGCTAATGTTTGTCGCCAAAATTTGTTTCTTGTACGCCCGTTTAAATTGTTCCATAAACAAACTCATTTTGTGTTGCTTCATTTTTTTTATTTTTATTTTTACCATCGCGCTGTATGCACTAACAAACACATATTTAATAATCCTATTAAGTACTTGCCGGTAATTATTCTCCTGTCTCTCATTTTTTTAACGAAATCTACGTCCTGGGGTTTTTCAGTGATCTATAATGTGGAACATTCAACAAATGACCGTTTTTTCTTCACTATTAACTTCCCCTTTTATTTTTAAAACTTTAAAATAATTTAAAACTCTATCGACTTAGCGCCATAGGTAAAGAACTTTTACAGCATGTAATAAATTTTAATTAAGCATTACTTAGTGATTGCTTTCTTCTGATCCCAAATGTAGATGAAAATCGCAAACTTCCCATATAAATATTAAAACGGTTTTTAATTATAAAATAAAGCTTTGAGTTAATTTTCATTTATATTACATTACATGCGATAATATTGTACGCAGCTATTAAAAAGCAACAACATTATTTTTGCCATCCTTAATTTAGTGTAATTTTATATATTTAGGCCTCAAACCAAGGTTGAGTACACTAAAAAAAAAAAAAAGGAAAATCGTCATCCATCATAAATAAAATATACAACCACTTTCCTATGAAATTTAAATCGAGACATTAGCGGTTTATAACAAATATATGCACATAAATTATAAATAAAATAATCAATTATTTAAAGCTCATGCCAAACGACAACGCGTGAGAAAGTTTAATGCCCCATTTTATTATTATTTTGACGAATTAATTAATTATGTTTTATTGGTGTATAGGAGGAAATTATTTTATTGCAGGATGTGGGGAAAGCGAAAAAAATGGTTTTATTAATAAAATTATTATGTTCTGGATGATTTTATTGTAGTATGTATTTGTTAAATTTTTATCTCATCATTATTATGTGAAATAGGCCCTAAATAAGCCACTGAATATATGATAATAATTTATCATAATGTACTTAAAACGTCTAAAAATTTTTGTAATCAAAATAATTGAAAATATTACCAAATACCCGCATATCAACTTAGTTCGAAGGTTGGCGTGTGTGTGTTTTACCAGAGCCTCCAGTATCGACTGCATTTTTTACTAAGTTTAAAATAAGGTACATACAATTTTTCTAATTATGAGCTTTTGAATTGTTTTTATACAAAAATGTTCATGAAACATGTAATTTTATTTGATTGAAAAATCGAGCCAGGAAAATGTTTATTTTTTGAACTTTAAAATGTTGTTGTTTTTGTAATATACGTCATAAACTCATAACTCAAAATTTATAAATAATACAATAATCATCTCTTTCATTGCCTCCATTCAAATTTGAATTCGAATATCTTTCTATTGTTATTTTGAATTTGCAAAGCATGCTAGGCTGTTTTGATTTTTTGTTTTCCTCACGCTCATTGTATTGATTTAATTTTTTCTGTTTGGCTCTTTTTGATTTATTTTACTTTCGATTGTTGAGCGGAGACGTGTTGTCTTTTTTCTTACCACTGGTTTTGGATGTGGGTAAATCATGACGTCAATATTGTTATTGTTGTAGAATGTTTTTTAATTTAATTTCCCTTATTTTCTTTTGATTATTTCTGGAAAATAGGGAAATTTGAGAACCTGTGTTTCAAATGAGTAAGACATTGAGTTGTTTTTTAGCGATTTCAGCAAAAAATGATTTAACTTGGTTTAACTTTTTATTCATGTTTTATCGTCAATCGAAATCGCATTTTTTCATATAAACTCTATGAAAATAAATTATTTTTTAGTGTTTCTGTGTCCCTTATTTTAAGTTCATTTTCACATGCCGTTTTACTAATTCATTTGGTGATTTGTGCCTTATTTCACCAAGCTGTTGTAATTACAATTAAATTTTAACCGCCAAGTACGATTTTGTTTTTTTGTAATTACACTAAAAATATTGTGAATGGAAAGTTATAGGCATAATAATTTTATTGAGCTTTTATTGTTAAAATTTCTGACATAAGATACGATTAAGAAAAAAGAAAAATCCATTTAGTATTTACTCTCAGGTGATGCGTAAATATGGTGTGTGTATATTATTTGTACAGTTCATTGGGAAGGAAGACGAAATGATATTTTATATTGTTCGTAAATAGAACAAATTTCCGTGTAAAAATTTACCGCATAATTCCTAATGCATTTCACACAGATTTCCATGTTATTATAGAAGGATTTTCTTTCATAATATATTCTCATTTTTCGCATTATAAATAAAATATATCGCAGAATACTTTTTGGAAAAAGTATTTTTAAATTCATTTCATTTATAATTCGTGTACTAAAATACAAATGGCGTCCAATGTGTATAAATAATCTAATGCAGTATTGGCGGAAATGAATGTATAATAAACATTTACATTATTTGTTGAATATTTGTTAGTGAGCACTACGATTTTCAACTCAGATTTCCATACTAAAACCACAGTACTAATTCCGAGTTGGAAATAAAGCCCATACAAATTAAACCTATATTGATATAAATATTTTACGTTTATTGTTTGTGGTGTTTATTTCAAATAACTGGTCCACTATGTGATGATCAAATATTACCGCATAGAAATGAAAACTCAATTTTTTTATCACCGCGTAGATCGCACATGCGGCTGATGCCAAATCCTAGGCGAGACTAATTAAAATATTTTATTTTGTTTTGTGCTTTGATATATCTCGTACCGTGATTGGTCCAGCAGACATAGGATAAATATGCCCAAGGCACCAGAAAGATGGTACATAAAAAATGTTAATGCTTGCGATGTACAATAGATATTATAGATGGTAAATATTATTCAATTATGTTTTAACAATTCGTTGGCCACCTACAATACTACCAATATTACTTCAATAATAACCATTCCAGCTCGTACAGAGTCTTATGTCAAAATTAAATCTTCATTGCCTAGTAATTCCGAAAATATTTGTATTTCACAAGAGATTATTCCTGGAGTATTTATTGCTAATTCTGTATTAAAAGTAGAAAATGGTTATACATTTATTAGTTTAGTAAATTCGAACGAATATGACATTGAGCTAGATCCTATAAATATTGAAACATACTCTTTAGATGAATTTCAGAACCGGTTAGCATTGTTGGAATCGAAAATTAATCTCAATCATTTAAGTAATGAAGAATATGAATCGTAAATTTAATGATGTATTTCTCCTTGATGGTGACAAATTGTCTGTCACTGATGCAGCTAGTCATCAAATAAATACATTTCCAAATTCTACCCCAATTTTTCGTAAACCCTATCGATTACCAGAAGCTGTGAAAAATGAGATTAACAAACAGATATCTGGCATGAAAGCAGATGGTATTATCGAAGATTCTAAATCGCCATGAAATTTTCCATTACTCTGCGTACCCAAAAAATCAACAAGTAAAGAGAAAAAGTGGCGCATTGTAATTGATTATCGAAAATTGAATGACGTAACTATTCCTGACATATTTCCTTTACCGAATATAATGGACATTTTGGATAGACTTTATCGTTCCCATTGTATTTCTACTATCGACCTGACACATGGTTATCACCAGGTTCCGATTGCTCCAGAAGATCGTGAAAAGACTACATTTAGTACTGACACCGGACATTACCAGTTTACTCGAATGAGTATGGGCTTCGTAAAGCGCCGAGTACGTTTCGCGGGCCTTAATGAGTTAAAATGTTTGGTATATCTCGACGATGTTGTGATATATGGTTAAATATTCACAAATCTTAGAAATTATAATTTAAAAGTTAATCCCCAAAAATGTCAATTTTTATGCAAAGAGATTTACTACTTGGGTCATTTAATAACTGAATCAGGCATTAAGCCAGATCCTACAAAGCTCGATGCAGTGAAATCCAACGCCGAAAACAGCTCGTAAAGTTAAATCGTTTGTTGGACTTGTCAGCTGTTATAGGAAATTTGGCACTGATTTCTCTAAATTCACTAAGCCATTAACAGATCTTCTTAGGAAAGATTCTGTTTTTGTTTGGGATGCTTTCTGTGATGAAGCATTTACAAAATTAAAGGATTTTCTCGTCAAACCCCCAGTATTACCATTTCCCGATTTACAAAGGAATTTGTTCTAACATGCGATGCAAGCGACACAGTAATGGGTGCAGTTTTGTCACAGGAGACCAACGATACTGATTTACCTATCGCATATCCGCAGCCGTATTCTAAATCATGCAGAGACGAATTATTCAACTATAGATAAAGAGCTTCTTGCGATAGTCTGAGCCACGGATCATTTTCGTCCCTATATATACCGTACAAGACCCAGAGTGTGGAGTGGACCGTCCCAGAGTGTGGAGTGGACTAAATATATATTGTAGTGGTGATTGGGTAAACCGCTACAGGACTCCGCCGCAAGTAATTCCCCTTCCCCATGAAACATGGTTGGATTTGATTGAAGTGTTTTGTCTCCTAAGAACACTAATCGAGACGATGTGTCAATGCCTTGGAAAAGGGAGGAGAATGTGGCCGATGATTTGCGGTTGGTCGATGCTTGTGTCGTGGTAGGCAACAGTGAAGGAGAATATTCCTCGAAGTTCACACCTGATAGGATGGGAGCAAGAGGCGTCGACCAATTATCGGTAGGTACGTCTTATCGTCCTTCACCGCGTGCTGTGCCGCGGACAAAGCTGTCTTAAGATGTTCGAATTGACACAAGGGGAGGTGAAGTGGTGCATCGACCGAGTTTCCATGTTGGAGGAGCAAAGCTGTGATATGTCAGACCAGTAAGTAATTTTGAGGTCTGGAGTCAGCTTTGGGGCCAACCAAGAAATGAGTCTTGGCTGTGGCCACTTTGAGGCCAGTTTCGGTCATGACTGTGGCCAAGTGGTGAGAGTGGGATAGCCGAAGTGAATCTCGACTGTGTCTCAGTCACATGGAAAGTTATACGGCAACAGTCGATGTCAGTCTCGACTGTGGCCGTATAAAAGGCGGGACGGTGAGCGGTGGTGATGGCTGGGTGGTCGTCCTGCTGTACGACATTTTTGCGAGCCATGTGAATAAAACAAAATAATTTTTTTTTTTAAAAAAGCCAAATAATGAACAAGTAAACCCGGAAAAAGGCAACAAAAAAAAATTGTGAAAAATTTACAGTTGCTGATGATGTCATCGAAGGCGACGTTGCTACTATGACCATGGTGATCATAATGGTGATAGCGGTGATGCCGATTGATGGTGATAAAAATGGTGGTAATGATGGCGACGGCGGTGATGGTGGCAATGACGGTAATAGTGTTTGTCTCGCCGCTGCTAGTCGCGTTGGTGTGAGGTTATCGGTGAATGTGGGACGGTGTGGACAGATGTGCTCGATGTTTTTTTTTTTAAATATGTATGGTTGGTGTATTGATGTGTGTTAGTGTGGACATTTTTTTACCGGAAATACATCAAAAAATAAAAATACAGCAAAATTATCCAAGAGGCCAATCATAAATATATCTAATCATAAATATCAAAATCCCCCCCCCCCCCCCCTACTTTAACCCGAGGTCAATACAAATTGTATCGACTCCAAAAAATTAAAACTTTCCTTGAGTTTTCTCTGTGGTAGTTTGGTTTCGTGCTGACAAGCTCGCACGAACAAAAAGTTCGGTCTACTCATCAGGTAGCTACGCCCAAACTACTAAAATACAATTCTAACTTCCTACATTACGTATGAGGCAAGAACGCATTGATTTAGCGAATTATATGATTCACCAAATCAAAAAATTCAAGGAAAACCATCATTTCTGTGTATTTTATGCCCACAAAAATAATAAAAAGAGAAAGTTTGTCTGTATTAAAATCAATAAGATTCTTTCGGCTTTTTATAAACAACGCATAACAATGATGGCATTCACAACATTTTCGACTTGTTAATCGGAAAAAATGAAGAGACCAATCATTTATGGTCATTTCAAAGTGTAACCAGTTCGTGTGCTGATGCGAAAAAAGTGGCCGGAATTATGGGAAAAACAACTCGTAGATTTTACACGACGATAACCCGCTATCATATCGGATTGTGAACGAATATAAGGCCAACAGCTCAATAAATACCATCGATCAACCACCACATTCGGCTGATTTAGCACCCGGTGAATTTTTCATGTTTCCCAGACTAAAATTGCTGCTCTATGGAACCCGTTTTGACTTCAAGAAAGTGCCCTTAAAAAATGTTTCGATGATTGGAAAAACGCTGGCATATATGTATATCCTCGAATGGGAAATACTTTCAGGAGGGCAAAATAAATTTTTATAATTGAACTTAAAATTTGTCTTTTATTTAACAATTCCCGGTACTTTTTTGACAGAATGTATGTATATACCTATTAAACGTTATGTTTTCGTTGAATGTGTTTCAGAGATCGACAGTTTCACAAACACGCCGCAATTCAGCGCTATTTTGTATGTATAGATTGAGGATTTTGCCCTGTGATACGTCATAATCTTACATTTTTTATTTTTAAATGTAATGAGTTGTGGTCAGACCATTTACGAAGCCAAACAACATATTCTTGTAATCGGCCAGCATCACACTTTTCTCAGACGGTATGGACAATTTTAATATCATCTGCAAATATGAGGACGTTAGAATTTTTTATATTTCGGTCGATGAAAACAGGAAATATCAAGGGTCCAATGTGTGATCCTTGAGCAGTTACCGAAGATAGTTCAATGATCACACATTGGACATCACATATTGCTTTAAGACTAAGAAGTCTGTGTAAACTGCATCTATCTGATAGTATTTTTCTATTTCTGTGATCGTTTTACTAGTAAGTTCCACTAAATTGTTCGATGTTGATCTGCCTGGAATGTTGTTTGACAGATATGCAACGTGTCAATATAATTTTGAAGGTGTTGCACACAAGCGTGGAAAATATTTAATGCCTGCCGAAAATAAATATATTGAGGTTTTCAGCCAAAAGTTAATAGCATACATGGAATGCTTTAAAAACGGTTGTCAAAAGCCGTGGAAAACTTTGTTCCTTTGGTGGAAAGTATCGGAAAATCGAAAGATTCGAAAAGTATTTAAAATTAACAAAAAATCATCCTCTCATTCTCAAAAAAATTCAATTGAAGTTTACCTTGGTAAATTTAAGAAAATTCCATTTTCAAAAAACCATTAGAAACTTTGTATAAAATCGGTCACTAAAGTGTTATGTCTGGAGATGGAGTGCATTAATGTGATTTATTAATATATCGTAGAAAAAAATTTCAGTTTAAGCTTCCCATGGGATATATCTGAAAAAATTCGATTTTTCAAAAATCATTGGAAACTTTGTATAAAATCAGCCTTCGATGTGTCTAGATATAGAAAAAAAAACCAATTCAAGTTTCCCGTGGGAAATCTGGGAAGATTCGACTTTCAAAAGTCATTAGAAATTTGTATAAAATCAGCCTTTAGACTGACACGTCTCGGGATCGATTGCATTCATGTATGTGATTTGTAAATAGCTTTTGCTTGAAAAAAGTTCTAGTCAGGTTGCCCGTTTACCAGTCTATCGGCTGCGTTGTTACAATTCCGCCCTGGTATTCCGAAAGAAAGATTTTTCTTTTCGGTAAGATCAATCTCCTTGAAGAGAATTCCCGATGACGGAGATTTTGGATTTAACAATGTACAATAGTAAAAGCTTTATCATCTACAATAAAACGATACGTTATCGATTGTCGCTCTTACGGGTCTTTCTGTTGATTTTACTGGTTCAATATTCAAGTGCAACTTTTAGATTGAAGCCTAGTTGCATGTCGTTTAGTGGATGGATAAGATACTTCATTTTCTGTAAGGAGCTTGATGTTTTCACTAATAAACCCTTTACGTTTGTGTCACAATCAGGGCAGCACCTCGATAAACCCTAATAATTGCCTATGTTTTTTTTAAAGGTTGGGGCGGATTTGCATTTAATCCACCAGAGCTCTAAATTACTCATTTTTAAATTTTTCTGAATTTAATTTTTGATTTTATTAATTAAAAACTTCACTAAACTGTAATTTTTTTTCACGTTTTTGCCAATCAATTAAAATATTTACAGAAAAAAACTAAAAATTAACTTAATTTTTACGTTAAAATTAACTACATAGGTCACAGAAATAAAAAACAAAAAAATAGGTTTTGCAAGAATTGCAAAATTAGATTAAAATAAAAATAAAAAACACGTCCGGCGGATTAAAATATTGGCTCGATAGTGGTAACATCCATTGGGAGTATTTACACTTTGTACACACCACAACACACCGCTACAGCTCCGCGCGTTTACACTAAATTTTGTGCATCAGTTGTTTCTTATTAATTTTCTATGTATGTGTACAATTATTTTCATTCCGAATCGAAACTTTGAGGCGAGTACTAAACAATTTAATCAGAGAAATTATATTAACATTTTATTGGTGTATAAATAAAATTGAGTTTAGTCAAAAAATCGTTTGTGATAAATTATTGGTAATTTGGTGGTTAAATTATTAATTAAATTCAAACATTATTTAAAAATCGTAAAAGTTATTTTATAAAGTCGCTATTTGGTTTTTGATTTGATTGGGAACCAAATAGTCGGAAGAAATATGGATAACTCTTTTCAAACATCAGAAGCTGGTGCCTCTCCTAAGGCATATCTGATGGACTCATCATCGTCCGATGATGATGCTATTGCGGTTATGACGTCAGCTGCTGCTGCTGGTTTATTATTAGCGGCTTCAATAGAAGCGGAAAAGGAAAAAGAACAAAACAAAAAAAGGTGCTGGATTAAAGATTATAGGAAAACTCGACAAGAATTTGGCAATACGCAAAGCCTAATGCAGGAACTTAAGCAAACTTCTGCATATTTTAAATATTTTATACGAATGGATGCGGATTCGTTTAATTATATATTGTCAGCAATCCGTCAAGATTTTTTAAAAAGAAGACACAGTTATGAGGAAAGCAATAAATCCGGAGGAAAAACTAGCAGTTGCCTTAAGATTTTTAGCTGCAGGAGAAAACTTTATGGAACTGGACTACAATAGCAAAGTATCGAAACCTTTCCTATCCAAAGCAATACTAAATGTTTGTGAGGCTATATTCAAACATTTAAAGGATCAATATTTAAAAGTAAATTAAACATTAAATTAATTGTTAAATTAACATTCAATTTATTAAAATTCAATAAATTGTTTTGTCGTTTTATATAAGTAAAATTAACAAAAAATAATATTTTATTTCATTTTCCGAAAACCGAACAAGAGTGGTTAACAATTGCTGCTGATTACAGCATCAAATGGCAATTTCCACACTGCTTAGGTGCTTTTGACGGAAAGCACATAGCATTTCGAACGTCAAAAGAAAATGCACCACTGTTTTATAATTACAAAGGCTTTCATAGTGTAGTACTGCTGGGGCTTGCAGATGCCTATGGAAAATTTATATTTATTGACGTTGGGTGCAATGGTAGGATTAGTGATGGTGAAGTTCTGCAACGCTCAAATTTTAATTACATCCTTTAGCAACCAGAAAGATTTTTACCTCCAAAAAAATTAATCGGCAATTCAAGATTATTGCCCATGTATTTATTGCTGACAACGCCTTTCCCTTAACTGAAAACTTAATGACACCGTATTCATTTACCACAACAGAAAACACGGAAATAACCTATAATCTCAGATTAAGTCGAGCTCGGCAGAGTATTGAACGTGCTTTCCGGATGTTAACAAACAGGTTTCAAATTTTTCAGAAACCAATTAATTTACACGAAGACAAAGTGAAAGTAATTGTACAATGTTGTTGTGTATTGCACAATTTTTTAATTACACGAAGCCGATGGTACAGCGAAGAAATTAATCTTTCTGAAATCCTAAATATCACGTCTCATCAGACGGCAGATTGCCATTCAAATAAAAATAAACTCAGAATTGGCGAAACTGTCAGAAAAGAATTCACTGAATATTTTAATAATGAAGAAGCAATTTAACAAGCTTTAATAATGATAGAGTTTAACGTTGACCTACTTTTTCAGCGGAATCGATGTCCAATTTGGATTTAAAAATATCTAGGCTACATTTATTAAAATAAAACAAACATATTAAAGCGAACCACACATTTTAAAGATAATTCATTTTGTTTTATTAATTAAAATAAAAGGTTAATTTTGATAAAAAAAATCGCTGTTATCAAATACATTTTTCATAGCCAGCATTACACTGTCATCTTTTGGTGAAATGTTCGAATGCCTTAACATTGATGGCGTTGTGGTGGATGGTGCTTCAATTTTGAGTATTGGTGGATTTAATATTTTGACATCCAATATTTCAATATTTTTTCGTTTTGAATTCAAGTGTGAATTTTGTCCGTTTGTCAAAGGTAATTGTGTTACATATTTACAGGAGTTTGATGAGTTGGATGAATAAGATGCACGTTGAAATATGTTGGGATCAAATGGTGTTTTAATGGGCAGAAAATAATTATTTTGCGGAACCTCTTTCTCTTCTTTGGAATGAGAATGAATCAGGTACAGTGGAACGAGATAAATCGAAGGATTCTGTTGAATAAGAATATGGGGATGGGCAGAAAGTGGAAATATATGGATTGCGCTCTTGTTGATTTTTTGGAAATTGAAATGTAGCTATATCGTTTGAATAAGTGGACAAATTATTATGTCTTCTGTTTTTTGGAAATGTAGGTGTATCTGTTGGAGATGGGATAATATCTGACATATAAGGTTTGCTACCTTTATGTTTGTCTGTAAATTTAAATTTAAGGGATTCTAATGAAGACGAGGATGGAATGGAGGTGGAGGAATAGCTGTCTAATATTCCGGTGGGGTCGCAATAATTCGCCCGTTTTTCCTCTCTTATTTGTTCTGAAACCAGATGTAATATCTGTAACTTCAATTATTCGAAATTTTCTTCAATTTGAATTTTTTTTAATTCAAAGCTTAGGTATCGACAAAATACATCCTCCTTTGTTAATGTTTCTCGTTTTGATCGCTGTTCAACTAAATTTTTTGTAAATTTCAAAGCCTCAATTGCATAATTTTGCAGCTGTGTTGTTTTTTTGCTTCGATATTTCTGAAATTATTAATAAAAATTAATTAATATTTTCCTTTTATAAAATACATATTTTTTATAAATTTCAATTGCCCTAAATTATTATTTAAACATACTTTTGGAGTACTATACTCAGCGGCATCTTCGCCGACTTCATCTACTTCATCTAACCCAATCTGAAAATCATTCACAAAAAAAAAAGTATAACAAATATGTAAACCGTTAAAAGTTCGAATAAATAAGGAAAAAATTCAGTTTAACGATTGATGTAATAGGCCCCTGTAATCCTGACACGTTTAGTGATCCTTCTTGCTGCGTCCACCAGATTTTTAAAGCCTTTGGGACGGCTAAGCGGACCGAGTTTCCATAATAGTTATACCGAAACAGTCAGTCAGGCCCTACAATTCAAGTTGTTCAAGCCTTGCCACTTCGAGTGCCGTAACAGATCACTAAACATATCAGAATCACTATGTTTGGTGAATATAACACCATTATATGTACAATAATTTATAATCATTAAAATAATTTTTTTTTATTTTTTTTTCACAGATTTACCGGTCTTTATGCATTTATTGTAACACATATGTATAAGGGAAATCAAGTTTAAAAACTAAATTTAGGTTAACTTACATCGGATAGTTCTATATTCGAGTAGCTCGGTTGTGATTCATTCGAATGAACCAAAAACGAAAGTTCATTGTAGCACCATAACTTCGGTTCAAATATTTCGTCTCTACCGTTTCCGTTTTTTTTGTAATTTGTTATTTTAGATCGTTCTTTGGACAGTTGACTAGGCAAAGTCCTAATTTTTTTTTTTATGCTTTCGATCGTAAAAATTTGCCTTAATATTTTTTAATTCATTTAATATTAAATTTAATTTTTCAATCCGTTTAGTTTTATTCGTAAAATTATAATCCACCGGACTATATAAACATGGGTATTTTCGGAGTTCGCTAATTAAAAGTAGCGTTTGCTCCTTGGTCCATTCGTTATTTATTTTATCACTCTCACTAGACATTATTATTTAAAGACCAAAACAAAATAACAAAAAATAAAAACAAAAAATAAAATGATTTTACTAATAACGCGGTACAATCATATTATTCACTCTTCGAAAGATAAAATGAAAATAACTTACTTAATTTTTTTATTCTCTTTTGTTTGTATTAGTGCAAAATGACACGAGAATCAATAAAAATATTTGTCGAACGTGTGCATCAAAAATGCTCCTACTCCAAAATTAGTTTATAGGTAAAGAGGTAAGAAACGAGGAAAGAATCTGATGCACGAGTCCTCATGTAAGCACATCCATTATATTCCAAATATTTCCACCCGAAACAAAATTTCAAAATCAAATCCGTTCATAGCTTGCTATTCTATAGATGAAACGGACAATACAGTTAATAATCTTACTTCATTTGATTTTTTTTTATTTTTGGTATAGTTGTAGTTGTAGCCAACATACGTTAGCCATTACACTTACAATTTCAAATTATCGAAAAATTGTGTAACCTACAATAAAAATATCAGCAATGGTAAGCAAGCGACGCCATGTTCAAAAAAAAGAAAAAATCAGTCAGATCGAAATTAGCTGAAGAAACGGACGAGAAAAAACGTGCTGTATAAATATTTTGGAGGTTAAAATAAAATAAAAATAATTAAAATAAATATTGTTTTAATCCTAAATAGTTGCTGTTTCTTGTGAAGACGCGTTCGCAACATTCATAACTATACCACAGGGCTTGTTTTTCGCCCTTGCATTTTTTATATTTAACAATATCGTGTATCTATTTATTCATTTTCACAAGCATGTGTCAAGTTCAACAATTTATATGTATTTCAATATGCACACACAGCCCATCACATATTTGACACCTAAATAACAATACACAAAACGTTTACATGCCACTTTCCATTTCCTACATGTTCATTCTCTGTACATTCTAAAAATATCTAAACGTTGGAAAAAAATAAAAAAATACCGATAACTGGCAGCTTATTTCCGACTCGATAACTTAAGCTAGTTTTGACAAGTTTTTTCTACTAGTTCTGCTCTATTAAATTTTTTTTTTTTTTACAAAATTCCAAACTACAAATACTTTTACAACTATTTTCTATTATCTGGAAATAAAAACAACGTTGATGTCCTTTGTTGTAAATTTTTATTTTTTTGTTTAAATTGTTTATGGTACAGTTAAACTTGAAATCGATATTTTTTTAGCGGGAGTGGATGGAGGATGCCAATTCGACGTTTTATAATAAAATTTAAGTAATTAAACTTTAGTTGGAGAAAGAAAATTGTGTACAAAAAAAATACAAACAGGAAATTAAATTTACAATACAACAACAATAATCTTTTGTATGTTTTATTTTTGTGTTTAAAATTTTCCATATTTTGTGGAAAAATATTTTCCGCTTTTCAGCCATTGTTGTACAGAGAAACTATTTTAGTATTATTTATAAGAAGAAGAAGAAATGGAAGGTATTTAATCTTTTCCGGTTCAAGTTTTATTTTTTGTTTTGTATTTTTTATTATTATTAAGCTTGTTTTTTGTTTATCAGAATTATTTTATATAACTTAATAACTATTAAGTATGTAAACTATCATATCGACCTGTAAAAAAATGTTTGATTGTAAATAGAGAAAAAAATAAAATTTTAGGTACCATCGCAATTACGCTCAAAATGGATGACAATAAATGTCAAGCGAAATTGACAGTTTGCTGTATGATCAAGAAACAATATGGCGGCAAATTATGTATTTTGGGGTTATTTCTCACTCCACTGTTTTTTTAAAGGTACTTTTGCGGGGAGTAAATTTCTGATGAATAGTTTTTTTGTGTAATTAACAAACATATTAAGAAGACATTACAAAGCAAAAACCAAAATGAGATAAGGGTTAAGATGATGAGATGATATAGCTATATGGAAAGTTGTATCTAAGCTTTAAACGTTCATATTTTTACATACACACACACACACACACACACACACACATTGCTAATAAATATTTTGTTTTTTTTTAACTTTTTTAGAATATGAAAATTAATCCTATTTCGGGTTTAACGATTATAATCAAGATATTTTATTCAAATTTTGGTAAACTATTTTAAATAAATTGCTACAAAAATTAGGTCAACCAAGAACGATCTTTTAAATGTACCTTTATATGTTATATAACCATAATAAAAAAAAACACATTTCCAAATAAAATTTGCAGCAATAAAGATAGAAACATCAAATTCAACTGAATATTAGCATCATAAAAAAAGAGAATGAAATTATTTCCCCCAGTAATAAAAATAATTGCTTATATCAAACACAATTGCTAGAATGCTTTGTGATGCTGATAAAAAAAAGGTGCACACGACATCATCGTAACATACATACATTTACATTAATATTTAAGACTGTTTCTTTCTGTAGACGACTAGAGTTCATTCTTAAATGATGAATTTAAATCGATGAATTTTTTTTTCTCCTCATGTTTTGTTCGTGTAACATTTGTGATTGTGTGTGATAATTTGGGATAAAGATGTCCGAAATAAAAATAAAACTTGATTGTATGTCATTAAAATTCAAAAACGGAAAATATTTATTTATAATTGAAAGTTTCAAGCAAATAAATATTCAGATTGAATCTTTCAACGTTACTTAAAGCTAATAGACTATAAAATTTTTAAAAAAAAAATAATTTTGGTACGCGATCGCGTGTCCCAGTGATATTAAGTTTTGTTATTAACATTCTTAATTAAGATTTACTATAATTCGAATTTCACCTGATAAAAATTTCACAGATGTTTTTTAGTTTTCCCATTCTGTGATTTTTATTCTCCCATTCTCCCTTCTACTGTTGTGTTCGGAATGTTAAGACTGGGTGAAAGATTTGTTAACAACAATAACTAATGCATTACTTTGGTTGGAATTCATAAATTTTATTTTTATTCTTACATTTAATTTGAGTAATAAAATGGGGGCGAGTAGCAGAGACAGCAGAGACGCAACTATTTCAACAGCAACGTCAAGCAACACTAGCTTCAGTTAGTACAAATTTATAATGATGGAACGAAATCTCGCCCCACTCACAACCGCCTATGGATAAAATGGTGGAGGGAATAATAATTGGAGGGAATAATAATAGTTGTTATCAGCTTTTCAGAAAAAAGAACCTGCGGCACCAGGAAATTGTGTTGTCATTGTGTTGTCCATAAAAAACATTAACAACTATCGATCGCTTGGTGTCTGTAACCGGATCGAGTCCTGTCCCTACTAATAATCCTATCCAATCCTTCGGTTTTGTTATATGTAAAAAGGGTGTACGATGGTTGCCGGCCAGGGGCCAGATATCACACTATTAGACTTATCTGGCTATCTCGATGTGTGAAGCCTTTTCTTTAAGGGATTTTGGTTTCATGAAGAGTCGTGTTTTGTAACATGTGGTGTGGGTATTCGTACATTTGAAAAATCAATCAATCAAATCAATTTAATTTGAGTAATAAAATGATTAATTTTTATTTATTAAATTTTACGATATTCTGTGCATGAACTACGGTGGCACGGGGATTAGGAAGAAATCCTGGATGTGAAGCACTTGGCTCTTTCGTGTTTCAATAATGCGTACATCCATTTTCTTTTCAAGTTGTGCCGTCGACCGGTTTAGCTGAATATGTTTGTAGGTGTGGGTGCTTCCAAGTGTTTGTGTTCGCAGGTGATAACACCTGATTTTATCGAAAGGTGTATATATGTGCGTAGGATTGGTGTGGGTTGAAATGTGGAGGGTGGAACGTGGGGGTTTAGTTAAGTCGTTTCCATCATTATCCAAGAGGCATGCTTCAATATGTTGTTTTGGGGGGTTAAAAGGGTTTCTAAAAAAAAATCAGGCCTGAAAACCAAACGAGCATCTATAGCTAAAGAGAGATGTTTATCTCTTTCTCAACTTCTTCTTCAACTAATTCGCCCGAGTCCGACTTGTCAAGTAAATAGATCTCATTTACTGCTTTGCGTAATTCAGATTTAAATATTGCCTTAGCGAATCATTCCACGTGTAACAAGGGTTTCCTGTTTTTTGGGGCTGTATAGGTGAAGTCAGCCCTGACAAAATGAGAAGCGGCTAGTAATTGATTCTGTAAACCTTTATCCTCTTGATGAAGGTTTTACCAAGTAGGATATTTTTAATTTTGCAAAATTCAAGAAATTTCTTTAAGAAAAAGAACACATATTTCCTTAGTCTAGTCGATGGCGGTTTGGGAAGGGCAAAGGCGGCTATCTGTAAGCCATAAGTTAGTATAGAGATAATTATGTCGTTATACATACAGATAACGGTTTTAAAAGGCAGCTTGATAAATTCTGGCATCTATTTATTGGCTCAACTTTGTTCAGCGACATAAAAAGGAGAAGACCCAAAGAATCATCAAAATCAAATCATCAAAAGTTTCTACCTGAAAAATAATATGTTCAAAGCTAGTTTAATTAAAAAATTACCAATATGTATAAAATTATTATCATTAAGAATTCGTTTTGTATAAAATATTACCTTTATGAGTTTTTGCGATCAAGATATTGTTTAAATACATTCCACATTTTTGACATATATAAAATACACAGCAAAAATAGGTACTAGATTATTGCGATAAACTCAAACAAATGTAGTACTAATATTATGTAAACAATTTTTTAAAACCAGATGTCATGGTAGTTGAGAAAATTTGTAATTAGCAAAAAGGTAAAACAAATTCTCTTCTGTGAATTGTAGTCAACCTGAAAACATCAAAAAAAAACATCAAAAAAAAAAGAAAAGCGAAGAAAATTGATATTGAATGAAACGTGATTTTTACTTACCTAAGCATACCTTGGAAATTAACACGGTCACGAGAACCATTCTACTATTTATTTGGAATTGAGGTTAACACACCGCGTGTTTTGAGAAGTACAAAAATTTACAAACGAGCCAAACATTGTTGGTCAATTGTAAGTATATTATCTCAATTGATTAAGTGACGCAATTATTTATGATCCGTAGAGCCGGATCTCAAGCATTATTAGACGAAATTATTCACGGCGAAGATAAAACGCGTTAGTTTCAAGTTTTGGTCATAATCTTGATTCACGAGGTTATTCAACTTTAATGTTACTTAAGTACGTAAATATGGTCGACTTAACTTTGATTTTACCTAACATCATAACATAAATAGCTGATCGTATCAAAACGGATGTAAATGATTCCAAGTATCTCGAGTGATCCGTGTAACATCATCTGCATATGTTGGAATAAGAGGAAGTAAGTATAGCTTCTCACGCTGCTCTTATTTCAACTCCGGAAATTGATCTACTAAAATCAACAAAACTTCTTTCTGGATGAAATTAAACATTCGGGAGAAATTGGGGCAGCTTTGTTTGTCTTGATTTTTCCATTCAGCTATTAAACCATTTAATGGTGCTGCGCTCCCAAAAACGGGCTTTAATGATTCAATTGATAAGATAATGTGGTAAATATGGACGTAAACCTGTTCAACATTACACCCAATCACACAGTATCAAAAGCTCTGGCTACGTTGACTGAGAGGACAAAACGCGGTTACCACAGTGTGGCATTCTTAGAGAAAGAGAAGTGTCAAGAATACAACGACACTTAAGAATACACTGACTTGAAGTGTCAAGAATGCAACGAAAGGTGAACATATGATTCGCAGTGGATAGATTAGCTAAAAAAGAGGCCTGCTAAAAAGATGAGAAATTTAAACATTCATCTAACTTTTTGAATCGTTACTTAGGAGACTTTAGGAAGCCTTTTGATTATAGGAACCTGTATGGTTTCGATCCACGCTGTGTATAAAAGCGATTGTCCCGAGCAAAGGAAGTGAACCAACCTCTCTTGCTTCTCCTGGTCCAAACAGCTTCTTCAGTAGTCATTTCTCTCCACACCAAGCCTTCTTGCATATTCTCCAAATAGGCAGTATCCCGTGAGGTTTCCTACGACCGTTCTTAATTCATGCCTTTAGCTTTGGGCAAACTGGTCTTGCTATACTTCAGGCAGGTCGCAGTATTCCCTTCCTCTGCTGCGACTAGCGCCTGTTTCCTAATTTCTGGTTTCAGCGCTGTTATTGGCCTCCCCAGATTTGCCCTTTCCGGTTGAAGCTATAGATCCGTCCCTGGCCAAGCAAGTTTATCCGCCCTGCAGTTCCCCATGATGTCCGAATGGAAAGGGAATCACATTAACTGAATATTGAAAAGCTCGTCCATCTTATTAAGAGATGAGAGACAATTCAATGCAATTAATGACGTCAAAAAAAACAATTCTAACGACCTGATTGCCGCTTTACTATCAACATAGATCGCAATATCTCCTGAGGATATCACCTCTACTTGATTCGCGTTGCAATAATGAGGAAGACGAATAGAAATGTTCACATTCAATTTATCACAGAATACTCCAGCTGCCACTTTGCCATCTAGCTTGGAGCCATCAATCAAGAAATGCAAAGCTTAGACTTCCGATATTGATCCGTCCGTCCAAGATTCCCTTGAAGGGAGCATGGTCCGAAAGCCAGCTCATTTTTTAACGATCTAACAATAGTCGAGTGTCCTGTATTAAGATACTTCGACTGAGAGACAGCTGTAGGCTCGCACAGCCGTATTTGCCGCCATCGGTTTGCCAAAAATGGTGAATAACTTGTAAGGCACGTGTTTGTGTCGACCTCAATGTCCCGCTTACAAGTCTATAGGCAATTCTCTGCACCTTCTCCATCTTATTTTTTTAAGTTACCTTGTCCAGAGCTGGTCACCAAACACTCACCCCATATATTAGTACAGGCCTCACTACGGCGGTGTAGAGCCAGTATACCAGCTCCTGCTTTAGACCCCATCTATCAACATTGCCATTACTGCAGGAGTAAATAGATATTGTAGCTTTGTTTACTCTCTCCGAAATGTTGAGCCTCCAACTAAGCTTTCTGTCCAAGATAACGCCCAGATATCTTGCTCTGTCAGTAAATGTAAGTCTCATGCTGTTTAAGGTAGGACGGGCAACTATCGCGATTTTGTATTTCTTAATAGAGAGTACCAGCTCTGTCTTGGATGGGTTAATTCAAAGTCCACATTTGCTAGCTCCTTGCGTAACGATTGTAACCGCATTTTGCATTACGTTCCCAATCGTGCCCAGGAATTTCCCGGGAACAGCTATCGCCACGTCTTCCGCGTAGCAATATCTTTAATAACCCCTCTCTCCAGCTCTAGTAGTAAACCATTTAACACCATTCCAGAGAAGAGGGGACAAGACCCTCTCCCTGTAGTGTCTCCCTATCTACTCGCCTCTTAATGGTGGAATCCCCAGCTCCTGGGGGTCTCGAAGAAAACCTCCACGGACTCTCCACTAAAAGCTGTCCACGACCCGTCCGGTTTAGTGAAATAACTAAGCCTTGTTGTACTTCTAAAGGAAAGAGTCTTCCTAAGACGAGAGATTTCGAAATAAATTATAAATTCTAAGTTCCTCCTTATAGAAGTCCCAATCCTGAGCTCTGCAAGCCTTACGCTTGCTCGTCCCCAGTTCCCGGGACTGCTCCAGTTAGTGTAGCGCACTAGCATCAACTCATAGTACCACACAAATTTGATTTTTGTTCAATTTTGATGAACAGCTTCTCCAGGTTATCCGGAGGAACCTCCTTTTCCCGGTCCATGTAGGCTGAAACCAGCCAGAATATGCAAGTGCCTACCTCCTACCTAACTGCAGTTGTGTCACACTTGTTATATTGAGTAAGTAGGAAAATATTTAAATTATTTTTCCCAAGAATACAAGATCTGATTTTCCCAGACTGCTTCCGAAGTAGCCTTCGAATGGTGAAGGTTACTTTAAATTATTCCTTCGCTCATACACGCCCCTCCCCCCGTCTAAGTTAATCAGTCCTAAGCCAAAGTCACTGGAAGAAACTTTGAAAACTGTTTAAGACATTGAGGGTGCGAGTATTTTAATCATACACAGAAAACGGATTGTGATCGTCATATGAAAAATTTATTTTCCAAAGTCTTCGAGCAAGATTTGCGTAGGACTCGGAATCATCGGCATGAAGTTATGAACATAAGCGTCGCAAATCCTTTTCTGTAATGAATAGCAAGTATAAATTATGCTTTACTAACCGACTATTGCGCCATCGATTACTTTGAGATAATTGTCCGACTTGAAGAAATTTACGAGAAAAAATTTTACAAAATAAATTTAAACCTAATTTTATGTTTCGCGTTAAGTTTGTAAAGCTATTGACGATTGTACAAGTGGGTAAAGCGCCTCTCGCGAGAAATAGAAAAGTTGTACCGGCTATGCAGAAATTGCGTCGTAACCGTAGTAAATGTGTTATCAGCGGTCCTGCGGATAATAGAAAAAATTAGGTGGCTACATACAAATCGACACCCTCTAATCGTCAATAGATATAAGTCTTTTGTACTGCTACTAATCAATTTACTTGACACTTACATATTATAGACATACATATAAGATAATAAAATCATTTGTTTCATGGAACATTTTCTGACTGATTTCACAATTTAGTTTATGATTTCATATTTTTAAATGAACTCTTTTATTTTTATCCTATTGTTTATTACTTTTCTTAAAATGGTTTAATTTCCAAAATTATTTTGGAAATAATTCCAAGGCAGCTCAATTATATGTCACTTTTGTTTTAATCTATCTCATAATATATTTAATCAGAGCCTTTAAGAGTATAGAGCCATAATCATATTGATAATATTTTAGAAGCTTGTTTCAAGTTTTTCAATGAAAAAACCAAAAATCTCATAAAACTTTTAGGTATATGAAAGTTTTTTAAATATCTTTAACAGCAACAAACAAGAAGGCTTTATTGGTATTATGTAAATATTAGTTGCAGAAATATTAAAATTAAATTATGTCTAAAATATATTCTGACGAATTAAAATAATACTTGCTAAATTTATCTTTAGTTTTACTAGTGTACGTAAGATGTCTAAAAGGTTTGCAGAAAAATACGAAAAAAAAATTTTCAATCACAAAATTGTCACACGTTCTTAATATTTTGTGAATTACTTTTGCGTTTCCTAGAATTTTTGGACTTGAAATTTTCCCAGGTGGTAATTTTTGGTATGATTTTACCAAATTTTTACGGCCATCACTGCCCTCTATGTAATGTATATTGACTTAATGACCAAACGAGTTGTAGTAAGCTTTTATTTCAATTTCACCAGAATGCTGCAGTTATGAAATGTGTTTTATATTTTGTTTTAAAAAAATCAATTATTACAAGAAAATAAAAACGATTTACTTAAACGATATTCATATATGTTGAAATTCAAACATTTATGAAAGTATCTCAGAAATCCTAATTAAGAATTTGTAACGTTTTCATTTAAAAATTTGTCTTAGGATAAAAAGTGTTTTCCCATATGTTTTGTGTGGCTTACTATGAAAAGTTTCGTTTTTTCCTCGTTTCTAATTCCCTTATAAAAGCTCAGATTTTTTGATTATGGCTCTATAAAATACAGGGTGCTCTGGTTATAGGCCCAGATATTGAACAAGCGTTATTAAGTTTAAATAAAAGAAGTATAAAGAACATTTTATGCGAAAAAGAAAGTGCGAGTGAATAAAGTTAAGATGGCGGACTCAAATAAAGGGTTTATAACAAAATTGAACAACGACAATTATTTTATGTGGTAGTATAAAATAGAGCTATTGCTTATGAAAGAAAAATTGTGGAGTGTTTTAAATGAAACTAAGCCAGAACCAACGGAAGATAATGCCAATAAGCATAAGCAATCAACAATTTGCAAATTCACGATGTTCAGGCTCGGGTGTGGATTTGTTTGTCGGTCGAAGACAACCAATTGTGCTACATTCGAAATAAAACCACGGCGAAAGATACATGGACGGCATTAAAAACATTTCATGAGAAGGACTCAATGACAAATAAAATGAGCTTAATTCGACATATTTGTGGTTTAAAAACGAGTGAAGGTGGTAACGTCGATGATCATTTGAATGAACTCACGAATTTGTTCCAGAAAATAAGTGGTTTGGGCGAAAAGCAATTGTCAAATACATGGCATTTTGGTGTTATCGTAAGCAGTTTACCGCGCAGTTACGATAATTTAATTGTTGCACTAGAGGCATGACTAGAGGCAGACGTCACATTGTCGTTGGTTCAATCGAAATTAATTACTGAGTATCAACGTCGAAAAAAAGTGGACGGCAACGAAAATACAGATTCGGCATTAAAAACTACGGCGAAATTTAAAGACAATAATAAGTGTTTCTTTTGCAAACGATCTGGCCATGTAAAGAGTGAATACGGTAAATATAAATCGTGGAAAAAGAAACACACAATAAAGGAAAATGCATCGATCAGTGACAAAATAAATAAAGTTGAAGAAAATGATAATTTTTTATTTGTGGTTTCACACCACAACGTCGCAAACGGTGAAAGCGTAGATGTCAAGGGAAAAGGCGTATGTCGAATGACCTATCATTTACAAAATCTACAGCTCCACTTGATCTTATACATACTGACGTATGCGGACCAATGCAAACAGTTTCTCCGAGCGGTAAGCGGTACGTACTCGTATTCATAGATGATTATTCGCGCTATACGGTGATCTATTTGCTAAAAAATAAATCAGAAGTCGACGAGAAAATAAAGGAGTATGTAGCATTGGTAAAAAATAAATTCTCTACGAAACCAAAAGTTATACGGTCCGATCGAGGACAAGAGTACACCGGAAAGAACGTTGTTGATTTTTTGAACCAGAAATTTTTCACGCCAGTGGACGTGTTTTTTCTGAAAATCATTTTTTTTTTAAATTTTTTTTTTGTCGCAAATCAAAGTTTACGCCAACGATCGAGCCGTGCAGATATCATCCCGAAAACTAACAGAAAAGGTGGAGTAAGATGAAGAAATCGTTCTAAATTCATTTTCTTATAAGTTCGGTAAGGTTTGAGAAGCCAAAAGAAGCTGACGTATATACTTGTTTCAAGCAAAGACTCAAGTGAGGCTAGGAATTAGCGCTGCTACTGGTGAAAGTGTTGCTGTATTTTTTTTTTTGTGTTCCACCTTGTTTTTGGTGCACTATATTACGAATGAGCTGATGCTCAAAATAGAGTGTGCCAAAAACTATTTAAATTCAAAAGTGCCCAATAAATAAATAAAAATAAATAAATAAACAAGGATTTTTTGAAACATGAAGGAATTCAGATTCAGTATACAACACCATACACGCCGCAGCAGAATGGCGTTGCTGAGAGAAAAAATCGTACGCTCATCGAGATGGCGCGTTATATGCTGTTGGACGCAAATTTACCGAAAACATTTTGGGCAGGAGCAGTAAATACGGCAAATTATGTTCAAAACCGTTTGCCATGCAGAGTGATCGAAAAGACACCATATGAGGCGTGGAATCAGCGGAAACGAGGTATTAAACATTTTTCAATTTTTGGTGCTAAATGTTTTGTTCATGTGCCATCAGAGAAACGACGTAAATTGGATGATACCAGCGCACCGATGATTTTTGTTGGTTATGACGAAAATTCAAAGTCAAAAATAAATTGGTGATCAGTCGCGACGTGCGTTTTACGGAAAAATCTGCGAGTGAAATCAGCGTTGATTTATCATCAAGTGATGCGAATGTCGAATCAAGTATAATCGGTATCGATATGAATACGACAGAAAATAATGCGGGTGTGCGTAACAACATTGGTGATGCAGTGTCGAATGTCGAACTCGAAGCTTTTGCTGAATGCTTACATCGTATTTTCAATGACGAAAACAACAGAGTCTCCCATTCATGAGACATCAGTGCATCGCATTTCACAGCGTGAAAAAAGGGTGTGCCACCACGACGATTGATCGACGAAATCGAAATGGTTCAAAACAAAAATATGGAACTGATTATGATCAACTGTTTGCTCCTGTTGCTCGACAAACAACATTCAGAACGCTTTTATCGATTGCATCGAAAGAAAAACTCATTGTGCGACATATTGTTGCCAAAACGGCGTTTTTAAATGGGAAATTGAATGAAACGATCTACATGAAACAGCCACCGGGATTTGAAGAGAATAGTGAACTCGTTTGTTTGTTGAAAAAAGGTCTATACGGTTTAAAACAAGCGGCGAAATCATGGAATGACGCTATTCATGAAGTATTGATCGATGCGGGTTTTCATCAAAGCAAAGCAGATCAATGCTTGTACTCACTAAAGAAAAACGGCGAATGGTCATTTCTTGATGATTGTGGCAGCGAAATCAATAAAAACAGGTAACGAAATAAAGGAAATCATCGCATCAAAATTTGAATTGCAAGATCTGGGTGAAATTAAAATGAGTGATTTCCGAGGTAAAACCTCGGAATAAAAATCATTATGGACGCAAAAAACATTTATCATTTGTGTCAAACAAAATACATTCAAAAGGTTGCTGCGGATTTCGGTCTCAGAGATGCGATAGTTTCAAACGTTCCGATGAATGTGAACTACGATAAATCCGATGCGGATGATAGTTTTTTGCTGACAAACACAGATTATCAGAAACCCGCCGGGTGTTTGCTTTACATATACGTGAATACACGACCGGATATTTCGGCGAGTGTATATTAGCGCAACGAGTGCAACAAGCGAAATATAAAATTGGCATTACGCAGTGATGACAATTCGGACAAATTTTTCTACGGATATGCTGACGCCAATTGGACCCAAAATAAAAAGGACCGAAAATCAAACACTGGTTATATTTTTATTGTTAATGGTGGCATCGTAAGTTGGGCATGTCGAAAGCAGAATTGCGTCGCATTGTCATCTACAGAAGCAGAGTTCATCGCATTGCACGAAGCGTGTCAAGAGGCGTTTTGGTTGCGGCGGTTGCTGAACGATTTGCAACAGCCGGTTCAAACAGCGACAACAATCTACGAAGACAACTAAAGTTGTTTGAAGCTAATAGAAGAGGAAAGATTGTCAAATCGAACAAAACATGTGGATACGCGATATCATTTTGTTAAAGATTACGTGCAACGAAGATTCGTATCATGCGTATATTGCCGTTCAGTAGATATGTTGGCTGATTTACTAACAAAACCATTGCAGGCAAAGCGGCATATCGTGCTACGCACGAGGAGGAGTGTTGAGTGGAGGAGTGTTGAAATAAGTTATATGGACATTTTGAATTATTGGTTGACAGTCCAGAATCGATTGAGGTGAAGTAGGCGTTTTGTTTTTGCATTTTATTTTTCTCTCTCTTGTTTTTATATATTAGAGTTTAGTCTTTTTGTGAATATTAAAGAACATAAATGGTCTCTCGCAAGACAAAAGTTTCTTTCATTTTATTTCCGATTACGGTGGTTTGCTTTGTTCAGCATTAAGTACTCTGTTTGGCTAAGTGGATCCACATAAGGATTCGTGTATTCCAACAGTATCGGCGTCGAAGGGACTCATTTTGCAGTAATTTCTAGAATGATTTCGATCCATTTTTTATAATTTTGCTTTTCATAAATCTTCATTTTATACTTCCGGAGGCCGTTTTCATCGTCACACAAGAGGCAGGCTTCAGTGCGTTTTTGGTGTAGAGATTTACCCAAAAAAATTCTAGTCTTCATCCTCTTTTTTTAAGGCTAAAACCCAAGCGATCAAGAGAGTAGATCAATGAGATGAGCGGCTTTGTTGCTGATAAGACCCTATCTGTTGGCAGATTCAATATAAATTGTATGATGTTCGTTAAAATCACCGTATAAAATTATATCGCGAGATTTAGGAAAGAAAACTTATGTAATAATATTTTTGGAAGAAATTCAATTAGTGTAAATAAGCATACGAAACCAGAGAGATTGTCAAGGGCGGCTAGGTGGATCGTATAAAAAGCCCCTCAAAACGCATTCCTCTCGACGGCTATTTTAGGTGCATCACTCCATCAGATCTCAACTAATTCGAACCACAAAGGTGACGATCGAACGAGCCAATGCGATTACTTTAACCAAGGTATAAATAAACTACTACGGATATGTTAGGTTAGGTTGGAGTTTAGGTACTTAGACCGATGACGCTCCATTGTGTTACCACAGATATACACCCTTTACCTTTTCTGGAACCATTTGAGCTACTTATGTAAAGCCAGAACGTCCCACACTTTACTGTTTTCGAGATCAGACAAGTTGTCCATCTTGAACTTACTCAAGTATTTGTGTCTTCTGAGTGGAAACGCTGGACATGAGCAAAAAAAGTGAACCAACGTTTCTGGCTCCTCCTCACCAAACAGCTTCTACAGAAGTCATTTGCATCCAGACGCAGCCTTCTTGCATATTCTCCAAAAAAGGGAGTATCACGTGAGGTTCTTAATTCACGTCTACGTAGGGATATTAATGTACTAAGCCTAGCTTTGTCTTGATACACTACATTTGACGGTGTTACTCAACCTTTCCTCTGCTAAGGCTAGCGCCTGTTTGCTAAGTGCTAATTTTAGCGCTGTGATTGGTCTACCTAGAATTGCCCTTTCCGGTTGAAGCTGGGGAATCGTACCATGCCTAGCAAGTTCATCCGCCCTAGTGACTTCAAAGAGGCTAATTCCAGCGACCTAATTGCCGCTCTACTATCAACATAGATATCACCTGAGGATACCACATTAAGCTTGAACCACTTCAAGACCTCTTCAATCGCTACCACCTCTGCTTGATACACGCTGCAATAATCAGGAAGACGAGTAGAAATGTTTACATTTAGTTTGTCGCAGAATACTTCAGCTCCTACTTTGCCGTCTAGCTTGGAGCCATCCGTGAAGAATTGTAAAGCTTCCCTTTCCGATAATTAACTGTATGAGTTATAATGGTGTATATCCATTTTGCTTATGTATATTTTGTCACCTATAAATTTATAATAAAACAACTCAAGTTATTTTTAAATTATTTTAATTGAAAAAAATTTTCCTTATAGTAACAATATTTTACAAAAATTTTTTAGAAGATCGATTTCGGATTGACTCCTTCTTCAGTTCTTTTTAAGAATAGTTGTTAAAAAAGAACCGAAGAAGGAGTCAATCCGAAATCGATCTTCTAAAAAATTTTTGTAAAATATTGTTACTATATGGAAAATTTTTTTCAATTAAAATTATTTAAAAATAACTTAAGTTGTTTTATTATAAAAATAAAGATAATTAACTGTCTTTCCAAGGTTCCCTTTAAGGGAACATGGCCCGAAAGCCAGGTGTAATGTAGTCAAGATTCGCCAGTTCATTCTTTAACGATCTAACAATAGTCGAATGTCCTGTATTAAGATACTGTCACAAGCATATAGGCAATTCTCTGCATCTTCTCCATTTTATTTTTATATGATACCTTGTCCAGAGCTGACCACCAAACACTCGCCCCATACATTAGTACAGGTCTCACTACTGCGGTGTAGAGCCAGTATAGCAGCTCCGGCTTTAGACCCCATCTATTAACATTGGCAATACTGCAGGAGTAAATAACTATATTAGCTTTGTTCACTCTCTTCAAAATGTTGAGCTAAGAACTAAGCTTACTGGCTAAGTACTAACCCATTTACTACTATGTTCCAGAGAAGAGGGGACAAGACCCCTCCCTGCAGGGTTCCTCTATCTACTCGCCTTTTAATGGTGGAATCCCCTAGCATAGAGGGGGGGAGGGGTCTCGAAAAATACTTCCACGGACTTTCCACTAAAAGCTGTCCATGACCCGTCCGATTTAATCAAATAACTGGGGCTTGTTGTACCGCTAAAGGAAAGAATCTTCCTAAGACGAGCGGTTTCGAAGACCTCTTCCATTTTATCACAGAAGGGTCTCCAGGACCTCCAATTCTCTCTTATTAATTCTAAGTTCCTCCTTAAAGAAGCATCCCTTTTACTTTTGGCTGTATTAAAGACGATAGGTCATCCCCAGTACCCAGGACTGATCCAGATAGTGTAGCGCATTAGCATCAACTCCTAGTAACACAGGAATCTTCATTTGTTCCATTTCGACGATCAGCTTCTCCAGGTTATCCGGATGAACCTCCTTTTCCCGGTCCATGTAGGATGAAACCAGCCAGAATCTGCAAGTGCCTACCTCCTGGCTCACTGCAGTTGTATCACAATTGCTAAATTGAGTAAGTAGGAAAATATTTAAATTTTTTTTTCCCAAGAATACAAGATCTGATTTTCCCAGACTGCTTCCGAAGCTGCCTTCGAATGGTGAAGGTTAATTTAAATTATCTTAAATAAAATCAATTTAGTTTTACTTACCTTCATATATTTCTTGCTACCGAAGGCCAATATTAGTCGCCGGTAGTTTGGGATGCAGCGGCGTCGCCCAGGATGATGTAAGCATCATCCCGCCTGGGCAGGCTGCCAACACGTACGACTCGGAATCATCGGCGTGAAGTTACGAACAATAAGCGTTACACAAGAAAGATTTAGAACTTATAGGCCTGCATTTAGTTAACGTCGAATTAGTTACAAAATAAATTTAAACCTAATATTATGTTTCGCCTTAAGTTTGTAAAGCTTATTCTATTTATGATTGTACAAGTTGGTAAAGCGCCTCTCGCGAGAAATAGAAAACTTGTACAAATTGTACCGTAACCGTAGTAAATATGTTATCAGCGGTACTGCGGAAAATAGAAAAAATGAGGTGGGTACATACAGACCGGGACCCTCCAATCGTCAATAGATAAAAGTCTTTTGTACTGCTACTAATCAGTTCACTTGACACTCACATATTATATGCATACATATAAGATAATAAAATCATTTGTTTCATCGAACATTTTCTGACTGATTTCACAATTTAGTTTATGCTTTCATATTTTATCCTTTTATTTATTAATTTTCTTAAATTAGTTTAATTTCCAAAATTATTTTTGCCCGAATTTCTAAAATTAATTCCAAGGCAGCTCAATCATATGTCACTTTTGTTTTAATCTATCTCATAATGTATTTAATTATTTAATCAGAGCCTTTAAGAGTATAGATCCATAATCATACGTCATAATATTTTAGAAGCTTGTTTCAAGTTTTTCAATGAAAAAACCAAAAATTTTATACAACGTTTATTTGAAAAATCTAAAATATATTTGTACCCGTATATATGAATGTCTAAAATATATTTTTTGAACTTTCATTTTGGAAAATACATCAAAGTTGGCTCTGACGAATGATTTTAAAAAATTTTTACGGCCATCACTGCCACCTATGTAATGTATATTGACTTAATAACGAAACGAATTGTATTAAGCTTTTATTTCAATTTCACCAGAATGCTGTAGTTATGAAATTTGTTTTATATTTTGTTTTAAATAAATCAATTATTACAAGAAAATGAAAACGATTTACTTAAACGACATTCGTATATATTGAAATTCAAACATTTTTGAAAGTATTTCAGAAATCATAATTAAGAATAACTTTTTCATTTAAAAATTTATCTTAGGAAAAAATGTGATTTCCCATATGTTTTGTGGCTTTTACTATGAGAAGTTTGAGTTTTTCCTCGTTTCAAATTCCTTTATAAAAGCTTCGTTTTTTATACTATGGCCAAGTTTGCTTTGGTTATATTCCAATTTTCTGTAGAAAAAGCATGTCCTTCTACATCAACATATTCATTTTAATACCAGAAACAAGTCTGGATGCTAAATTTAATTAAATGTTTGAACACAAAAGGGCAATACGGCAGAAGTGTAAAAAAAGGACACGAGTGTGAATTTCTTAGAATTTCCTACACATTTATAAAAACGAAATTTTATTACATGTTCATGAACCATAAACGAATTCAATACATTTATAAAACATCAAATTTATTTCAGCCATTAAAATTTTTCATCAAAATATTTCGATGAATGCTTTCCAAACAAAACTTTATTAGGAAATCATAAAATTTTAGATAAAAGAAATTTTTTAAAATTTCAGATTTATTTATTCAGGTTTTAAATTAATTTTATTTAATGGGTTGAAAAGCTCAATTGTTAACTGTGATTTTCCATTTTTAATGTTTTATTGTAATTCGTACAGATCATTTATTTTTTGTTACAGTTCACGGATTTTTGTTTTAAGAAATTTAAAGACTTGAGCTCTTGAATTCATGAAAACTGATTTTAATTCACTTTGTGTTGTTCATGTCATATAATTCTCAATATTTAGAGTCTTGAGCAACGATTTGAGCGATGAAGTTTTCATAAACATAATGTGTTCATAGAAAGCATATTTTATTTATTGTATGCTAGGTCTGTTATATAAATTGATATTATTAGTGGCTAAATTAAAGACCTCGTTAATTTATTTTTATTAATTTGAATAATTGAAAACCAAGGCTAAATGCCAAATTTCCCGATAAATTTCACCGGCTTCAACTAAAGTCACAATTTTTATAGCGCGAACGAGTAATTGTTCTTTTCGATTCATCTCTCTTGACTCTTCAAATAACTATGCGATGAATTAAATTATTGTTTTCCATAAAATAATGTAAAATTTAAAGTGGCTCAAAATTTTATTGTAGAGTCACAGAAGAAAGATTAACCAGAATAGACATTGCGTGGATCAAATTTTTTTTTCATCTTACCTTCTTTTTTGGACATTGAATTATAATTATTTTCGAATATTATGAATTTTTTGAATATTTAATACAAATTATGCTGTCAAATTAAAACTTGACAAATAATTTCACTAACTATACTGTTAAGGATTCTCAATTTTTATTATTTCAAATCAAAACCAGTAAACCAAAGAATACATAACCCAACTTTCTCTTACCTTCGGCAAATCAAGGTCAAAAAAATGAGTCCAAATTTTTCCATACAAAAACAGCGTTATGACGGTTCTGGTTAATCTTTCTTCTGTGGTAGAGTGCTTAGTTTACAAGATAAAAAAATGTCCTTGTGAACGTGTATTCGCTTTTTGACACGTTTTCTCTAAAACTTTAATAATTCGATAAGGAGTGGCCGCACAGAAATTTTCCTAGTACCATTTTGCAAGGTTTATAAATTCTCTATAAAATGGCCGATTTAGATTTTTGAATGAAATATCGAGCAAGTTCGTTTACAGTTTCAAACAGCAGCAAATTTTTTTTTTTTTTACACACCTTTTGTTTTACTCAAAAAAGTCATAAAAAAACAAAATAAAATAAAACGGTTTCCAGTATCGAAAAGAAAACAAAATTTCCTTCAACTAAAAACAAAAATTTTTTTTTGAAAGGTGTTATTTCACAGATACAAGCGTTCAAATCTTGGTATTTTTTCGAAGAAAATTTCTGTTCCGTTTTTTAATTGGCGCAGTGTATCTGTGTAATTTGATGTCTAAAAATGTCGAAGTGTTATTTGTATCTTCTTTTTCAACAGTTAACGTTGTGTTGTCCTTTATTGTGTGTTATCAGTCGTAAAATACACTTGTTGTCCATTTTCTAGGTGAATACAGCAACAGTTGGTTCAATAATTTGGAAGTCGAGGATACGCCCAATAGCTTCGTTCCTGTTGATATATCTTCCCAACTGAAATTGTGTAGTTTCATTGGTTGCAATATTTGCATTCGCAAGTTCGAACAAAGTAATGTACTACCCATCTATTATCCATTTCAATTTGTTTGTGCTGGTTGTCAACAATCATCGAGGATAATTTTCCAACATTTTCTTTCGAGCACGGCGATTTAGGGTTAAGTGCCTTTTACGGCCTACCAATCATATTTTTGTAATTATTTCGTGTAGTATTGTTGGATCTTGCTCTCGATTTGATAGCTCTGCCGATATAATGGGGTCGATTTCTTTTGGTTGATTTGATGTAATTTTAATAGTATATGTACTATGTATATGAACTTCGTTAATTTTTATTTAAAAATTTTCTCCGTTAAATCATGATGACCATTTCGTTGCTGGCCGCTAAGAAGCTTTTCTTTAATATCAGTCGAAGATGGATTACACAGACTGAGCTTACGCTATTCTTTTGAACTTATGTTGTCCTTACAGCTCTATGCCCTTTATGTTGTTAGTTGTCTAAGGAGGCCTTAATATTTTTGATATATTATTAATAATACGACATAAATTACCAACTTACATTATGACTGGGTTCGAAATCTGTGTTAAATATATTTTATTTCAAATTTTTGACGTTCAAATTGTTTCGTAATAAATCTCACAAAAAATAAAGGCGCCCTTGGTCGGCTGTTGATTGTCCTTAGTTTAAGTTTCTACGTAAATTGTTTGCCTGGAATTTTATGAACTTTAAGAGGCAAAATAATGCCCTTCCCTCAACTGAGGAGTTTAATGGGCCTAAGTCCAATGACCAGGCAATAATCTGCAATTTCTTTGCTGAATATTTTAACATCGTGTTCGAAGTGGATGATACACACTTTCCAAGGATGTCGAATTCAAATCTATTGTAAGTCTAGACTTCATTTGGGTTTTGATTATTCTCTCAACTACCATAGGTTTTATTAAATGTAATTGTACAGATTTCCACTACAACTTTTAAGTCAATGTACATCACATATGCGGTCCCAAATCAAGTACACAAGCATCATTTGGCTGTATTATAGTATCTCATTGTAACAGAACTGCGAGCTTTCAAAAACAAACTTTGTTCGTCATTCTTAATAAATTAGCATCGTTACAGCGCGATGACTACAGGTGGACACCCTACCATGTCCGAGTCTCCAAATATTGGCTTCTAGATGTAAATGTACAACCGCAAATGACACCTTCGCCCTCTGTTATTTTTCTGATGTTATACCGATTATGATAGCCAACGTAAGGTCGAAAGAATTTTGGACACAGCTTCTCACAAGCACCGACCTGAGTTTTTCTTATTGTCACTAAGTCCTCCGTTTTTCTTTTTTTATTGGAGGTGTTTCTGTTTGGATGCTAGATTTTTTTTTCAATTCGTTGCTGCGCCTCGAAACTTAATTGGTCCCGCTCTTCATCGAATCTGTATCTAAGTTTTCTTCAATCAGCTCTTTTATATCGAACGGAATATTTTGAATTGCCTGCTGAAACGGCTTTTCTGATGTACGTGTGGTGTGATACATGTTTATACCACTGTGTCTTAGTACGAAATGATTGATACGATTCAGCGAAATGCGTTCATCTTCACAAAATTTTTTGAACTTTCCTGAGGTGAGTGCTGCTCCAGCATAACACTGAGCGGCTTGTTATTTTTGTCAAGGGGTTCCAAGAAACCTTCTTGTTACAAGATTTTTGGTTAGTCAGAATATATTTTGTACAATTAGTTAAAACGGCTTAAATTTTTTCTTCCCGTTCATATTTAGTTTGATCTTTTAGTTCTTAGAATTTCTCTTGTGCCTTTTTAATACACGCTAACACATTATTGTCCATCCGGAAAATCGTGAAACATCTGTTGAGAGTTCTGTATCAAAATTATATTCTTGAAAGTATAATGCTCATCTGGCAACAGTTGGCAAGTCATTTTTTGTTATTGTGCTAAACGGCCTCCACTTCTAAATAATAGCTATGCATTTTCTCGTCGCTAGGGGATGTTTTTCGGCCGTATAAAATGCACCTGATGTAGTTTTTCATCTTCAGCGTTCTGCGTAAGTGTAGCGCCATAACCTTTTGTGACTTGCATCCGTATCGATATATTCGGTTAAAGATTAGAAAAACAAGAGAATTCGTCAAAAAAATTTAATTACAAAAACGCTGTTCTCTGCTTCTCGATTATCGGCATCAGAAACTCGCCTAATGCAACTGATGCACACTCTAGAACTAGTTCTGTTTTCTTCTATTCTTTCATTATTTGAAGGAAAACTCAATACGATTCAAAAAACAATCCAAACAAACCGTTGGATTGTTTGAAAATTGTATCTAGTGCTCATAAAAATAATAGCAGAATAGAAGAAAAGAAAAATAGAAGATTTACATTGAATCGGGCCCAAAATCGTCCGTCTTGACAACAATCATTTGATTACTCTATTCGGAGGTTAACCGTCTCACAATTCCTTGCTGTGACCATTGCTCTAATTATTGCTAATCCGCCTTCTGTTCAACTAAAGACTCCTTGGTCTTGAGAAAATAGGATTATTAAGAATGATTTTCAATGGCACAGGGCTTGGATTCGCGTCAATCGGGTTGTAGTTTCTAGGAAAATCTTTAACGATTTCACTTAGATATTCATTATACTTGCTGCAGTATGCACAATATTTCTATATTTTACACGATTTTTCGATATTTTATTTTATTTTAATTTTCTAGTTTGTCTGTCTTTAGGTCTGTCCTATAACCAATGTATTTTAGCAATTTTGAAAAAAAAGAGAGAAACCTTTAACAATATTTGTAGATGAAAGTGGTCTATATTCCATTTTTGACGGTTTTAACAGAAAGAAAATTTAATTTGTCTTTCTTGCAAAATATTCCGAAATGTTAGAACTTTATTAAACTCAGATTAACAAAACAAATTTTAGTCCTAAGTTTAAAATTCGATTTCTCGAAAAATTTCCAAATGGCGAATAGGACATATTGTCGATTCCTTTATCAGTGAACGCTTCTACCGAAATCCCATTTATATTAATAATTCGTTTGGTGTTGTTGCTACCGAGTTGTTATATTTAACATTTGGACAATTTGGTGTGTTCTGTCCAAATTTCCCGAAATTTGAAATATTTAGCCTCATATGTACAATCTGGTCGCTTATAACCTCTCGACTCGCAATTGTAGCATATATAGTATATTGAAGTTGTGGTCTGCTGATTTATGATTATAATATTTTCGTTATGGTTGTTGTTGAAGTTTTGTGCATTAGTTTTATTAAGATGTATACCGTTCACTGGTTTTGGATTTATTGTGAATCGTTTATTTCTGCAAGAATATATTCAATGTTTATATGTTTCATCTTATAAATGTTTTGCTTTTTTTGTTGAAGAGAGAGAGAACTTTTGATGAACAGCATTGTTCGTGACTTTTCTATTAAATTCTTTTAGCAAAAACCCTTTTAAAGTTTCCCAAGTACATAAAACAATTCTCTTCTATTCCCACTGCTATTTTTGTTGGACCCTTTAATAACCTCCTTAAAAACAAAAATTTTTGTACATATTGTTCCGTTCAAATGCAACTGCTACTTCTTCAAACCGTTTTAGTCATTTGGTTTGTTCGCAAATTATTTACACGTGATATCATATTTTTAAACTTTCTAAAAAGCGTTTGCTAATTGTTTCGCCCCAAATTTAGTCCGAAAAGGAATCAGCAGCCTCATATTCACTTAACCTTAATATCTAATCAATTTTCTTTTTGTAGTATATTGGACAGCAACGATCTCTTAAAATTTCTTGTAACTGTGTTGCCGTCAACTGAGTTGTAAAATCATCCATTACAAATGATTCATTTTCAAAAACAAATTCCCCGGAAAAATTGTTTTTTACGAGCATTAAAAACAAATTGAACGGTATTCTTATAATAACATATAATAACTTACGTAATGTATGGTGCTTTTATTTTTGCTCCATATAATGTAATGCTTTTATTAGGCTCATAAAAAAATGTGCAAATTTGTAATAAAAATATCGGTACCTTTTCTACTGAAATGTTTCCGCTTTGATATCAATTACAGGTCCAACCCGCGAATGAATGATATCACTCCTTTTCTATAAGTTCTTATTAATTGCCACTAGAAAGAACTTTAATTTGGAAACTGTACCTTTATAATTTTATCAGAGATGGGTTTTTTAAGTTTTCCTTACTACCCTAATTCCTAAGGCCGGCTCTAGACTTAACGTTCAACTGCGCAAATTTAGCTGCACAAGTCAATCGTTGCAAGTCTACTTGACCGCATGCATAGGGGAAGTGTATGCAGTTTTTTTTTAAATGTTGCTTTGCTTTTACATATTTTGAGCTTTCAGCTATATATTAATAAATAATGGCGGAGCGAAAACTATTATAGTAATTCTTAGACATTTCATTGTCACGCAAATAATTTTTTGATAACATCTTCATTTTCAGAAGTTATGTTTCAACAATGAAATATTGACAAAACTCAGCTAAAATTATAACAATAGTTTGTATTATTTAGGCGCTGACTTGCATAAGGCTGGGAACACACCGAATTAGACAAAACGTTTTTTTCTTGTCTTAAAGCGACTTGCGGCCAAAATGCATACGATTGTATAGCACTATGCACACTGAATCAGGCAAAACAATTTTACGTCAAACATTTTGTTTCATAAAACATAGAACGGCAAACATTGTATTGTGCTTTATGAGTCCATTCACACATAATAAAGCCAAATTGTGTTAAGTCAAATTTGACTAATGAAACATGATTGAAGGTGTTCATACTCCATAAAACAATGTGTTAATTCACACTGACACAAATCAAAGCAACACAAGACAAAACTGATTGAATAAAAAAAAAAAGTGTTTGAAGTCGTTTCGTGGTCGCCGTTTTATAAATCAAATTAATAAGGATTTTTATGGTACAAAAAAAAATTGTATTAAATTACAATATACATACAACCAATATACATATTTATCAAATTTATATATAAAATAATATGCACATAATACAAAATCATCCTCTAACTCCGACGACATTTTGTATTCTATGAAATTAATTCACACCAACCTATAAAGCAACACGAGACAATTTGACTAAAAACCATTTGTTTGATTGTATGTGCACTATGTTTAGAGAAATCGTCTTGCCTACTCGAAGCAAAAACGTTTTGACTAATTCGGTGTGTTTCCAGCCTTAAGGTCGAGTTACAATGAATCCGTCTCGTTTCTTTCCGTCGTTCTCCGTCTCGTCTTTTCCGTTTGTTGGTTACATTGCATCCGTTCCGTCTATTTAAACTGACCTTTGAAAAACAAATAAAAAAATAAAATGGAAGACTACGAGACTCTAAAATCTTTAGAAATTCTCTTCGATTTATACTTGATTTGATTTATTTTTGTTTAATGTTTTCAAATAATCGAAAATCCCTATGTAGTTACAGCCTACTTCTCACGTTAAATCAAAAAAAAATTAATTCGATATGTTTGAGTAAGATGTTCCGTCTTTCCGTAAATTCTAAACTTTTTGAAAAAACGGATGAGCTCGGCCGTCTCTTTCCATTTTATTATAACCAACTATTCCGTTTCTTCATACAAAATGTACAGAAAATGTTTGAAACGAATTTGGACGGAGAAGCGGAACGGAATGGGACGGATCCATTGTAACTCGACCTTAAGTCTAGACTGGAGCGATAATCTGCACGGTTCTATTTACGCAACTGAACGTTACTTTGACGTCTCAGTTTAATAATAATGAAAATTGCAAGAGACTACTAGATAAAATTTCAAATATGAAATTTTTATTGGGTAGTAGTGAATAATGGAAGAAGGGACTACTAGATAAACTAGCAGTGAATAATGGATATCATTATAATTGAAGAAACAAACGTATAATGAATATATTATACGTTAGTCGTGTACAAATTTATTTTTTGGTCGTAACTCAACGCTAGTTACAATAATTCTAAATTTTTATATTTTACTTTTGATATATATCTTTATAATTTGCAACAGCTACAAAACTACTTAGTAATGAAAAATATATTTATTACGATTTCTGTTTATCAATTTTTATTTTAAAAAAAAATTTTATGTCTAAGAAATAACAAACATGTTATCGTAACTTGATGAAATTATGATGATGGTTGCTTTGTTGAGATTTGCGTCGTGGAGGTCAACGGACGTGACTCATCCCCCCTAAGCGGCGTCCTTAACGTTCGTTTAAGGACAGAAGGTGATTTAGTGTCTAGTTTTGGTATTGCTACTTCTACGTCAATTTCCTAAACTGATTATGGTTAATATGATGATGCTGCTGATGAAGATATTCCACTGAAATGAGTGGTTTTCTGTGGCTGAATCGTCGTGGACTAGGGCTTTTCCGATTATAATTTCCTTGGCTCCGTTCTCCTCTTCGTTAGCTTCCACAACCTGTAATGATTTTAGTTTCGGATAGCAAAGGGATTTGCTCGTCGTTGGGGGGTTCATTTTCCGAAACCACCAGTTTATTACCTAATGACTTACATACATACCTGTGTAAATAAGAATCACGCGGTTATCCTTCATTGCCTCACCGACCTATTCGCGCCCTTTTAGCCAGCCATAACCGTATTTAAATCCCTGATCACAAAAACCACTTTGGGTGAAGCACTAAACCAGTCAGCCTTAAATACGCTGATCTGCGCGACGCTGAGTCAAATATAAATATAATTACACTTATGGTTTGAAGAAATTTAACAAAAAAAAAATATAATCAAGAATCAACTTTACAAAATGAAGGTGTAAATAATCCTCCATAGTATACAAAAAATTGGCCAAATAATTAAATAAAATATAATAAGGTATAATAAAAATAAACAATATAATAATACTTAACTAGATGGGTTTAAGATGGTTGTTGTTGTTGACAATCGTCGGGTCATCACCGTATCGGTAAAACAATACTCCCTCCCAGTAGATGATTTATGTCCAATATCTTTCGTCTAACTCGAAAACGGTATTATATGCATCCGGAATTACGGCTTAAATTGCCGACTTGATCTGGCGATGCTAATTGATATGCCCGTTGGTTCCGTAACGGAATAGGAATAGTGAGTAAGTTTATACCGCACTAAGAAACTGCCACTTTATGTTTTACAAGCACTGCAGCTACTTTTAAATGCGCACAACTTAGGAACTTACTTTGGTTCGCTGGGGTTATATAATAAAGAGTTAATTACACAAACACAATTTTCATTAAGTTTTTATGATTCTATTATCATTCCAAATTTACAATAAACTGAGTATGCCTCTACCGTTATGCGTACAAATTGCATTTCGGTACTATATACCGCACCATAATGGCATACACCACAAAACTAACATAGTATAACACTATGACTAATATACAATTTTATGTTTAATTAATAATAATTTCATGTAACTTGACTTTACATTATTTACATACTGTTAATCCTACTCGATTATTCACAGATTTTTTTTTTTAAATTAATTTTATTCATTTTGTTAACTGCCATTAGTTAGATACTAAAACCAATAGATACTTTAACAGTTCTTTACAATTTTTATTGAAATTTTAATACACTTTACATTTATATTTTGCTCCAGCTTTGTACATTCGGACATTAATTTCGTCCAACACAAACGGTATCTCCAACTAGACTGGCTCTTCTTTTTTTTCGTTTTCTTCGTTTTTTTTCTTTTCATAACGATCGATTGACAATCTGGCCATATAAGGGGAAACGAAATCGTTAATCTACACATTTTTATACACACCATCATCAATATCACTGATCAAACCGGGTGATCCGAAATTGTCCGACCTGCATGGTTGTTACAAACCCACAACCTGGGTGACCCAGAACCTCCCTCCAATTTTCCCCATAGGATCGTCTGCGAGTTCGGTGGCAGCTTCTCCCGATGATCAATAATAATTCGCCTGATAGTTGCTCCGGCACTGCTAGATTGAAGTGGCAACTCGATGTTATCGAAACTTAAAACTCCTCGTCCAACATCCACCACGAAGCCATTTGCCATCATGAAGTCCATCCCCATTATGACTTCATCCACAATATCTGCAATCAGCACTTCGTGTTGGAAAAGAGTTCTCCCGATATTTATTTTCACGATCTTTTTGCCTGTTATTATTGAACTATCTCCAGTTGCTGTTTGTAACTTCAATCCATTAGCTGGTTGTACACCTCCATCGATCAGATCTTTCCGGACCATCGTGCGATTTGCTCCCGTATCCAGGGTGATGATGCAATCCGTGCCATCAATGTCGCCTTTGATTGTTAAGCTGTCACCGCTTTTTGCTACTTTCGAAACGCGGATGGAGGTTATGGGGCAATCGGTTGTGGGAGACAGTTTCTGCCCCTTTAAGCTAACTCTTTCAAGTTTAACGACTCTGTCGTCATTTGGCCTTCTTGCCTGGAACTGCCTGCTCCCCGCTTGGTCGTCGCTGCATAGGAAATGGTGATCTTCCCCTTTTTCTTCTTAATTCTCAGCAGTCCTGTGAGATGTGACCGATTTTGTCACATGCCCAACATTTGATTTTGCCGCTTCCGTCTCGGTATCTTGGTGTTGACCGTTCTGTGTTTATGCTGGTGTCGATTTCCACTCGGCGTATTTTCATTGACGGTTTGGTGATGGCTTGTGCAGTTTCATTTGTTAAGGCACAAGCGATGGTTTCCCCGAAGGTTGCTTTAGGTGACAACATAACCGCCCTGCGTGTCTCTGGATCTCGAATGCCGTCAATGAATGCGTCAATTTTTAGCCTTTCCATATATTCAGCTGATGTACTGGAATGTGCTAGATGTACTTATCGCTCGATTGCCGATGAAAATTCCTATAGCGATTCTCCTCCTTTTTGATAGCGGCTTTTCAATTCCATACGATAGATTTCCCGCTTGTGGTCACTGCCGTACTTCCGATCCAGCGCCTTCATAATTTCGAGATAACTGTTGCGATCTTTTTCCGAAATTGTTTGTAAGGCCTCCACTGCTTCACCTTTAAGGGCCACTATTAACGCTGCGACAAAATGTTCATCATTCCAACGGTTTTGATTGGCTGCCGTTTCAAATTGAAATTCGAAAATGCCGAAAGATGTTGTACCGTCGAAGTTTGGTGGTTTTAACTTAACTGATTGAACGGTTTGTACCACTTGCGTCGTTGTTCCACTTGCTTTGACGTCAATCAGCTCTTTCTCGAAACGTTTAACCTCCGTTTGAAATTCAGCTTGTAATTTATGTTCCACATCTTGAATCTCCATTTTAAACTTCGTTTTAGCGTGTTGAATTTCAGTTTGCAATTTTTCTACTTCTTCACGTAGCGAAGTGGATAACTCGATAAATTTCTCGTCCATTCTCTTTTTCCCATCTGCAATTTCCTGGATTGGTTGTTCAATTTTCTCTATTTGTCGCTTGTTTTGATGTTCCATCATTTTTTTCATTTCCATCATTTTTTTTTTGAATACAAAATCAATTTAATTTATCACCAACGAATTTATTTATTTCACACAAAAATTATTACAACACAGTTTATTAAAAAAAATTCACAAAATCACTTTATATAAATTATTCTCAAATTTTTACTGTACACTTATAATTTTTATTTCCACAAAAACACTTTTTAATTCACTTTTTTAATTTCTTTTTATCTTTACTCTATCGCTTGCCAAATACTAATAATCCAATTCGATCTTGTTCGCCTTTTTAAATACACAAACCAAACTTCTCGAAAGTTCATGACTTTTCCACTATTAACATATTGTGACGGTGACACCTAGTGTGTATTAGAATAAGTTAAAATTAATAGCTCAATTTTAAACTGTTCTAAATGGAATTTTCCATGATACAATTGTTATACACTATTCTAACTAGAAAAATCATGAGCTTTCTAGAAGTTTGGTTTGTGTATATAAAAAGGCGAACGAAATCGAATTGGATCAGTAATATTTGGTAAGCGATAGTATAAAGATTAAAAGGAATTAAAAAGTGATTTAAAAAAGTTTTATAGTGCGATAAATAAAGTAAAAGTGATCAGTAAAATTTAAGAATAATTTATATAAAGTGATTTTGTGAATTTTTATTGATAAACTGTGTTGTAATAAATTTTGTGAAATAAATAAATTCGTTGGTGATAAATTGAATTGAGTTTGTATTATTCACAATCCAGTGATACGAACCTTGATTGACAAGGCAAAAACGTAACAATTTGGTGACAGCGGTGGGATTGTGAATAAAAAGATAAAGAAAATGATTCTCAGCGAATTAAAAGTTCCAGAATTAAAGAGCGAACTTGAGAAACGGGGTTTGGCTACTGAACATCATGATTTTGGAGAGAAAGTAACGGATGCGGCAACCGTAGAGCAGAAAGCAGAAGATAAACAACCGTTGGTCGAAAAGACACAAGAACATTCTGGAAGTTTCGATTTGTCGCAGTTAATAGCTGCTATGAACCAGATGACGCGACAGATGAGTCTAATGAAACAACAAAACGAACGACAGCTAGGAGAAATAAAAAATCAAATGGTGCAACAAGCAGTGCAGTCAAACCAAGAAATTAAGAATGAAATGGAACAACAAAATGTGCGGCAGTTGGAGACTATAAACCAGTCAAACGAAGAAATAAAACGACAGTTGGAACAACAAAATCAGTCTAACCAAGAAATGAAACAACAAGGAGAGGAAATTAAAGACCAAATTATAGATGGTCAAAAGAGAATGGACGAAAAACTTCTCGAATTATCTACTAACATACACGGCGAAGTAGAGAAGCTGCAAATGGAGATTCAAAAGGTTGACGAAAAATTTGAAACGAAGGTTCAGCAGGTCGAAGAAAAATTACAATCGGAGGTTCAACGTCTCGGGAAAGAGCTAACTGATATCAAGGCAAGTGGAACAACAACACAAGTGGTACAAACCATTCAATCAGTTAAGTTAAAACCACCAAACTTCGACGGTACAACATCTTTCGGCATTTTCAAATTTCAATTTGAAACGGCAGCTAATCAAAACCGTTGGAATGATGAACATCTTGTCGCAGCGTTAATAGTGGCCCTTAAAGGTGAAGCAGCGGAGGCCTTACAAACAATTCCGGAAAAAGATCGCAACAATTATCTCGAAATTATGAAGGCGCTGGATCGGAAGTACGGCAGTGACCACAAGTGGGAAATCTTTCGTATGGAATTGAAAAGCCGCTATCAAAAGGGAGGAGAATCGCTACAGGAATTTTCATCGGCAATCGAGCGATTAGTACATCTAGCACATACCAGTACATCAGCCGATTATATGGAAAGGCTAAAAATTGACGCATTCATTGACGGCATTCGAGATCCAGAGACACGCAGGGCGGTGATGTTGTCACCTAAAGCAATCTTCGCGGAAACTATCGCTTGTGCGTTAACAAATGAAACTGCACAAGCCATCACCAAACCGTCAATGAAAATACGCCGAGTGGAAATCGACACCAGCATAAACACAGAACGGTCAACACCAAGATACTGAGATGGAAGCGGCAAAATCAGATGTTGGGCATGTGATAAGGTGGGTCACATCTCTCGCGACTGCTGGGAATTAAGAAGAAAAAGGGGAAGATCACCATCTCCTATGCAGCGACGACCAAGCGGGGAGCAGGCGTTGGCTAGGCAAGAAGGCCAAATGACGGCGGAGCCGTTAAACTACAACGAGTCAGCTTAAAGGGGCAGAAGCTGACTCCCACAACCAATTGCCCCATAACCTCCATCCGCGTTTCGAAAGTAGCAAGAGGCGGTGACAGCTTAACAATCAAAGGCGACATTGATGGCACGGATTGCATCATCACTCTGGATACGGGAGCAAATCGCACGATTGTCCGTAAAGATCTGATCGATGGAGGTGTACAACCAGCTAATGGATTGAAGTTACAAACAGCAACTGGAGATAGTTCAATAATAAAAGGCAAAAAGATCGTGAAAATAAAAATCGGGAGAACTCTTTTCCAACACGAAGTGCTGATTGCAGATATTGTGGATGAAGTCATAATGGGGATGGACTTCATGAGGGCAAATGGCTCCGTGGTGGATGTTGGACGAGGAGTTTTAAGTTACGAAAACATCGAGTTGCCACTTCAATCTAGCAGTGCCGGAGCAACTATCAGGCGAATTATTATTGATCATCGGGAGAAGCTGCCACCGAATTCGGAGACGATCCTATGGGGAAAATTGGAGGGAGGTTCTGGGTCACCTAGGTTGTATGTTGTGGAAGCTAACGAAGAGGAGAATGGAGCCAAGGAAATTATAATCGGGAAAGCCCTAGTTAAACCAGACAACGACTATAGAGTACCAATTAGGACTCTAAATCTCTCGGATAAGACGAAAACCATCAAGAAAGGGACAGTCATCGGCAAATGTAACGAGGTTTCAACTATAGTAAAGTGTGAACAGAGAAGTCCGGTTGAAAAAGCCGACATGCAAGGGCAGAAAGAAATGGTAGAACAACTTATGCAGAAATGGACCGAAGATCTTACCGAGGCACAGAAAAATTTTGCACATCAACTACTCAAACGGTACACGTCCATATTCTGCAGTACATCGGATAATAACGGAAGGACTTAAATGGTAAAGCACCGCATTGATACGGGAGCAGAGATGCCAATTCGTCAACCACCCAGGAGGCTACCTTTGGCAAAACAAGAAGAAGTCAATCGAATGGTAACAGATATGCAGGCAGCAGGAGTAATTGAACCATCTAATAGCCCATGGAGTTCACCGGTAGTATTGGTCGAGAAGAAGAACGGTAGCATGAGATTTTGCGTTGATTATCGAAAACTCAATGCTGTGCCGAAAAAAGATAGCTACCCACTGCCAAGGATCGATGACACGTTATACACATTATCGGGTGCTCAAATATTTTCGACATTAGATCTACAAAGCGGCTATTGGCAGGTGGAAGTCCATGAGGAAGATCGCGAGAAAGCAGCGTTCAGTGTGGGTAACGGACTTTGGCAATTTAATGTTATGCCGTTCGGATTATGTAATGCCCCTGTGACTTTTGAATGATTAATGGAGCGCGTGTTAAAGGGATTACATTGGAAGACTTGCTCGAAACCGGAGCGTAATTACTGCGTGACACGGAAAGAATTGTTGGCTATAGTGGAGTGTGTCAAGCATTTCCATAAGTATCTTTATGGCCAAAAATTCCATTTACGGACAGATCACGGCGCTTTACGGTGGCTGTTACAATTCAAGAATCCAGAGGGACAAGTAGCACGCTGGATCGAACGTCTTCAAAGCTACGATTTCCAAATTGAACATCGGAAGGGAAGTGCACACCGAAATGCCGACGCATTATCAAGACGGCCGTGTCCAGTAGAATGTAAACATTGTGGCCATGTTGAAGCAAAGGAAGGCATCATCGACATTAGGCTTACGCAAGTGCTGCCTGATGAGGAGTGGACCGACGAAATGATCAGGAAAGAGCAATTGGATGATACGGATTTATCAGTTATAATGGAATGGAAGGAAAAGGAACACCGGCCAACTTGGAGCGAAATCGCGGACAGAACTCCCATTGTCAAGGCTTATTGGGCTCAATGGGATAGCCTCCGTCTTGAGAATGGCTGTTTAAAACGATTGTGGCAAAGCACGGATGGCAAAGTGAAGCAATTGTTGCTGGTGATACCAAAATGCCGGATTGCAGAATTCTGAATGAGTATCATGGAGGAGCAAGTGGGGGCCACCTTGGAATTAATAAAACTCTAGCAAAGATACGTCAACGATTCTACTGGGCAGGATGTAGGCAGTCTGTGATAGAATGGTGCCAAAAATGTGACCAATGTGCGGCGGTGAAGGGACCCGCACGCAAAAGTCGTGGAACCATGAAGCAATATAACGTTGGAGCACCATTCCAAAGAATTGCAATGGATATAGCGGGCCCATTTCCCACCACTGAGAGCGGCAACAAATATGTGCTAGTAATCATGGATTATTTCAGCAAATGGCCGGAGGTGTACCCCATTCCCAATCAGACGACAACAATAGCTGATGCCGTGGTAAACAACTGGATTAGCAGATTTGGAGTGCCGATGGAGATTCATACCGATCAAGGACGGAATTTTGAATCGGTGGTGTTTCAAGAAATATGCCAGATGCTCGGTATAAATAAAACGAGAACAACGCCTTTGCATCCACAGTCTGATGGTATGGTGGAAAGATTCAATGGTACATTGGAGGAATATCTAGCAAAGGTCGTTGAGAAAAACCAACGCAATTGGGATCGGCATATACCGATTTTTCTGATGGCCTATCGATCAGCAATACATGACACAACCGGAATGACACCAGCTAAAACGTTATTTGGAGATAATCTACGGTTACTTGGAGATCTAAAGTTTGGGGCTGTACCATCAGCGGCTTTATGTGGACAGGATTACGTAGACCGAATGAAAGAGGAACTTAATGAGATTCATCAATTTGTACGGGAGAAAATACGAATGTCAATTGACCGGATGAAGGCCCGATATGACATACGAGCAAATAATCAGGGCTTCCAGGAAGGGCAATTAGTATGGCTTCACAACCCACAACGGAAAAAGGGATTATCACCGAAGCTACAACCAGCATGGGAAGGACCTTACACTGTCATTACAAGGATAAACGACGTGGTTTATCGGATACGAAAGGGACATCGAGGTAAACCAAAGGTGGTGCATTTGGAGAGGCTGGCCCTGTACAGAGGAGGTGATTTGGGTCCTATTCGGGACGAACAGGCTTAGGTGGGGGGTAGTGTGACGGTGACACCTAGTGTGTAATAGAATAAGTTAAAATTAATAGCTCAATGTTAAACTGTTCTAAATGGAATTTTCCATGATAAAATTGTTCTACACTATTCTAACTAGAAAAATCATGAGCTTTCTAGAAGTTTGGTTTGTGTATATAAAAAGGCGAACGAAATCTAATTGGATCAGTAATATTTGGTAAGCGATAGTATAAAGATTAAAAGGAATTAAAAAGTGATTTAAAAAGTGTTGTAGTGCGATAAATAAAGTAAAAGTGATCAGTAAAATTTAAGAATAATTTATATAAAGTGATTTTGTGATTTTTTTTTATTGATAAACTGTGTTGTAATAAATTTTGTGTGAAATAAATAAATTCGTTGGTGATAAATTGAATTGAGTTTGTATTATTCACAATCCAGTGATACGAACCTTATTTGACAAGGCAAAAACGTAACAATATATTAACTAACATTTAGAACAATTTATCATGGAAAATTCCATTTGTACAGTAAAACATTGAGCTATTCATTTAACTTATTCTATTACACGCTAGGTGTCACCGTCACAATATTATCTTACATTGAATATTAAATTAATGAAAAAGAGAAATCAAAAACTGTTTTGATAGGGATTAACTCAACTCCTCGTCACACTATGTGTGACGTGGTATGTGATGTATTTTTAAATTAAAAGCCACTAACCACCTCGCACCTCATGATGTAATCAAGCCACTACCCATTTTTAAAAATCAACAAACCACAACCCACTATGACGTAACACACAAAACAAACAAAAACACCCCAAACATCTGGATTTTCTAAAATTATCAACATCTGGATTATTACTATATCCTTACCATACTACTTGCGTTGAATGAAGTGCGTTCACTAAACGGCCGAAAAAACAATTAATAAATAGATTACTTTAGTATGTATTTTCCGATTTTAACGGATGTTGCGAACTTCCATTCCAAAATACATAAATGAAGCCAGTTTTGATCAAATGGTTTTAACAATTTACTCCATAAAAATTTATTCATATCTGTTACATAAAATATGATTATATTTACGTTCTCACCGTTCCATCTCCGGGAATAATTTAATTTAATAAACTCTAAATAGTTCAATTTTCTCCTTCTATTGTATGTGGTTGTAAGTCTATTTAAATTAGTTCAAAATTTTATGAATTTCAGGTAAGTATGAATTACATAAATATGAACATTCCTTCGAATATTAAGTTAAACTAACAAAAGCTCAACATTTTTATTTATATTAAAATTTCCCCCGCGTTATTTTTTTAATTTATCGCAAACAAAAACAATGAACTATATTTATAAAGGTGCTTCAGAAAAGCTTAGCAGCCCCTAGCTATTGGCTGAATATTTTTTTTTTTGTACAAAATAATTACAAACACTGTTTGATTTATAATTTATGTTATGTACACATACGCTCTAAATTATTATGCTTATGATGGGGAATAATCTCCCTGTACATATTTCTCATGCAAACAAAAGCGGAAAAGTTTTTCTAAAACTTTCCCGTTATTTCCTACAAATTTTTTTTTATTATAAATCTAAAACTGGAGCAACAAAAACGTTATCAAATTTAACAAGAAACAAAAAAAAACAAGAAGAAGAATGTTTTATCTTATTGATTTTCTTATTGTTTAGTGTAAAGTACATTTACCGTTCTTCCAAATTTGTGTACCATTTTCACTTTTTCCCGCGTCGTAATAATATTTGTTTTGTTTTAAAATAAAAAAAAATAAAAATTTCTTTCGTTGTTAACAAAAATAAACAAAAAATGTTTTTCTTTAAAATGTTTTCGCAGAGGACGCAGCAAAGAAAATTCAAGCAGTTTTTCGAGGACATAAAGCAAGAGCAACAATGAAACAGGGTGAACAAAGTTCAAATACAAATGATAATAATACAGCAGCATCAAATGCTGATAATAGTGACCCAACTAAACAAGAGCTTGAAGCTGAATTTGATCCAAATGACAAAGGTAAGTGCCAAAATATTTAATTGTAATAAACACAAGTGTGCATATAAAAATTGTGTGTCACCCGATGTTAAAAATATTTTTTTTTACATTTTTAAAATATCAAATCACGACTTAAGTCTACAATATATACATGTAAGAACAATTCAGGCCTGATGTTTTATGGTTTGACCTTGCTAACATTAATTGTAAATGTTTGTTTCGAATTTTTTTCAACCTACCATCCCGATAATTAGTTACTAGACTACCTATTTTCTATCAAGTGTAGACGTCAACCTATCCTTCTTAATTATAAAACCCTATAAATTCCTTATCTAAAATTAACACAATTTGAATGTTAATACATCATTTGTTTATACTTCAAAATATCCCCAACCCTCCGTATCTTCGATGTGCACGGTATACATATACGTATAAGATTTGCTCTTGGCAATTATAAAGAATTCTTAAATTGTTTATATTTTTATTTTTTTACACAAGAAAACACTTAACGGTATTATATTCCGAAAATGTATAAATACCTATGTACCATCCTGCCAACAAGATCAATACGTATACATATAATAAAAATCCAGATAATTTACTGAATATGCTGAATACGTTATTCTTCAAAGTACTTACGAATTAAATTATTTTAACCAAATTAAATTAAAAACTGTTTCCGGTGTACACACAAATCCCTATCAAAACAGTTTTTGATTTCTGTACATATTTATACACAATCTCGTGTAATTTGTTTATCTAATTTAAAATATAAAAAAAAATCCGCATAAACAAATCTGATTAAATTTCCGTTTGTTTTTCCATATCCATAAAAAAATTCAGCAGGAGTCTATTCTTTAGTATATAATATGATATACAAATATAAATATTTAGATATTATGTAATGTACTGTGTTGAAAGGAAACTGTGAAGATTATACCCATCAATATATCGTGTACGAGTGTAACAAATAAATTATTTAGAAAATCCAATTTTATTTTAAAACTTAAACAAAAAAAATAATCCGGCACAAAATCAGGATAAAGAAAAATACATTAGGTACCTATCTATGTATATCCATCTAAGCCTCATTAAAAAATTATCAAACCAAAAGAAGTGAGCAACAGCAAATAAATAAATTTAGCTAAGTTTATGTACATACGAATACGTACAACCAGCATAATATTATAAATACGAAATTAATCCTTTTCTTTACTTTCGTACGTATTTAATCTGGGTACACACCGTATATAATCGATATACTCTCGTGGATTTTTTTATCTAACATCAAGCCATATTGAAATAAATATGATTTGAAAATCATTTAGACCGTAAAATTAGTTTATAAAATATATCTGATGCATAATATTATGTACATCGGACAAACATATAGAAAAAAAAACCTGTTTGTACGAGGGTGAATCAAAATGTCTTGCAATATCATATGAAAAAAAAGAGTGAATGAGACAACTATATATTTTTTTTAAAAATTTTTTGTCACGGTGAAACTTATAGAAACAAAATTCGATGTAAATTTTACAGTTCGTTTGTTTTCTTCAATTTAGTAGCCCGTGTTTTGGAAAAAATTCAAAATGAATGAAATTGAATATCGTGCCGTTATTAAATTTTTCTGTAAAGATGGACGCAATGCAATTTATATATTCAATTACATCAAAAGTTTCATATTCCACAGTACCCCGGTGGGTAAAATTGTTCAAAAGTGGTCGGGAGTCATTAGAAGACGACAAACGCCCGGGTCGTCCCGCAGATGCTATTAGCCATGAAAACATACTTTTGGCAGAATCAATTGTATTAGAGGACCGCCGTATTTCTGTTTCGCGGTTAGCGTGGAGACTTTCCCTTTCATATGGTACCACTTATACCATATTACATGACCACCTTCACATGTCAAAAGTAAGTGCGCGATGGGTTCCCCGTTTGTTGACTACACAACAAAAGAAAATTCGTGTTCAAACTTCAATCGCGATTTTAGAAATGTATGAAGAAGATCCAGAAAACTTCTTGGATAATATAATAACAGGCGATGAAACATGGATTCATCATTGGGATTCGGAATCCAAACAAGAATCGATGCAATGGATTAAACGTGGTGAACCACCACCAAAGAAATTCAAAACTCAACCGTCTGCTGGTAAGGTTTTGGCAACAATTTTTTGGGATGCTGAAGGGATATAGATGATTGATTATATTCCACCGAAAACCACAATCATAGGCATCTATTACGCAGAGGTTTTGCGTAAATTAAAAAAAACGTTCCGGGAAAAACGGCCAAAGAAAGTTAGAAAAAAAAACCTTACTTCTTCACGACAATCCACCAGTGCACAAGGCTAAAGTTGCTCAAGCTGCATTAAAGGACAGCGGCTTCGTAGAAATTCCGCATCCACCATACAGTCCAGACTTGGCACCCAGTGACTACTTTCTGTTTCCCAATTTGAAAAAAAAATTAAGGGGCCGGAAATTTTCCAGTGATTCTGAAGTACAATCTGTTGTAAATGAATATTTTATGGAGCAAAAGAAAACTTTTTGTTTAGAGGGCTTAGACAAGTTAATTGATCGATGTAACAAATGTATAAACCTTAAAGGAGATTACGTCGAAAAATAAAAATATTGCTCTTTCTTTTCATATGATATTGCAAGACATTTTGATTCGCCCTCGTATTTGCTTTTTTCAAAAGTTAGTTTTTTTTACTAAACCGATTTTTTACCTTGTTAATCAAAAATTGGTCTGCCCTTTCCCAAAATGTATAATACGAACGAGTACATACTTATGGTATAAAACCATATGCTTTGTGTTTGTGGGTAGTAAATCGATTTTATCTTGATATAAATATTTAGGTATCCGATTATCTATTCAGCCCTCATCTTTGTGGTTTTGATCTGACATTATAGGATAGTAAAATCAAGAATTAATTAATTACATGAAAAATTTGTTGAACAAAGGACATTTAATTTTCCTTTCTTTTATAGTTTTCTGCACTAATTTGAAAATCATTTATATTATCAACGTTTTTATTTGTGGTCCTGAAAATCTCCCAACCAATTAGTTTTCGCTTTATTAATACCTTATATTTCACGTCTGTGAATTTTTTCACAAATAACAAAAATTAACAAAATGTATATGTATACAAATTTTGTTAAATTAACAAAAAAATATGAAAGTATTGGTAATACACTAGGTTAAAGCAATGTAATAAAAAGAAGTATTATTGAATATCCCACAATTTAATTTATTTGTACAATTTAAAATTTCAAAAATATTTTATTGTAACAAATACATACATACACAAAAATTATGTAGGTTAATACAGATTAGTATTTTATATTTGCATTTACTTTAATAAAATCGCAAAGGTTTTCCGCGGATACGACTTGAATGGATAGTTAGATAAATGCATCCTCTTTCAAACAAAAATAGTCCCACCTTCATACGGTGGGGTGGAACCTTTTGTTATTGATGAAGTAAGTTGATGAATTTTACGATATACATGTGAATTTCTGAGATTCGCTGTATTTAAGATTGGCCAAATCACCGTGGTTCTCTGCGGGTTTGGCAGAAATATTGTTCAAATAGATTAAAAATGTCATTAAGTTTATTAAAGTATATTAAAGAAATAGTTGAATAATTTATTTTTTACAATAAAACAAATTGCTGGATTAACGCGCTTCTGATCTGTTGTTACTATGCAGAACTTAAGTCGTCGTATATTTCACAAATATAATGGCAGTATAGTGTTTTAAATTTTGTTTGTAATTCACTATGGCTTTTGCTTTTAAGAAGAGTTCTTCGTTATCCAGCTTAATTTTTTCTTCAATATCACAAATTTTTATATCGTAGTTGATGTTATTGTACGATTGCACATCTGCTATAGCTATTTCATAGTGAGTAACTACTTTTTCCACTTTTAAGTTTCCTCCACATCCGGAGCATGTTAAAGTTCCGAACGATATTGAATTTTGTATGTTGCCAAGCGAATTTTCATTTACTGTGGATATATCAAACGGCAAGTAACAACTGGAGGAATTTCGAACTCGGACCAGATCTTATTCTAAGCACTTTTGATAAACCGATGTAGGTTTGGAAATCATTTTATTAATTAGATATGTTATTTGACATTCCGCATTTAGTTTGGTAGTATGTTCAAAATTCTGCACACATTTTATACCTTTGAACACATCGAACAATATATTTGTGCGTATATTATATGTTTCAGAACATAAGTTTCCCGATGCAATAATCCTTGAAATAAATTTGAAAAAATCTGTATTTACTTCACAAAAATTAAGTTTTAAAGATTCGATTTCGATACCCATGCAAACAAAAATTTCCGTAAGGGTATCAAAACCACATGTGTTAACCACTGAAAACCCATTTCTTAGTACAGGCACTTTCTCAACAATGAAATCTCTAATCATCTTCGTATCATTTTTCGGATCAGATTCGAAGAGATTTTTATCTCGGTACCTATTTAGCACGTGTCTTCCGAAATGTTTCGGCGACTTACTGAATCGGCTAATCTTTTTGTTCCACTGCTCTTCATTAAACATATTATCTGGATTGTATTTGCTTTTGGTACTTTTCGGAGTTGACGCCAATGGCTCCGGCATCTTGATGGATTTTAATTTTTGCTCGCATCTTTCTTTTAAAATATTTACAACACGACCTATTTTCATTCGGTTATTTCGTAAATAATGATTTTTCACAGCGCTAAACCAGTTTTCTATTACGGCATTGGATATGTTGCCGCGCACCCCAAATAAGTATGAATAAAAATTAGCCCATAGAGTACCATAGGAGAAATATTTTTTAATCGTAAATTGGACAAAATCGTTACAATAAAATTTATTGTCTTTTCCACCACGTTCTTTTAGAATTTGGCATTGCCCTTCCTGGTAAATACTCCTGTATTTTAAATAAAAGGGATTTGAGGTGTCTTCATGGGCCATTTGTTTATGTTCAAATTTACCAATTCTTCCGATTTACAACTTTCAGAATCAGCGTACTTGTAGTTATACAACTTTCCTATTTTTTGCGTAAAATTCTTATAGGCCAACTTGCTGGTTTTGTTGATTTTTGGTGAGCACATGATGAAACAAAACTGTCGAAATAACTCGTCCATACAGTTTATAGAATCAGCATAAAGCATAGCGCAGAAAAAGTCTAAAATTAGGTTTCGATGAACGGAATCTATACCTAGCAGTTTTTTTTTTAATTGTACTCTAATGATGTTCACAAAGTGCGAACAACAATAAAGGATTATTTTATAGTGGTGTTCTTTATGGCATGTCGGAATTTTCACTATACCACCAGTCGCATCAAAATGAATTGCTCTAGTTTCATCTTGTTTCAGAAGTGCGATTTGCTTGTTTCTTAGTAAAAAAACTTGCAAGGGTTCGGTAACTGAATAAATGTATCGATTGCATTTGAACTGCTTACAACATTGAAAGTAGATATCCACTAAATCACAATCGTTCCCAAGGTCGTCCTTTTTGAAAAATTCTGATTTAATTTTTCTCAATACTTCAGGAGTGGTCATATCCTGGGTATTACCTTTTTTATATATAGCTCTAAATTAGTTGAGCTTACTTTTTGTTTGAAAGAGGATGCATTTATCTAACTATCCATTTATGTCATATCCGCGGAAAACCTCTGTGATTTGGGAAATCTGAAATACAGTCAATCACAAAATTTCACATGTATATCGTAAAATTCACTAACATACTGCATCAACTACAGTTGTTATCTGTTTTGTTATTTGTTATAAATTTCACAGTCGTTATATTTCCAAATATTTTTACCCTAACTGGGGGCCTATTCTCGAATTTCACATCCATTTTCCACATGTGGACATCTGTCAAAATTCATAAAACTTGAATTTTTTCGGTACTAAGGGAATATTTCCGAATGGGTATAAGCATGTGAAAAAATACCCCTTATAGGAAAATTTCCATGCCGCATGTGTTTTATATACGAATTACAATTTTCGAACGTTTTTGTGTGAACTTTGACAGATGTCTACATGTGGAATTCGAGAATAGGCCCGCTGGTGAACGAAATAATTCGATTGTGCTCTATGGTCATTAAAAACTTAAAAAAGTAACCATTTATTTTGGGTGTACTGTAGTTTCGCAATAAGAAATCGTTAGAATTTCGTTTGGCACCTACAATTATTGGAGCTTTATTCATCGCGATATCTTTTCAAATTTATCTAAACATGAGTTCGATTATACCAGAACCATGTTGATGTAAATGGAGCCGGCATGTGGAAAATGAACTTAAAATAAGCGATACAGAAACACCAAAAATTAATTTATTTTCATAGAGTTTGTATGAAAAAACGCGATTTCGATTCACGAAAAAACATGAATTAAAAGTTTAACCCAGTTAAATAATTTTTTCTAATATCGCTATAAAACAACTAAATGTCTTACTCATTTAAAACAGAGGTTCTCAAATTTCCTGATTTTCTAGCAATAATCAAAAGAAAATAAGGGGATTTAAATTAAAAAACATTCTACAACAATAACAATCTGTATTTAAAAAAAAAAATTCAATTTAGTGACGTCATGATTTTGTCTACATCTAAAACCAATGGTAACAATCGATACAAATCAATGAGCGTGAAGAAAACAAAAAATCGAAACAATCTAGCATGCTTCGCAAATTCAAAATAACAACAGAACGATATTCAAATTTAAATTTGAATGGAGGCAATGAAAGAGATGATTATTGTATTGTTTGTAAATTTTGAGTTATTAGTTTATGACGTATATTACAAAAACAACAACACTTTAAAGTTCAAAAATGACTTATTTTTGAAGACGATTTTCACTAAGAAATAACCATTTTTATGATTCGATTTTTCTATGAAATAAAATTACATGTTTTATGAATATTTTCATGTAAAAATAATATAAAAGCTCATAATTCTAGTTTCATAGTAAAGAAAAAATTGTATGTACCTTTATTTTAAGCTTAGTAAAAAATAAAGTCAATGTGGAGGCTCTTATTTATAGAGTAGGCTCTGATTATACCTGCCAATATAATATTTTTTTTTCGTGCGAATCTGTTTTATAAAACCTAATATATAGATATATCGGTCAATCCAACACCATATCCAGCTATTACTACATCAATATTCAATTCATCAATTAATTCTCTAACCATTGAACCATTGAAATACAATTCCAATTCAGTAATTTTTAATTTTAGTTTATTTTTGTTAATTGAAATTTATTTTAAATTGGTTGCAATGCCACTTTTATTTTTATTTTTTTATTTATCACACAAATATTAAATTCGAATGTTTACTATACAAATTTATATTTCAAACTGAAAACAAAAAAAAAAATTGGTTCTATCCGATTCCTCGAACGACACTTTTCCCACAAATATAGATCACCAAACGAACCATTTACATTTTACAAAGATTTTCCGTTATTTTGAGCAAGGTCCTAAAAAGATGTTACGAGTTTTGTTAAATTAGGAGCCTCCTTCCCTAATATCACAATTGATCATAACAATATGAATCTTCCAATCCGCCAAATCACAGACTAACAATTAATATGTTAGATTATTTAGAACTGAAGCGTGTTGCTGTTCACAATCAAAATCGCATTCGCCATTTTTCATCTTCCACCTTTAACAATCAGTTCCAGTCAGAGTTGTATTAAAATCGTTTATTTTTTTGATTTACATCAATTTTTTTCTTCAATGAAACAAAATAATTGATTTTGCTTTTTATGAAGTTTTATTTATCAAAATCCCCGTTTTAATTATCAAAAGCTGACAGATATTACTTAAATCTGTGTCCGATATATGATCTGGGTTTATTGCCTTAAACGCCGTCCACCATTCTGAATCGGTCATAGATTCAATTACATCTGTTTGAAAAATGGATCCAGTACGTTCAAAAGGTTCAATGTTTCCTCTAAACTTTAAAAATATTGGCATAAATTGGGTATAAACATTTTTTTCTAAATATTTTATCTCGATTTGCTGTTTCTCGTTGGTCAAATTAAGAGTTTGGAGACACATTTTTGGCGATAAAAGGAAAGCAGCTAAATGCTATGGCATAATACAAAATTTGTAACGGTCTCTAAATCTTTTTCGTACAAAATCGTTATACTAATTTGTAGTGAATAATTTTTCTTGCCACTTCTTCCAAGCCACAAAACAGTCCGAAATTTTGGTAAATTTATGTTGGCAGGCATCTACAGCTTCCGCAATAGGCTTTAATATATTTAAAATATTTTCGACTGTTTTTTTGTAAGAAAAAGTTAGAACAATACTTTAAATACCTTCATCAAATGCAGTATCGTCCCGATTTTCTTCACAAACTTTCGGTAAAATTGACCAGTTTTCAATGTCCGATTGTAAAAAGTCACTGTAAGTATTCCAGCGAACTTCGATTGGCATAATTAATGAAGTTCCTCCGGCTGCTGCATACCATGCTTTCGGCAGGTGATTGTTCCTCAAATATTTTACAGCCTTAGTTATTTACGTTATTACTGTCTGGAAATTCTTTTTGTCCGGCGATATCCGATGCTACCAAATTTAAAATGTGCGCAGCACATCCTTAAGAGATTATTTGACGGTCAGATAATTCCTCCACATTTCGACGAAGTTTCACCATGTTCCATGCATTGTCAGTCACAAAACTACCGATACTAATACCAAATTTTGCTTCAGTTTCTCTTAATACAGAGGTATCTGTAGTATTTACTAAAACCACAATACCCATATCGGTTTCGTATATTTGACCAACTATCAACTGCCAAGCAAACGTTTGATTTTCTCATTAAAAGTTTGTATCCCGAACGAAGTTGAGTAGTTGAAAATATGTATCGCGCAACTGAAATGTCCAATTTTTGCGACTCGTCCATTGTTGTTTTCATCCAAGTACACCTGTCCCTCGATTAACACGGTACTTGATTAACGCGGATTTGATTTAACACGGCCAACGAATTGAGACAAAGTCTTGATTAACACGCGCAGAAGTTTCAATTAACACGGTGTTTTTACACAACGTAAAAGGAAAAGTATAAAAATGAGTATGAATAACCCTCTGTCTGCACTATGCAAATCCACTGACATTTTCTATCATTATATAAATTTTATCAATGGATGTGTGTGTGTATTATACGCATTTTGACACTATTAGCAAATTATCAGGAGGCTATTCCACGAAATTATATTAGTAAAATATTAGGAAATGTCATAAAAAAGTGGTTTTGTTTTGCCATTTGAAATTGCTCTCAAGCTGACAAAATGTCTTTTAATACGGAAAGTACAATGCGATTAATCGATTTGTACCGAAAAAATGAAATATTATGGAAGATAACCCATAAAAATTACGGACGGGTCGACATAAAAAATTCTATTTTACAAAATATAGCAGACGAAATGGCCGTAAATGTTGAAGACGTTAGAAGCAAAATAAGGAATCTTCGAAATCAATATGTACAAAATAAAAAATTAAAACCGAATAAAAAACAATCTGGAAGCGCTGTTGTTGACGATAAAAAAACTTTGTTTTTGTACGACGAAATAAAGTTTTTGGATGAGGTGGTGGTTCTCCATATTTTAACCTAACCACAACTGGCAAGTGTTAAAAAACAACTAATTTTTTCATAGCATTGAAACAATTTTGTTTGACATTTGAAGATATTATTATGATAGTGAAATGCCCAGCTATGATATTTTTTGAACAAATATTTGTCAATACTGATAGTAAATATCAGTGAATTTGCATAGTGTAGACGGCGGGTAACATAATTAACCTGGTTTTGAGTTACACGGTAATTTGGCGGAACGTAACTACCGTGTTATTCGAGGGACAGGTGTAATAATAGAAAATCAGAATTAACGTCAAGTATCTTTTGTCACTGATATCCGACCTTATTGGCACATGGCATTTCATTTTCATCCTTCAACCTCGCATATGCCCTAAAATCGTGATATTATTTTAAAGGCCGTCTCACAGTAATTTGTCATCAGTGGCGGTGAATGAGGCCTGCGGGCGCCCCTGCGAATATATTTTTGGGTCCCTAATAAAATTGGAGCATACTATTAAGCATAGTAGTAACACCGAATTTGATGCACCTCACCTTAATTAATTTTGTTTGAACGAAATTCCTAAATCAAAATGCAGTACAATTTATCTGAGAAAATAATTTCAAAGATTAAAATTATTTTCTCAACTAAACTGAATTTTAGAGGGTTATGTTTAATTAATTTAATTTATTTAAATTTGCTGTTATAAATAAGACTTTTTTTATTTTTATTTTTGTTTAGTTTGTTAAATTTAGCCATCGTTTTTTTCTTCGCTAAAAATTTATCAACAATTGCATCTGTATCTGATCATAGCGCCAATTGATGTTCTATACTTAAAATAGCTAATGCATTTAACCGAGCCTGAGACATTGTACTTCTTAAGTGTAAGATTTAATTAGTTTAACTTTAGAGAAACTTCTTTCCACTGAAGCCGAAGTTACAGGTAATGTCAAATATAATTGGAAAATTGTACTTAATTCTGGCAAATTGCTTAACAGAGTGTTATGTTCTACAATCAATAATAAAGCTATCCCCTGTATGGTTGTCGTTTGTTTTATATTGCTTGACATTTGGACATGTATTTTGGTCGCCTCATGAGTCAGTGAGGCGAAAATTACCGGATCGTGATACAAAGCTTGCATTAAAAGATAGTTTGATACAATTTGCATTGATTTGTAATACAGCAATTAGATTAAATTTTAGTGCAACATTCCATTAGAATATAAAGCAAATTGTAGAAGAACCGTCAATCAACTGCATTGAAATTTATCAAAAACTGCATTAATAAAATATTTTAGAAGTATTAAATTTTAAAGTAAGTTGCATTAAAAGCCCGTAATTTTAGCGATTTTTTTTTTGTTTTGTTTTTGGTGCCTTGAGGTTGAGGGTCGAAATCCCAGAGAGCAGTTTACTTAAAAAAATAAAAAAACTTTTATGTTCATCTCATCTTTCAATGGGCGGGCTAGCCTAGCTCACTTTATGGTCGCCCAAGGTAATAACTTATAAATTGAACTGAAAAGCATACGTTAAAACATAATAGATATTTTCGAATCCGGGAAACTAAATTATTAAAGATTTATTACGCTGCTTATATGTCATATAGTCGGTTTGATTTAGTGAATTTTATACTAGTAATGCAAAACTCGTGCATGATCTTATTATTCATACATATATTTAAGTCCACTTGTTTTAGCGAATTTTATGTTGGTATAGTTTTTCAATTTGAGCAGGTTGCTCTAAAATGGTTAATAGTTGTATTAAAAATATTTTTTAATGCAAACACTGCTTTAGAAATCCTCATAATTGCCTCAGAATTCATTTTAACGCAATCATACTTTACAATATAATACAATAATAACTTGCATTACATAAGTCGTAATGCAAGGCTTGTATTAAAAATTAAAGTTATTTTTTTAACTGTATGAACACATATGTACATTTTTTTATTATACAATAATAGAACTTTACTAAAAGTAGAATATTCAAAAAATACTTACAACGAACAACATAGTATTGTAAATTCTCCTGCTTCATAGCAAGTGAGATCTTCTCACACGCGAGCATAAGCACCAAAAAATTTGAACCGATTTCAACCGATTGGCTTACTTTTGATACTGTAAAGAAACGAAGTGGAGTTATTGGTCAACTAACTACATTAAGTTCAGGATTGAAACACAACTACCAAATCACATCAGTTAGCAGATATCCGCGTCATTTTATTGTCTTTGGGTGATCATTTTGCCGGCTCAGGGGAATGCGTGGGTTTTCTAGAGACATGACGTGGATCTAGTTGGACCGCAGGATGGAAAAGAAAGGGGCAGGAAACAACAGCTGATTCGTTTACTCACCTATATGAACTATACATACCTTGAACTCATTTCGGAAAATTTCATCTACTCGGTCATCTCAGTCATTAACAATATGGTAAATAGCGAACGAAACCGATTTTTTTTTTTTAAATGACAAGAACCAAAATTTAGAAAATAAAAATCTTTATTAAAATAAGCAAGAAATAAGCGAAAAGCAAAAAAAAAACAAATAAAAAATAGACAACGAAGATTATTTTCCAAAAAAAAAAAAAAAAAACAAAAGAAGAAAAAAAATTCTTAACATCTAAGATAAGACCCTGTACCCTAAGCTAACTAGCTATTCTTAAAAAGAGAGATAAATTTGCAAGAAAAGTATATTTTATATAAACATAATTAAAAAAATAATGTAATTAAATAAATCATAATAATAAAAATAATAAAAAATGAAAATACAAATTTAGTAAAAGAAAATTGTTTTTAACTTGCGCTTGACCAACTGTACACGTCATTAACATGATGAAGGCGATGCAATTATTTTTTTCTAAGTTTATTTAGTTTGCGAAATTGGCGATCTTATGTCTGAACTATATTTGTAATTTATTCAGCTTTTAATTAGTTTAGAGTTCAGCCATGAATGTTTATATGTTCCTTAGTATACGGATAATAAATAGTTCGTTAAGAAAACATATAAACTTTTACAGAACACTATCAACAATTGAACTGGATGATAGTTCCTGTTATTTCACTGACACAAACGTATTATTATTAGTTTTGGGTTAACATTTTTTTCCCCCGTTGAATCAAACACTTTTCACAATAATAGGCATATAAGTACTTTGATTTAGCCGTAATTAATAGTTTGCATTCAGTACTTTAGACTTATTCATGTTTATCACTTAATTTTAGTCCATTCACTATCAACTGAAACTATACAGGGTGGGCCATCTAACTTTTATTTTTTTGAACTAGCGGTTATTTTGAGTGTGGTAAGGGTTATGTCACTTTTGATTTGACAGAAAGTTAGTTTTATCCTTCCGCTGAACGAAAATGGTTGTGTATTCGCTTGAACAACGCTGGGAAATATTGAAACATTACTTCGAAAATCTTGGCAAAAAAACATTTTTTCGGATGAGGCGCATTTCCATCTTGGCGGCTATGTAAAAAAGCAGAATTGTCACATTTGGGGCACGGAGAACCCGCACGTGATCGTAGAGAAACCGATGCATCCTCAACGAGTGACTGTTTGGTGCGGATTTTGGTTCGGTGGCATCATTGGGCCATTTTTCTTTGAAAATGAGCAAGGAGCCGCCGTTACTGTCAATAGTGAGCGCTACCGCGCCATGCTAAACGATTTTTTGTTCCCGGCACGAAGAGGAGGACGTAGGCAACATTTGGTTTCAACAAGACGGCGCTCCGTGCCACACAGCACACGTTTCAATTGATCTTTTGCGCACTGTCTTCGAAGATCGAACTATCAGCCGAAATGCTTATGTGATTTGGCCGCCTCGGAGTTGTGATTTGAAGCCGTTGGACTATTATCTTTGGGGTGCCGTCAAAGATAAGTGTTACGCCGATAAACCAGCAACGATTGACGCTCTCAAGAACAATATTCGCATTGCCATTGAAGACATAATGCCACATAATTCTATCGAAAATGTGCTCAAAAATTGGACCGACCGTATGGGGTACGTCAAAGCGAGCCGAGGCAGTCATATGAATGAAATAGTATTTCATAATTAATCGGAAGGATTGTTCTTTACAATGAAAAAATAAATTTGAAAAAATATTGCGAGCTTTTTGTTTTATTGCATTTTTAAAAAAAAAAATTTATTTGGCCCACCCTGTATACATGATAAACAATTTTATTAATTAGAGACTATTTTATAAACATATTTAGTTTATTATATTATGATCACGTTTCAGAATTTTAGATCATTAAAAAAATCAACTGTTTTTATGAATTTAGAATGTTTTTTCATTTTTTTTGTTAATAACTGAGTTTTAGTTATTCTTATTAGAATAAAATCTTTTTACAGTTCATTTGTTCTTACTACACCAATAGAGTAGTCATATAAGAATCTTATGTTTGGTAAACTAATGCACTACTTAAAACTAATATAACAATTTGCTTCTTTAATTCTAATTTATCACTTTTAGAATGTTAACAAAATTTTTTCCTTGGTTCTTGCTATATGCAACGAGCTCTTAGCATTGATAACCATACACATCAAAATTTATTTTCTAACAGCCTTCAATACCGATCAATCAAAAAAAAATCATAAATTTTTATATCTCGTAGGTCATAAAAAAATCATCCGATCGCCACACCACAAAAGAAAATTTCGGGCCCTTTCTAGATACAGATATTTTTTTTTTCTGGTGCATTCGAGAACAATAAGTTGTTGTTAGTGTACTTTCAAAACCTTCGGTTGCAACGGCGAGAAAAAAAATGAAATATTTTTGTTTTTGTCTCGTTATAATACTTACCGTCACAAAACGATACACTAATACAAATAACGTATATGACAGCACACAATAACAAAATGTATCTATACGCCTTGCACGTATACAAAATTCTCATGAGGCAGTGATAATTTTGCGGTTGGTTGATGATAATATCCAATGATGTCATCAAAAAACTTTTTGGTACATCGTAAACGTTTTGGAACCAATTGGATTGTGCTAGACACCTTATATTTTGATTAACGAATGGATTTTTCGAGAATGGTATGTAATTCAGATAAATTTCCACAAGCCCGGTTGAGACACAAGCGAGCAGTTGCCAAGAAGGTAGCTTTGTGTTGTAACGTCTTGGCTGTTAAATTTCCATTCTCCAAAAATTTTGCTCTGTGGAATAATTAAGAGAATAAATTCATAATTTTCCATTTTTTTTTCTTAGTAGAAACTGCTTCTTCCCTCTCCGAAGGCTTAGTAATTTGCAAAATTATTCTGCTTAAAGTAATCATGACTGACTTAATATCATTTCTGATTGCTTACAAACAATCGAAATGCAACGACCAACGGGTAGGACAAAGTTTTTTTAAAGTAATTTTTAAATATTGATGAGCTGGTGTGGTTTCATTCGGTTGTTGCCAACGTGGAAAGCTTTGACTAAAGAATATACAGATAAATTGAACGGTGTCAAAAAATTGCTGTGTTTTGGGTACATTGAGAACAGCATCATTTACAGCCAATTTTTTTTATTCTTACTTGAAGACTCTTATATTTGCCACTCATATTGGTAGCTCCATCACACCCCTGCTCCATCGTACTCCTTTATGTCAATTCCCAGTTCACTTAACACACTTAAGACCGTCTGTTCTAATTTCGCACTATGATGATCAAAAACCGCAATAAACCCAATAAACGTTTCTTTTACTTCAAGTACCCGATTCATCGGTTTATTGTGGTCTGTTCGGACGTATCTTAAAATGATGCTCATTTGATCCATTCTAGAAATATCAGGCGTACTTTCCACAATAAGAGAATAAAACGCTGAAGTATTAACTTCGGATACAATGACTCGAAGCACTTCTTCGGAAAGTAATAAAATTATCTCATTTTGGATGTCGTTGTGTAAATACCTAGTGCGGCTCTTTTCATTCTCAAGATGTAATCATAATAAAGCGTCATACCTTGAGAGCAAATCAATAATTGTCAAAAAATTCCCGCTTTTATAATTAACATTACTTATTGCTAGTGTTTTTATTACGTCTATAATTCTGATTAATTTACGAGTATGGTTCCACGCCTTCGAGTGATTTACACTATTTTCATGTACTTTAGTTTTTTTACTCAAGCCCTATACCAATCATTAATAGCACTACACCAATTCAGTTTCTGATTATTTTCGACAAATAACCAACAGGTTCGCAGTAGGCAGAATCTATTATAGAGGAGTAGCATAACCAAAATCTCTCAATTTTTTGTCCGTTTTTCGTTTTAGAAAAGTTTTACTCTGAACTAAATGGCCGGTTTTAAATTCAATTTCTTGGAAAAGGACCAGATGATTTACATGGATTAGCAGAAAATATTTGTCGTTTAATTTCCTCTGTTAACTCAGAAAATAGACCACGGTCCATATTCTAAGCCGCAGAAATACCTTCAAAATCGCTTTCTGTTGTCGAATCAGAATTTTTAGCAATTAAACTCTCTTGGCTTGTATAACAATCGCTTAATGTTTTGTATAAATCGTCAATTGAGATTATTTCACTTCACTTGAACCAGATTGCAATGACTCTTGATCAACAATTATCACATCACATCTTTTATTTACCGAGCTCGCCACTCTAAAAAGCGCGCCTATTTTAACTAATTTCTTAATAGGGAATAGGTCCGAAAGGCTGAATGTTGAAATGCCGAACGCCGAAAGGCCGAATATCGAAAAGCCGAATTTTGAAAGGCCGAATGTCGAAAGGCAGAATGGGTCGAAAGGCCGAATATCGAAAAGCCGACTTTCAAAAGGCCGAATGTGTCGAAAGGCTGAATAGGTCGAAAGGCCGAATGTCGAAAAGCTGTTTGTGTAGAAATTGATTTTAATTTTTCGTCTTTTTATGAATGCAATGTTTCAAATTTTATATTTTTATGGTAACCAAAATTTATATTTTTACCATGTTGGTTTTTATGGCATCCAGCTCACTCTTTATGCAAATCCTATGAAAAAATGTACTCTATACCTACATATATATTGTTAGTTTTCTTACAATATTTTAACAACAACAACACGAACAGATTTGTGTATATAACATATATACACATTTAACCATCAGCTCTGACTATGCACAACTCTGACCATAGCAAATCATATAATAAAAATAAAAGAAACAAAAAAAAAATTTACACAAGTTCATATCACATATACATATCGTCACCTTAGTATTTAAGTGTTACAAACGCAATTTAGTAATTTTTGAGTTATAACTGTCGCCTTACGTGAAAATGTAGACTGGATCATCAAATTAGATTTGAAAGGCTTTATTATACAACATCGTCCTCACAGTTTTTAAGTGATTCAAATGCATTTTAGTCAATTTGAAGTTAGGACCTAACTCTAAAATGCCTGAAAGGCGTTTGTAACACTTAAATACTGAGTTGACGATATGTCCACACCAGTATTATGTAATATGAAAATACCTCTAACGATATCTGGATATTACCGTTATAATTTGTTTGAACACATATTCCCTTTATTGAAGTTTTCCTCATCAACTAAATTTTAATTTCCTTCCACTACACTACATTATTCACTATACAAACACACGCGATATTAATCAATTTAAGCGAAACTATTTACCATGCTTACAAACAAAAATGACGCACATTTCCTTAAAACAAAATTACTCACTTTTAATTAATATTATTTGAATTAAGTTCAATTAAATTAAAATATACACACATTTCACACAAAATTAAATCAAATAAAATAAGACGACAAAAACACGCCTTTCTTCTTCGACCGACAGCGACCGACCGACCTGTTGGTTTTTAATTTTAATAAATAAAAATATTTAATTTTTAATTTTACACAATTTATAACAATCTTCGATTTATTTTTTATACTGTGTTTATACACAACGAATGCTGCCAAAAAAACTATACCGCATACGAATGCCTTTGTATTTATTTGTTGTTTTTTCTTTTGGAGAAAGGAATAGAGTGTAAATTGTTTTTTGTTGACCACAAAACGAAATTTTTATTCTCTTATTAGTTGTATTGCTTTCACCAAAAATAAAAAAATTACAACAACAATCATACTAGATAGACCAAAAAATGGTTTAGCTAACCCAAAAAAAATTTGTGGTTAAATAAATCTTAACCAAATTTTTAGTTTCAATACCTGCCAAAAGAGTTGAACTGACAAGAAAATACATGAAAAAAATTAGACCAAAATTTGGTTAATTTTTGCTGTTGCTTTGACCAGTCGTTAACCAAATAAAATACCTAACTCATTTTGGTTGAAAACAATACACTTATTGTTGACTACCGTTAAGTGAGTAGAAATGTATATTGGTTTTCAGGGAACAAAAGCCTTTGAATTTTTTAAAAACCTGTTATCCTTGAAACCCATTTATCTTTAAAATGAGCCCAATTTTATAATTTCCGGATAATTAGTTTTTTTCTATAGCAATAAATACGACACCATGTGCATGAAATTTTTAAATATTTGACACTCTAGCCGTGTTTTCCATGAGAACTGCACTAGAACTCGATAAACTTTAAATTACTTTTATCCTATATAAACCGAAAAAAAAAATTCATGAAGCGCGAATATGTAGTATATTTGACATAAATAGACATTTTAGGTTTAAAAATTGCCCCTGTCAGTTAATTCATCAATATTTGCTTATTTCTTGCTGACGTCATTATAGGGCCCACACACGATACAACTTGTTGTACAACTTGGTTGTACGTTTGCCACAAACGATTGATTGATTGATTGATTGATTTCGAATGTACGGCCAAGCATTAAGCAGGAGATCCCGGAAAGCGCCGGGCCCACCGTACACCCATTTTTACATTTACTTGGAAGGATAAGGAAGGATATTAGTAATTGTTTGAGATCGACCAGGTTACAAACACCGTTACAGTCAATAGTTAGTAAATTTTGTGTGGTAGGATGGGGAAGGTATGTTAGTAATGACAGAATTGGTCCGGTTTCCCGGTGGCCAGTTTCAAACTACTGTTAGTATTCGACAATCACAATTGGTTACTTTATTAGTTGATCATTTCTCTGGAATCCGGGGGCTGGAACTCAGGACTCCCTAAATTTTTTATCAGGACTTAAAAATTATTAATGTTATAATTCCCAGGCGACTCTGAAAGTTCAATCCAATTAATAAAACACCATAATACCAAGTTTTATTACTTAAATGAATAATTTATGTAACCGTATCTTTAGCATCCCCATGCACACATCATACACCCATTTTCACATACCAACCAAAACCGATATAGGTTATTGATTTATTACCCTAAACCTTAATTAAAAATTATTAATGTTGCCATTTCCCTCAGTCCGCCTTTCATTAATTTACCTGATAAAGTATTTAAGAAATTTAAAATTACTAAGCTAAGATTATAATTAATCCTTATAACAATAAATATAAAATTAAAATAAAATAAAATAAAATTGAAATTAAACTTTAAAATTAATATGCAATTCCCAGGCGATTCTGAAAACTAAATTTAATTAATAAACAGCCTAATAGCAAAATTTTATTTCTTAAATGAATAATTAATATAACAGAATCTTTTGTATTAGTTGGGACAGACTCGACCCGTTTACAGACCGCAATGCGATCGATAGTTAGTAAATTTTTAGTGGAATATATAATAAAAGTTAATACAAGACAGCACAATCTAGCTACTTTATTTGTGATCATTTCTCTGGAATCCAAGCCGGATACTCAGGACTCTCCACATCTAAATCAGGGCTTAAAATTTATTAATGTTGTAGTTTTACCCCTGTCCACCTTTCACTAGTTTACCTGATAAAAACTTACTAAAATATTTAATTTTAAATGAACAGCCCCTATTTCATAGTTTATGGACCTTCTATATCTAATTAATTATTTATTACATACTACAACAATAATTAACTAAACGTTAAAACCATTCAAAACATAAATTATAACTTAAACTAATCTATCTACATTAGTCAAGTTTCCTATCAATGCAAGCACATGTCGCAAATTTATAAAACCACTGTTGTGCAAAAAACAACCAAAATATGTCTGCCCTGCGGTAGTATTTTTTGTTTTTTTCTTTTTTTTTTCTTCCATTCTTTTTTTCTTTCCCTTCTGATTGTGAATTCAAGCCCATCTATTCCCATTGACATCGAAATTTATTTTGACATCCGAAACGATTTAACATACTTTTGAATCATCCATTGCACGCAAACAAACCTGTTTCACTCATAATATTCAGATACTATGATTTAATTAAATGTATTCCAGACACTTATACGTAAACATTTATCAAGCCATAAACCTCAAAAAACGATGAAATACAAAACGTTCAGTTTGCAATCCAGAACAACAGAAGTATTTATACATCAAAACTGTATAACCGTCCCTGTCTGCTCCGCTAATACACACAATAAAGAGACAGAACACCCACAAATGTTCGCGAAAACACCCAAAATAAGTGAACCCGAGCAAAGGCTCTTTTTTCTTAATGTCACTAAATTCAAGAGAGACAAATTATATATTTAACTAAAAATTTTACAAGGTCTCATTGCATTCAGGTTCGAAAAAAAACGAAACCAAACTTACCGGATGAAGGTGTTGAAATACTGTCGCTATTTTTCACTTTATGATCGGTTTTATCTTGACTAGAATTCAACGCGCTACTATCACTTTGGGCACAATTTTCCAATGCTTCGTCAACGGCCTCATCGTCTTCCGCCTGTTCATCACATTCATTCATTGAAGATGGTGATGTTGTTGATGCTGAGGTGGGTGGCCCGAACTCCTCATACAAGTAATAAGATTCCTCTAATACACGGAATTTATCACGTTCCCTTTTCGAGTGCAGTGCTAACCAAATTTCTTTCAATTCACCGGTTAGATCACGATCGATTAGGATTTTCGGTTGCCGTTTTAGTTTTAGGTCCGGATTCATAGCCTCGACAAAATCCACCATCAAAGTCATTAGGGATAGTTGTGCTGTTGTGTTACCGCTTTGGCGTTTTGTATTTTCTAGTACGATTGGATTTACGGTTACGGCGTATATGAGTAGTGGTTTGTAAGTGACGCTGCCCGACATAACTCGCATTCCGCCATAGAGTGGTATTGGATCGTTTGTCTTCTCGGGTTTAACAATTCGTGTCCAACTTAATACATTTATATACACGTCCAGGTTATCAACTGTTTTGTCAAGTATACATATATGAGGCTGAGGTTGTGGCCTTTTCAAACTTCTTATCGATCGAGAACTTCGATGATATATGGGGATTGGTATTTGTATAAGATTCCCGGTACTATTTTGTGTCGACCCAGTTTGGAGCTTTTGTTTAGCGGTAAATGATACACCCGATTCAGGATCACATCCGGTTGGCATTACAGGATTCCCGGCAACACCCAATTCGTCGACCATCAAATAATTGCACGGATTCATGTGAGCCTCAAGCTCCTCATGTATTGTCCCATTAATTATCGTACCAGACGATGACGGTTTTGTTGATGGTTTCAACATCGTTTTCATGTTGCCGCTACCCCCACTCCCATTAAACATTTTCTCAACTGCTTCGACATCTTTTTCGTTTACTTTTTCCATTTTCATCTCACCACAAACCCAGAACCGACCAATTGAGAAAAACGCTTTTCTATCCACTCGCGCTCTATAATCTACTTTATTTATATGTACAATTTAATAGCTCGGGAAAATATAAAAAAAATAAATAAATTCCCGTCTCCGTATATTTTGACGTTTTTCACGCACCACTGGACACACACACACACCACACTACGGCAGTCAAAGTCGAATACGCTACTGCTATGACATTTTGGACATGGCTTGACTTGCAAGAAGTCTCGAGTTTTGTTTTTACACTACACTACTCAATAATACAAACAAAAAAAAAAAAAAATTTATCACAAAATTTACTTAGACAATTATTTAGCACACATTTTCCACTGTATAAAATATTACGAAATAGTTTTTCCAAACTAAATTCTTCTTGTGTTGTGTTTAGAATTCGCGTTTTTTTTTCAGGACATGTCCGCACGCACACACCAAAAAACTCAATAAATAATATCTCTGAAAATTGAAATCAAATTAATCAGTTGTTTCCAAGCAACACCCAATAAACCGAATTAGAAGTTATTTACATAAATTCAAATTTAGACTCTGAAACTAAGTATAAATTAATAAGTTCCTACTTCCTGAAATCTAGTGGTGATTCAGCTCATGTTAAATAACTAAGTCATATTCCAATTCACCAGTTCACCCACAGTTACGATTTCAATTTAAAATAGAAATATTAAACTATAAAACTAAAACACTTTCCGACGCCGCATTATCATCCAATCATATCTATATTGACAATTTTCAAATACAACTCGACGTATTCGATTTAAAATCAATTTACGAATCATTTTATAATTAAATTAAGTCACTTTTAATTTAATTATCACTACTTTCCATTTTGATTTTCTTCTTCTTCATTCTATATCAAATTCCAATAGGAATTGCATAAATGAGACAGTTCATAGTTTAAAAACCAAATGGCATGTTTGATCTTCACGTTCTTACGATTAAAAGAGTGACCAACCATATATCCTGCATATATCCCTTCTGCATTCTTTGCCTCGCACATACATAATGAACCCGTTTATATATAAACAAATGCAAATAGCTACGTTCGAGAAAGAGATGCCCCATACTCATGTAAGCAAACAACAAGCAACTATACACATGCGTTATTTAATCAAAAAGCATAAAATTTAACGAAAATTTGATAAAAACCTGGCAAATGTTCCAGGATGGACACATTTTATACTTCGTTCGACTATTTTTCATGCAATTTCACAAAATTTTCACAGTCCCGCACTATTTTCACAAATTTATGTTTTTTTCGACTGTATTTTTTGTTTCTTTGTTGGGCAAAATTATTTCAATATTACGCCATTTGCAACAAAGTTATTTTTTGTATACAGGAGATGTTTTTATTTTATTCACTATGAACACTTTTTATTAATCAAAAAAAAGATCACTTTTTATTTATTTATTTGTTTGTTTGTTTGTTGAATTCAATACACACTTTTTTTATTGAATTTATGTATGTACATCAAAAATAAAAATAAAATTTAATTTACGCAGGAAGACAAAAAAAAACACGTCTACCTCGTTCGAGCGTTCATCGCGCACCGCCGGTTGTACGTTTGCCACAAACGAGACAACAAATTGCCAAAATTTGTTATACAACTTTATTCTATGTGGTGTCGCGTGCAGACCTATAAAAAATATTTCGACTTTAAAAATAAGTGATGGCAGACATTGTATTGTCATTAATAATAATTACTGAGTGTTTTTAAGAGTGCGAAAATAGAGGCAGGCGTAAAAAAAGGAAATGGTCGAAAGAATGGCTACAAAAAAAAGCAACATTTTCTAATGAAAAGTTGTTGAAAAACCTAGAAGGGACAGAAGCATTCGATTATTTAAATTATATGCGTATGAGCCAAGAGGCTTTTAGAGAACGTTTAACAAAAGTCACACCTCTTATTAGAAAAAAGGACACTTTTATGCGCGATGCCATTGCTGCAGAGACCCGTCTTGCAATCGCTCTACGATTTTTGGCCACAGGGAATTCATTTGAAGACCTAAAATTTTCCTTTGCTGTGTTGCCGCAATCTATTGGAGAAATCGTGGTTGAAACATGTGAAGCCATAAACTATATGTTGAAACAATATATACGGGTAGGTTTCGATTTTTATATTCATACGAACTTACAGCTTCCGAGAACTGCGGAAGCGTGGAAAATTTAAGCTGATAAATTCTACAGGATTCCGACATTACATTGGACCGATTGACGGCAAGCACGTACAAATAAAGAAACCTGCAAATCCCGGCTCCTTTTATTTTAATTATAAAAAAACATTCAGTGTTGTTCTTATGGCATTAGTAAATGCGGACAGCGAGTTTCTAATGGTTGATGTTGGAACAAAAGGTCGAATCTCAGACGGTGGAGTTTTTCAAATTCAAAATTTTTTGATAAATTTGAGAAAAAACAGCTTGGTTTACCAATACCATCTCCATTTTTACCCGGCATGCAGCCCCTGCCATACGTAATAGTCGGAGATGATGCGTTTGCTTTGCGGCCGGACTTAATGAAGCCATATGCTCCCGACAATTTGACGAATGATGAAATATTTTTCAACCGTACACTTAGTTCAGCCAGAGTAAAGGTGGAGAATGCATTTGGCATATTAGCATCTCGTTTTCGGCTGCTCCTTACAACTATCAATTTGAGTCCTGAAAAAGCTACTACAATCGTTTTGACATGTTCCTATTTGCATAATTATTTGAGGCGACAGCAAGTATCCAGTAGAGAAAGTTATATCCAGTCATCCACTCATGAACAAGACACATTCTACAATATGCAGCCATGCTCATCAAGAAATTCTAGTCACTTGGCTAAGTCTGTGAGAGAAAGTTTTCGTGAAACTTTAAAAATCATTAATGAAACAAATAACAATTAATACGTTGAGTTAAATAAATACAGATTATCATAAAAAAAGTTATTTATGGTTTTTTAATTTTTATTTTTATTTAAAATTTAAGAATACTGAGTATCAGACACAAGTTCATCAACACTTTCGTAAACTATTGCTGAAGCATGCGTATTTGGAAAATATGCCTGCCTCATTATCAATAATTATATTTTGATGGGATATATCCCGCGATGATAATCTATAATTATGAAACGGGGTTGAAGTTCCTGAAGTATCCCGCGATGCAAATCTATAATGGGTTGAAGGTCTAGATTCCTCAGAAGATGATTTACTAGAGGATGAGTGTGACGATATTGAACTATCCAAAGATAGTTTGTTTAGCTGGTCCATCAACAGAGCTTCATCAATAATTTTCTTAGTAAATAGCTTTTGTTGTTCATTCAGTTTTCTAAATGAACAAGCCCAACCTTCGGCAAAAACATTTGCATCATCTTTTACAATACCGCCACGGTCTTTTTTAACTTCATCCAAATAGTCCACTGCTTTCTGCATAAATTCATTTTTATTTGAAGAGTTTTTTCTTTGATGCTGCCTTTTCCCCAAAACATGCTCGTCCTAATTATAAAAAACAATAAACAATATATTTACTGTAAATACTATACTAAACAGCTAAACTTACGGAAATATCAAAACTCTCGTCATCCGTGTCGATTATAGTCGATATTCCTGGAACGGACGTCTCTTGATCTTTTAAAAAATCAAGAAAGTCAAAGTACCACAAAGATGGAATATAAATGTCTTCACCCCCGGCTCCAGAATTCTCACTTTCATTTTTGTTCTTCAACTCTCGTCGATAGCATGACCTTATGTTGGCAACTTTGCGTTTTAGTTGCTCAATTGTAACATCCTTATCAATTAATTGAAAAACCTCCAATAAAACTTTCCACGCATTATTTCGATAGTTTTCATTTTTTACTTGCCACAATACCGGTAGCTCTTTAAATTTATCAAAAAATTCCTCCAATTTTCGGAATTTATAATCGCCATTTTCACTATTTTTCCAATCCAAATGGTAAAACACTCAATCACTTTTAATTATAAACGTCTATGCTTTTAATTATTTCACGCGTTGTGAAATCAAATTGGCAAGATTTTTGACACTTAGTTGTTAAACTTCACCACACACAATACAACCAGTTTAAACAACACGTAACTCCGCCCCTAAAAATCAAAACATTTTGATTTCATGCAGACTGTTTTACGAACTTAAAATCGGTTGTACAACTTCGCCACAAACGGTACAACTTGTCATACAACCCAACCAAGTTGTACAACAAGTTGTATCGTGTGTGGGCCCTATTACACGCAACTACACCCGATAAATGCATGGGTTTATCAAGTGTAACTAAAAAATAGGCTAGAATTGTAATTATTTATTGCTGTAACAACTTAAAATGTGTATTTATGTTAAATGCACTACACAAATAAAAGGAATTTTAAATTTATCGAGTTCTAGTGCAGCTCTCATGGAAAACACGACTTCTGTATCTTAAAAAACAACAACAACAAAAAATCTTTTCTAATAAACTGTTTGTCTTACTCAGTACTATTCAAAACATAAAAATCATAAAATGTAAACATGACTTCCGCTCCCATATAAAGAATTTGTGATTTCACGTATTTTTGTCCATTTACATATTTTTATGTGATTAATTTATAAAAAATTATGAACCTAAGAAGACCGAGAGAGATAGTAAAGATAATTATAGTTTAAATTTTCCGGTAAATTACTGAGAAGTCGCTTACCATAATAATTACCGAAAATCGGTAAATTGAAGTTTTAGTAAATTTGGATTCCATTGGTACAATCAGTCTAGTCGCCTGCTCGTCAGTTCGAAACTGGATTAAATCGTCTTACATTTTTCGGAAATATTAACTTTAAATAAATTAAAAATAAAATTTCATAACTACTTCAACCATAGTTGATAAATTTAACAATTTAATTTAAAGATTTGGTATAATGTTTAATAAAAATTCGGAAACGCGCTGTTGCCCTTGAGCCTTGAAACTTTTAAAAATATTAACTTTTTAATAGTTAATTAAAATTAATTTTAAACTCAAAATAATTATATATATTCTTGACTTGAACTACGCTGCCAGTACCTTGTTAAAAAAATATATTATAAGTTATAGTTGAACGATTGGTATACAACTTTTTTACATCACTTACTCACTACATTTGAAGGGACTCATACTTCAATAAAAAAATTGATTATGGTTTTCATCGAGCTATTCTGTGCTACATAATTTACTGTAAACATTCTTTAGGAGGATTGAAAAAACAAAATGTTTAAAATTTCATCAGAATTCTAAAATAATTAAACATATCTTTTAATCCTATATAAATACTTTAAAATTAAACAAAATAATATTTTCGTTTTGTCATCTCATAATTGTTATTTCAATTTTTTGTGATAAAATTAATCAATAAAATCATGGAAAACATAAAAAAAAAAAAAATTCTAATCACTAAACACTCATGTATCATTTTTTTATGACAAGAAAACATATAAAGTCTTATGTGCACAATGAGGATTATATGTCTTTACGAGTATGTATACACATAGTATAGTGTAGATATGAAGTGTAAACTCAACATCATTCTCTTAATACGATGTTGTGGGATGGTTAAGAAAGAAGATAACATTTCTTGGTAAAATTACATAATTTTTCTAAGAACATTTTTCAGTATCTGAAAAAAAATTTATTTTTGAAGAGAGTTCGTCAATAACATTAATATTGTATTTATTTAATAAATTTATTTATTTCTAGCATTTTCAATTTCTATTTTAATATTTTATCGCCTAATTTAACTCGAATCGATTTATACGAATTTAATATGCACTGGATAAAATTATATCTTAATGGAATGAATTATGTGTTTCCCTTGATAACCAATATTAGCCCAAAATTTTGCAAATTACAAAAATGATAGACCCAATATCTTTGTACAGTGGGTAAGAAAATGATGATAAATAATAATAAAAAAAAACATCATTCCTATATTCATTATTAAGCAAATAAAATGCTCTTGTTAAATGAATGATCTCGTTTAATCCGCATCATTTAACATCTCTCTCTATAATAGTCCAGATAGATTAAAAAAATAATAATAATCCTCTGTATTTAGCTATTCATGTACACGTGGTTCAAACTCGGTTCCTAGCATACTAGTAATTCGCCTTGTTTGAAACGAATACGATACAACAAACTTTTTTTTACATTTTGAAATAAATAATCACTTAAATTTAAGCTAGAAACAATTCATTAGATTTAATTACTTAATAAAATAAGCGAGCTGCACCCTTACTAATAGATATTGCATTTTTTCGCCTAAATGTTGTTTTATATTTGGCACTGTCTCAAATATTTATCCAAAAACAGATTCTCATTTCGGATTACACTCGTACCTAATGCTGCTCCTCTTCTTGGTTTTGCTTCCATTGTTTGACGGGCCCAAATGAAGAACCCCATACGACATTATTATTAATTTCAGTAATTTTGTTTTTCTCTTTCTATTATTATTTATGACGATGATAGGGAGTGAGAAGGGACATATATCATTAAACAAGTGGAAAAATTTATTTTTTGTTTAGTCATAAATTTTAATCAAGATTTAAGTAAATATGGGCGGTTTTATATGCTACTCTGCTATTCATGTATCAACTTATTTAGCAACGGTGGTATGAGGTTCACTCGTTATCAGATATATTAGATCCTTAGAGTCATTAGGGGGTGGTGGAATGAGTAAAATAGATAAATGAGAAATATTGTTTTTCAATATTTTTGTTATGTGTATCATAAAAACCAGACATTTTTTTCAGATTTCAATTAACAATTTGTCAAATCAAAACAAATTGTTTTTGGAATCTACACCAATCCCACATTCTTTATATTTATTTGTAGACAGATTTTTATTTGATTCATTTGGATAACACAAAAATTAATTTCTACATATTTCATAAAATGTTGACATTTTTTGGGAATAAATTTGAAAAGCAGAATTTTTTTGATTTTACAAATTTGTAGTTAAAACAACAATGATAAACGGTTGAGGAATTTATGCTGCCTACTTCGAATGGTCAATCGATTTGAGTTCAACGAAAAGGCAATGCCAGATTCATAGAAAATGGGACTTAAATTCATTTGTTGTCGACTGTGGATACAGCTGAATTTAATTGAAGAAAATTCTAGATGTTCCAAGAACAGATTTTAAAAATTTAAAAATCGCAAATTTATAAAGTTTTTAGTTTTATATCTGGATGTTACATCGGTATTTCGAAATATTGATCGTTTGATGGATTGAATGATTGATTTTGAGTGTACGACGGTAATTGAATATGACGCCGGGCCCACCGTACACCTTTTTAACATTAACTTGGAAGTATTGGAAAGGATGGTTAGAATAGGATTGAGATCGACCCGGTTACAGAGACATTGGAGGTCAATAGTTAGTAGTTTAGTTCATGCTTAGGACGATACAATTTTTAAAAATTACTTTGTTACTAAAGTCAATATTAATTAGTTACTAATTATCCCTTATATATTTTCTACCACATTACTTCCTCCGGCTTTTAATTGCCTACTTAATTAACCGCACTCTGAAATCCCTTTCTCCAATATTTGAAGCAAGTGAATTAACTTTATTATATCTCTTTTTATTATTAAATAATTTAATAGTTAGACTAAATAAATAATACATTATTTATCTGTAAGGATTGCAACCGAAACTCTAAAACAGATATAAACCTAAATTAACACATCAGCAAACAGAACACAATATCCACTACACGCTTGTTGCTTCAGTCACCCGACCGTACCTCTCGTGAAAATTGCAATTCTGGTTGCAAATAAGAGATATAAAGGTATACCATTTATAAATGATCTCCGCCATTCTAGTCACTGTCACAACTTAGAGCTACAGTTTAGCTCAACTACTATTATAAATGAAGCATTTCCGCGAACCTGACACTATTATTATTATTATTATGAGCGTGATGGGTACAATTGTGTAAGGGGTAACCTGTTCACAATTCGCAAGTGTACGTACTGCCTCCTCGTGGCAACCACTGGTAACTAAGGCCAGTTGGCACATTTTTGGCCATTTGGCACAGGCTAAAGTACGGCGCTAAAGGAGAAAACCTTGACAAAAAACCCTAATCTAAGGTGGAACAGCGTATGTCGAAAGATGAATGGCTGATAGGTTAATCAGCCCAAAATATGCGGACTCTGGATACCAGGCACCCTCCAGTTTTATTTAGCCTTCCTGTAGTAAAGCTGGGTGACCTACAGGTGATTTGCAATTCCCAGCAACTCGTAAGAGTAAAATCAAACGGAATACGGGGCAGGAGTAGGAATATACGGGAGTGGGACAACCCTCTCGAGGTCCTTGAGCTCCAATGCCACCGTCTTTCTAGCGGAACTACATGCTGTAGTAAACATCTAGGAGGGAGAGCAATGGGCCCGGATAGTATGTATCACGTACCGGGAGGCAGTATTTTCAGGTTCATCAAGACCCTGAATATTGACTGGACGGATAATTAAGCTGGGGCCAGCACAATAGATCTTTTAGGTCGCAGTGCGAAGTGGCTGATCGCCCGCATGGCCCCCCCAATAATAATAATAACCTGACACTAAGATTATAGAAGTTTGACCTGTGATTAACGCTGACCTGTAATGAATTACAATTGATGTAGGTTATGTTAGGTTTAGGTGGCGGTCACCTAGGATCAGGCATAGAGACAAAAAGGTTCATGATTTAATTATTTTTCCTCTAACTCATTGAAATTACTTTGAGCTGCTAACGAAACACTGAATACTCCTGACGTCCATCCTGCTAACGTCCGTCAGGTCATGGAAAAGGAGTGCCCCTAGAAACTTTAGTCTGTTTCGTGCCAGACGAAATTAAATTTGAAGATGAGTTGTAGTTTCACTATAGATTGGCGTAGGTGAAGGCGGGGGATATATCCTTTTTGATGTATCATAGATAAATTGAATTTGTGGTGCTCCACTACTGACCATAGTGGGAATGGTAGCTGTCACACTGCAGTTTTGAAGCATCTTTACTCTGGAATAATTCTCGGAAATATCACCATTTGATAAATTAGATTCTTCCGCTCCTTCCTGTTCGAGGCGCTCTTTTTTTCACTTCGGCCGGTTTTTCTAATTTAATACCACTACTATTATTTAATGGCGTTAAGCCGGGATGTCGCAATACGGGCCGGTGCAAAGAAGATGAAGTACTGTCTCTTCCTCCTCTTCGCCCTCGCAACTACGACAGTTATCATGTGAGAAAATACCAAATCTACTCACATGCCTGCCTATGAGACAGTCCCCATTAATTACTCCGACAACCACACCGACCTGACTCCCATGAAATGAGATCAGCTGTTTGGATCTCGCCAAGTCCAACTTTGACCAAACCCGCCGAGTTATTACGCATGACATGCTATTTGAGCATCTGTTATTCGTCAACTTACTAGCTTATTAAGGAAGCACCAGTTTGCATGATGCAAGAGGCATTTCAATATCCTTTCTGCTTTTTGAAATGTGGTCCGTTGTACCACGTCGAGCCAGTTCATTGGCTTTAATATTCCCTGTACTAATGAAATGTTCTGGCACTCGTATGATATCGATGTTGAACTGATCTGTCGTCTGATTTAACATAAGTTCCTCGCAAAACACCCCAGCCCCAACTTTTCCATCCCGTTTTGACCCATCAGTGAAGAAGTTTATAACTCCTTATTTCAAAACTGCATCCATCTTCCAGTCCTCTCTGGATGGGATCCTAGTCCGGAACTTTGTGTAAAAAGATAGTGACGGGACAGTATAGTCGGTAGTCTTGGGAATTTGTTTGTTACAAAATATAGATGAGTACCCTGTATTGGTGCAGGTCCACATTGAAGTGGATTTCAGTCGTATGGCATTACAAACTGCCAACTGTTTCCCCCAAGATACATAGAGCAATCAAAAATAGGTGAGTCTCCAGTGCCTGAGTGGTTGTGCTCCTCAGTGCACCACTGATCCATAGAGAGATTGTTCTCTGAACTTTTGTCAACAGCTTTGGTTAACAGTTTTGTCCGGAGCAGGCCACAGACCGTTACCCCATACAAAAGTATGGGTCTGACTATGCAGGGCTCCAGCCCTCATTATTTCCCAATGGCATTTTTGCAAGAGTACAACGCGAACGTAGCTTTCTTTACCCTTTCCAGAATATTAGGTTTCTAATTTAATTGGCTATACAAAACGAGACCCAGAAACTTTGCTTCATCTGTAAAAGTCAAGCTGAACCCATTTAAAACGTGAGGATCGATATGAGAAAGTTTATATTTCCTAGAGAAGAGAACCAATTCGGTTTTGTGTGGGTTCACATTCAACCCACAGCCATTGGCCCATAATGAAAGAATGCCAAGGGCATTTTGCATAAGCTCACCAAGGATGGCGGGGTATTTGCCAAGGACACCAATAGCAACGTCATTCTTATAGGCAACCACCTTAAAGCGACTGTCCTCCAGCCTTAGCAACTGGTCATTTATGACCAAGTTCCAAAGTAGCAGGGCAGTACGACCCCTGCGACGTACCTGTGGTAGGAGGATTCCCGTTTGAGCGCTTCATCCACTTCCTGATTTGAAAGTACCCGAGTTATAGCCCCTGGAAGCACATTGTTAAAGTCCCCCTCAATATCCAAAAAGGTTACCATTGCGAAGTCTTTATACTCGGAAGATTTCGCAATGAAATATATAAGAGAATGAAAGCAGTCTCTACAGATATCCCCTTGCAATAGGTATATTGAGATTCAAACAGCTTTTCCGGCACAATCGTGCCTCTAATAAGAGCCTATATTTGTCTTCCCAGTGTTTTAAAAGAAGATAAGCTAATCGGTCTAAGGTCTTCGGGATTGCAGTGTGAGCGTTTTCCCGCCTTAGGTATAAACACAACCTTCACTTCCGTCCGTTTGCTAGGAATGTAACATAGTTCTAAGCTGCCTTTAAAAATTTCCTCTAACCATCGAGTCGGCGACCTATATGGTTTAAAACTATTTATCGCCCACAGGATCTTCTTTCTGCTAATAATTTTGCCTACAAGGCTACTAGCCCTATTACCTACTGATGTGGTAGGTACAAATTCAGAACAACCAGAAAATGAGTTTCTAGCAGAATTTCCAGCCATTCCGCACTATTAGTGGTACATATCATATCCGGCCGTTGAAAATAACTTGGGATGGAAGGACCAGTTGATAGTATGTTGCGTAGACTCCTGAATTTTGCCACAGTATAGTCTCCAAGATCGGTTCTTGTCACTTCTCAATTGATATTTGTAAATGTTGAGGACTAGAGCCCATAGTATCGCTTCATTAAAAGCGCCGGACAGCTCGTCCGGCTCGTCACCGGAACGGGTAATGAATTACCCAGAATTATTCTAAAGGTCCCCAGTTTGTTTTCCTCCTATTTCTGTAGATTGAATTTTTTTGGAAAAGCCAAATCCATTTCAAATTGAAGATTCCAGTTTTATAGACTAATCCTTCATGTATGTAACATTGGCTTATTGCCAATGTTACATACATGAAGGTTAGTACTTAAAATGTAATCAAGGAGTAATTCAACTCATTCATTTGTGTCCGTACTGCACAAGATCGTGTGATGAGAATTTGCATTACTCCTCAGGATGATTCCAACCTTACTCTTTTGAGCCTCTAAATGGTGAATATTCACTTCATCATAAGCTAGATAGGCTGATATTAGCCAGATGTTCCGTTTATCGATCTAAATGCTGACTGCCGCTCCATCCCCACTGCTGAATTTTGATAGCAGAAAACAACTAATATTATTATTAATGAGAATACACGACGATAATCTATAATAGGACGTCTTGAGCTCATATTCCCGGTTTTCAGTGACCCAAGGTTCCTGGATTAAAGCGACATCTGTCCCTTCTTTCCCAATTCTTAAAATGAGAGCAGCTAATTCAGCCTTACAGTGGTGAAGGTTGACTTGCAGAAATGTCAATGTCATCATCCACCACAGTAACATCAGAGTCCTTCCCTGATGAGAAGTTTTCTGAGAGCCTTTTCAAAGACTCATTGGGCGATGACATCTCCATGTCCGTGGAGAGAGTTTCCGCTTGGCTGTCCGCTACTTCCGGCGCAGAGGAGCTATCAACCACAGTGGTACAATCTGAAGATGACTTCGGAGCCTCCGGCTTGCCCTCCTCCTTCTTGTAGACCTTTAGTGTGACTGCACTGAAGCCATAGTCAATTAAACCGATGGTTTTTTTTCAGTGCAGTTAGCGATTTTCTGTTTAAAATAATAACAGCTGACCTATAGTCAGCCTTTGTCTCTTCTAGTTTGGCAACTTTCCAGTTGTGCGTTGACAAATTCGAGTTGCCACCAATAACAGCAAGACTAGCTCCGTGCTATACCTTGCCAAGTCCTCCACTGCCTTCTTGTAAAGCAGCAGAGACCTCTTATCTGCACAGTCAGTCAGCTTCACCTAATTCCTGTGTCAGCCCCCTTCCTGACCAGACAGAGCAAGTCCTGGATTTTCGGACAGGACTTTCAGGTAGGTGCTGGCTAAAACCCCTTCCACCTTCCACCAATTGGCGGGCGTGACACTGCCATCCTTTTGGGATTGGTCAATTACTGTCACAACCAGCTAATCCTTTAGTACCTCACTAAAAGGCCTCATACCAGTAGCGTGCAGCTTCGTCCTCTTGGCGACCTTAGGACTTTCCTCCTGCGATCTGAATCTTTTTAGCTATGGGCCAGCTGAAGTTTTCCAATTTTGCTCGGTGACTTTCTCTGTCCACGCAAGCGTGGCTTTGTCTTTCTCCGTCCTATCTTCCAGCGAAATGTTATTTATTTTGACTAGGGCCCTCTAAGCCTTTCTCCTCGTATTATACGTTGCTCTTGAAGAACCAGCTGCGTTCGTGCTTGGAATTGGCGTTCAGGTTGATGATGTTAATAACTCTCACGATGTGGTTCAATATGACGAGATTACCCAATTTCTAAGTTGTCGTTAAACAAGTTCGTAAAAAATGCACAAAAAGGGACCTTCAAGAGCTCCCGTTACATGATTAGTAGCACAACGTTGTCATATTGTCTATCTACCTTAGAGAGGGATAGTCAATTTTCTTCACCAGGGTAGCACCGAGGACAGTGCATTTTCTAGCTGCGCTTATTGGTTAAAAAATCAATGTCAGGTATGAAGTTCCGATTTTTTTAACTTAGTACCAATTTCTGTTCCTGCAGAAAGGACTATTCCTTTAAATCTACTGAATTTCAACCAATAATTGAACCTTTGGGCAGCCCTGAATGAAGTACAACTTATACCGGCTACAAATATTTTTTTATAGGTACAGGATACAAATTTATCAAAATATTTGTATCTCGATGGCACCGGATGAAGTGGAAAAACTTATTTGTATCAGGCATTAATAGAAAACTTATACTCAATTAATAAAATATAAAGGGCTCAAACCTGACGAGGTGATCAGAACTTCGGTCTGTATTACGTGCGTTCGTGAGATTATATCAAGTCAACACAAACTAACTCCCGAATCAATCAATCCCTAACAGAACCCCTTAATCCCTTACTCAATCTAAACTCAATCTCCAACTGAACCCCTTAATCCCTTTACAATCTAACCTCAACATCCAACTCAATCTCCAATTCAACCTCCAATTCAATCGCAGCTCCAATTCACCACCACCATCACCATCACCATCACCATCACCATCACCATCACCATCACCATCACCATCACCATCACCATCACCATCACCATCACCATCACCATCACCATCACCATCACCATCACCATCACCATCACCAGCACCATCACCATCACCATCACCATCACCATCACCATCACCATCACCATCACCATCACCATCACCATCACCATCACCATCACCATCACCATCACCATCACCATCACCATCACCATCACCATCACCATCACCATCACCATCACCATCACCATCACCATCACCATCACCATCACCATCACCATCACCATCACCATCACCATCACCATCACCATCACCATCACCATCACCATCACCATCACCATCACCATCACCATCACCATCACCATCACCATCACCATCACCATCACCATCACCATGGTTATAGAAAAATTTACCAATTTTTTATGTATGCTGGTTTGAATATTGAGTTGGATATTTTTTGTGTATTAAGTTTCGGGTTGAGTTGGAGGTTAAGTTAGGGATCAATTCAAACAAGCCGAATTTCATAATAATTGGTTGAGAAATATGCTAGTTCCATCACACTTTTCCATATTCCAGAACTTCATCCAAAAATCATTTTAGAATCCCATTTCCATTGTGCAAGCCGAATTTCATCATAATTGATTAAAAAATAGGCTAATTCCATAGAATGGAAGAGTAGAATCCCATTTCCGACACATATGTCAAATTTCACTATAATCAGTTAAGAAATAGATAAGTTCCATCCTAATTGGCCATTCATCTAGTTTGCTAAACATTTAATTTGAAATGTAAAAGGTTCAATTTGAGGTTTGAGATATTAACAGTGACCTTTCTTAAGTCTTGAAACAATATTTGTGTGATGTTTGGTTCAAATCGGTCAAGTCGTGTGGACTTAAATATCATACAAATATGCTGTACGTACAAACAAACACTCACTTTATTTTATAGATTGCTCAACTGCTCACTAAACACTGTTCCAACACCATTTAAACCCCAATTTAACCCGCAAACGGCCCCCAACTCAACCCTCAACCCAACCACAAACTCTCTTTCAACTCAATCCTCAAACCAGCATATATATATAAAATTGGTCAACTGCTCAGTATATCTTAACCCAACCCCAACTCAACTCCAACTCAACTTGAACTCAACTAGTAAATTGACCCCTAATTTAACTTTCAACTCAAGCCCAAACTCAATACCCAACTCAATATTCAAACCAGCATATGTATATAAAAAATTCAATTTTTACCAGAGTTTAAAATAAGATTTCATTTTGCTCTTCGCTCTTCATTTTTGTTCAAGAGCGCTAATAAAAACTATTAAAAAGCTCTTTATAAAGAGGGATATTGTAAAAAAAAAATATTGCTCTTTAGAACTGGAGCATTTTTTTTATTATAAGGCTCTTGCTCTTCCACTATTGCGTTTGTGTTATCATATTTTTGCTCTTTGTTACTGCGCTATATTGAGAAAATAAATACGCTCTGCTCTGATGAATGAAAACGTCATCATTATATTGCTCTTGCTCAGTTATTACAGCAAACGGTTACATTCAAAACCTTCTAAATTTCTTAAGAAAGCTAGATTGTTTTATTAGCGAACAGATGCACGGGCATTGGAAATAGGATTCTAAAATGATTTTTGGGTAAAGTTCTGGAATATGGCCAACTAGGATAGAACTTGGCTATTCCTTAACTGATTTTACTGAAATTTGACACGCGCGATGTAAATGCGATTCTAGATTGATTTTTAAGGTGAAGTTCTGGGATATGGCCAACTAGGATGGAACTTGGCTGTTCTTTAACCGATTTGAGTGAAATTTGACATGTGCGTTGGAAATGGGATTCTAAAATGATTTTTAGGTGAAGTTCTGAAATATGGCCAATGGGGATGGAACTTGGCTATTCCTTAACCGATTTTAGTGAAATTTAAAATGCGCAATGAAAATGGGATTCTAAAATGATTTTCGGATAAAGTTCTGGAATATGGCCAATTATGGGAAATGGGATTCTAAAATGATTTATGGATAAAGTTCTGGAATATGGCCAACTAGGATGGACCTTAGCTATTCTTTAACCGATTTGAGTGATATTTGACATGTGCGTTCGAAATGGGATTATAAAATGATTTTTAGGTGTAGTTCTGGAATATGGCCAATGGGGATGGAACTTGGCTATTCCTTAACCTATTTTAGTTAGATTTAACAGGTCTGTTGGAAATGTGAAGTTTTAGAATATAGTATAGCTATAACTGACCGATGTTAGTGAAATTTTATATGCGCGATGGCAATTAGATTCTAAAATGTTTTTTAGATAAGTTTGTTGAATATGGCCAACTAGGATGGAACTTGGCTATTCCTTAACAGATTTTATTGAAATTTGACACGCGCGATGGAAATGGGATTCTACAATGATTTTTAGATGAATATGGCCAACTAGGATGGAACTTGGCTATTCCTTAAACGATTGTGATGCATTGTGACATGTGCGTTGGAAATAAGATTCTAAAATGATTTTTAGATGAAGTTCTGAAATAAGGCCAACTAGGATGAAACTTGGCTATGCTTTAACCGATTTTAGTGAAATTTGACATGTGCAATCAAAATGGAATTCTAAAATGATTTTAAGATGAGCTTCTGAAATATGAATTATTTAGATGGAACTTAGCTATTCCTAAACCGATTGTGATGCAATTCAATATATGCGTTGGAAGTGGGATTCTAAAATAGGTTTTAGATAAAGTTTTGGAATATGGCTAAATAGGATGGAAATTACAGATTATTTCTCTCAGCAGATAAACCTCGACAGCTGTATAGATACTTGGCTGTTCCTTAACCGATTTTTGATTCAACACAATATATGTTTTGAAAGTGGGATTCTAAAACAGTTTTTAGGTAAAGTTATGGAATATGGCCAACAGCAGATAAACTTCGACAGCTGCATGGATTACGGAAACTGGATATATTTAAATATATCAATATGAGTTACATAAAATAATAATTATTATTATACATCTGCCGTAACCTGTTTAGATTACTCATATACATCTGCCGGAAAATTTAGTCGAGATCAAAGGAAAATAAGAAAAAATGGGTGACAGCGCGCTAATGTTAGTGTAGGACCCCGGAATTAGGAAAATTATTTTAGAATCTCATTTCCAACGAACATGTCAAATTGCATAAGAATCGGTGTTGAAGCAACAGTATGATGAAATTCACCTAAAAAGGAAAAAAGGGAAATCTATTAGCATCAACACATAAAATATTAATCATACTTTGTTGTATTTTTAATTTCCCATTTGAAATCGATTATTTCTATTGTATACAAACCCAATCAAAATCTGAAATCAAATAATTGTATTAAAATTAAATTTATAAACTTGTCAATTTAGAATTATATACTTATCTTGATCACATTAATTTATTCGCATCAAATAAGGCACTTGAATTAATTAGATTTTAATTTAATTGAATTTGTAAAGCTCTTGCTTTTATTTGTTTACATTATATTTAATGACATTTTAATTATATAAATTTATAATTTGCAAATGTTGTGTAGAATTTCGGCCATCTGCCTTTAAGCATAAAAAGTTAAAAACCAAAAATGTATTATACCATATATTATATCTAATGCTGTTGTGTAGAGTCTTGGCCATCTGCCATTGAGCATAAAACTAACTTTTTGGTATCATAAGAAAAGCGCTTAGTCATTAAGAATTAATTTTTTGTAAAAAATAAAATAATAAAAAACTCTCTTACTTACCAACCATCAAGGCGTAAACATCTAGTTAACAAAATAATAAAACCCTTAATTTAAAATTTGGAATTTTGGATAAATTTATTATATAAAATTAAATTGAATTATTTAATAGAACCAGTAAAGTTATTGCACCTTCTTTTGTACCGGGTTTGTTTATTGTTCGTGGTACCCGAAACCTTGGTACGAAAACAATCGGTTAAGAAATAGCCAAGTTCCATCCTAATTGGCTGTATATGCCATATTACAGAACTTCATCTAAAAATCATTGTAGAATCCCGTTTTCATCACACATGTCAAATTTTCACTAAAACCTGATAAGGAATAGCCAATTCCATTACTATTGGCCATATTCCAGAACTTTATCCAAACATCATTTTAGAATCCCATTTCCAACGAAAATGTCAAATTTCTCTAAAATCGGTTACAGAATAGCCAAATTCCATCACAATTGGCCATATTCCAGAACTTGTTCCAAAAATCATTTTAAAATCCCATTTTCAACGCACATGTTAAATATCACTAAAATCGGTTAAGGAATAGCGAAGTTCCATCCTAGTTGGCCATATTTAAGAACTTTATCTAAAAATCATTTAAGAATCCTACTTCTATCGCGAATGTTGAATTTCTCTAAAATCGGTTACAGAATAGCAAAGTTCCATTCTAGTTGGCCATATTTAAGAACTTTAAATTTCTCTAAAATCGGTTAAGGAATAGCCAAGTTCCATCACAATTGGTCAAATTCCAGAACATCATCCGAAAATCATTTGAGAATCCCATGTCCATTGCGCATTTTAAATTTCACTAAAATCTGTTAAGGTATAGCCAAGTTCCATCCCAATTGTCCATATTCCAGAACTTCATGTAAAAATTCCAACGCATATGTCAAATTTCACTCAAATCGGTTAAAGAATAGCCAAGTTCCATCTTTGTTGGCCATCTTCCAGAACTTTATCCATACATCATTTTAGAATCCCATTTCCAACGCACATAACAAAGTTCACTCAAATCGGTTAAGAAACAGCCAAATTCCACCATAATTGGCCATATTCCAGAACTTCATCCGAAAATCATTTTAGAATTCCATTTCCATTGCACATTTAAAATTTCACTAAAATCGGTTAAGGAATAGCCAAGTTCCATCCCCATTGGCCATATTCCAGAACTTCACCTAAAAATCTTTTTAGAATCCCATTTCCAACGCACATGTCAAATTTCACTCAAATCAGTTAATAAATAGCCAAGTTCCACCATAATAGGCCATATTCCAGAACTTTATCTAAAAATCATTTTACAATCCCATTTCCAACGCACATGTCAAACTTCACTCAAATCGGTTACAGAACAGCTAAGTTCCATCCTAGTTGGCCATATTTCAGAACTTCAGCTAAAAATCATTTTACAATCCCACTTCTATCGCACATGTTAAATTTCACTAAAATCGGTTAAGGAATATCCAAGTTCCATCTTTGTTGGCCATATTCCAGAACTTCATTTAATAATCATTTTAGAATCCCGTTTTCATCACACATGTCAAATTTCACTAAAACCTGTTAAGGAAGAGCCAAGTTCCATTACAATTGGCCATATTCCAGAACTCTATCCAAAAATCATTTTAGAATCCCATTTCCAACGCGCATGTCAAATTTCTCTAAAATCGGTTAAGGAACAGCCAAGTTCCATCTCAATTGGCCATATTCCAGAAATTTATCTAAATATCGTTTATCGAACTTTCTTTATTTATTGATATTCAAAGAGCAATTCGTGTGTTACAAAAAGTTTTGCTCCCTAATGTATTTTCTTTAATGGCTCTGTAGAATGGGTTGGGAGCGATATTTTTAGCTTTTACGCTCTCTGTTTTAAGAGAAAAATTAAAAATAAAAATTTAAATCACTTTGAAAGACCGAAATCTTTTTGTTTTTTTTGTTTATCATTAGAGGGTAAGAGCGTAAAAGCAAACTGAAAATAAATTTTATTGGGAGCAAGAGCGAAAATTTGTATAAAGAGCTCTAAAAGAGCGATAAATTTAAACTCTGATTTTTACATTCAATTCATTCATTCATGGCTTAATCAAGTGTAACTTAAAAATAAGCTATAATTGTCATTATTTATTGCTGTAACAACTAAAAATGTGTATTTATGTGAAATGCACTACACATTATCACTTTATGAATTTAATTTTTTTTTCTGTTTACATAGAATAAAAGGAATTTAAAATTTATCAAGTTCTAGTGCAGTTCTCATGGAAAACACGACTAGAGAAAAACAAACACGTCCTATTCGCTTGGCTAACTCAAAACGTCAAAACTTATTAAAGGGTTTTAATGAAATATTTTGTCAGGAACTTATTTGTCATATTTTAAGGAAATATTTTAGATTTTGATTGACCTTTCTCCTTTATTTTATTTTAAAGTTATCACTGGTCGACGAATTAAATGGTTTGGCTCTAGTCTACGATGGTTATTATAACTGAATATTTAATTGGGTTATAAAACAAATCTTCAAATTGTCCTTGTCCCAGAAGTAATGAACAACCCCTATTATTTCATAAATTATTCACTTTAATAATAGAACCATTTAATTATTAGATACCTCAACTGTAATAACTCCCCCCCTTAAATTAATAAACCAACCCACAAAAGAATTAGAAATAATTTTTAGTTACCCAGAATTTTTAATTCCAAAACTTAATTCAAAACACGCAATTGAGATAAAATTTATGTTTTATGCAAATAACCTTCCACAACCTAGCTATAAAAAATCGATTGATAATAAAAAAATAAAAAAGTTTAATAAAATCAAAGCCGGAAATGTTTACACCTACCAGTTTTGTGTTTTCAAACTAAAAATAAACGTATATCCGGTTTATATTTTTTTGTTTTTTTGCTTTTTAATTCTACACCTTTGGAAAAAAAAACATTTTATACAAAATTGCGATTTGTGTAGGAGGGAGGATAACACAAAATTCCAATGAATAAATTTATGTTTTGATTAGACGGATGATTGGCTGAAGGACTCGTTAAATATTGTATAAAGCACTCAAAAACTACTCAAAATAATTTTTTTGCTTTCTATTTTTATTTGAATTATTCATGTACATCATCTTCAATATCTGTTTATATGTAGGTACTAATTGCTGGATAATAAATCAAGCGGAATGAGAAAAAATTTCACGAATCATCATCCCATCATCAGGATGCCCCTGATCCGTTAAGTCTTTATAAATTACATACAACTAATTTACGTTATTGGCTTGTTTTGTTCGAAATTTAAATTGAATCCGAATATATCAACAACATGGAGGAGATAATTGATTGTTATTTTGCTTAAATGCTTTCTATTTATTGTGATTCTCTGTTTGATTTAGCTTGATTTTTGGTTTTTTATTTTATTTCGATTGCTAAATCCATTTGTAATATCTGGAATATTTGCTAAATAGAATATTCGTTATTTTTTTGTTACAAACAATTCTATCTATACATACATATATACTTAGATATACATGAGATAAATAAATATGAATTTTCAATCGAATTTTTCGTCCTAAATAAACAGAATTTTTCAATCATAAATTATTTTATTTTTTTTATCGAAAACATCAATCGACCAATAATAATTCATTTTGAAGCAAACCACCAGAAAATTGATTTTTGAAGTATGTATCTACTTTAATGCTGAAACAATCGTTGCCGTATTTTCCCCCCGAAAGGTCATTGAAATTAGAGATATAAGTTGATTAAATTAATTGATTTTTAATTTAGAACATGATTGGTATTATTAAATTAGGTTTACCAATAGATAAATTACATAGAAGGAAAATTTTCAGATTTATTTTTTTATTTGTTATTCATCCGTTAAATAATGAGATTGCCCGGTTTTCACCGTTTTTGGTCTCAGGTACACACAAAAAAATAAAGGGTCACCACAACACCGAATCGGTGTTACATAGTGTCCCACCGATCGGATATTTAAAATTTAAATCCAATCGGATATTTGAATAAAAATGACATAAAATACATTTGGATAAAAACTTTTACACCGCATAAAAACCAAACAGAAATATTCATGTTTAGGAGCACACCGAAAGGTGTATTTTATTAGGAAAACACCGAAAGGTGTATATTATTAAATCCAAAAGAAGTGTTTCTAAAAATTTATCTTTTCGGATAGTTTAAAATATTTATCCGTTGATGCGTGCTTAATTTTATTCGGTTGGGCAAAAATAAAATACTTTTTCGGATAAAAAACAAATTAACACCGCATATTTTTTTGAGTGTAGGACAGGAATACTATGTGACTCGACGATATTTGGAATAGAAGAAATACCACAAATTATAGGGATGAGAAAATCTTTTAATCTTTGGCGTTGTGCAGTAAAATGCATCACACATGAATAATTATTGTGGAAATCAGTTAAAGGTGAAGAAAAGTTTCAAAAGCGATGACAAACTCATTTTCTATTGGATGTGCAACAGGCATTTTTGTTCTCCGGTTTTTCACGAATAGTAGGGGAGAGTCGTTGACGCTCGAAGAGGATAGACGTGTTTTTTGTCGTCCTCTTCTTAAATTTAATTTAATTTAATTTATTTTGTGTATATTTAATTAATTAATTAGGAAAGTTGTGGAAAAGTGGTGTGAAGTTTTTGTGTACACATTATATGTATATTGATGGAATTTAACCAAAAATTTCGTTTGTTATTTGTTTGTTATTACTATTATTAGTTTCGTGAGTGTTTTCAAAAAATGCATCATCGCAAGTTTCATTTGTGTTGAAAAAAAAAATAATGGTTTTTCCCTTGTGAGTGTTGCCTAAATAAATAAATCTGTGATTTTGTTAAGTTTTGGTTTAAATTTCGTGTGAAGAAACATTTTGGTAGTGAACAATATTCATTTGTGTAGTGTTTGTTGTTATCCATTTTTGCCAATGGTAATTTGTTTTAAAAACAAGGAAACATGAGCAGACGTGTTAAAAAAACACTAATGGTAGTCTCAGTTATCGTTATACAGGTATTTTCTCATCACACATATTGGAATACACACATACATATGTGTGATGATGAATATTGTGCAAAAATTAGGTTGTGTCGCTTAAGCCCCAACTCCACTGTGAAAAATTGACTGAGCTGACTTGAAGTTGGAAGAAGACAAAAAAAATAATCCATCAAAGAGACAAAGACAAAGTATTTTGTTATTGTTTTTTTTATAGCAAATTTTATGGATACATCTTGACAGCAAACAAAAACATAACTAAGAATTATTAAAAAAAATTATGAATTAGTGTTAATTCGAGTATTTTTACGATTCAAAATAATCTAAAAAATTAATTATTATTAATGCTCACATCAGAATTATTTTTTCTAATAGTTTCGATCACACATTAGACTTTACCATAAAAATTGCAAACTTTAAAATTTCCTTAGTGTTTTGACAGCAAACAAAAACATAACCTAGAATAACCAAAAATTATTAGAAAAATTAAGTATTAGTGTTAATTCGATTATTTTCGCGTTTCAAAATAATCTAAAAATTTAATTATTATTAATACTCATATCAGAATTATTTTATTTAAATTATTTCCGTCGTAAAATACAAAATTAAAAAAAAGTCTTTCCCATAAACATGCCAAACAATTTAAATTATCAGCGTGTGCGAGAAATATTTTTCATCGATACACAATATTTATGTACATGTATTAGTTGGACTGCCATAAAATGTTCTCGATTTGATACTTTTTTTTAATTTCGACCTCAGTGCACTAACACAGATACACATTTTTTGTAAGTAAAAACTTGACTGACTCCGTTGTGTGTCTCGTTCACACAATCACCGATTTTATATTTTTATCTCAAGTTATTTTTACTGACAAATTTTGATTCACAGTGGAATTGAGGCATTATTTCTAGAATTACTGTTGTTTATAGAAGGAATTTTCGTCAGTTTTGTCTGTATATATACGAGTAGATCAGTGCTGTCGCTCTGAAAACTTTAAACGGAGTACGTTCCAAATTTTCAGGGGAGTATTTCTAGACAGAAGTGAGTGCATACAAAATACAATAGTTAGACCTTAGATATAAATAATTGTTGTTGTTTTGTGTTTTAAAAAATCACAGTTTCACATTCAGTTTTTGATCCAAATTTAAATATTAAAAGAAAACTGTTTTAGTTATTGGTTTAGAGCTCTTTATAAAGCTCTTTTACTATTAAAGCGTTAAGTTCTGTATACTGCGAGCTAAATAGTTTTTAACGCCGCCACAACTCTCCACGAGATCACAGACATTTTTAACAGATCTATTTAGGACTTTTAAGTTTTTATCGTAGAGAAGAGTACCGATCAGCGAAACCGGAAGTGAAATTTTTAATTTTTAACTATTTTTAAATGCTACTATTTACTAAATGACTGCAGAAACTATCTTACAATATTATTTTTATATAGAAGTGTTAATCTAAGCTTAAAAAAGGATTTGAGTTTATTGTAAATTCAGTCCTACATATATCGTTTTTGTGCGGCAAGGCTAAATGACCTCATAATTTGTCTTGCAGCGTAATTTTTGTATTCAGTAGGTACTGAATCTAAATATCTGGTCAAAACTGATAAATTATTTTGGTAAAATCAGGTAATCTTTGTCATGTTTGAGTTTATCTGAAGTTGTAAAGTTATAAGTTTTAAAAAACTCGGAATTATCGTTTTATAATTTTCAGATATTTTCCTAATCTCAGAGTTATGGACATTGTCAACACATACGAAAAACCGACGATGGTCTTTATATGACTTTATTATAGTTACCAGTCAAATGCATTCTTAATGACTGAGTAAAACTATCAACGTCATTATTTATTTGAGGATTTGCAATATGGTCAGAACCATTGAATACCGACTCATATTCCGCTATCTTGTTTGCAATAACTGAGGGATCAATAATCGGACCTTCCTAGTGACAACGCTTTTATTTTTTGAATTTTTGGCAAGACTGTTCTGGATGGCCTTATATAAATGAGATTTATCTGGCGTAATATTTTGTAGTTTTTTTGGTGAAGTTTTCTTGCCAAATCTGACGGATTTTTAGATGAATTTCGTTGGTTATTCGATTTATCAGCGTGGTTGAAAATATTGTGGGGGTCTTCCGCCTCCTATTTCTTAAGAAGTTTCTAAGTTTGATTAGATTAAGATTCGCAGATGGGGGACAAAGTTATTAAAGGCATTATTGACGATTTTGCTGAATTTAGATATACCAAGATCAATATCATTAATGGATTTGATCTTTATTTCATTTAGATGAGATATTTTAAAATATAATAATTTTTTATATCTGAAACCCTGATGCTCATATTTTGGCGAAAAATATTAAAACCTTCAGAAACTTCAAATGTAATTTGGAAATGGTCACAAGGTCTAAAACAGCATTACCTCTAGTGTATTCTGAGGCGAAACAAATGTATGCACCATTTGCTTCCAAATATCGTTTTACCATTTAAGTTATATAGTTATCACAATTCCAATCGGAATGCCGGGCGTTTTAATCTCCGCAAAGAACAACTCTGTCAGCTAAACTTAATAGATTAATGAGATCCGAGGTAATAATGTTACGAAAGTAGATCGAAATTATTGGGAACGAATTTATGCCTTCTCCAACGTGCGCTATTGTGGCACACAAATTTTTGTTTAATAGTGCTCTTGGAGCCGAATGAGATATGGTCAGCTATCGACCGTTATGTTATTGGACGTTGGTTGAAATTATTGTGGTTGGGACAACAAATTTTTAATTTAGGAGTATGGGTGTGGTTAACTAATTATTTAATTGATTACATTAGCAGGTGGAAATTATATGAATTTAAGTCTGAATATGATAAGATGTTAATATTGGAATAATTAATAAAATTATTTAATATGGGACACCAGAAGTTGCTACCTACCGTTATAACGGTTCTCACTTGCACGTTTTCAATTGTTTTTGTATTGTTTATTGTTACACTAGTATATTTATTTATTTATTGTATTATCACTGGCACTGTACTATATTTCCAATTTTATTAAATTCACTTCACTACTTTTAAATTTAAACTTTATTTATCAAATGTCACGAGTAATTTTGGTTTTTTCACAAACTTCGATTAAAGGCAAATGGTGAGGTTGTGGATGAACAAGGGCTTTATATAGGAAATATTTACTGTTTAAGACTTTTGATGATAGGTATAACAACTAACAAATTTCATCAATAATGAGCGGAGAGACATCTATTAGAACTAGTTGGAGTGTACTTATGGTTGAAATTTTTTATTTCAGATGGGGTATGCTGGAGGAAGAAGAATTTAATATAATTGATCCTTAATGTAATTAATGCCTTAAGGCTTAGAATTGAATTATGATTAATAAATGGTAATGTTATTTTTAGGGATAGGAACATCTTTACATTTGAATTTAGGTTATATTATATTTATTGCTGTTTTAATATTTCTCTTAATTGTTGAAAGCTAATACTTAAATATTTGAAATTATACAGCGGTTGGACTAAGTGAGAGTAGAAATAAATAACTAATTTTTTTTTGGTTTCAGAAGAACATCGAAATATATTTTATCATCAATTTTATTAATCGGAAGTTTGGAGTATTATATAAATATAAATTCTAGTTTAAGATATTATTTCAGATCGATCAGGTTCCAACGTTTTATTATTAATATATTAATTGTGTTGTCATTGTGCTGTCATAAAACACTAACTATCGGCTTTATTAGGTGTCTGTAATCGGGCCGAGTTTGTTCTCACTAACATTCCTTTGCCATTCCTCGATTTTGATATATGTAAAAAGGTGTACGATGGCTGCCTGGCCAGGGGCGGATATCACACTATTAGACTTATGTGGTTATCGATGTGGCGCCTTTCTTTACGGGGTGAATATTGCCATGTTTGGTTTCATGAAAAGCTGAGTATGATGGTACATATTTCCTTGGTGAGGGAGAGTTATGGTGTCGTGTTGTAACATGGGTATAGTGGTGTGGTATTCGCATTTAAAATACGGGAGACTTGCTTAATGCTTGATCGTTCATTGAAATCAATCAATCAATCAATCATCAATCCGGGTTTTCACGAATAGTAGGGACTTATTCAATTATTCAAATTGAAAAATCGTTATTCGTGAAAAAATGTTACTTTTCAGGAAGCACAAAAACTGATCAGCCCCTATCGGAGACCAATTGAAATTAAACAAATAATTTAACCCTTTAAGCCCGGAACAAAATCAGAAAAAAAATTGCATTTGTGTCCTACCGGTTAATACATAAAACGACACATAAACATATTTTTCCTTACGTTCCTAACGACATAATAGTGTAACCACAGTGCGCATTGTATTCTTTACACTATGAATTATGCGCATACGCAAAGTCTAATGGATTTTCTAGATTTTATTTCACAATATTTACGACTTTTGGTGAAGTCGGAAGGTAATTGTAACTAGCTTGGAAAATAGCACCATCTAATGAAGTACCCAATAACAAAGACGATATTTGGACGAGTGATATTGCGAACTGCACCAGGCCTAATTTATTTGCAGAATCATCAGGGCCAAATATACATGAATCTGCTTAATTTCCTGTTGATGTGTTTTTATAATTATATCCTTTGGATTTTCTAGAACATCTTGTGTTCCAAACAAGAACATCTTGTGCAACTTTAGCTTCGTGATACTTATATAAGCTCAGTCATTAATACAGATCGTTTCGCATGGTTTCTTTCTAATCTACATGTGAATGATAATGAGAGGCAACCAAGGAAGCAGGATCAAACTGTTGACAAACTGTACAAGATTAAGCTAATGCTGACCAAATTGAATGAAACATTGAGGGATGATTGGTGATTCGTGAATTTGATTGGTGATTCGTTTCAAAGGAAGAAGCAGCATTAGCCAATATATGCCACTGAAACCAATAAAGCGCGGCTACAAAGTATGAATCCGAGTTCGACATTTACATGTGAAAAGTGAATAACTCAATCGAAAAAATTTAGGGCATCGTATTATTACAACTCTCACAAGAAATATTGTTGGCAAACATCATAAAGTTTATTTCGACAATTTCTTTAACTCAAAACAACAACTACAACTTCTTCTTGGTGAACAGTTCGAAAACACCGCAAAGGCATTCTTGATATGAAAGCTGATAAAATGAATCGAGGGGATTTTAACTGGCTTGTTTCTAAAGGTGGCATTGTTCACTTAAAATGGATGGGTCGTAAACCAGTACTGTTTCTGGGGAATTTCCATAATCCTACGGAAATTCAAACGGTAGCAAGATGGAAAAAAGACGGTACCCAAGAAAATATAGCGTGCCCTAGCATGGTCAAAGACTATAATTGCCATATGGGTTACGTCGATAAATTTGATATATTGAAATCAATTTATGAAATCGACCGAAAATCACAAAAGTGGTGCCACCGAATTTTTTTTTATATTTTTTATTTTATTTTGTAAATTCTTACATAATCTTTCAGGAAAGATTAGATTCAAGTATGCATCTAAAAGATTTTCGGCTTTCTGTCGCTGTTTGTGTAAAAGTAGTGGATGTTTCATAAACTTATTCAAGGTAAAAGTGCCGTATTAGAAGTGCGGTATGACAAAAATACACATATGCCTTTGCGGTCAACATCTGTCAGATGTGCTCTATGTGGCACCAGACGTGAACCGCATAGGACTTTATGGAAATATTCGACCTGCAATGTTGGTCTATGTTTGAGTCATAACAGAAATGGTGTTTCCATATATCCCACCAAATGATAACTATAATGAAGATAAAAGAGACGTACTTTCCTTGTGGTCATTACCAAAAACCACATCTTCCAGTCCGTCATGTATGAATTTTAAAACTTTTGCTTATAGATATGTATAGAAGGAATTATAATAAATATGTTTTTTATTCACAAACTTATTTTATTCTAAAAAACAAACTCTGGACGCAACGGATTTAAAATTTGTGGTTATTCTTTATAACTACCAGGACTGAAAGGGTGAAGACAAGTGTATTTTAATTAATCAATTTCAGTTTCTTAGTAAGTGTTTTTCTTCAACAAACGATGTCCTACATGCACTAAATGAATTACCCTGTTCAGAGAATAAATACCAAACTGAAATGGAAAAATATATTTAACATTATTCGCCTTTTCATGCAAAGTGTGTTACATTTAGCTGAATATTTGTTAACTACGGCAAAGGTAATCAAAATTTGACGTTCCATATATTGTGCGAATTTAAATAATTTAATAATTTTGTTTATTCATCTAAATCTGCTGAAAAATGAGTAAACCAAAAAGTAAAAAATTGTGTTCTGTTCCTGATTGCATTTCTAGATGTGATAAGGTGAATAATATTGTTTTACATCAGTTTCCCAAGAAAGTTAGAAGTATATAAACATAATAGATAAATAACCATTATTTGAAAACAACTGCTGTACCATCACATTTCCACGCTCTAAATTTTCAAGATAACCTCCAAAAATCAGAAGCATACGATTGACAAATAATCAAAGTTCAATGAAAATAACAAGGTTGGAAATCATTACATATAATATAATATCCGTAGCTAAACAGGACACAAATGCAGTTGTTATACAAGAGGAAGAAATGGATGTTGATTGTTGATTGGATGTTTGAATATCATGACATTCCTAAACAATGCACATACAATTCAATTGATTGAAAATAGCATCAGCAATTTAGAACTGGACCCTGAGCTATACGACCGATTATTTAAGAGTCAGTTTTCTGTCAAGTTGAAGATCATTTTTGCTCTGATCAAACTAAAACAAAACAATGCTTGTCCCCACAATAATCAACTATTGATGAAATTGTGATATCAAATTGTTCATCTCATACAGATAACATAACCCAACTTCGTGTAAAAAAAAATTTAAGGTACGTTATTTTATAAATAATAACTTGATTTTCTTGAAATAAAATAACAATGGATTTTATAGATATTGTGCCTAATAATAGAATTTGTTGTTTTATTCAAAATTATTGTGAAATATTAATTATTAGTATTACACTTTGAATTGGGAATATTTTTCAAACCTTTGTGTTACTTACTCGATGAGAATAAAAATCATTAAATTTTGCAAATTAAAGTAGGCAGGCAATTACTACTATAATTAAACAGAAATGTTTGTGTGTAACGCTCAAAGGTTACTATGATTTTTTTTTTGAAATTTTTTTTTTTTTCCAATTTTTTATTTTTTTTTGCACTGAAATAATAACTTAGCAGTCATCAAAAAGAAATATTAAAATGTTTTCAAAACGCCCAAAACCAAGTTAACAGCAAGTTAACAAATACCAATTCATCCTTAAAAGCCCATACTCTTTGCTTTAAGGTTTATTTAAGGTAAAAACATCCTTAAAAGCCTTTAATCTCGAACTACTTTTACATCAAATGTTCAAATGCTGGACATCACCATTAGGTTAATATCTTTAGCAAAACATTACTTAACTAAAGTTATTCACAAAATTGTATCCGTCCTAAGACGGGATGTACCCCCTAGTTTACATTAACCCATTTGAGCCCAGAATTATTTTTTCTTCCTAGGAATCTGATATTTACATATGTGGGGCAAAATAGGTTGAAAATCATCAAATTCTTTTAAATTTTCGCCAAATATACTTTGGGGCCGAAATATGGGGGTAACCGAAAATGGCACTTTGGGACAATAAATACAAAAAACAATTTTTGTTTTATTTTTTTATTTAATAAAAACACAAATAAAAATCATAGAAATTCATTCCAAAAACAATTCAGTCTTAATTAAAATTACAAATTCATTACGATTATCACAAACTATTATCACAATAGAATATATTATATTTTTATTGGCTGTCATGGTATGCTACAAAGCCTTTTTGGTGCAAAGGAATATCGCAGGTTATACAAACTGAAATTGCTCGGGTACGACACTGAGCACATTTTCTCCTGCTATTAATTTTGGTAATTAAGTGGCGGCCTGTCTTCAAAACTGGATTAGTTTTAGTCTGCCTTGGCCGAGGGCCTTGTGCCAGTGGCGTGGATCCATATATGGTACATAAAGATCGGGCGATCTCTCTACGAAACTCTAATTGGTCCAAGGAACCACCAAACTACTTGCTAAGTACCCATGCATTGGTTATTGCTACATCAAACAACCAAAACTTGATACGGGTTAACAATTTTTTGCTTCGAATTCCTATTCGATAATTCGATATGTTATTATCAAGAAGGTCCACACCACCCATACGTTGGTTGTACGCCCAAACTACGTGAGGTTGCGGTATCTCAACCTTCTTTCTCTCGCTGGCGGAGTATCGAATAGCTTTCTTTACGGGTAAAATACCATATTGATTTGATAATAGTGTGACTACACTATTATCATTCCATCTAACCCCAACAATGTTTTCCTTTTTCTCCACCATTGAATCGTACACCCCGCGCTTAAGCTTTTTGAATTGTTTAGCATCTTTTAAAACGCTAGTCTTTCCAAGCCGATTTGCTCGCACTGTTCCGGTTCCGCCGAAGTTATGCTTTCCTAAGTGGTTGATTAGGCGTGGTGACGTAAAATAATTGTCAAAATATAATGAAAAATCTAAATCAAGCAAATTATTTTTCAATATTTCTTGAAATTTCAATGACAACGGATTCTGCTTTTCCAAATGTAATATCGGTAACTGTTGATTGGATTGATTTTCCTTGATAAATATCAAAATTAACGCAATATTCAGACTGTTTTGCTAAAACCCAAGCCTTAAACCCAAATCTTATTGGTTTACCTTTGATAAACATTTTACAGCCATGTCTACCAAAATATGGGATCATAGACTCGTCTATTGAAAATGTACTTTGAATAGGGCAATATTTCAAAAAAACTTTGTTCATATGCTCAATCAATGGTCTAATCTTTCCCATTTTATCATTTTGAGGTAAGCTGCTGTTGTCGCATGCATGTAAACTATGCATAATTTCATCAAATCGGTTTCTTCTCATTGTGTTAGAAATCATGAAGTTCTTTGTATCCAACTCATTGGATCAATACATCCTTCGTCTCGATACTGGTGAGTATCCACTTATCATTAAAATGCCCGTAAATGCATACAGTTCCTCAACAGAGCAACAAAATGAGCGAATTTTAAAAGCAGCATAACTAACACTGTACTTTACTTATTCCTCCATAAGTTCTTTTTAGAAAAAAAAGCATACAAAACTCTAGGGGATGTGATTCGTTCGATAGAGCCAGCGGCGGTGGTCGACTTTCCCATTCTGTCAATTTGATATTGGTAATATCTTGGATATCCCCCTTGGTCCATTTTCTTTTATAACTTCGGTCTACCTCTATTGTAGTAGTAGCACTTTTCCGGATATTATTTTCGTCCCTCTAGCTTATAAATGCTTCTACTTGAAGCATTTTGGGCCCCAAATTATCGTAATCCGCGCAGTTTTCATCTCCTGAATCTTCTTCAGTTTCATTACCATCTGCTGGTGGACTTATAAAAATGGTATGTTGAGCCTCTGAGGGTTTCTCATCATCGCTCCAGCGTTCAATTTCGTCTAAAACTTCTTGAAGCGTTAACGGTTTTCGCCTACAAAAAACAAATATAATTATAATACACAAAGACCCAAAGTACCAAAATTGGTTACACCACTTCAACAGTTATTTTCTAGAAAAGAGCAGTTTCCAAAAACAGGATTATATATTATTTTAATAACGCACTTATTTTTAAAGATTAGTAACTCAAAAAATTGACACAAAAATAACCTATTATATACTTACATTCGGTTGCACGTGTACTCGCTTTCACAGATTATTTTTGACTATTTCAATTTATCGCGTGTTTCTCTTTGTGTTTACTTTATAGTAATTTTATTTTGAGAGAAATATAGTCGAGTTATACGAAGAAAACCTCATTTTTATTGAGGAGCCATTTTTGGTACTTTGGGTTCAAATTGGTTAAGTAAGTTGGAATCACACTACCATATACAATATCTTAAATAAAAATGATAGTGTGAGTTGAACATTTAAAAAAGATTCCTTTAAAAAAATATATTTTACCAAAGTTAGCTTCGTAAAGCTAAACATGATCAAATATTTGATAAAACATCTTTGACATAGAAAAGTGTGATTCCAGCCATGTTACCAATTACAATATATTACGTCAGCTTCAACGATCAGATCGAGACTAAATGATTTTTTTTTTAAATTTTGTGTTATGTTTCATTTCTGGTGGACGATAAATGTTCGAAGGAGACAGACGTGTTTTTGGCTGCTCCGTAAAATAAAATGAAAATTTTAGTGTAATTTATTTTTATTTTGATTAATTTAAATTATTTAATCATGTTTTTAGTTAACTGTAATTTTAAATTAATTTTTATTTTTTCATTTTTATCTGTTTTTATGTTTAATAAGTGGGCTAGTTAAATATGATTTTGGAAAATGTAATCCACCGGGATGCATTTATCAGGCAATGTGTTGAATTTATAGTGAAAGAAATCAAATTTCTTGATTTCTTGATTAATTGCATGATATTGATTTTAATGTTTGTGTAATTGTACAAAAAATCTAAATATGTACAAATGTCTCATATTTTAGATTGAATTAGAATTAAACTTAAAATTGACTCTAATTTATATACGCAGTTAATTTTCATGTCTTATTTTATTTTTACTAATACTTAACATATTTTGGTATTTTATTTTATGTACAACTGACACAAATATATTCTTGAAGCTTGATGCATCCTATCCAGATCCTATCAAGAAAATGTACTCTATACTCGTATTATTGGTTTTTGTCATATAATATTTAAACAACAACAAAAACAGAGAGACATTTTTGTTGGTTTTTGTATAAATGTTTGTATGTTCGCTATAAGGGTATTATTTGAATGTAATATAGTGAATATATGACACGTCTCGTGCTACGCACATGGAAGATTGGTTGAAAATATTTACCTTCTCTATGTGTGTTGGGGTTTAGTACATACTGTGTATGCCTGAAAGAAAATAATAAAATTGATTAAATCAAATCATTACACTCATTTAAATTATACTTATCTTATTGTAATTAATTAATTCATCAGGAGTATACAGCTAATAAAAAACACATTTAAAAGTGTCGTAAGACCGGTAGCATATTTAGAAATTACAAGAATTAATTAACATTCAACAAAAATTAAAAAAAGTAAAATTAGCGTTCACAGCTTATGTGATTGTCGTGAAGAAGAAAAAATTGTAATTGAATTTATCTGTATTAGTACGATTCGCTAGTACATAAAGCACAGGACATTCTGTATATACACCTGTCCCTCGATTAACACGGTAATTACGTTCCGCCAAATTACCGTGTAACTCAAAACCGTGTAAATCGCGACTAATACAGTCGTCCCTCGATTAACACGATACTTGATTAACGCGGCGAAACTTCTGTGCGTGTTAATCAAGACTTTGTCTCAATTCGTTGACCGTGTTAAATCAAATCCGTGTTAATCGAGGGACAGGTGTATAGAATGTAAATTGTGGTATAGTTAGTCCAGTCGCCGCGGCCTGATGAGAGGATTGATTTTTTCATAATCATAAGCTCATCAGTTCGAAACTGGATTGAATTCTCTTACAATCTTCGGAACATATTAAAATTAAAAATTAAATAAATAGAATTCTGTCTATTAGCCGGTTTTCGTTGAATTACCGTTCGTAAATACTAAAATGTTTCTACGTGTTAATAAAAAACACATTTAAAAGTGTCGTAAGACCGGTAGCATATTTAGAAATTACAAGAATTAATTAACATTCAACAAAAATTAAAAAAAGTAAAATTAGTGTTCACAGCTTATGTGATTGTCGTGAAGAAGAAAAAATTGTAATTGAATTTATCTGTATTAGTACTATTCGCTAGTACAAAAAAAACACAGGACATTCTGTATATATAGAATGTAAATTGTGGTATAGTCAGTCCAGTCGCCGCGGCCTGATGAGAGGATTGATTTTTTCATAATCATAAGCTCATCAGTTCGAAACTAGATTGAATTCTCTTACAATCTTCGGAACATCTTATACTTCGTATAATCGAGTAAGTTTGAGTCGAATCGGAAACTGTTAATTGTTTATTTAGGTATGATTAATTTTTTTACGGGGTATTATAAACTGCATTAAACTATATTAAATTTTTACTATATATTTACTAACAATTTTTACTAACTATCCGGGAGTTCCTGATATATTGCTTGGCCGTACATCCTAATCAATCAATTTTGTGTTATGTTTCATTTCTGTAACAAAATAGTGAGAAAATAGAGAGTAAGAATAAGAAAAACAAAATCAAAAAACTTGCTTCGGATTATTGAGATTTAAATTTGTTATTTCAACCAAGATTAATCACAATTAAAAGATCGAATAGAAAGAGTTAGTAGAGGAATAATAGTCTGGGTGCCCGTCAATATATGGTATAGTTCATCTTCTGTAGAAATTCTTTTGGGGCTTAATTATAAGGTCGGTGAAGTTAGCCCAAAGTATCAGCACATATATTTGGTTCATTTCTCGGTTAAAATGTAGCTGAAAATGTACTTTTTTGTAAAAAGTGTAGGCTCATCCTGAAAAAAATATTGATTGATATATTAATTAGGATGTACAAGCATTATAGCAGGATCTCCCGGACTCCCGGGTACACACCGTACACCCGTTTAAACATAACAAAACCGAAGGATAGGATAGGATTATTAGTTGGGACACACTCGACCCGGCTACAGACACCAATGCGATCGATAGTTAGTAAATTATTAGTATAATATATGATAAATAGGGTAGCATAAGACAGCACAATCTAACTACATTATTAGATGACCATTTCTCTGCAATCCAGGGCCGAATAGTCAGGACTCCCTAAATCTAAATCAGGACTTAAAAAATTATAATTATTGTAATTTTACCCCTGTCCGCCTTTCATTAATTTACCTGATAAAATATTTAAGAAAAATTTAAAATAACAGCGCTTATTTCATTATTCATGGTCCTTCTATATCTAATTAATTAATCATTACGTATTGCAACAAGAATAAAAATAAACGTTAAAAACCATTTAAACATAAAATTTAACTTAAAACTAATCATCAATTTCCTACCGATCCAGAAAAAGACAATAAATAATTATAAATTCAATTATTTTATAAAATTTATATAAAATGATTTAAAAATGATAATGTTACAGCACCACAACACCCTAGACTCATCAATAATTCAGTTAGGTACTATAAGTATATCAAGAATCAACAAATAAAATTAATATAAAAATTCCCAGGTAACTCTGAAAACTAAATTTAATTAATAAATCACCATAATACCAAATTTTATTACTTAAATGAATAATTATTATAACAGGATCTTCAGTATTCCCGGGCACACACCGTACATCCATTTATACATACCAAAACTGATGGATAGGATATGATTATTAGTTGGGATAGATTCAACCCGTTTGCAGTCTCCTAAGCGATTAACAGTTAATAAATTATTAGTACAATAAATGATAAATGATAAACAGGTTAGCATAAGACAGCACAATTTAACTACATGATTAGATGCTCGTTCCTCTGGAATCCAATGCCAGAACTAAGGATTCTTTAAATCTAAATCAGGACATCAAAAATTATTATTATTATTAATATTGTAATTTTACTAATCCTGTTGACATAATTAAGTTAAACAAAAATCAACATTTTCGGAATTTATTACTTATATACTCCCATAAAACTTCAACTCCGTTTATGGACATATTACCCTGCAAAATCAAGCATGCAAAGTAAGTAAAATAATAAATCAATGAAAGAGAATTGAAATAATATTTTCTTAAAAATTTTATCGGTGTACCATATAAGTAATATTGACGTTTGTATGTGAAAACTGCAACCTAAACTTCAATAAATCCATTAGGTTAATTAATTAAGTTCAATACATTTAGCATCTCGATTTGCATTTACATAATTTCACGTTGTTCACATTCGTTTAATCAAAATTTGGCATGCATAAATAAATACGTCATTACGTGTTGCAAACCAAATCTCAATTCAACTCAAAATTACTATTTCCAAATTAGTATTTATTTGCATAATTAGTTAATTTATAAACTATTAATATTAATAAAAACAAACTAAATATAATTTAATGCAGTTTATAATACCCTGTAAAAAAAATTAATCATACCTAAATAAACTATTTTATATGGATTATATAAGGCGGTTTCCGATTCGACTCAAACTCACTCGATTATACGAAGTATAAGAATCCTATTTGAGTCGAATACACTAAAATTTTCGTTGTGTTTGTATAGTTATGTTTTATCAAGAACACTATAGTTGTCTCAAGAATATAAAAAACACAAAGAGAGAAAACAACACCAAAATAAAAATAACAGAATCTTATATACTAAACCACCAACACACATTGAAGGTAAATATTTTTCTACAATCTCCCATGTGCGTAGCAGGAGACGTATCATGTTTTCATTATATTATATACAAAATAATACCCTTATAGCTAACAAACAAATATTCCTGTTCTATGTATCAAGATAGAGGAAAATATTTGTGACGACTATACCAAAACCAACAAAAATGTCTATCTGTTTTCGTTGTTGTTTAAATATTATATGACAAAAACCAATAATATATAGCACATTTTCTTGATAGGATCTGTGTAAAGAGCGAACGAGACAGCCTGTATAAACATTTTTGTTGGTTTTGCTATGTATCAAGCTTCAAGAATATATTTGTGTCGATTGTACATAAAATAAAACACAAGCACACATTCAAATATGCGTAAAAATAAAATCAGATATGAAATTAACTACGACGTATATCAAATTATGTTAAAATCAATTTTAATAATTTAATTCCATGTATAACCGCACAAAAGTTAAAATCTTGCACATAATCAAGAATTTTGATTTCTTTATCTATAAATATAAAACATTGCCTGATAAATCCATCCCGGTGGATTGCATTTTCCAAAATTACACTATAATTATTATTTCACTTACACTTTAATTATTATTTCAGTAAAATTGAATTGAATTAGAATTAAAATTAATATTAAAATATGTATACGTATGTATTTAAAGTATATACTTAACATTTCACACTAACAACACATCGTAGACTCATCCCGAAAAAAATATTATAATTAAAATGTATCTAACACGAACAAAAAACAAGTTTAAACCAACTGAAAATTAATAAATTTCTTAAAAAATATTTGTAATAAAAAAATTAAATTTCTTTAAGAGTAAAGCCTTTCAACATATTATACAAATTCATATTATAATGTATGTTCTGTTGGTAGTTCAGTCCATTTACTATGAAGAAACCATAAGCTATATACTGCCAATACTAGATCAAATGCTTGATGGTTTTCTATTTGGTGAGTGGTATTAGAGATAAATACCGCTAATGGAATATACCACAAGGAAGTTCTTGGAAAAAAGCTAATCCATAGAGATTTTGGAAATGATTCGACACAGGTTGGTAACTTGGAATCATCAATTTAAGTCATTAAAACGAATTCAAAGAGATTTTGGAAATGGTTCGACACAAGTTGATAACTTGAAATCATCATTAGAATTTATTAAAACGAATAGATGCGGTTTATAATTTAAGGTTCCTCCATATCACATGCACTACACTAAAAATACAAATTTTTAAAATCATATGTTTATTTCCATGATTTCCACCTGGGGTGCTGACCAACTCTTATCTAGCAACATGGCCTATCCTCCCAAATAAAAAAACCATTAAGCATTTTATCTAGTATTGCCAGCATATAATTTAAGGTTTCTTCATAGTAAATGAACTACACTACCAACATACATGTTTGTAAGAATTTGTAGAATATGTTGAATGGCTTTACTCTTTTAGAAGTTTAATTTCTGTATTACAAATATTTTTTAAGAAATTTATTAATTTTTATTTGGTTTAAACTTGTTGTTTTTTCGTGTTAGATACATTTTAATTATAATATTTTTTTCGTGATGAGGCTACACTTTTTACAAAAATTTACACTTTTTCGAGAAAGCTACATTTTAACGAAAGAAATGAACCAAACCATGGCTAATTTCATCGAATTTACTTATGCTTAGTCTACCAACTTTTAATCTTCGAATATTCTCGTAAGTAGTGTATTCTCTTTCTAATAGTTCCGAAAGACGGAGATTTGACGATGTAGTGAACATTTATGAATCTCCTGCGAAAAAAAATTTGTCCGACAAAAAAAGGGTGGGCGTCGAACGTGTCCACCACCGTAAACATGTCTAAATAGCAATTATTGAAAATTTATACATAACCAGCTATTTTTCGTAGAATCGTTTAATAAAAATATTTAAAATCAATTTTATGAAATAAAGCGTAGATCATAGTTATGTTGTTCTCCGATATACATTATTGCTGAAATTAGTCCCTTTCTCCCGCTCCTTGTAGGTGGGGCGTTGGTGACTTTGAAATATTAATGATGAAGCCCCATTTTTATTGCAAATTCTGATTCTACGGCTAAAAGTACGTAGGACTTATCTGATACAATTGTTTCGATTTATGATTGATGGCGCTGTAATCGACGAAATTCAATTTTTTTCTATGTCTCCTACTGATAACCTTTGCATAATATTCAGCAATACGTTTGCAATAAAAACTAACACGTTTTCATTATAAATAATCGAAATTAGTCTTTAATTTTAATTTAAAATTTTTAATTTAAAACATGATTGGTATTATTAAATTAGGTTTACCGATAGATAAATTACGTAGAAGGAAAATTTTCAGATTTATTTTTTTTATTTTTTATTCATCCATTAAATAATGAGATTGCCCGGTTTTCACCGTTTTTGGTCTCAGGTAAGACAGGAATGCTATGTGACTGGACGATATTTGGAATAGAAGAAATACCACAAATTGTAGGGATGAGAAAATTTTTTGATCTTTGGCGTTGTGCAGTAAAATGCATTACCTGAAACATGACTAATTATTATGGAAATCAGCTAATGGTGAAGAAAAGTTTCAAATGCGATGACAAACATTATTTTCTAATGGATGTATAGCAGGCATTTTTGTTCTCCGGTTTTTAGTCTTAAAATAAATTGAAGTTCTCAAACTTTCAAATACTATTCATTACTTTATGGCCTCTCACTTCAATGTACTTATTAATCCGCATTTCAAATAACTGTACATAAGTGAGAAGTGTGTCTGCTTCAATTTCAGTACAAGCGTTTCATATTCGCTCAATCATATTCTCACGTGTTGTTGGTTCTTGTTTATAAACTTTGTCTTTGAGATATAAAAACAAAAAGAAATCTGGCAGACCAATTTACCAGACCAGCTCTACTGATCCAGCGACAAAATCAGATACTTCACGTGCTACCACCGAATAGTGTGCTGTATGTGCACTTATATTGAAACCAAATGTTCTGTCGCACTTCTAAGCTCAAGTCTTCAAGTAAAGTTGGCAGTACATTTTCCAAAATGGTTCGGTATATTCGACCATTCAAGTTGCCTTCAATAATGTGGGGGTCGATGAGTTTGTTGCCAATAATTTCACGTCACACGTTAACAGTCCAAGGACGCTGATGTTCAACTTGGCGAAGCCATTACGGATTTTCAACAATACGTACCGGATAACAGTACGTAACGGAAAACAATTGGTGTCTTGTTGTATTTGTTCACGTGCCACTGGCAAAAAGTTACCTGTAAAGACACATATTACGGATGCTACTTGTGAGGTGTTAAAACTTTCCAAACACTGGTCTGGGCCAATCTGGAATTGCGAGCTATTTCTCGTATACTAATATAAAAATTACATGCCACTGCAGCCAATACAGCAATTTTATTATTTTCTTCGAGCAACAGTCGACAGGTCCTTTTTATCGGTTGAACCCTTCCATCAGTAATAAATTGTTTGATAGTACAGCAAAATGAAGCACATTACCGAATCCTATCCGGGAAACTCTGAGCGTCGAGAGTGACAGTATTATCAAGACTCCTGCCATCTTCTCCATAAACCATAACAAGTTCTTGTTCTCGAAATGTTCTGTTATTTTTTTTGTGCTTTTTTGTTTGTACACGTTTATTTTGTGCTTTTGCAATTACCCCAAATACGAAGAGAAGAAATAACACAAACGTTAAATAAATGTAAACAACATTTTATGAAAATAATTTTTTAACGTAAGTATTTTTAAAACAAAATATTCGCGTGTTCCTGGTTTACGATAAATAGTTTCTTGGCAAGCCAGTAAATTTGAGAAGTACGATTTGCTTTAAACTATTTTCGAGTATTTACAATGAAAACGTTGTAATTTTTTTTTTTTGCAAACGCATTACAGTTCTCACTAGGAGAAATTTAAAAAAATTATTTTGTTCGATTACACCACCATCAATCCTGAATCGAAAAAATGTTTCAGACAAATCCTTCGTACTTTTAGCCATAGAATCTAAATGTGAAATAAAAAATAGAGGTTCCTATTTAATATTTCAAAGTCACCACGCCCCACCTACAAGGGGAGGGGGATGCGGACTAATTTTACCACTAAAGTTAGAGTGCTCATTTTTCGAAGTTTTCTTGAAAGTTTCACGTTAAAAAATCACCTGGTATACACTACCGCTCATAAGTGTTCAGCCAGCAATATTCATTAGAATAAAATGAAATATTCACCTTAAGTGCAGTTTAATTATATCAACGACCATTATGTGCTTGGTCGAATTGCCGTAAACTGTTTATTCCGGTGCAAATATAACAATACCCTGTAGGAATTTTCGGAAAAATTTTTCAGTTGGGTAGATTCTAGGTAATGATGTTTAAATTGTTTTTTGAAAGGATTATAGTAAAATGTGTGAACTACTGTCAGTTGTGGTGTAATCTTTGCACTGTGAACATCGTAAGTGAAATTTTGAGTGACAGTTATTTAAAATGCTTCCAAGAAGAGAATTTAGTAATGAAACACTTGCGCTTATAATAAGTAATCGACAGATTGCCAAAAAAAAAATTACATTAAACCACGCTACGGTCGATTATAATGTTAAAAGAATCGGGATAGTGGCAGTCTTCTTACTACGCTTACTTATTACGAAGAAAACAAAACAAGTAAAAGCGATTTAAATAACCTTGTGAACACCAACATTAGACGATAGAAGAGTGGAAACACGTTTTATGAATGGATGAGTGTAAATTTGAAGTGTTCGGTACCCGAAGGCGAATATTCGAGAGAAGATTAGAAGATCTGTGGGTGAGGATGCCAGAAAAGAGTATTTTGCCGCTCAGTCATAATTTGAGACTGTTTCCACGAATCAGCACTGTTATGTGGAACAAACCTGAATCAACTTGGAACTTAATAACGCTAGAAATTCTGGCAAAACTTATTGCGAGAATGCCTCAACTATGTGCTGCGACTGTTGAAACAAGAGGCGGGAGGTCACATAGATGAAACTATAAGCGTTTTAATTTTCCCATTTATCTAATATATTTTCATTAATTAATAAATATTCTCACATTTTGGCTGAGTTTTTTTGACAGTGCCTCAAACACTTTTGAGCGGTAGTGTATATGTAGTGTTTGGTTTGCAGCCCACAAGGTATATCCAACTGAATTAAAACCTAGAAAATTGCGGATGGACTTTGATAGACAACCATTATCATTATTACCGGTTCGATGGGCCTCAAAGTACTTCATTTGAAGAAATATCTTCCAATGTTTTAGGTGTCGTATTTTTTAATAAATTTTGCAAAATAGGAATATAGCGTTATGAACTACCATTATTATTACGTATAAATGAAGTATTTTACCGAATGTTCTTATTTTCGGACTGGCCGCTATATTTTTGTCGGACGAATGCAGAAGTAGTCAGGTAATAAAATCACGGACATGTATGATTTTTGTCCGGCAAGTAAATATAAATTTTTTGAAATCATGAAACAGACGACTTTAAAGGGTCGGAGTGCAAAATTGACCCATATACAATTTGTCGGACAATCTTGCCTCTTGATTTTAAATATATTTTTATTAAACGATTCTACAAAAAATAGCTGGGTATGTTTAAATTTTCAATAATCCTATTTAGACATGTTTACGATGGTGAACATGTACGACGCCCACACTTTTTGGTCGGACAAATCTTTTTTTCGCACGTTTCATTCATTAATCTTAAAACTACAATTTGAAAAAAGGGATATAACTATTGGAAAGAGAACGCACCACTTATGAGAATTTTCGAAGATAAAAAAGTTGGTAGACTAAGCATAATTAAGACACAAAAGAATTTCGAGGGGTGCATTTATCCAACAATACCATAATGCTGACGAGTTGGAAGTTTTATCTAAATTTGTCCTAACTTTTTTTATATAGTAAATGTATTAGTGAAAATAAATATAAATCAACATTCAGGCGCAGAAATTTAATATCGGTATTTAACTGTTGAATAATTCATTAAAATACCATAAAAAACGAAATTTCTAATAAATAAATCTTAGAAACCAAATTATTAACTTATATCTCAAGATACATGTTACTCGAAATAAACGAATATTGCATTTAAGAACAATTAAACTAATACGGCAAAATATATAAATCTGTAACTTCTACTTATAAGGTATGTGAACTGTTAATAACTAGAGAAGTTCAACAACCTAACTAAAATGTATAGCTTTTGAACGCACCTGGAACTATATTTTCCTGTTAGGCCATTTAGTTTTACACATTCTGGCCCAATTACAGCTTCCTATCTTGGATATTTGATATCTAAAAATGCAAAAAATCGCTAATAAAACCGATACCATACGAATTGAGAAGTTCAGGAATACTAAACCAAGTTATCGCTCTTGTACGCACCTGGAACTATATTTTTCTGTCAGACCATTTAGTTTTACACATTCTGGCCCAATTACAGCTTCCTATCTTGGATATTTGATATTAAAAATGCAAAAAATCGCTAATAAAACCGATACCATACGAATTGAGAAGTTCAGGAATACTAAACCAAGTTATCGCTCTTGTACGCACCTGGAACTATATTTTTCTGTTAGGCCATTTATTTTTACACATTCTGGCCCAATTACAGCTTCCTATCTTGGATATTTGATATCTAAATATGTGAAAAATCGCTGATAAAACCGATACCATACGAATTGAGAAGTTCAGGAATACTAAACCAAGTTATCGCTCTTGTACGCACCTGGAACTATATTTTTCTGTTAGGCCATTTACTTTTACACATTCTGGCCCAATTACAGCTTCCTATCTTGGATATTTAATATCTAAATATGTGAAAAATCGCTAATAAAACCGATACCATACGAATTGAGAAGTTCAGGAATACTAAACCAAGTTATCGCTCTTGTACGCACCTGGAACTATATTTTTCTGTTAGACCATTTAGTTTTACACATTCTGGCCGAATTACAGCTTCCTATCTTGGATATTTGATATCTAAATATGTGAAAAATCGCTGATAAAACCGATACCATACGAATTGAGAAGTTCAGGAATACTGAACCAAGTTATCGCTCTTGTACGCACCTGGAACTATATTTTTCTGTTAGGCCATTTAGTTTTACACATTCTGGCCCAATTAGAGCTTCCTATCTTGGATATTTGATATCTAAATATGTGAAAAATCGCTTATAAAACCGATACCATACGAATTGAGAAGTTCAGGAATACTAAACCAAGTTATCGCTCTTGTACGCACCTGGAACTATATTTTTCTGTTAGACCATTTAGTTTTACACATTCTGGCCCAATTAGAGCTTCCTATCTTGGATATTTGATATCTAAAAATGTGAAAAATCGCTAATAAAACCGATACCATACGAATTGAGAAGTTCAGGAATACTAAACCAAGTTATCGCTCTTGTACGCACCTGGAACTATATTTTTCTGTTAGGCCATTTACTTTTACACATTCTGGCCCAATTAGAGCTTCGTATCTTGGATATTTGATATCTAAAAATGCAAAAAATCGCTAATAAAACCGATACCATACGAATTGAGAAGTTCAGGAATACTAAACCAAGTTATCGCTCTTGTACGCACCTGGAACTATATTTTTCTGTTAGGCCATTTACTTTTACACATTCTGGCCCAATTACAGCTTCCTATCTTGGATATTTGATATCTAAAAATGTGAAAAATCGCTTATAAAACCGATACCATACGAATTGAGAAGTTCAGGAATACTAAACCAAGTTATCGCTCTTGTACGCACCTGGAACTATATTTTTCTGTTAGACCATTTAGTTTTACACATTCTGGCCCAATTAGAGCTTCCTATCTTGGATATTTGATATCTAAAAATGTGAAAAATCGCTAATAAAACCGATACCATACGAATTGAGAAGTTCAGGAATACTAAACCAAGTTATCGCTCTTGTACGCACCTGGAACTATATTTTTCTGTTAGGTCATTTACTTTTACACATTCTGGCCCAATTACAGCTTCCTATCTTGGATATTTGATATCTAAAAATGTGAAAAATCGCTAATAAAACCGATACCATACGAATTGAGAAGTTCAGGAATACTAAACCAAGTTATCGCTCTTGTACGCACCTGGAACTATATTTTTCTGTTAGGCCATTTAGTTTTACACATTCTGGCCCAATTACAGCTTCCTATCTTGGATATTTGATATTAAAAATGCAAAAAATCGCTAATAAAACCGATACCATACGAATTGAGAAGTTCAGGAATACTAAACCAAGTTATCGCTCTTGTACGCACCTGAAACTATATTTTTCTGTCAGACCATTTAGTTTTACACATTCTGGCCCAATTAGAGCTTCCTATCTTGGATATTTAATATCTAAATATGTGAAAAATCGCTAATAAAACCGATACCATACGAATTGAGAAGTTCAGGAATACTAAACCAAGTTATCGCTCTTGTACGCACCTGAAACTATATTTTTCTGTCAGACCATTTAGTTTTACACATTCTGGCCCAATTACAGCTTCCTATCTTGGATTTTTGATATCTAAATATGTGAAAAATCGCTTATAAAACCGATACCATACGAATTGAGAAGTTCAGGAATACTAAACCAAGTTATCGCTCTTGTACGCACCTGGAACTATATTTTTCTGTTAGACCATTTAGTTTTACACATTCTGGCCCAATTAGAGCTTCCTATCTTGGATATTTGATATCTAAAAATGTGAAAAATCGCTAATAAAACCGATACCATACGAATTGAGAAGTTCAGGAATACTAAACCAAGTTATCGCTCTTGTACGCACCTGGAACTATATTTTTCTGTTAGGCCATTTACTTTTACACATTCTGGCCCAATTAGAGCTTCGTATCTTGGATATTTGATATCTAAAAATGCAAAAAATCGCTAATAAAACCGATACCATACGAATTGAGAAGTTCAGGAATACTAAACCAAGTTATCGCTCTTGTACGCACCTGGAACTATATTTTTCTGTTAGGCCATTTACTTTTACACATTCTGGCCCAATTACAGCTTCCTATCTTGGATATTTGATATCTAAAAATGTGAAAAATCGCTTATAAAACCGATACCATACGAATTGAGAAGTTCAGGAATACTAAACCAAGTTATCGCTCTTGTACGCACCTGGAACTATATTTTTCTGTTAGACCATTTAGTTTTACACATTCTGGCCCAATTAGAGCTTCCTATCTTGGATATTTGATATCTAAAAATGTGAAAAATCGCTAATAAAACCGATACCATACGAATTGAGAAGTTCAGGAATACTAAACCAAGTTATCGCTCTTGTACGCACCTGGAACTATATTTTTCTGTTAGGTCATTTACTTTTACACATTCTGGCCCAATTACAGCTTCCTATCTTGGATATTTGATATCTAAAAATGTGAAAAATCGCTAATAAAACCGATACCATACGAATTGAGAAGTTCAGGAATACTAAACCAAGTTATCGCTCTTGTACGCACCTGGAACTATATTTTTCTGTCAGACCATTTAGTTTTACACATTCTGGCCCAATTACAGCTTCCTATCTTGGATATTTGATATTAAAAATGCAAAAAATCGCTAATAAAACCGATACCATACGAATTGAGAAGTTCAGGAATACTAAACCAAGTTATCGCTCTTGTACGCACCTGGAACTATATTTTTCTGTTAGGCCATTTATTTTTACACATTCTGGCCCAATTACAGCTTCCTATCTTGGATATTTGATATCTAAATATGTGAAAAATCGCTGATAAAACCGATACCATACGAATTGAGAAGTTCAGGAATACTAAACCAAGTTATCGCTCTTGTACGCACCTGGAACTATATTTTTCTGTTAGGCCATTTACTTTTACACATTCTGGCCCAATTACAGCTTCCTATCTTGGATATTTAATATCTAAATATGTGAAAAATCGCTAATAAAACCGATACCATACGAATTGAGAAGTTCAGGAATACTAAACCAAGTTATCGCTCTTGTACGCACCTGGAACTATATTTTTCTGTTAGACCATTTAGTTTTACACATTCTGGCCGAATTACAGCTTCCTATCTTGGATATTTGATATCTAAATATGTGAAAAATCGCTGATAAAACCGATACCATACGAATTGAGAAGTTCAGGAATACTGAACCAAGTTATCGCTCTTGTACGCACCTGGAACTATATTTTTCTGTTAGGCCATTTAGTTTTACACATTCTGGCCCAATTAGAGCTTCCTATCTTGGATATTTGATATCTAAATATGTGAAAAATCGCTTATAAAACCGATACCATACGAATTGAGAAGTTCAGGAATACTAAACCAAGTTATCGCTCTTGTACGCACCTGGAACTATATTTTTCTGTTAGACCATTTAGTTTTACACATTCTGGCCCAATTAGAGCTTCCTATCTTGGATATTTGATATCTAAAAATGTGAAAAATCGCTAATAAAACCGATACCATACGAATTGAGAAGTTCAGGAATACTAAACCAAGTTATCGCTCTTGTACGCACCTGGAACTATATTTTTCTGTTAGGCCATTTACTTTTACACATTCTGGCCCAATTAGAGCTTCGTATCTTGGATATTTGATATCTAAAAATGCAAAAAATCGCTAATAAAACCGATACCATACGAATTGAGAAGTTCAGGAATACTAAACCAAGTTATCGCTCTTGTACGCACCTGGAACTATATTTTTCTGTTAGGCCATTTACTTTTACACATTCTGGCCCAATTACAGCTTCCTATCTTGGATATTTGATATCTAAAAATGTGAAAAATCGCTTATAAAACCGATACCATACGAATTGAGAAGTTCAGGAATACTAAACCAAGTTATCGCTCTTGTACGCACCTGGAACTATATTTTTCTGTTAGACCATTTAGTTTTACACATTCTGGCCCAATTAGAGCTTCCTATCTTGGATATTTGATATCTAAAAATGTGAAAAATCGCTAATAAAACCGATACCATACGAATTGAGAAGTTCAGGAATACTAAACCAAGTTATCGCTCTTGTACGCACCTGGAACTATATTTTTCTGTTAGGTCATTTACTTTTACACATTCTGGCCCAATTACAGCTTCCTATCTTGGATATTTGATATCTAAAAATGTGAAAAATCGCTAATAAAACCGATACCATACGAATTGAGAAGTTCAGGAATACTAAACCAAGTTATCGCTCTTGTACGCACCTGGAACTATATTTTTCTGTTAGGCCATTTAGTTTTACACATTCTGGCCCAATTACAGCTTCCTATCTTGGATATTTGATATTAAAAATGCAAAAAATCGCTAATAAAACCGATACCATACGAATTGAGAAGTTCAGGAATACTAAACCAAGTTATCGCTCTTGTACGCACCTGAAACTATATTTTTCTGTCAGACCATTTAGTTTTACACATTCTGGCCCAATTAGAGCTTCCTATCTTGGATATTTAATATCTAAATATGTGAAAAATCGCTAATAAAACCGATACCATACGAATTGAGAAGTTCAGGAATACTAAACCAAGTTATCGCTCTTGTACGCACCTGAAACTATATTTTTCTGTCAGACCATTTAGTTTTACACATTCTGGCCCAATTACAGCTTCCTATCTTGGATTTTTGATATCTAAATATGTGAAAAATCGCTTATAAAACCGATACCATACGAATTGAGAAGTTCAGGAATACTAAACCAAGTTATCGCTCTTGTACGCACCTGGAACTATATTTTTCTGTTAGACCATTTAGTTTTACACATTCTGGCCCAATTAGAGCTTCCTATCTTGGATATTTGATATCTAAAAATGTGAAAAATCGCTAATAAAACCGATACCATACGAATTGAGAAGTTCAGGAATACTAAACCAAGTTATCGCTCTTGTACGCACCTGGAACTATATTTTTCTGTTAGGCCATTTACTTTTACACATTCTGGCCCAATTAGAGCTTCGTATCTTGGATATTTGATATCTAAAAATGCAAAAAATCGCTAATAAAACCGATACCATACGAATTGAGAAGTTCAGGAATACTAAACCAAGTTATCGCTCTTGTACGCACCTGGAACTATATTTTTCTGTCAGACCATTTAGTTTTACACATTCTGGCCCAATTACAGCTTCCTATCTTGGATATTTGATATCTAAAAATGTGAAAAATCGCTTATAAAACCGATACCATACGAATTGAGAAGTTCAGGAATACTAAACCAAGTTATCGCTCTTGTACGCACCTGGAACTATATTTTTCTGTTAGGCCATTTAGTTTTACACATTCTGGCCTAATTAGAGCTTCGTATCTTGGATATTTGATATCTAAAAATGCAAAAAATCGCTAATAAAACCGATACCATACGAATTGAGAAGTTCAGGAATACTAAACCAAGTTATCGCTCTTGTACGCACCTGGAACTATATTTTTCTGTTAGGCCATTTAGTTTTACACATTCTGGCCCAATTACAGCTTCCTATCTTGGATATTTGATATTAAAAATGCAAAAAATCGCTAATAAAACCGATACCATACGAATTGAGAAGTTCAGGAATACTAAACCAAGTTATCGCTCTTGTACGCACCTGAAACTATATTTTTCTATCAGACCATTTAGTTTTACACATTCTGGCCCAATTACAGCTTCCTATCTTGGATATTTGATATCTAAATATGTGAAAAATCGCTTATAAAACCGATACCATACGAATTGAGAAGTTCAGGAATACTAAACCAAGTTATCGCTCTTGTACGCACCTGGAACTATATTTTTCTGTTAGACCATTTAGTTTTACACATTCTGGCCCAATTAGAGCTTCCTATCTTGGATATTTGATATCTAAAAATGTGAAAAATCGCTTATAAAACCGATACCATACGAATTGAGAAGTTCAGGAATACTAAACCAAGTTATCGCTCTTGTACGCACCTGGAACTATATTTTTCTGTTAGACCATTTAGTTTTACACATTCTTGCCCAACTACAGCTTCCTATCTTGGATATTTGATATCTAAAAATGTGAAAAATCGCTAATAAAACCGATACCATACGAATTGAGAAGTTCAGGAATACTAAACCAAGTAGTCGCTCTTGTACGCACCTGGAACTATATTTTTCTGTTAGACCATTTAGTTTTACACATTCTGGCCCAATTACAGCTTCCTATCTTGGATATTTGATATCTAAAAATGTGAAAAATCGCTAATAAAACCGATACCATACGAATTGAGAAGTTCAGGAATACTAAACCAAGTTGTCGCTCTTGTACGCACCTGGAACTATATTTTTCTGTTAGACCATTTAGTTTTACACATTCTGGCCCAATTAGAGCTTCCTATCTTGGATATTTGATATCTAAAAATGTGAAAAATCTCTTATAAAACTGCTTAGTGCTGGAGGCGAAGCATTTTTGGTAGAAGCAGAGGTCGCGGCGATGTCTCCGCCATGAACGAGTTAGCCTCTCCCGGTTGTCTGCGACTATACGAAGAACAATTCTGGCATCGAAACCTACGGGGTTAATTTGTTAAGCTGGTACGAGCCAGCAATATGGCCTGCAAATACCATTTAATATTATTATTAATACAACAAAAAAACAAAAATTATTTTTTCTTCGAAATTATTGTACGTTAAAACCGTTTTTACAGTTTTGAAATACGGAAAAATATAGAAAAAGGAATTTTGGTTGGTGTGTTTTTATAATAAATTGAGTTATTTAGAAGGTTCGTAAAATATGTTCATATGCAGTTTTGAAAGTCAGTATAGTAAATTGAGTTTGTGGCCGTATTTTTGGTGGCCGTGTATTTTGAATTAGTGTTTTCTAAGTGTGTGTGAACACATAAAGTAGTTTTCCAGACAACCTGATAATTTATTGTAAGTTAGTGAAATAATACTTTCGTTAAATAATAATTTATACGTACAGTTATGAATTAGTGTGTATTTAAACAGAATTCAGTGAGTAAGAGATACTGCGATAAATTGTAAAAATATTGTGAATTAAAAAAAATACTCTCCACTTGATTTACAACAATTAATTTCCAATTTTTATTACTACGAAGTGTATAGTGTCTTGTTTTCAGAAAATTAAATTTTTTAGTGTGTTAGTGATACATTTTTAGTTCAACATGAAGCATAATTTAAAGCGTAAAAAGTGTTCAAAATTCGAAGGAAATAAGACCGATACCAAAATAAATTCGAATATACTAAAAAATGTATTGATATCTTTGTTTGATGGAAATTTACAAAACTGTAAACTTCCTCGTTCTCGCAATAAATCTGTGATTATGACGGAAATTTGTGAAAAATTAAAAGTCTCGGATAATTCTGCTAATAGGATGCAAATTTACATTGTATGGCTACGAAATATAAAAAGTAAGGTTGGTCAATTACAGGATGTATTTGATGTTCGTCACGAAAAAGCTTCTAGTGTGCTCTTATCTACTAGTGCTCTGCATAATGAAGGCGTATCTGAGTTCCAACGAGCAGTAAATAACCGCCCTCTTGATTTTTTAACGCTGCCGGAAAAACAGGTCGAATGTAATAATATGAATGGTGACAACAACACAACTAATAGTATAGTATCTCAAGCAAATGAAACATGTCCATCGATAATGTCACAAAATTCTACGAATAACATAAACATCGCCTTATCGGAACAATATATTGACATTAATATGTGCCCCATGATAATTGTTAGCCCACCTAAAAATGAATGGGTGTCAAGAGGCTTTATGAACATTTCTGTAGACGTTTTCGGAGATTGGACAAGAGGATCGCTAAGAATTAGTATTCGAAAGGCATTAATTGAAATTAAAAATACTTGCGTTTTAACTTTCAGAGTACTTAATTTTAATAAAAAGGAAAACAAAATTGTACAATATGCCCATTGTAAATATCGCAGTCACAAGCAGAAATATAAATTTCTTATTCACGGGCATTGTATGGAAATGCTTACTCAAGGCGAAGATGTCCAAACTCATGGATTATATAAAGAATTTACACAACTTAGAGGTGAATGGCGAAAAGAACTCCAAAATACCATGAGACATCTTTTACCGTATCAAGCGTACCTTGAAAATAATGTCAGTGTGGATAAGTCATTATTATGTTCAGGTAATACCCAGTCACTAGTAAAGCCAAGTGTTTTAAGGAAAGCTCGTTCCGAAAGATTGTTAGAGCAAGATCTAATTAAAGGTTGTGAAATAGCCGATGCTTTCTCACGATTTGGGAATCAGCTTCCACAAGATAAATACATATTTTCAATTGCGGAACCATTGTCAATAACTTTAATGAGAACTGACAAACTACAAATTTTAAATAACGCACTTCCAGTATTCATCGATGCCACTGGCGGATTAATTCGGAATCCAAACTGCTGTCCTCATCACAATTTTTCGAGGATTTATTATTACGCTTGCGTAATCAATATCCATAATGTCACAATTCCGATAAGTGAATTGATTACAAGTCAACACGATACGGCAGAAATTACAAAATTCATCATTGATTTGAAAAAATCGATTGAACGGGCAAACCCCAAAATCATGTTACCAAAGTTTTTTGTTTGCGATTGGTCTTGGGTCTTCATTAACAGTGTAATTTTAGTGATGAACGGAATGAAAATTATCACTTATTTGAATCATACTTATGAATTTCTGTGTGGAGACAACACAAATATTGACCTGATTTGCATTTTTATTTGTTGCTCTCATTTTTCGGCTATTTTAATACGACAAATTCATTCAAAATTGGCAACAACTTGTAATAGAGATCTAAGGGAAGTGATCATGGTTATGTTTTTCTTGATATTAGACAGTGACAATTTGCAAGAAATTGATGAACTTTTTAAAATTTTTTGTACCATTTGTTGCTCTCGATTCAAGCATAATTTGTTTTTGGCCGCGTATGAGAAATTTATTTCGTATGTTGAACGTCAAACTTGTGGTTTAAACGTAGAAATTCACAATGTACAAAATGAACCGGACAACAAAGAGCAAGCAGAGAAAAACTCAAGTGAAAACTATACGGCGTCTCCATACTATACCAGGTACCATAAAATATATTTGGAGGTTTTGGAAGAATTAGCGAACCACGAACATCAAAATCAAATTGGAAATGCAAGTCAATATTTTTCAAAAGATTTTTTTGTCTTTTGTATTAATAAGTATTTTTCTTATTTACCATTATGGGCATCCATAATTTTGAAAAGGATGGGTGTTAATTCCAGGCCAGCTAATGCCACTATTGAAAATTGGTTCAATTTAATAAAAAATAATTTAATAAGACAGAGAAATATGAAATTGGGTCGGTTCATCGATGAACTTAGAAATACAACCAACCTTCTATTAAATACTTTAGAACTTGAACCTTTTCTGCAAACGAAAAAGCTAACTCCGACAAGTCAATTACACAAAAAAACACCTAACCCTACTCCAAAAAATCAACGGGGAGACGAACAAGAACCTAGCAATGTTGATTTAGAAGAAATGTGGGGGAAGCGAGCTACAAAAAAATCAAAGTACTCCGGTAGGCATGCTCTGCAAAATATTATAAAACCAAAAAAACTTGATTTTTTTGAATGGAAAAGTTTGAGTTTTTACGATACAATGACAAAGCAAGGCGACTGCTTTGACATATTTGAATTTAATTTTGGGCGTCCTGTGCGAATGACAAATATTTGTTATTCGTCTTTAAACAATAAACAATATTTTACTGCAAATGCCCTGTTTGTAGCATGTAATGTGTTATTATCCCAGACGAATGATTATTGCCTTGACCAATACCAGGTAATGGCTGCATTAAACAATGAACTAGATTATTCATTTTCTCGAAACCCAGAACTAACTGAGTTATGCAGAGGGAAAAGAATAATATATATTCCAATTCACCAAAATGGAAACCATTGGGTTGTAATTATTCTCAATACAATTAAAAGCACGATACAAACATATGATCCGTTAAATCCTGGGTTTGCTAACCATGAGTTGATTAAGAAAGCAGCACAATTCTACAATGCTTTGGAAGAGTTCTGGAACATTAGGAAAACCATTTTTAAAAGTGAGGTCAACTATAGCCTTCCACTTCAAAAAGATAATTATAATTGTGGAGCTTTAGTGGCTTATGCCGTAGATATTACTACAAATAGTAAAAACATACCAATGATTAAATCAGCAAAACGCGCGGAATATTTAAAAGCATTATCTAAATATAGACTATATTTAAAAAAACTAATAATGCAAAAATCATCTTCGACAAAAGAAAATTGCATTATGTGTTTCAAAGATGCTGAGCATAACTCTTTAAAATGTGACAGCTGCAATAGGAAAATACACAGTTCGTGCAATCAATTACGAGAAATTTTTAAAGAAAATAAATGTAAATACTGTTCTTAAAAATTTGTTTTATTAATAGTCCATGAATTTCCCAACCCTTACTAAATACTTATTTTATACATTTTACAATCAAGATGATTTCATATTCGTCTTATAAGCGATTTTTCACATTTTTAGATATCAAATATCCAAGATAGGAAGCTGTAATTGGGCCAGAATGTGTAAAACTAAATGGCCTAACAGAAAAATATAGTTCTAGGTGCGTACAAGAGCGATAACTTGGTTTAGTATTCCTGAACTTCTCAATTCGTATGGTATCGGTTTTATCAGCGATTTTTCACATTTTTAGATATCAAATATCCAAGATAGGAAGCTGTAATTGGGCCAGAATGTGTAGAACTAAATGGCCTAACAGAAAAATATAGTTCTAGGTGCGTACAAGAGCGATAACGTGGTTTAGTATTCCTGAACTTCTCAATTCGTATGGTATCGGTTTTATCAGCGATTTTTCACATTTTTAGATATGAAATATCCAAGATAGGAAGCTCTAATTGGGCCAGAATGTGTAAAACTAAATGGCCTAACAGAAAAATATAGTTCTAGGTGCGTACAAGAGCGATAACTTGGTTTAGTATTCCTGAACTTCTCAATTCGTATGGTATCGGTTTTATCAGCGATTTTTCGCATTTTTAGATATCAAATATCCAAGATAGGAAGCTCTAATTGGGCCAGAATGTGTAAAACTAAATGGCCTAACAGAAAAATATAGTTCTAGGTGCGTACAAGAGCGATAACTTGGTTTAGTATTCCTGAACTTCTCAATTCGTATGGTATCGGTTTTATCAGCGATTTTTCACATTTTTAGATATCAAATATCCAAGATAGGAAGCTGTAATTGGGCCAGAATGTGTAGAACTAAATGGCCTAACAGAAAAATATAGTTCTAGGTGCGTACAAGAGCGATAACTTGGTTTAGTATTCCTGAACTTCTCAATTCGTATGGTATCGGTTTTATCAGCGATTTTTCACATTTTTAGATATCAAATATCCAAGATAGGAAGCTCTAATTGGGCCAGAATGTGTAAAACTAAATGGCCTAACAGAAAAATATAGTTCCAGGTGCGTACAAGAGCGATAACTTGGTTTAGTATTCCTGAACTTCTCAATTCCTTTGGCTTAAATAGCTCTACGTTTACCATATACACTCAACGAAATATTTATAATGACACTTTTCAAGGTTCTATTTTGAATGTATTTGACGAATAACGGATTTTCTTTTCATTGTTTTAAACATGAATTGACGTGTTCTAAACAGACATATTTAGTTCATTGTTTCTCGTGATACGTGTTGTTAGTAAAATTAGAAAATCAATTCTTTGCTTGGGAAATAATTATAGTGACAATTAATTAATATAATAATTTATATTAAAAAATAAAGGATAATAAAAGTAAAACCATAAACATTGGTAATAATTAAAGCTTATGTAGGTTTTATTGGTAATTTCGTTAAATATAAATTAAACTGATTTTGCTTTTTAGACAATATGCCACGCGGCAAAGAATTATCAGAAGAAGAAAAGGGGGAAATTAGCGCTTTTCGCCAGGTAGGTTTTTCCGCGCGGGCAATTGGCAGGAAAATAAAACGAAGTCGAACGGTCGTTCTTAATTTTATGAAATTGAAGTCCAATTATGGATCTAAAAAAAGATCTGGTCGACGTTCAACTGTGTCCTCCCGGCAGAAAAGGGAGATATTTAGATGTGCAGTTGATTCTTCAATGAGCGCCGGTGAAATTCGTGACCATCTGAAATTGAACATAAGTCGTCATCGGATACAACAAATTTTACACCAAGATAATCACTTGGCATACAAGAAAAGGAAGAAGTTTCCTAGTCTTTCGCCACGTCACAAACGAGCTCGTCTAGATTTTGCAGAAAAATATCAATTTTGGGAAAATGAGTGGCAATCCGTTGTATTTAGCGAGGAAAAAAAATTTAATTTAGATGGCCCCGATGGCTGTCAATATCATTGGCAGGATATTCGACGAAATTTAGAAACAAGAAAGTCCAGAAATTTTGGAGGCGGCAGCCTTATGGTATGGGGTGCTTTCGGATATTACAGCAAGTCCCCAATCTGCTTTATTTCTTGTAAAATGAATGCTGAAAAGTACGTAGAGCTTTTAGATGATGCGCTGATTAATTATGCAGACGATATGGCTGGTACAAATTGGACTTTCCAACAAGACAATGCCGCTATTCATTCTGCCAAAAAGACAAAAAACTTTCTTGAGTCTCGAAATATAGCACAATTAGCATGGCCGGCATGTAGTCCCGATCTTAACCCCATGGAAAATGTATGGTCATATATTACGCAACGAGTTTACAGTAATGGCCGTCAATTTCACTCACCCAAAGAGCTCAAAGAGGCAATCCAGGAAGCATGGTTGAACATTAATCAGGAATACTTACAGAGCCTTATTAATTCGATGACTCGTCGCCTGCAGCAAATTATTATTAATAAAGGAGGAAATACAACATATTAAAACGCCTAATTTGTTGGGCAATGTATGTAGGTGCTCCATGTAGAAGAATTTTTGATTTTGGCATTATAAATATTTCCTATGGAGTAATTGTATTTTATTAAATATTTTGTGTAAGGCACCTTAAATTTATAAATTGAATTGTTGCGTTTACTATAGCTTTTTTGTAAAATTTAATGAAATAAATACGGTTTTGTTATTACCTGATATTTTGTTGTTATTCAAGAAAAGAAAATGGCATTATAATTATTTCGTTGAGTATATTTATGTTAAACTTTATTAAATTGCACAAATTGTATTTTTAAATTAGTAAGCCTGAATGTATGTAAGTAAATTATTAATTTTCACTAATACTTTGACTATGGATCAAAAGTTAAAACAAATTTAGTAAAAACTTCCTACTTCTATATAGAAGTGTGAAGTTTTTACTAAAAGTGTTCTAACCTTAAGTGACGTCATTTAGAACATTTTTAGATCAAACTTCTCGCGCATTAATGCTGGACATTATGCGGATCTTGGATTGGATATGCGGCAGAATCTGTTGCAACTAATTTGATGCGAAAAGGATATTTGCTATCACCATTGCACAACATTGTACACCTGCAAATCCAGATGTAAATATCACAGTAATAGATAGATTCCACGAAGCTTATGATTCTTGATAATGTATTTCTCCTGTTGCATCTCTCCAATGGTTTCAAGATCATTTGGTTGCGGCTTGTCATTTGGTAGAGGCTCGTCATTTGGTTGCGGATCTTCATTTAATCTAATGATCTAGACCGTTTTAATTATCGAACCTGTTCGAAACAGCGCTCGAAAATCGCCCCACGCTTTTATAATTAAATATTACACTCAATTACAAAATGGCTTATACTAAGGCCCTAACACGGTAGACAGAGAGAACTACTGTATCTTTTATTTGGGCTGAAATGCTCGTCGAATGTTTTCGTTACAGTTTCATATGACATATTTTCATCTTTATTCATCTTCAACGTATTATATATCCACAACCCTTCATCGCCTATTCAATTCAACAACATTGCAATTTGTATTACACCATTTTGAGACTCCTTCTTCGCTGCTTGTAGGTAAATTACAAATTTCTGGTTTAAACTTTGTAACAGTTGAGCTATTACAGGGTTAGTAAAAATTGTTCCACCACGCATGACGGTCAGTCGCGCGCATACTAAAAGAAAAAAAATGAATCAGTAAATTGCCAATTAGCTATGATGTTTTAAGAGGCCAAGGGAATACTTCATCGTTATGAAGTGAAATAATAATACGGAGGTGAGGGAAAAGTAAAGGTGACCAATCCACCAAGGTTACATCAATAGAGTGCATATTCTTTCTGTGATAGTGTATTTATATAAAGTGATCAGTGTTTATGTTCATTACGATTACTATACCAACAATAATTTGCAGCATTTCAAGCTCTCGATGATTAGGTGGAAAGATCCCATCCCATCTGACTGCCACCTAGCCGGCAACGTGCTGCACCACCAGAAACATCTCAAGAGATTTTGATAACGGACCGTGTGACGGTGGAATAATTTAAAAATTTAGTGGACCCAAGGTTACCGTTACAGTGGCGCCCAAACACAGCATTTTTGTTATGGACACAATCATATGATCTTACGTAATCATTATTAGTTCGCTTAGTGTTGTCGAACTCGGGTAGCTATATATATCCACTTGCTGGTGTTTTTTGATTTTTTTTGATTTAGGTCTTCCCAAGAGTTCGATAAATTCTATATTGTTTTTTTTTATTTATATGTGTCACGAATCGGCATTTCCGTTTTAAAGCGATGCTTGAAACGTTTGGTTGTTCGGTACAGCCTTGAGTTAACGATCTTCAGTGATTCTTAATAGTAATTTTCTAATAATTTTATAATATTCAAATATGAAGGTTTCCTGCCGCTAATTTTCACCAGATGGTTTGATGGTTAGAGCAAAGGTGAGACAACTGGAATACTATATTGGTTTTCTTATATCAGTTTTAAGTTGTGTGTATTCCGCTAACAGATGCGTTGGAGTGAATATAATCACCTTTTAGACGACATACATTCTCTATAAAACATCATTTTTTTTTTTGTTTTATCAGTCTTAGTTTAATAGATGTCCTTAATGTATTACAGAACAGTTTATTTTTAATAATACACAGTAAAAAATTTTGTTGGAATTTTACTACAATAATCATTGGCACAACATTTGCCATTGTTTAACGTTGTAAAAAAAAACGTGGAGGTGATTTTACACTTCTATAACTAATTATACATGATCTGTAAGGGCAATTACACAGATGTAGAGTACCTGCTACACATAATCTGTGGACAAATACCATTCAAAAGAGCAAAGCAGGCACACAGTGTGTGTAAAACTACTTTAGAGTTAGATAATTTTACACTGTACAATATGAATAAAGTACTTAATCGATCAGTAGTTCTACTCTAATTAAAGGCGGAACCACACGCAGTTAGTAGATGTTACTGGTGAGCAAGGTAAAATTACATTCTTTGTTATCAATATTTTCTTTAAAATAAATATTCGTGTAAAAATTAAAGAAATAATAAATTGTGGAAAATTATTAGTTATGTAACATGCATTTTGCTCAAATTTGCTGCTCCAGTATATTTCAGCTCAGTTGAGTTGAACTAATGAAATAACAATTTTGAACGTAACTGCCTAATAATTTCACACCATTTATAATCAAATGTTTCTGTATTTTTTAAACGAACTAATTCGTCGCTGTAACAATATCTACAATTAAATTGAAACAAATTCATAGTTTTCTATTAATTTATTATAACATCTCAAACTTTAACAAAAAAAAATATATTTACTTCAGTAATAATATTTATTTCGGACCACAGGACCAAATTATTTTTAAAATTCATATAAATTAAATCCATAAAAATTATTTACGGCTCATTTATCGCAGTTAAAAGACTATAGACTCTGGATTTGTTGCCCAATGTTTTCTTCTTCGACCTACCAAACGTATTAGGTATACCTAATAAATTTTGAATTATCTGCATTGTTGAGCTGATCTCTTTTGGATAACTCATATTAAAATTGAAATAAAATATAAACAGTAGTTCCACGGCTTCAAATAACGTTTTGGTTGTTGTACACATTTGGTTTTCGATAAAAATATAAAATAGCGTTGTTTCGGGTGCAATTTCTGTCAAAAAAGAAGAAAAAATAAAATAATAACTTTAAATGAAGATGCTTATTAGTTGCATCGTCAAAATATTGATAAAACAATGCTATCAATGATCGAAAAAAGTAGGCCTTTAGTTCATTAAAGCCACCAATAATGTCCAATTTTTTTTCGAAGGTTTTTTCACTTTTGTGAAGAGAAATAAAAGCCAACATTTTTTCACGAAGTTGTGGAAGAATATTTCCTAAAATAAAATAAACTCCCAAAATTTTGTGTTTTACTTTGGCCGAACCTAAAGGGTTACACACTTCAAATACATCCATGTACAATATAATTTCTAATTTTTTTTCGCGGAAAAAAATATTGTTGCGGTAATTCAGGCCATCGGTGTAATCAACATAAATATCATTAATACTACATTTCTGGACGGCTAGTATTTGTTCTTTCACAGATATATCTTTCATTAGCATCTTCAAGGTTTCTAGTATCGGAATGTATTGGTAATGTCAGTCTAAATGATGTCTATTTTTCCCCAAATTTATTTCAAGAGGTTTGACAAAATTTTCATTTTGCTTCAATGAATTTGTTCTTTTGTAAGTCGAATCCGTGATATCATCATTTTTTAGGTTAACTTTGCTTAACACATTTTCATTGATTTCTTCGATAATGTTTTTTTTTAAGTTGTATTTAACATAGATTTTCTCCAACTCATTTTTGCACGATTCTTTACAGTTTTTGCATTCTTGTCGAATCTCATCAATAATTAATTTTATCGCAGTTTCTGGAACATTATGTTTTATTTTCAGTTGCGAAATTAAGTCTTTAAAATTTAAACTATTAAATGAACTAAAATTGGCAATATTCGAAACTCCGTTTTGTTGATATCCACTAAGCGATTGGTGTAAGGGCAAAATTGTTTTAGCTTACAAAGCTATCAAAATTTTATTTGGTTTTAGCTTTTATCCAAAAATCCCGCTACATCGTTTGCTTCTTAGTAGTTTTCTGTATATTGAAGCTAATCAAAATTATCATCAATATTCTTTTTATATAGTATTCGAATTTTAATATGTTAATAATTCCAAAAAATATTATAAATTAAAATAGTATATTAAAATTGTGTACAAAATTATATTTTTGTATTCTCACCAACATTACGGACTATTATTTATTAGTTTGACGGACACTAGTTCAAATTAATTTTATTGTAATTATAGGACTTGATATTTAATAATTGTTTTATACTTACGCTTGATTTTATCGCAATATTAAAATAAAATTATTTTTTTCTTGTTGACAAGCTCAAAACACACAACTGCACAGGTTAAATTCACGGAATATACTAACAAATAACAATCTAAGTAACGGCGGCGTGCTCTTAATATGACAAATAAAGTAAAAATAAATCTTTTGTGTAATATTACAACGTTTTAAATGTAAAATTGCTTGAAGTGGAGAGTTGAAATCCTAATTTTGTTAAATAACGGGTTTAAGTTGAAAGCAAAAATCAAATTATGCATATAACAGACTGGGATAACTACTTTTAAGTTATTGCCTTTTTAAAAATGAAACAGAGATACTAAATACTCAAAACTCATAAATAATATTATATTCTCTTATTTGTATTACTCAAAAAAGGAACTAATTAAATGTGTTAAACCGTTTAATAGACCAATTTTGTATTACATTATACATCATTCTATTCGTACAATCATAATCTTCTGACTTTACCATCATTATGTTGATAATTGATTTTGATTTCATTTAAATTTTTGGTTTAGGAATTTTGTTTTCTTATTAAATGCGTTATGATTTTAAATACAAATTTGTAAAAAAATCTGCTTAAAATAAAACAATATGCGCGTGTGTGATACAAAACTCGGGCAGAATTTTGTTAAAATTTAAAATAAAAAACAAAATGTAGTTTTAACTATTTTTATAAAATATTTAGGTATTTCTATTCCTAATTTGTAATTTCTGCGAACGTTTGTTCATTTATTCGCATAGCAATACGCGTTTATTGTGAATATTCATTAACGGATTTTAATTACTTTAGATCTAGCGAGTACGAAGGGTTAAGTTCTCATTCAACAATTTATGAAAATGATTTCTCATGTTTATTTTTGAATTAAGATTTATAGTGGATTTCAACTAAACCTTTTCCCAAATTGTGCACTGCTTCTTTTTCCAATTTTTTGTCTGGTAATAGTGTTTCCTAAAATTACTTATTTCGTGTGTATTTTTACAAGGAACACATTGCGTTAAGACGACATATTATTTGTGAATAATAGAATATGCTAAACTACAAAGATAATGTAAGGAGCTGCATCGATTATCATTTTGATTTTACTACAACGGTTTAATATTTAGTACACCAAAGCAAGATTGCTATTAAAGTATGACTAATTTTAACATCAAAGAAGTAATGACTAGTAAAACTACACGGTTTCGCAGGTTGTACTATTTTTTTTTAAATATTTATGTAATTTTACAGAGAAATAATTTCATTACAACTTAAATGTTGTAAAAAAAACAAGGAAAATTACACATTTTTTTTACTGTGTAGCAGAACAGAGTGATGGAGGGAATATGCAACTAGGTTTCAAGTGTGTTTGTTGAATCTTAAAATCATCATAGTTAAATCTTATGTAATTAAAAACTAAATTCAATTGAAGCTTTGTCCGAAGTAACAGGACTTTGACAGTTTAGTGTTTTCAAGGATTAGTTATAATTTTTTTTTTGTATAATCATCAAATTTATACATATAAAATTCTACTCAAACTTTATTAACGCGATTGAGTCTTAACTGCATTAAACATACAGCAATAAAAAGTTTGAAATATGGATATCTCACTTTTAGATTGTGATAAATTGGAAATAGAATGTCAAATTAAAAATATTAGTGGATCTATTTCGAATAGAATAATATTAGTTAAAGAAGCCTTGATTAAGGAAGATGAGGGACAGGTTGAGGTACCAACCACACTACACCAAATGGGAGCGCGCTATCCAGAGCGTGAAATCCAAATATGTGCAAAAAAATTGAGAAATGTCCGGGATAAAATGGAAACGTTTATGCAAGCATGCGATACAATGGACCCAGACAAGTTAGCTGAATTAGCAACCGGGGTAACTCATGTCATGGGGCGACTACGTAATCACGTCATGGGGCGACTACGTATGTCATGGGGCGACTACGGGCCCTAATGAAGTGGCTGCTGGTAAATTGTTAGATTCTTGCCATAAACTTTTGGCTTGTTTTAAAGATCCTCACGACAAGCATAGTTCAATACCAGATGTCGAGAAGTCGATAAAGGAGCTTGTGATAAACGACCCAGATGTGAGTGAAGATAACATGGATGAAGACGAATGAAATGTCCCTCAGAAGCAAAATCTAGCCGATGGTATACACAATCAAAATATAAGGGCCACAAGAGGAGGGACACAAACATACCACAGGGAACTAGTTCAATTACACCAAGCCAAATGTATTCTGAAGGTCTAGAATCAGATTCATTTAACAGATTGGTGAAAGCAGTCCTGAAAAAACTTACCCTACCAGCTGGGGTAACAAATACAGCAAGTGTTTCAAATAATTTAAACGAAGACAATGTTGATTCCAATTTGAAACTACATTCGTCAACGATGATGTCACCGGCATGAAATTTTAATACAACAGTACCTCCACCGAATTTTCAAGTTTTTCCAAACTCAATAGATCAAGGGAACATCATCATTACAGGAAGTTTCAACAGTAAGAAAAGCGGGATAAGGAAGGACCAATTGGAGATCCATCGTTGGAATATTTTCTTTAGCGGTGAAGGAACTGGAATTCCAATAGAGCGATTTATTTACAGAGGTGAGCGATTAGCGGAAGCAAATGATGTAAGTAAATAATTCCTAATCAGTAATGTACATGTTCTATTGAAAGAAAAGGCAATGGAGTGGTACTGGATAATTATGGAACGAAATAGGAGCATACAATGGGAGCAGCTGCGAGAAGCATTGATACATCGTTTCCAGGATAGACGAACGAATGCCGATATCAAGCAAATGCTTGAGCGACGTAAACAAAAATTCAAGGAAACATTTATGGAATTTTATAATGATATTTTGTCGCTGTCTCTCCCGTTACATCACCCTCTTACGGAAGAAGAAACAATTAGTTTGCTTATCCGAAATATGCGGCCTGGATTACAGTCAACGTTTGCCGGTCGATCTTGAAGACACCTGGAATCATATTGGATGGATCCCTGAAATGTCTTTTCAGGCCAGAAGACAGATTTAAGAAATTGATGTTGGATGTGAATACAGCGGTTTAATTACCTATCAAGGTGAGGCAACCGATTTTCCAATACCAAACGATTCTCTAAATGCAATGAACTGGATGGGTCAACCTACACTAAATAATAACACTAATGAGATAAACAGGATCGCTTGTTGGACCTGTGGGAATACTACACATTTGTTGAAAGATTGCTGCTTGCCAATCACCACCAGATTTTGTTGGTTGTGGTGCAAGAAATATTAAAAAAGTAAATTGTCAGAATTGTTAAAACACACGTGTTACGGGAAATGTTCAGCGGTGTGTCAGGAATTTCGGAGTGCTGAGATCCCAGAATTAGGAGCCCCAGTCTCCGAAGATAAATGTAGAAGAAGCAGCGATCAATACCGATCCCGAATTTTACAGGATATTACAGCGAAAACAGGATTAAAGTCAGTCCCTATAACATGCCAGCAAAGGTCACAATCAACACAAACAACATCCAGACAGAATATATCTCTTCATCGAACGCTTAAATATTTCAGAACTAGGCGAGAAATCAAAAGGATAATTTCCGAGTCCGTACTCGCTACCAACTCCGATAACAGACCCTACGTAGAAATGCTTATAAATGAAGTCCCTTATCGCAGATGACTGGACAGCGGAGTAAGTATTTCGGTATTGGGCCGAGGGGCAGAGGAGTTTCTTGCTCAAAATAAATCTAAAGTTCATAACTTGACCTCCCTCTTATCCACTGCAAGTGGAGAAGCCCAACGCATCATAGGACATGTCTTGGTGAGTATTTCATATAAAGGAAAAGTGAAAGTAATGAGGTTACATATTGCTCCCAATGTAACACAGCCATGGTACCTCGGTATAGTTTTTTGGGAGATTTTGGGACTCATGCCACTTATGGTAAATGAGTTAGATGATAATTACCTTAAACCATCTGTGGAGCGAGATAAGAACAGTCATGACTTGGATCCAGAACAGCGAACAATTTTAAATAAAGTGATTGCAGATTTTCCATCGTTCGAGAAACATGGGTTGGGTAAAACAACAGTTTTGGCTCATAAAAGTGATGTGGGGGACCCCGTTTCAGTTAAACAGATATATTTTTCAGTATCACCAAAGATCCAAGAGGACATTTATCGAGAATTAGACCGCATGCTATCGCTGGAGGTAAAATAGAGGAGAGTTGCATCTCATGGTCATCCCCAGTGACTCGAGTTCTAAAAGCTAACGGAAAGGTTCGTCTGTGTCTTGATGCTCGAAAGGTAAATTCAGTCACCGTGAAGGACGCTTATCCTTTGCCATTGATTGAAGGGTTTCTGGGAAGATTAGATGGAACCAGGTTTATCAGCACCCTGGATTTAAAGGATGCTTACTGGCAAATACCTTTAGAGCCAGCATCAAGGGATAAGACGGCTTTTACGGTGCCAGGACGTCCACTCTACCAGTTTACCGTCATGCCGTTTGGGCTGTGTAATGCAGCCCAGACGATGCGTCGGTTAATGCACAAGGTGATTCCTCATTGGTTACACGACCGGGTCTTTGTTTACCTAGACGACTTACTAGTGGTATCTGCTACGTTCGAAGAACATATATCACTTTTATCTGAAGTAGCTAGATTGTTGAAATCAGCAAACTTGACTATAAATGTGGAGAAAAGTAAGTTCGTCCTTAAGGAGACAAAGTATCTGAGATATGTGATTGGTGAGGGGTGTCTCAGAGTGGATCCCGAGAAAGTTCAAGAAATATTAAAGAGATTCGCAGTTTAAAATTGTTCCACCACGCATGACGGTCAGTCGCCCGCATACTAAAAGAAAAAAAATTAATCAGTAAATTGCCAATTAGCTATGATGTTTTAAGAGGCCGAACACACATAGAAGCCAAGGGAATACTTCATCGTTATGAAGTGAAATAATAATACGGAGGTGAGGGAAAAGTAAAAGTGACCAATCCACCAAAGTTACATCAATAGAGTGCATATTCTGTCTGTGATAGTGTATTTATATAAAGTGATCAGTGTTTGTGTTCATTACGTTTACCATACCAACAATAATTTGCAGCATTTCCAGCTCTCGATGATTCGGTGGAAAGATCCTATCCCATCTGACTGCCACCTAGCCGGCAACGTGCTGCACCACCAGAAACATCTCGAGAGATTCTGATAACGGACCGGTGCGACAATTTAAAAATTTAGTGGACCCAAGGTTGCCGTTACAACTTTTCCAATTCTTCACCGCATTTTTCTGAGAAATCAATATTTTTTGGTGGTTTAAATTCCATTTCTTTACTATCACTTTTACTCACGTTTTCTCCACGCATGCTTCCATATCGCTAGATACCGCTGAGTTGTAGATTTGCAAATCATTCGCAAAAATATGAAACTCAACAGAAGTTATGCTGTTTCTGATATCGTTTATGAATATCATAAACAACAAGGGGCCCAAGATTGAACCCTGAGGAACTCCAGAATTAAACAAACTCTCGTTGGAAAATTTTTCATTCAATTTGGCAATCCGGTACCTATCCGATAGGAATTCAATCGGAAAAGTTACTGGCGACTTTATTATAAAGCAATTTAAATTATCGATTGAAATACGTTTCAATAAAAAAAAAAGAAATGTCATATACTCGCTGAGTCAGGCAGTCTCATTAATATTCAATAGTAACATTACACTAACAAAACCTATGCTTTGTTGCAATATCTACACATTATACAGCAGCATGTGTGCAAATAACCATAAATACTGAACGTCAATATTATACGAGTAATAATGTTCAACATACAAAAAAAAAAAAAAAATCAGTTAATTTTATTTAATCAACTATAGGTCCACATGAAATACGACATTATACTATATATCGACTATGGTGCATAAATTTATATGTTATGCGAAAAAATATTACGCGAAATAAATTTGCCATAATAATTAATGAAATTAAAAAAAAAACTGAATAATTATGTATTTTTATAATTTTTATTATGGCTATTTAAAATTTGTTCAATTAAATGTGTCAATTTTTTTACTTCACATAAAAACCAAAAAAAAAAAAAAAATAATTTGGATATAAAATGAATGAAAATTTATGTTGGCACTGCCGCCGTTCCCAAAACGCAACCAAAAATTTATTTTAAATTGGAAAATGGATCATCACCATCGTTCGGCTTCACATCTGTATTTGTTTTGTATGTATGCAGTATGTACATATAAATTATACTGCTATAAGCATAATTTATACACATATGTATGTATAAATGTACATACATACATAATATAACACAAATTAAATAATTAAATGTGAATTTATTAATCTATGTTAATTTTTTGCCATTTTTGTTTGTGTAGCGAACGAACGATATGACGGTTATTATGTTTACATTTTAATTGAGAATTATGTAAATTTAATACTTTACGTCTTTTTATTTTTTATTTTTTAATACGGATGTATTTTTGTTGCCTTTGCTTATCCTAACCTGACTAACATAATTAACCAAAAAGGCTTGGTACAACTAAATATGTATAATTATCCTACCTAAGCCAATATTTGATTTTTTTTTTATCTTTTTTGAATAAAGACGCGTATTTAAATTGTGTAACATTCTATTACTGCTAATTAGGTTACAGCTCGTTTGTACATATACATGCATATATTTATGTATACAGACATAGGTGACATACTTAAAAAAATTGCAATTTTGTGAAAAATTCTCTTGTTATAATACAATAGTCTAAACATTAATTAAATTTGATATTATTGTGTCGCAAACTTCGTAATCACAATTGTTTTTTTTTTTCTTTACAGGTAAGATTATCAACAAACAAAATCTACAAAATTAATTGGATGTAAGGTAACTTAATAACAATTTAAATAGAAATGGTAATTGTTTTATTTAAAAATATGCATAGTTGAAACTTTTAAAAAAGTGGCTCTCTAATTCTTTAATTAATTTATTAAAGGGTTTAATTATGTTTACAACCAAAACCAACAAAAATGTTTATACAAGCCAAACAGTACAAACACTTAAGATATAAAAAAGTACGTTAAGGCGTAGTATTAGTAATGCTTTTAAATAAATCAGAAAGTATATATACACAAAACAGATAAGTATAGGTGATAGATTCATAATAAATATAGTGTACATTTTTTTGATAGGATCTAAGTAAGGAGCGAACGAGACGGCTTGTATAAACATTTTTGTTGGTTACAACGCTAATAAAACAACTTTTAATAAACACAAAACGTGAAAAGTAGGTTTTTTTGTGTTTTTAATGTCTAAAAGGTCCGTTTTCAATTATTGATAACTTCATATTTAAGCTGTATTCATAAATTGGGAGGTTCCAGAAAATTTATTTTGCAAATATCTCAAAACGTATGAGGTGTTAATCTAACAAATTTTGTGCTTAGGTTGTAACTCTTAAGGCAAAGCGTTTCCTTGATTAACGAAATTATCTAATTAAATTACCGCTGGTGGGATTTAATTAGATGGAGAATTAGAAACTACACTTTTGGTGATTAAGTTTATTCTCAATTCTTTTTAATAAATTTCGAGTTTAAATACATTTTTAGAAACTGCTTAATACTATGTTTTTATAATGCGTTTTTTTTTATAATGTTGTGGATATTCTTACATTCTAAACTATTTTGCATAGTTGACAAATTGTATGTATGCATACTTCCGTTATTAATATTTCGCTTTATGCAACCTATGCGATTTTTCTGGAAACAATTTATTTGTTTATTACTTAAAATTAAATTAAATTGTACTCATGTTCAGTCACATGATTGAACATACTGCGGTGCCAACAAATTTAGGGACCTTGGCCGTGGAATCGGTCATTGTGGTGGAGTGATGTCTCTGGATGCATGTTGTTGTTGCTTCCTGCATTGAAAAAGATATACCAGAGTTATGATTATGCCGGCAGCCATTAATGTATGTATGTATATGTTAGCACGTAATGATGAATATGATGTCCGAACTGTAGTATATCGATGACCTCCGGTAATTTCGCTTTGTTGATTTCTTGTAGAATGATAGATTTTTCTAGTTCTGCAATCTCGTTTGTAATGTTGTCGCCCTTTTCAATTGATAGAGATTTTGCTGGGGTATCCATTGATTATGTTGGATTTTCAGTGCCATAGTGAAGTTCAATTGACGCGAGTACCGAAGAGTTGATCCGATGTAATTTTTCTTCAATGGCTGTTAACTGGAACTCATCATGTTTTAAAATACATTTCGGGTCTAATGTTAAAATTCCAGATTTATTTAAAATCATCGTGTTTACCTCCCGATTGCATTTTAGGTGGACGGTTTGGGGTATGCTCACTGCGAAAGCCCACTGATTGGTACCTAACTGAGTCCAGTAGGTTTGTTGGTTTACCGTTCTTGTTATACAGTTTGCGAGATTCTGGCCGACGTGCTTCAGCAGATTAACTTCACATTGTGTCTGCTTCGATTGTATGTTATAAATTGGTGAAATATCGCACAAATACTCATTTAGTTTTAGTTTAATGCATCGTTGTAGATCACGATTATTTAAATTAGCAAAATGTTCGCGTGGTAAATCGATTATCAGCAGTTCAGTTGTAGGTACTATGATGTGAATTTGCCCATTCTCGTATAGCGGTATGGGAATTATGTTGAATAATTGGTATACATGTGTGTATACCAATGGCATATGTACAAGGAATAGAATGTTGTTTGCAGTCACTCTTGTATGGACCGTCAAAATCTTGTAAATGTATCCAAGATCGTTTTTATTCTCCCCCTCAGGAATTTGCATCGTTGCTGGAACGCACTCGTGAATTCGTATGATTTCCTCTTTCAATTGTTGTGGGGTCAGCAAGGCTGGATGGAAATGGCCACGATGACGGTTGAGGATGACGTCGATAATGATTCTCTGCTTCTCTGCTATTCGTCTCATGACCAACGTTATATGAATCGTGAAGGTTGTGATGGTCTGCATTCTGTTGTAATGATCACTGTCTGCGGATACTTTGTCAATTTTTTTGTCTAGATACGCAAACTGTTTGGCAATAGCATGAAAATTCTTGTCGGTTAATTCCTTCTCATGTTTAAATATGTTTGTGGTTGTATCTATGATCGATGTATGGTTTTTGATGAGTTCTAATAAATATTTTTCGTTGGTTTCTGCCTTTTCAAGCTGCAGTTCTATGTGGGAGGCATCTCTTTGATTCATGATGCCAAAAGCATCACTAAGTATGTATCCAATTGTATTCCCAATGTCCCGCTTTCTTAGTGCGTGTTCTTTGTTAGTTGAGGTAAGTAGATTATTTAGTGAGGTAATCTCTTGCACTTGTTCATACAGTTGTTGTACTATTACATCACACATTTTCAACCGGTTATCTGATTGCCATTCCGTTTGGCAGCCCTCATCCAAATATTTGACATAGTGTTCTAACGATATGATATCTTCCCAATATCCGGTTAAATTATAATTTATGATGATTTTCACTGTAACGTCATTAAATTTACAGTTCCGGAGTTGTGAAAATAAATTCCTGCATTAGATGGCAATGGCTCTATTGTGGTTGACGATGTGACAGGAGCAAAAAGCACTTGCACCATTCCGAGTATCAACAATATCAGATGTAAAGTTGTTTCTTTCTTGAATACTGTTTTGATGTGGTGTACTCTTTGTTGTCTGACTTCTCGATGAAGTTGAACATGTAACGGAGTTGTTGGTTGTGGTTGTTGGTTGACTGATGCTTGTGGCTTTGTGAGGAAAATCTTTTTGTCAGATTCTATGGGTAGTGATGGTGGTGATAATTTGTGAATTGGCGTTTTTACGAGGACCCCTTCCGAGCCTCGAAGTGAAACTACTCGAATTTGTTGTTCTATGCCTGGATGTACTTCCACCACTCGCCCAGTCAGCCATTTTAATGGGGGAACATTATCATCCTTGAGGAGCACTAGGTCACCTACTTTCAAATTGTTGTTCAGATGACCATTTTCTTCTATGTTGAAGTTGATTTAAGTATTCTGAGTGCCATCTTGCCCAGAAATCTTGTTTTATTTTCTCTACCAGTCTCCATCGTGATATGCCGTAAATGATTGGTTCTGCTATAACATCTTGCGGAATTGCTCGTAATGGTGCACCGATTAAGAAGTGCCCAGGAGTTAAAAAAGTGATATCTGTAGGATCTGATGTCATTAGTGCCAGAGGTCTTGAGTTTAAGCAAGCTTCTACTTGTGAGGTGACCGTTGAAAGTTCTTCGAAAGTCAAGGTTGCTACTCCTTTACTAAATATTTTTTTTACTGCCTTTACTGCCGCTTCCCAAAGTCCTCCAAAATGGGGTGAGGGAGGTATGAAATGCCATGTTGTTCCATCGTTTGCCAATAGTTGGGAACTTTCTTTAGAGGATTTACGAAGTAGTGCAGCTAATTCTCTATCAAGTTGGTTTTTTGCGCCCACAAAGTTAGATCCGTTGTCGCTATACAGATCACTGCACAATCCTCTATGTGCAGTGAATCTTTTATAAGCTGCGATGAATGTTTCGGTGGTTAGATCACTAGCTGGTTCGATGTGTATGGCTTTAGTTGTCATACAAATAAATATTGCTAAATATCCCTTATGTGCTTTGTGCCCTCTCCCCCTTGTTGTACGAATCAGAAATGGTCCCGCATAATCGACTCCGGTTCTCAAAAATGGTCTTCCGGGCGTGATGCGTACTGCTGGTAAATTTCGCATGAGCTGCGTTCTTGATTTAGAATTGAACCGATAACACCTTATACACTTTGATATAAAATGTCTTGTTAGATTTCGACCATGGTGCGGAGATGTGCCAAAGTTAATTGTGTTTTCATGTACTTCTTGAATCAGCAGCTTGGCGATTAGATGGTCTTTTGGGATAATAATTGGATGTTTCTCATCGTAGGTCCATGTTGTTCTATTTTGAACTCGACCACCGACTCATAAAACATCGTCATGTAGGTATGGAGATAAAGATTTAATCTTACTTGTGTTATCTATTCCTTTCTGATTTAGAAGATCTCGAATTTCGTTTTTGAAATGTTGTCTCTGCGCTATTTTGATCAGACTTTGCGTGGCATGTTTTATTTCTTCTGCCGTGGGAGCTTCATGGCTGGTTACAATATTTCGGCATTTCTTTCGGCATCTTTATCTCCTCTAGTTTTGGAAGGGATAGATAATACTGTTGACATTTATTTTCTATATCTTCTGGCAGGTTTTGATCCTAGCTTACACCGGAGATCCAAATTGCTTGCATAAAGAGTTTGGCTTGTATCCGGGTTGGAGATAGCCACCCTAATGGATCAAATAATTCGGATGACTCAGACAGCATTTTTCGTTTGGTCATTTTGTTGAGGTTCGCCTTAAACTCAAATGTATCAATGCCTGGATTCCAAATCAATCCTAATGTCTTTACTGCTTCATCGTTAAATGTAATGGGTTCGAATGCTCTCGAGTCTGGATCGACACCTTCTATGAGTTGAGGATGATGCGAAGTCCATTTTCTCAGATTAAACCCTCCGGTTCGTAGCAAGCTGATCAGTTGGTTTTGTGCCTCCTGAGCATCCTCCAGGTTGTTACTTCCAGATAATAAGTCATCTACGTAAAAATCGCTTCTAATTATTTTTGCTGCAATTGGGAAGTTTTTCTCCTCATCGGCCGCCAGCTGTTGCAGTAACTTGATGGCCAGATATGGGGCAGTTGCCATCTCAAACGTTATTGTTGTTAGCTAACATGAATTTATCGTTTGGTCGGGGGATGTTCTCCATAATATTTTTTGATACTGTTGATCATCGGGATGTACTTTTATTTGTCGGTACATTTGTTCTACGTCCGCTGTATATGCTATCTTGTATTTTCTCCATCGTAGTAGAATTGACATCAGATCCTCTTGTAATTTGGGGCCCACGTGTTGTATTTCATTTAAGCTGATATTGTTGCTCGTTTTTGCCGATGCGTCGAATACTACTCTAAGTTTGGTTGTAGTACTAGTAGTTTTGATCACTGCATGGTGAGGAATGTAATATTCGTTGTTGTTATGTTCCTTACTCTCAATCAAATGCCCCTGATTGTAAATTCCTTATATGCACGCCCGATAATCTTTAGAAAATTCACTGGCCAGTGACAATCGCCGTTCTAGTTGAATAAATCTAGCCAAGGCTCTCTGCTTGGATGAACCGAGCCATGGTATGCTTTGTTTAAAAGGAAGTCGTACTATGTCACGGCCATCTGTGCCTTATCGATAATTCTGCTAGTAATGTTCTTCACACAGCTTTTCTTCTTCTGTATAAAGTTTCTTGGGTTGTATTTCTTCTATTTCCCAAAATTTCTTTAATTGGTTGTCAATGTCTGGCAAAGTGATCAATGACTCGATCTTGGATGGCTTGTTGGTTGAGGTATTTCCGAATATAATCCAACCTAGCTCTGTCTGTTGTGCGATTGGTTCTCCTTGATTTCCTTTTACAACCTGGTCCATCAAAATACTTGGATAGTAATCGGCACCCGATAAGATGTCGATTTTGTTCGGTTGATTATAGTTCGGATCGGCCCATATTAGGGTTTTTAAATGATTCCACTTTCTACTGTCGAAATGTTCAGGCAGGAGCCGTGTTATTTTCGGCAATATCAATGCTTCCATTTTCATGGAGAAACTTGACGAAAATCGGGCTGATACGCGAAAGCTAAAAGTATTCTTGTGGCGGTTGTAATTTCACTCTCGTTTATGCCACAAATCTCCACGTGAGTTTTCTTGGTAGGTTGCTTTATTTGCTTAGATGCCTCCTCGGTGATAAATGAAATTTGTGACCTGGGATCTATTATAATTCGTAGCAGCTTTGATTATTGTCTGCCAGCCTGCACTTGGATCATTGCCGTGGCTAACAATGTGCCAGTTGGTTGCTCATATTGGTTCACTAGATGATTTGTTATTGTATATTTTTCGTTCGCCTCGTTTTTTGGGGTGTCTTCATTTTTTGTGGTGAGCATTGCACGTTTATTATTAGTATGTAGTAATGTGTTGTAAGTTCTCTTACATACCAAACATCGGATAGAGTATGGGCATGGATGGTGTTTCGCCTTAAGACACATGTTGTAAAGTTGACGGTGAGCAATGATTTTGGATCGCTCTAAAGTAGACATTCCTGGGAATTTCGTACAATTCTTCAAATCATGTCCCTGCTTACACAACGCACATGTATTTTTTGTTTGTTTGTGACATGTATTGACCCTTGCTTTTTGTGGAGCGGGAGCTCCAGGACTACGAATCATTGGTTTTGGTTTAGTTGCCTCTAATGCTTGGAATCGGCGTTCTAGAAAACTGAGGAAGTCCTCTATTGTTGGCATTTCTTTAGGATCCACAATAGACATCTCAGATAATCGTGATGTCTCATTGTCTAATTTTTTCATGATTATTAGAATTATGATGTAATTCCAAGATACTGTGAGGATGCCTAAGTTTTTGATGGCATACATGTTTTCGGTTAGTAAGTCATGTAACGACTTTATTGCTGTTGCTGATTCGGAGTGAATTACTGGAGAGTTCAGCATCGCATTGACATGATTGGACGCCAGCATCCTTTTGTTTTGGTATCGGTTTACCAACAGTCTCCGTTGCCTCCAAGTGGCTTATTATTTTGCCCGCGCTTCCAAGTACCGTGGTTTTTAATTGGTGCATCTTGACAGTGTCACTTGTATCGTCGTTTTCGTAAATGATCCTTCTAAATAAATCGTGGAAGGATGCCCATTGCAGGGGATCACCAAGGGAGTATGGAATTTCAATACGTCTTAGTTTGATCTCGTGTTTTTCTGGACCCCTTGGTTTTGGTTTATTCAGCACCGCGGTGATTCTGGATCTCAGCGTCTCAAAGTTGCTGAATAAAATTGCATAGTAGTCTTCTTTGAAGTAGGGCATAGTAGCTTCTTCTTCAGGCGTGGCATCTACTAATAGTTCTTCATGCAGCTGCTCAATTTGTGTCATCCTCGCATCGAGTTGGTGCACCTTGTATTGCAGTTGATCGTGGCTGCTTTCAGCTGCTAAAAGATGTTCCGCCTCGCCCATTAATCTATAAAAAAAAACGCATTTTCACGTCTTGTGCTTTATATTTTCGTGGTTGTAAAGCCGAATTCCCTACAACGTTGTTGTTTAATGCAGTTTCGCTCGTATTGCTTGCCTTCAGAGTATTGGTAATTGGCATAGCAGAAGGGCTTATTGTGTCTTCTAGAGTCAGCAAAACCCCTGAAGATCCGGGCATGTTGGTTGTTGGTTTAATCGATAGATATTCATCGCTTCGTACTTGTACTTCTAATATTTTTAATTTAGCTTCTAACTCAGCTCGATAGTTAGCGTAAAATTTATTAACGGCATATTGTTCGTTCCAATAGGAATGAGCTGGATTCTGATCAAAGAGTTCGTCTTTCATCCGTCTATCGGTCTCGAGGAATTCCTCCCAGATTGTTTCGATATACTTGCCAGCATTTTCTGCAAGTATTCCTTCATCTTCCTGCCCTCGCCATCCTTGTCATAATTTGTTTTGCTTTTTTGAATTCGATCAAAAAGAGCATTTTGAGTTTTATAATATTTCTCCATTGCCAATATTTAGTGGCGTTAATATGAAGATCTATGACTCGAAGGACCAATGGTAATCTAACAAATTTTGTGCTTAGGTTGTAAAGCTAAGCGTTTCCTTGATTAACGAAATTATCTAATTAAATTACCGCTGGTGGGGTTTAATTACATGGAGAATTAGAAACTACACTTTTGGTGATTAAGTTAATTCTCAATTCTTTTTAATAAATTTCGAGTTTAAATACATTTTTAGAAACTGCTTAATACTATGTTTTTATAATGCGTTTTTTTTTATAATGTTGTGGATATTCTTACATTCTAAACTATTTTGCATAGTTGACAAATTGTATGTATGCATACTTCCGTTATTAATATTTCGCTTTATGCAACCTATGCGATTTTTCTGGAAACAATTTATTTGTTTATTACTTAAAATTAAATTAAATTTTACTCATGTTCAGTCATAAGATTGAACATAAGGTTTACAGAAAAATTATTTTTTAGTACTAATTTTTGACATTTATTTGAAAAAAAAAAACTGTCACAGTCAATTCCTATGATAATTTTTGACTTATACAAAATAATACTGTGATCAAAAAGTGGTAATACTTTTCCATTAAAATCGCATATTGGTTTTTTACCCGATTATTACACCAAATATTCGACCCATACGACCCGCATACAAGCCGAATCGAACATGGTTTGAAGGCCATGCCGAAAATCGACTTTAACTACTATTTCGAAGACTGGAAATAACGTTGGCATTAGTGTATTCTATCTGAAAGGGAAAGGGAGGAAAGCCCTATGAGGACACAATTTTTACAAAATTTGCCTGGTGTAAAATTATCGTGAAGGTAACATAAAATACACCATAGGTTAAATACATATAGTGGTACCTTCATACGAAAAAAATATTTAATCGGTGAAGTTCCAGATGTCTCGTCGACAGCATTTAAATACAAAGTACAAAACTTTGGTATATGCCTAAATGTAGGCAAGGTTTATTAAAAATTCCATGCCCTACTCTTCTCTATCACTTTACGTATTATTATAAGCAAATATACAAAATGTCTATGTATTTTTGTATATTATTTATTATAAATACTACCAGAAATCCCTTCTGTCATCGATAATGTTCTTTCTTTCACTTTAGTTGAAATAGAATACAAAAAGATTGGTGTGAAAACAATACAATATTTGTACTGCATTGTTAAAGGAATGTCTCAGCACTGAAGTAATGACAATAGGAGATAATAAGGGTTTGGTAGTTCGTCTTCAAGAATTTTATTTTTTATATTCAATTTGTACTTTTGTAGACAGTTTAGCACAATTTCATAAGGCACTGACAAACATATGTCATTAAAATATTAGCAGAAGACATAAACACACCTCCCATATTCCATCTGTCGGAAACATAATTAAGGGCAGAGAAGATATTTAGAATCATTCAGCATGCTCAGTTAAAAATTCGGTTGTGTACAGCTAGGTGGGTCTTTGGTTTACCAGCCATAATAAAAAGCCATACATAAAAATTTCTTATATTTTGGTAAATTTTTTCTCCACCATACCAACTTAAAAAAGATTTTTTTTTCTCCTATGAAAAAAAATAAGTTTTTTTAAGTTGGTATGGAGGGGAAGAAAATCACTAAAAAGTTGAGAAAAGTTTATTTCTGACTGTCTGAATCGAAAATTTAAAGTTTGATGCTAATGTGGCCTTCGTTTTATTCTCCTTCGTTCTTAGTACGGAAGTTAGAGACCAACCCTAAATTATGAGATACCACGGACTGATTTGAAAAACCTAATGTGCCCTCTTTACATTCTGTAAGGAGTCTATGCGAGCCAATCTCTGAGATTCGTATTATTTAGTTTAGGGTAGGTAATTTAGCTCTTGTTCCCCACATATTTTTTTTCTCTTGAATTACAACGTTCAACAAATCTATACACTCGTATAAAATGTGTTAAAAAATGCATTAGAAGCTTTACCGCTTCAGCCTTCTAAAATAAATTTAAGGATAAGTTTTGATAGGACGGATTTTCCACCGGTCGGATTTATAGTTGACGAAAAACGATAACCGTCAGACATTACCGTCCAGATTTTTTGAAAGCACCTCTGAATGAAACTTTTTTTATTTTTTTGTTTTTTTTGTTGTTGAATGTTAATTAATTCATGTAATTTCTAATATGCTACCGGTGATTAGACCATTTTAAATGTGTTTTTATTAACACGTAGAAGTATATTAGTATTAACGAACAGTAATTCAACGAAACCGACTAATAGACAGAATTCTATTTATTTAATTATATGATTTAATATGTTCCGAAGATTGTAAGAGAATTCAATCCAGTTTCGAACTGTTCGAACATGAATTAATTAACATTCAACAAAAAAAATTAAAAAAAGTAAAATTAGCTTACACACAGAGCTGAGTGAATATCGTGAAGAAGAAAAATTGTAAGAGAATTCATCTGAATTAGTATGATTCGCTAGTACATAACGCACAGTACATTCTGTATATATAGAATGTAAATTGTGGTATAATCAGTCTAGTCGCCGCGGCCTGATGAGAAGATTGATTTTTTTAAAATCATAAGCGCATCAGTTCGAAACTGGATTGAATTCTCTTACAATCTTCGGAACATATTAAAATCATATAAATTTTAAAAAGGTATAGGTTCATTTTTCAGAAAAATTAAGTTAATGATAACAATAGACAAATGACAGTATAATCTTTCTAACGGTAAATAAATTATAGTCACAATAAAAAAACTGAATCCCTAATACTTGTGCAATAAATAAGAAAATTCAAAATTCCGTATCGTTTCTCTATTCTTTCATTATCTCATTTCAACGAAATATGGACTTATGCCACTTTAAAAAAAACGGCTTATTTATTTGGTAATGCGAGCAGCGTGTACATCACATAATCGATGTGGATATTTTCCTTGGATAAACTTCGTAAGAAGTTTGTCAAGAACATTTTCTTTGTAACCCAAATTTGAGATATTTTTTTCAAATGTATTTAATATGTTTTCGACGAATTCTTCGAATTCGACGGAGGGCACTGATAAATTTCCATAAGCAGCTGATTTCATATGATCAGTTACATAGGCCTTTATTTGTAAAAGAACGTCATTTTCTCGTTCTTTATTATTTGCATTATCCGCAATGTTTGAGCAATTGTCACAATTAAACTGTTTAGTAACTTTGTTACTGAAAACCCCTGTTAAATAAACTACAGAGCATTTCCGCAATTTTTCGAAATGCAATGTTGCAATTGATGATGATTTTCGCTGTTCTCGTCTAAAAATAAATCTTTTGTTGTTCAATATTTCAACATCGGGTTCTTCAGCCGTTTAGGATTCGGGTTCAAAGTTCTTCACAACGTCAGCACAGTCGAATCAGGTAGTTGCTCGTAGAAATTAATTAAGTTGTTGGAAAGGTGGTCTTCATATCCAGAAAACATTGAAGGAACTGTCTCTTTTAAAATTTTTATAAACCTCGATGCTGATGGATTTTTTTTCATAGGAACCTAATTACGAACAAAATATTTAATTAATTATCATTGTTCAAAATGATGTCGAGCGATGAGCAATGTTTACCTGCAAAGAAAATTAAACCAAATTAAATATCTAAAATTATTGTAAAGTAAAACTTAGTAATAATACTTATCTTTAATTATCCGATTAGAATTCTTTGATATCATCTAAAGTAAATTACATCATAATTTTTGTGGTCATAATGTTTACAAAACATTTGACAATTTATAAAATTTATTAATTTGTATACATATGTAACTCGTTTTGAATTTTATATGTAATTCAATTTTTTTTTTTTTTTTTTTAAAAACATCTTTATTGATATGGCTACTACAATCTTAAACATTATTAATTCATTAGTAAGGTTGACATTAGTACTTATGAGATAAGCATAAACTTGTGTGGGTCTGCTGGACCAGTATCCAGTTCCCTTAAGATATAATATTCATACGGTTAGCTCATGTGGTTTGATTCGTTTGAGCCGCCTTATTTCGTTTGTACTGTCCAGTAGTTGTACGGCCTCAACGTTGGTGTGGTTAAGAAGCCTCTTCTCATGTTTAATGGCACATTCGCGGATGACGTCGTCTATCAATTGTATTTTTAGATCATTGTGTATTTCTCTGTTAGTCACAAATCGGTAAGCGTTGGTGACCATTCGAAGAAATTTATTTTGGCTACGTTGTATAATGTCTCTATTGGATTTATGAGTACAACCCCATAGCTGCGCACCATACATCCATATTGGTTTGAAGATAGTCTGGTAGACTAGTCTTTTGCAATACAGGTTCATTTTGGAATGATGCCCAATTAACCAGTACATTTGACGTTGTTTTAATCGTATCTGTTCAGCTTTTTGTCTCACATGATGTTTCCAGTTGAGCCTTGAATCTAAATGCAGACCAAGGTATTTAGCCGATTCAGCCTGCGGCATTTGCACCCCATTGAGGTATATGTGTAGACTGTTATTTTTGTGTCGGAGCGTAAATGTCACATGGGTTGATTTGAGCTCATTAAGCACTATTTTCCAGTCAATTGTCCATTTAGTAACGTCGTTCATTGCTCGTTGAAGATTTTCCACTGCCCTTGGTTGTGATTCGTCTACTGACATAATTACAGTGTCGTCAGCGAACGTGCCGACGAACGTTTTATTCGTTGTAGGTATGTCCGCAGTGTAGATAAGGTAGAGGAGGGGTCCCAATACGCTTCCCTGCGGAACTCCCGCTAGAGTTGGATAAAAGTCAGAACATGTTTCTTCATGGATGACTCTGAATTGGCGATCAGAGAGGTATGATTCAAGCAGCTGGCAATAGTTTTGTGGTAGCATTTTGCTCATCTTGAATGTCAATCCCAGTAATTCAATTTGACATAAGTTTTTGTTGATGTTTTCAGTTCAGTGACATTTTTTATGTTCTAAATGTTGTCACACTGCTGCGAAACAGCATTCGATATAACTGTCTCTTTTCTTTAGTATAGTCAATTTACAATAAGATATTTATTCTATTAAAAACTTTTTTTTTGCTTTTGCCTTTCTAACTGAAGGACACTCATTAAATAAATAAAAAAAGAGAAATAATCGCGGCGCCGACCAGTTCATCAATTCATTTTTACATTTAATTACGCTCAGCAGATTTTCGGATAATTAAGAATAAATTAAATCAATAATAAAAAATCAGTAAAATAAATTATACGTTGCATTGAACGAGTGTTTTAATATTTCGTTGTGGAAGCGAGTACTCTTTTCAATTGCAAGTTTGTACATTGTTGCGCACGGCAACACATCATTCTATATTTCATATACACCTAAATTATTATTCTACTATTTTCTTCAACATATCTTCGTAATTATACCGTTACCTTTACCAGCTCTAACTGCGGAGACAATATTTTCTAAGGGATCTTGATTTATATGTGAAGTTATTATATATTCTTGTACATTTTGTAAATCACACCATAACAGTTTTATACCATTAATAGCTTAAACAAGACCATCAAAACAAAACGGAAGTCCCATAAATCCTTGGTGTCTCCATCTTTCTATCCAAGATACAGCATACTCTAAATTTTGAAATACTACGCACATTGGTTCGGATTTTTTGAATATTTACGTTTGGAATTCAAGCTGTCAAATAAATTGTTCAGTTTACACATAAATTCTGCTGTATCAAGCGCTATTTGTTGCAAACTAATTTTGGTGGTTACTGTTTTTTTTTCCTCATCTATTTATGAAATTAAAAAAAAAAAGATAGAAAACAAAATATTCACTTATGTCTTAATAATTTAAATAAGCTTTTAATTTTTTTAACAAACTTGGTTTAATTTTTTGACTACATAACCTATATAACAATAAAAATACACTTTCAAGAAGCTCCAAAACAATTTTAAAGTTAAAATATTTAATAGTTTATTTATTATAACGGTTTTTTCCGTGGGGTGCATATGATCCCTGTGTGCCGAGTTCGTCATTCGACAGAAGTGCGCCGAATAAGGGTTAAATGTTTGTGTTTCGAAATAAATATTAATAGTTTTGACTTTTATAAACTATTTAATTAACACTTAATCGACGGGACAGGTACATTCTACCTTTTTCATTCCAACTTCAAAAGACGAACAATGTAAATTTATATACGTTTTTATACATACGTTTTAATTTAATTTATTATGTTACAATTATTTAAATTATAATTATTACATTATAATTATTTAAATTATAATTTATTTAATTTAATCTGTCCGGAAACTGAGAAAGATAGAGAAAAATAACCCGTCGGCTAAGTGTTAATATACAGTAGAATTCGCTTATAGCGAACACTCAAGGGACATAATTTTGTTCACTATAGCCGGCTGTTCATTTTAATCAAATATTCGTTTACGTTTATAAACGTAGTTCTTTGTTTGTAGTGTATAAGAAAAAATAAGTGTTCGTGCAAATTCAAGGCACACAACTATATGATCATTATAAGCGTTTGTTCGTTATATACATGGTTTGGTATAAACGGATTCTACTGTAATTAATTTCAAATATTAAACACATAAAATGAAATTTTGAAAATCCAAAAATATTACAACTTGAAACTACAGAACATTTTCAATTTTAATGAAATTACAGTTATTTTTTGAATTATGTTGTTCCTTTTTATGAATCCACCTTAATTTTGTTTCAAGTTTTTCTTAGGATTAGTTGGAAAGCATGTATAATAATGCAACTCAACAATATTATTTCGGATCTTATTATTTGAATAATACTTGTACAAATCGATATTTTGTATCACGAATGTTTTAAAAACTTTGATCTCCGTGAGAGGCAAGGTTTAAACATTTTTAAAAATATTTTTAAAGACATTTTCGTTCATTTTAGAGATCAAACAACAATTTTAGACAATTTTATGTCGTAAAAACAAATTATTTTTCGTGAACCAAACATTGCCCATGGCTCCTGCTTGGTGATCTCTAAACTTGCAAATACTTTTCTGTTTGCTATCTACAAACCGGTTTTATAAATTTTGTTGACAACTGTTTCTTGTAATAATTTTATTTGGTCGCCTCAATAATAAACGCTACAATAAAAGTCATCACAGATTTCCACAAACGTATTAAGATAATAATTAACAATTGATTTCAATAAATATATAACCGGCCATTTTGACCGGTCGGTAGTTCTAGTGTTAATAGAGGTAGGTTGCGAAACGGCAGATTTTTCATAACTAGTCAGGAAATTACGAATATATACAGTGGTACATCTACAAGTTTTGCCTTCAAGGTAATAAAAATAATTGCATCAAGTAGACCTAAGTAAGTCAAAACCTGCACAAGTTTTTTTTACAAAACGTCTATAAAAACTAATTTTCACAACAAATGTTTTTCTCTTTCCATCATAATAAGGGAAATAAATGCTTTTGTCCCTTGTACTCTTAAAAATGAACTAACACGAAAAATCTAACATCAGCTCATTTTGTTTACAAATATTATTGTGTAGTGTTGATGATATTCATGGTTTTATTAGGATTTTTCATACAAATAGAAATTAAAAAAAGAAACCAAAATTATATTTTGTATATCGTTTTTATGGTGAATTTGATATTGTACATATTTAATCAAATAGCAAGAATTTTCATCAACATTAAAATTTACCATCAGTGCATAAATTAAAATTGCGAAAACATTAAAATGATTTTTTATAAATAATATTGTTTTAGTGTTGGTTGAACCGAAACGAAATAAACAAATATCTATGGTGAAAAATACGTCAAATCACAAATTTTTGGAAGTCATGTTTTAATTTTATGATTTTTATGTTTTGAATTTGTAGTCTTGATTAAAAAAAAAATTTTGTAAAACGTGATTTTTTTTTTGTTGTTGTTTAAAATACAGGGTGTCAAATTTTGAGAAAAATGGTGAACATGATGTTGTGTTTATGGCTATAAAAGGAAAAATAAATATCCGATATTTATGATATAGGGCTCGTTTTAAAGGTAAGTTAATACGGATTAATAAAAAAATATAAAAATGGTAAGCTCTTTAATTTCTTCATTTTCAAATTTCCCGCCAAAATTTTATTTTTGAATTTTCTCAATGATCGTCCAATTTTTTTTTTTTTTTTTTAAATTTTACGTCCTTTAATTCTATTGAAGATACTAAAAACTTGCGCTAGCAAAATTTTTCGTTTTCGTACAAAATACGTTTAAGTATGACTCTACCTATTTTGAAAATTTCAAAAATCGAATGGTAGATTTTTGGTCCTCTTACAAAAACTCGATTTTATTTAATTTTTCCAGGTTAATTTTTTCACTCGTTTTTGTGATTCAAAATTAAATTTAAAACAAAAAATATTGCCAGTAAAAAAATTTATTACAAAGCACGGATAAAAATTTAAAGATATTTATACGGTTAAAATTTACATGTTATATAATCTTCAGTATTTGAAAATATTTTATAAACGAACGAGAGCACTTTTTATTTGGCATTCCTCACTTTTACTCCTGCTCGAAATATTCTCGTCATTGACTGTTGATGATGTCTCCGGAGTAACAGGTGAATTTAATGAATTATTAACCGGTGATACCTCGTTTTCAACTTTTTGAAGTTTATTAGTCACTCGGTAATAACATGATGTACAAATCGATGAATTTTCAGTTATATAAATCGAGCGCGGCAAACGAGTTTTAATATAATCATTAACATTTCTTAAACTTTTAGAACATTTCAACTCAGGAAACAGCATGCAATACTTTTTGTACCCAGCCATTATTACACTTATTATTTGAAATACTTTTGATGTTATTTAAATAAGCAAATGATTTAAATAGAACTTCACAAGTTAAACTAACTGAAATATTAATTTAAACACTAATTTATACCAAAAAATGTTAACAAAAACCACTGCTTATATTTTATGTTGTTTTACAGGCCTATCTACCCCTTCTTTTATAATTAAAATTTTAAATATGCGTCATTTTGTTTCAAAAGATTACGTTACGGTTTATGTACCTGAACGTAATATTTTGGGACGCATTTTTAGGGTTGGAACAAACAAAATAAATGACTCAAACCAAAATTTATTTTTTTACTAATAGCTTTATGGGCTATCCCTAAACTACGTTACGCCTTTGTTTGGGGAAGGAGTATTGATTGTCGTCACGTTTAGGCTGGGGCAGGGAGAATTGCGTAAAATATGACGTCATGTAATTATAAGAAGTTACTGTTACGGGATATTACATATGACATAATACAATAATTTGCAGGTATATCATTAGAGGCGTATTTGTTTAATATACCACTTACTTTATGTTCTTAAATGATTAAATCATTGCTCACATATTCAGTTTTGTGTCGACTTGTGATGAAGGAGTGAGAGAGACGGAGTTAAGAATGGCCCAAAATAACTTGACGTAGTTTATGAACGGACTGTTACAAATTGTTTCCTCTTTGTTTTTTAATTTTCTATTAGAAGTAAGAATATACTAAAGATCGACGAAATAATTTTAAACAATTACATTATCAGGTCGAGCGTAAATTAGTTAAAAATTGAAAATAACATATAACAATTTGATTTTGTATTCCAAAAACGGGTAAATCGTCATACTTAAACGTATTTTGCATGAAAACGAAAAATTTTGCTAGCGCAAGTTTTTAGTATGTTCAATAGAATTAAAGGACGTAAAATTTAAAATAAAAAAAATTGGACGATCATTGAGAAAATTCAAAAATAAAATTTTGGCGGGAAATTTGAAAATGAAGAAATTTAAAAACTTACCATTTTTATATTTTTTTATTAATCCGTATTAACTTACCTTTAAAACGAGCCCTATATCATAAATATCGGATATTTATTTTTCTTTTTATAGCCATAAACACAACATCATGTTTATCATTTTTCTCAAAATTTGACACCCATTATTTTAAACAACAACAACAAATCATGTTGTATAAAATGTTTTTTTTAAGTAGTACTACCAATTGAAAACATAAAAAATGTAAACACGACTTCCGGTCCCATATACTTAATTTGTGATTTGACGTATTTTTCACCATTTATAAGAAAAACAAATGAAACTAATTTTAACATGACACATCAATTTAAATAAAATGTATGTTTTATTCTTATTTGAAAATCAAAATATGATCATTTGTAAAAAGGATCAATTCGGTTCAAAAGACCGAAATACCGAATTACTCAAAAAAACCGAAGTACTTAAAACACCGAAATACTGAAAACACCAAAATTGCTCACACACCGAAAGAATCAAAACAAAATCATACGTAATATTTAGTATTTATTTAATAGCTACACCTATCTCTCTTTTTTGTTCTTTTTGAACCTAAAACCAACAAAAATATTTATACATTAGATAGACATTTTTGTTTGTTTTGTTTGAACTCATATATCATATTGAATATAGGTATGCATGTGTTTGTGAAGAGAGGGGGAATATATTGTGTTTTGTGTCGTATCAAAACCAACAAAAATGTTTATACATGTATAAACATTTTTGTTGGTTTTGCTCCAACATTTTCCTCATTTGCTGCACACTCCGATATGAATTAAAAATTACTCCAAAATACCGAAGTCAAAAAAACTGAAATACCCAAGCACAAAAGTGATCAAACGTACTAATTTTCTCTATGCATGAGTTTGCATACATACTCCTTTTCATATATTGTGTAGTTGAAGTAGTGTTTACTCAAAACAAAACCAACAAAAATGTTTATACATTTTTGTTGGTTTTGGTTTACTCCTTTTGCCTCATCTATTTCACACCTACATAAATGTGTTTGTGCCTATATACGTTTCATATGTTTATTTATGAATTATGTCAATACGTTTGCGAAAACAAGCAAACGATAATAAAAATAATGCTTATTCATTTTTAGTTTAGAAACAGTTTATTGAGCCGATTTAAGTTCGATTTATATTATCAGTTCCTTTCAGTTCCTACTCGTATCGTGTCAGACAAAAAAAACATTGTTACATATATTTTCTATAGGAGTATTTATATTATCCTTTCCTATCCGTTCCTACTCGTACCGACACAGACACATATTGTTGAAAAGAATGTTTTGTCTAATATTTGTAGGCGAAAAAATACGAAAGAATAACGAAACAAACAAAAATTGTAAATTGCTACTAAAACATTTTTGTATTTTTGTGTGTTATCTTTACTCTATACGTAACCAAAAGATACGAAGAAAATGCCTGAATTGAAAAGTACGGATAGTATAAATTGATGATGTATGACACGATACGAGTAGGAACTGAAAGGAACTGATAATATAAATCCACCTTGTGTTTTCTTGCATCAGCTTTCTCTGCTTTCAAAAAATCAGTTTTCGTTTAAGCGAGAACCATAGTTAGAATAAGAAAAATAAAAAAAATAACGTAAGAGAGCGAGAAAGGGGATTTGTGTGTATTCGACCATAATTAAAATAAGAAACTTAATTTTTTTTTGGAGGGGAAATGGAAATTGCAGCTGTCACTTAAAAAACTTAAAACGAGCGAAATTTTTCGTGTAAACTTAAGAAAGGTTGCACAAATTTTTAACGCGGGAAATAAAAAACCAGTTTAGTGAAAAATTATAATATTTTCATTAATTATTAATAAATAAATTAAAACGAGAGTATTTGAATATTAAATTAGACTATAATAATTGAATATTTATAATGTATATACATTTAAAACATCAAACAAAAACTGAAACATAACCTAAAAATATTTAATTGAGATATTACATTTTTTTAAAACAAAAAACATTGCATAGTGCTTCTGTATCACTAATTAGAAATAGTTAATGTAAATTAATTAATTTTTTATGATATAAATTAATTTAATATGATTTTTCAGCTTATAAAACTTGAAAAAGGTTGCACAACTTTTACTGTAGAAAGTAAACAACTGGTTTGGTAAAAATTAGACCATTTTATTTAATTATTAATAAATAAATCAGAACTGGAATATTTGAGCATTAAATTAGACAATAAATAATTGAGCAATTATATTGTACATACATTTAAAACCCAATGAAAAATTGAAACATAACCTAAACAAATTAAATTGAGATATACAATATTTTTAAAACAAAAAACGTTGTCTAAGTAGTGTTTCTGTATCACTAATTAGAACTAGTAAATGTAAATTAATAAATTTTACGATATAAATGAATTTAGTATAATTTTTCATAAAATAACTGAAAAATCAAACAAAAATATTTCGCTTTGAACTTAAAAATTTTTAAGTTATCTATAGTCGAAATGTCAAAGTGAAATAAGAAAAGCTCAAATTCTTATTTTTTTTATTTTTCTTATTCCAAGTATGGTTACACCTTTAGACGTGTTTGCTTGAATCAGTTTCACTGTTGTTATTTATCTATGTGTGTGTAAAAATCCTCTAGTTTAAAAAATGAATAGTAGAGCATATATGTATTAGAAACTGATGAAGAAAAAATTTAAAAAAATATTTTGGACTATATAAGCACGGATACTTTTGGTATTCCTGAATTAATTCTAATGTTTGTCCCCGACTCCAATTGTCCGTTTGATATTCCAAATTTTCTGCCATCTTTACAAACTATTTAAAAAAACAACATGACCTTCGGAAATTTTATATAACTATTTTGTTTGTGTTAGTGCAAAGAAATAGAAAAAATCAAACAAAATTGTTGTTGAAAAAAGAATCACAAAAATATGACCTTCGAAATCAATTTATAGAGAGAGGGGTAAAGAAACGAGGAAAAAAACTGATGCAAGAAAACACGTCTAAATCGGCTCATTATACATAATCTCATTCTCTCGCTTTTATTTACGTTTTATTCTTTTTAGAGTAAAAATTGCTAAACATACGAGAAAACCGATAAATATTGAACCGGATACTTTAAAAAGTACCCAATTGATAGTCTGGACATTTTAAGTATCAGCATAGACAAATTACTTTAGTAAGTAAAGTAATTTGTCTATGGTATCAGGTTAAAAGAACCCGGTTGGAGTAGGTTCGCTTATCACATTAATCCAAGCGCAAGAAAGGGAAGTTGTACGTCGTGTGTTTTTTCATAATTTAAAATTATTTATAAAAAATAGTTCATATAAATTTTTCCAACTCATATTACATTTTTAGTTAATATTTATTTATATTTAAATCATTATTTTATTAATAATTTTATTAGTTTTAAATTATTCAGAAAATTAGCAGAGATAAAAATATGTACGACCTTCCTTTCGTACGCATGAGATAATACTAAATATTTAAATAATTTTTTTATTTTTGAAATGTTTTATTCTCTGTTTCTCTCAACTCTTTCATTTTTCGAATGTTATACTGGGTTTCCATCGTCATAGTATAATAGCATAATAGTATTATACTCTATAGTTTATTATAATATTTCATTATACTAGCTATCAAAAATATAATAGATAGCAAATCGTAATTTTAACAGTGCAAACATAGCACTGTATAGGCTTGTTTGAATTCTTTTTGAAATTAATTTTTTTTAAGCTGGGGTTCTAGTGTGTTTTTTATATTTTTTATATTACTTCAAGTAATATTTATTAGGTAATTATCAATATGCATAAAATATGGGTTTTAATAATTTTTCGCTATCAAAATAATGAATTGCGTCCAAGTTCCTATACAAAAATATAAAACGATTTTAACTTCACAACAAATGATGGAAACACAATAAGGAAAATAGTATAATAGTATTATACTATTTTGCTATTATACTATTGACGATGGAAACGTGGTATTAATTGCCATCTAGGTTATGTCGATGAAATAAAAAAAAAAAATTTTGCTTTTAGCAGTATGGCTGGTATATTCTAGACGGCATTGGTTGAACCGAAACGAAATAAACAAATATCTATGTATATGTCTATATTTTACACACTTAACTATTCAATGAACGGTTAGAAAAATATGATGACATTTGGGCGTATTAATTCGAACATATATTTGTGCGGATTTAAATACAAAAATATTTTGAATAATCGAAAACAATTTCAGTATCTCCATCTAACACTTGACCGATGAAGTTTGCATGGAAGTACTATATGTATTTAGACTATGTAGACCCTCTCACAAAATTAAAAAAAAAAAAAAAACAATTTTTAGTGAAATACGTTAAAGAGGACATTAAATTGAATTTTGCTATTTTAATATCAATGTCCTTGAATCAGTTCTAATTATGTTTCTAAATCTTCAAAAGAACACTTCAAATAAGCCTGATGAGATGCAGCGAGGCTGCAAACAGTCAAAGGTCGATTTGGTATAGCGAAAAACATCATATTACGGGCCTTTCTTTCTGTTAATCCAGCAAATACTGTGCTTAGGTTGTAAGGCTAAGCGTTTGCTTGATTAACGAATTTGTCTAATTAAATTACCGCTGGTGGGGTTTAATTAAACGGAGAATTAGAAACTACACGTTTGGTGATTAAGTTTATTCTCTGTCGGCTACGTTGATTAAGAGTTGTGTTTGGTTGCTTGCCCATTTTCTTAAATTAAAGCCTCCTTTTTGAAGTAGTTCCGTTAGTTGGATTTGAATGGCTGATGCTTCTTTGATTGTGTCGCAGCCTGTCATGAGATCATCGACGTAGAAATCTTTTTGTAACACCTTGCATGCCGTAGGAAAGTTCTTTCTTTCGTCTTCTGCGAGCTGGTTTAAAGTTTTTACTGCAAGATAAGTGGCAGCTGCTGTACCGTATGTTACTGTGTTAAGTTGGTACTCTTGAATCTTTTCTGAAGACGAGTTTCGCCACAGAATTCGTTGAAAGTTTCTATCTTCCTTGTTTATCCAAATCTGCCGAAACATTTTCTCTATGTCGGCCGTGAAGACATATTTGTGCTTTCGCCATCTCATTACGATATGCCACAGGTCTTGTTGTATTTTGGGACCAACATGCATTACATCATTTAATGACCGGCCGTTGGTTGTTTTGGCGGACGCGTCAAAAACTACTCTTAACTTTGTTGTAGTACTTGATGGCTTGAGGACCGCATGATGGGGCATGTAATATTTTCCTTCGTTCAACTCTGTTGGTTGAATTTTCTTCATATGTCCGAGATATTCATATTCTTGTATGAATTCTTTGTATTGTGTGGCTAATTCGTTGTTCTTCATGAGTTGCCTTTCTAGTTGGAGAAATCTTGCTGTTGCCATCCTTTTGGAATCTCCTAGGTCTGCCTGTTGTTGGAACGGAATTTTAAGAGTGTATCTACCGTCTGATTCTCTTTTGTGGGAGTTTCGAAAATGTTGTTCACATTCTTCTTCATCATTAGTATGTTTTCTCGGCGGATGTAGTTCCTATATTTCCCAAAATTTCTTGAGGGTTTTCTCAATTTCATCAGTTGTATTTTCCTTTGTTGTGATTGCTACGGTTTTGGTTAACGGCTCGTCTATTGAGTGTGAATTGTTAGATCTTCCTAATATTATCCACCCAAACCTTGTGCGTTGAGCAATTGGTTGTTGATTGTTTATTTTTATTATATCCGGTAATACTATATCGGCAAAGTAATCTGCACCAATAAGTAAGTCTATCGGTGCTGACGTGTGGAAGTTAGGATCGGCCAACTGAGGTAGATTTTTCCAAGTCTGGCTTGTTATTGTTCTCCGTGGTTGATTGTCTGTAATTTTATTCACTACGTAAGCTTCTATTTCCAGGTTATACCTCGATTGAAATTGAGGCATAATTGATAGTTTAGCAGCCTTTTTGATTATTTCTTTGTTGTTTGCGCAAATGCCAGTGACGTGCAATTCTGTGCTACACGTTTTTGTTTGTAGTCTGTTTACTGCGTTTGAAGTGATGAACGTGGCTTGTGAGCAAGGATCTATAATGGCACGTAAATGACAGTCTTGCCCATTCTTAGTTGTTGCCCTTACTAGTGCGGTTGGTAAGAGAATGTACGCATCATTTGTACTAGCGTGTAATGTAGTATTACTGTTGTTTGCTGATCCGGGTTTGGTTGTTATTGATCCAATCATCTTATTGTGTAGTAGCTGGTGATGTCGTCCTTTGCATTGTTGACATGATGTATTAGCCTTACATTCGGCTAACGCGTGGTCGCTTTTAAGACACCTTCTACATAGTTGCAATAATGATACCAGCTGATTTTTGTCAAGAATGTTCATTGCTTTAAATTTAGAACAATCTGCAAGATGATGGCTTTGGTTGCAGACAACGCAGGCTTTGGTTGGACTCGTTGTCAATAGAGATGTTTTTGTAGTAGTTGCTGGTTTACGAAAGCTTGAAGATTTTTCTCGATAAACTGCTTCTAATGACGTAAAACGCGATTCAAGGAACTTCATGAAATTTTCAAGAGTTTGAATTTCTCTTGGATTCTCCAGTGACATCTCGTATGGTCTCAGGGATTCGTGATCCAGTTTTTTGGCCAATACCTATATCACTATTTGATCCCAAGAATCAGTGTTGATTCCTAGGTGCTTGATTGCATGTAAACATTCTATGGTCGTGTCGTATAATCCTCTTATGGCTGGTGCGGATTCGGTATTTATTGTTGGTTGTGCCATCAAGGTATTAATGTATTTGTTTACGTTCATCCTGCGATTATCGTATCTTGTTTTGATTATGTCCCATGCGGGTTTATAGTTTTCTCCCACGGATTGTAGGTGATTTATCAGCCTGGCTGCTTGACCTCCAATGTAGGTCTTTAGATAATTAATCTTGTGTGTGTTGTTAAGTGCTTGATTGTTGTGCACTAGTTGTTCAAAGACATCATGAAATGCCATCCATTTCATGTATTCTCCATTAAAGTGGGGTATTTGTATTTCGGGAAGCTTAATTTCTGCCGGTCGATTACTGCCGGCTTTATATTGTTTGTTCTTCATGATCACCTCTACTACTATTTCGTCATACGCTTTTCGTATTGTGTCGTAGTATTCATCTATGAAGTATTTTGTTGTTGTTTCATCATCCTCAGTCGCCTCCAGGCATATGTTGTCGTGAAGATCTGATACTTGATTCATCATTCTCTCCATGTGAGTTAGTGATAAATTCAATGATGCTTCAGCTTCTCCTTGTTCCAATTTATTTTTTGTGGACCTTATCTCTTTGTATAAGCTCCTCATTTTGATGTCTTGTTGTTTTAATTGTTGTTTAAATTTTGGCGATTGTCTGAATTCAAGGTTTGACTCAATTTTTGGCGTCTCGTGTAATGGACTATGCCTGAATTCGCTTGTTGATGTCTCTGGGTCAGTGTTGTTGATCTCTATAGCTGGGGTGATGCTGAGTTCTTTGAAATTGATTGCTGCATCTGCTGTTGGAAGTGGTGTGGATGGCAGCCCCGGATCGTTTAGGCGTTGTCGCATTTCCTCCATAATTTTTTGGTAATTATCTGCCACATTTTGCCTATCCTTGTAGTACTGATCTGTTGACTTCAGTGGTGGTTGGAGTTCTCTGATTAAATTGTCGTCATCGATGTACTCTTTGTATATCTTCTTCAAAGCTGCTATTTTTTTCTCTAGATATGTCTTCGTTTTTCGTATTGCTCCATCTTTTTTTATAGTTTGTGATGAGCTGCTCTATTTCTTCTGTCTTTTGCTTTTGTTTCTGCAATAGCTGTTCCATGCCTATAGTTGTAATTGACTAAGTTGCGGCTAGTTAGTGGAACAACGGGTGTCTGCTTCACGGTGCAGTTGTTTGGATATCCGCCGGTTGTTGATTGACGTATTTGATAGATATCCCGCCGGTTGTTGATTGACGTATTTGATAAATATCCCGTCGGTTGTTGATTGACGTATTTGATAGATATCCCGTCGGTTGTTGATTGACGTATTTGGTTGTTGCCAGTTTTAATGGCTCGAAGGACCAATGTTATTCCAGCAAATACTGTGCTTAGGTTGTAAGGCTAAGCGTTTGCTTGATTAACGAATTTGTCTAATTAAATTACCGCTGGTGGGGTTTAATTAAACGGAGAATTAGAAACTACACGTTTGGTGATTAAGTTTATTCTGGTTTATTATTAATTAATTTCGAGTTTATATACAAATTCATAAAATGCTTAATAATTAGTTTTTATAATGTTGTTTATATGCTATAATATATGATATTCATGTAATTAGAATCATTTGAATACAGATGTTGTTGTTGTACTCGACAGGAAGTAATATTATATGCATACGGATAGGAAGTAATATTATATGCATACGAAGAAAAGTAAATTTGTGACACATGTTAATTTACTTGAATTGTAAACTAAGCAAAATGTTATAATCTTTAATGTATATTTAAAGAAAATACGTAATTCCATGTTCACAGATGAAGTGAACACTTTCATTTCAGAGTTATAATTTGCATCCAGATAGCTTACATGCATTTTCTTTGAATGGAAATTAAAAGCTTTTCTTTTGTTATGTTTCGATTTGTTTAATTTATTTAATGAAAATTGCAATACTTTTAGGCCGCAGAGTTTAGTTAATTAATTTTAATTCATGAACCCGGAAAGTAGCAGGAACTCATAAAATCGATGGTTCCTTACTTACCACAATGGCCTTAAGCTTGAAATCTGCCTTATACTCAATCGTAAGACGGAATGATCACCTTCTGGACCATGTTTCATAAATACGACAATGACAGGCGAAAAGTGACAATTTATCAATTCGACAAATAAACATTTCATAAAACGTTTGACATATTTTCTGTTTTCACAAAAAAATATGTGGAACTGCCGTGACAATTTGCCATTTTGATGATGAGTTATGATAATATGATAATGACTAACTACAATTTATTCTTTTTCAAATTACTTAAACTTCACCTCAAAAATTTATTCAATCTAACAAGGGTTGAAGGTGAAGTTAAGTAAAATTACAATCTTTTGTCAAATTATTATAAAAATTTGTCGACAGCATCGAATTTTAGTGAAACAAAAACAGTCGTTGACAATTTGGATTTCGTCACCTATTACAATTGTAAACAGAGTTCAAGTTTTTAGATTCTTTGGATACCTATTATGGAAACCATTTGACAAGTGTTACATTTAGAATTGGCTAGGTTTATGAAATAACGTTTCTACATTTTACGTCGTTTTCAACCATTACCAACTTGGCAAATAACGTTTCTACATTTTACGTCGTTTTCAACCGTTACCAACTTATTTCAAAATTTATACCATGTTGTTCTTCTATCCATAAATATAAACTATACTAATACATAACAATTCGTTAAATCCATCAAAATTTCCCAAATTAAATTTGTATACGCTTTAATCGTAAGTACACACCAGATATGTATGGTATATGTATGTATAATATTCCAATGTTGTCATCAACCTTCTGTTTAAAATGAAAAACAATTTTCAAAAAATCATTGGAATATAAGATGAAAACTTTTCTCGTTGATATATAAGAGCGATAAGACCAACAAAAAATACAAAACTTTCTTTAATTTGCGTCATTCATACATAAGAACGAGTATTTAACTGTCATCCTGAGAATATACGTATACGGATCATTGTACTACATATATATGTGTGCTTCCTCGTAAATAGAGGAAAAATACAACTACAACTTCTAAAACCGGTTCTGAAATAAATTTTCCATTGATTTTCTTTCATATTTTTATCATGATTCCTTGTCTTCGTTTGGAAATAAAAAAAAATTAAACGTACGAGGGTTTTTTTTTTTCAAGTATATTGAAATCGAATAACCAACGAATATAAAAACAGGAAAATTGGAAAATAATATTAAATAATAAAATTGAAAAACAAAACAAATCTATAAAGTTTTTCTTATTATTTTCCAGTTTGTGAAAGAAATACAAAATTATACAGTTTTCATATAAGTTCTGCTTTATTTAGAGACAATTGAACAGTCTTCAATTCATCATCGTCGTCGTATACTTACATTAAATATTAAAACGAAAACGTATTTTTCTAGGAAACGTTGTCAGTGATGACGGTAATGGGAAGGGTTTACGAGGGTTCCGTATAATCATATTTTTAATGTAAGGAGTCGGTTTTAAATACATGTGTGTTGCTTGTTTTGGGGGTTGCTTATTAACCAAATTTGTTTATCTTGTAAATACCAGGGTTTATCTTGTAAATCAAGGTTTTACATACACGTACTTTACATTTGATTACTTTATAATTTATATATAAGCTATTATTGAAACATGTTTGAAATTTGGTTTGATAAATTTCTTTCATGTTAAAATACAATTTGACCTTATTTCGATTTCAGTTACAACTACAATTATATTCTAAATATACGACGCACAAAGAGCATTTAAGTGTTCTATTAAATAAAATAGTGCTACAGTGAAAATACACACATTTCTAGTCCATTTAGGTTGGCCTTCTGGAAAGTTTATTTTCAGTCGCCCTTACGTTATAAATATTTTTTTAACTGCCTAACTTTATTCTTGAATCTTTTTTACAAACTAATACAAACGTTTTATTAGGACTTAACCTAAGTTGGTTCTTAATATTAACTTGCACTTAGTAATTTCTTTAAATTAAATAGCTAGATCTAATCGATCTTTTTTGATGTGAAAACATCTTTAGCGGGGGTAAGTCAAAAATTTCATGTAAAAAACGGAAGGGAAAATCCGGTACGAACGAAATTGCAAATTATATACGAGAAAAACGAACCCAAAATGCACCAAACTTGCATACTACGTAATACGAATTACAATTTCCGTCGGATTAAAATGGAAACAGTGCTGTCGCTCTGAAAACTTTAAATGGAGTACGTTTCAAATTTTTAGGGGAGTATTTCTAGTCAGAAGGGAGTACATACGAAGTAAAATAGTTACACCTTAAGCCTACAATGCTGTTCAAGTGAAATTATATTTTTACTGGTCTCCAAAATGGAAGATAAATCTGATGTGAAAATTTAGTATGACAAGGTTCGTAAATAGTTTTTTGCGTTTAACTTCATGTTGCCTCTGACAATACAGTAAAATTTACAAATACAATAAAATTCATTTCGATAGTGGGTTATCCTTAAAACGCAGAAACTCAAATAAAATTGTCAAAATTTATCTTCACATTTATAGTCCAGGTAGATAAAAGTAAAGTGAAAAATGTATAGAGATAACATATAGAGACATCTGTATTTAAATACGAAAACTCCAATTTCGCCAGCTAAAATACTTAGCACAAAGTAAAATTCAGCGGTGATATTTTCATTTTGATTTTCGCTTGAGTCATTTTTATATGAGAAATTTCACACTTCAGCAGCGTACCGGGCTTTAAGACATAAAAAACTGTTGGTGTTTTGAATATTTAAAGAAAACTGTTTTAATTATTGGCTTAGAGCAATTTATCTATTTTACTAATAAAGCTCTGTATATGCTGATCGAGAAAAATAGTTTTTTAACACGGTCACAACTCTCCACGAAATCACAAATATTTTTAGATTATCGTTTTGAGATTTTTTTGTTTTTCTCATAGGGAAGAGTACCGATAAGCGAAACCGTATTTTCACCTAACTTTTATGTAGTAAATGGAAACTTATCTTAAAGCAACTTAAGCTTCGAACCCTTTTCATTTCAACAAGCGTAATTTTAGCAGCAGACCTGTCAAGTATGCGAACATGTTCGTCATTTTATTTTTGAGAATTGGAACATATAATATGTTACATATTATGGTGCAATTTAAAGAAATGTCATAGCCGAAAGATACTACAGTATATACCTAGGGCGACTAGGCCAAAACTGACTAAATCTGGACGAAGCCTGAACAAATGATCTTTTAAAAAAACAAGGCAGTTATTAAGTCTCGAAATAAATTCTAAAAAATTGCTATATAAAATTGGGTTGGTGAGGACGACTGGTTACAAAAAAAAACACGCACGTGTTGAAATCTCTTTTAGAAAAGCTTTGACCCGGTAACTTTATATTGGTTAAGTCAGATAATAAATTTACAGGGATGGAGTCAGTCTTAAATAGTCTTAAATAAAACATGGGCAGAATTAAGCAAATATTGCAAGACACTCTATTGCTTAAGTCAGATAATTAAATTACAGGGATGGAGTCAGTCTTAAATAGTCTTAAATAAAACTTGGGCAGAATTAAACAAATATTGCAAGACACTCTATAATGGTTATTAGAAAACCACACTTTAGTTTCTAGAAAAAAAATTTTAGGAAATTAGATTTGCCAAAGAAAAATTTTTACTTTCATAAACACTCCAGGCCTTTACAATATTTCCAGGTTCTAGCACCAAAAGGAGCACGTTTGTCAATGGCTTTGGTGAAATTTTATGTCTGAGTTATTAAGATCATTCTATCAGTAGTTCCTAATTTAAAACCGAATTATTCACGGATTTTGCTCTGAAAATTTCTTGGGTCACCTCATTTGGGCTCGGATATGTTAAATAAAATAAGAGAAAAATTCAAGAAATATTGTGGAACACCTCTAATGATATTTTGGTTGATACCATTTATTAGAAACATTGTTTCACCAATTTTTCGTATTTTTACTTAGACAACCAATCCAGGTAGTGGTGTATTACGTCTCCAGCTTCAAATGGAACTAGGTGGAACGTTTGTTAATGGATTTTAATAGAATTTATATCTGAGATTTGAGATGCTTGTCTCTTCTCAGTTTCCAGCATCAAATGGATGGAACAAGCACTTTTGTTGATGGATTTTAGTGAATTTTATTATCTGCAATATTTTGTGAATTCTATAATCCTATTATAAAACCTATTATTTCATGGCCCGAAAAAATTTTCTGTCATCAGGCAAGAAATATATTGGAACACTATTCGTACTAATGGTATTATGATCGATACCATAAATCAAAAATTAGATTTTTCAATTTTGGTTTGTCATGCACAGACAAGCCAGACAACTTCCTTCGCCTCCTGCACCGAATGGAACACACTCAGTTGTCGATGTATTTCGGTGAAATTTTATTTCGGAGTTGCTAAGCCGATTCTACATAAAGAGTTTCTAACCTTAAACATATTAAATCACGTCCTAATGAATTTTTTGGGCGAGTCATTTGAGCTGGAGTTCGAGTTAAATTCTGTTGAAATTATTATTTTTCTGGTCCCTCCAGAATTTTTTGCATTGCTCCTAATAAATTTAAGGATTTGAATAAATATTATCTAAAAACAAGCACAATGTAAGACATTTTATTAGATCCTAGCTAGGCTAATAAAACTGATAGATAATTTCTGCTGTCAGCAATTAACCTTGCCAGAGACGAAAGATGCATGAGAGTCTGGATTTTATTCAAACGCAAACAAATGATTTGAGAATATTGATATCAAGGCGTATTAAACGAATGAAATTTCCCATAAATCCAGACTTCCATACAACTTTTTGTTCTGGAAAGGTTAAACGACTGCAGAAATTAGCTTATAGTATCATTTTTACATAGAGGTCCTAGTCTATTATAATTACTGCTAGCAAAAGCCGATAAGTTAAAATATTATGTCAAAGTAGTATTAGAATAGCAGATAGCAGTTATTAGAACAGGGAAGTACAAAATGAAATAGTGGAGTACAGGAGTAAGCAATATGCGAAAGTAATACAAATACTCCGATCGTACTCACTTCGATAGCACTGGTAGTGTAAGTGATTCAAAAAAGTGAAATGGAAGTACATTAGAAACAAACAGAATTTTACGCATACTTTAAGAATTAAATATTATACATCTCAGTGAGCTGTGAAAATAATACTTATACTCGTACATTGATACATAATAAAATAATAATTTTGAAATTGTTTAACCGGTATGCTATGTTTACTTTAGTATTGCTCTTGCTGTTGCTGAGTTTGGTTAAGCGGGGAGTATAGGAAATAAAATCTATAGAAGTATTAAACAGAATTGAATAACATTGTCCAAAGATGCGCGCAAGGCAGAAGCCGAAAGAAGACATGCTACCACCGTCTTTCCAGCTGCTATGATTTTACAGTCAAAATAGCGCTCATGTCTAATAGAACCGCCCAATACTACACTTTGCTATGTTCTCCGCGTTTGCCGTGACCATTCACAAAAGTTTAAATATGGGATCTCAACAAGATTGCCGTGCTTTATTTAAAAGCGTACATGTCAGGATTCGATGATTAATTTAACAGAACTGTACTTTGCTCAAGCTCACCGAGACATGGCGATACTGAAATTTAGTCGTTTGTATTTTTCTTTGTCAACAAATAAATTATAAATTTCAATTTTTAATTAAACATTTAATGTCGCTAAGGTTCATCCTCTAAACACAATATATAATAACTTATTGACTTTTTAAACCAAAATTTTCATACAATTTAAATACTGAGTGAACGGCAGCCGTCTATCTGCATTGGTTTCTCAGGCCCATCGAAGTTAAACCTCTTCAAAAATGTCAATGAATACTTAATACATATACATAAATGTTTTCACATAATACTTTTGCGAATTGAGCGTGAATTCGCCCGTTGTTTTTTTTAAGATGCCCGTATCTGGGCCTTTTTAAAATTTCCCTGGCTAAAGCGTTGGGATATTGTTCTTATTTCAACTGATTGTGATTGCTACTGGTTCGATGTGTAGATCCCGATGTATGTTTGTGTTACGTATATTTACGTATTACGTTTATACACCATTATGCAGTTACCATTATTCTTATTATTCTTGACTGCATTCGTTGCAATTTTGAATACCATACGTCCAGAGAGGTTTAAGTACCATTTTATTTAGTAAAGTTGGAAATGAACTCTCTAAAACAAAAACCGTCTGAGGATGTGAAGACTTTTTCGAATCAAATTGAAAAGCTCCTTTATCAATTAAATGAAACTTGTTTGTCTGAACCAACCATTGAATCCGTGAAAGATATAAAAAAATTAAATAGTAGAATGGCCCTTCGATCATTTCAGGAAGGATTGTTGGGACCAACGAAGTTATTAATAAAAGCTTGTAGGTTTCAAACATTAAAAGAAGTGATAACGAAAGCTTTAGAAGAGAAGGCTATACTAAAATATTCTACTCCACCAAATCATTCTAGTTCATCAAAATCGTTTTCGCACAATTCCAAATCATTTTCCTCCCAGTTTCCAAATAGTATAAAATGCCAACTTTGTGATAAAACTGGTCACAAAACTTCTACTTGCTTCAAATTAAAATCATTTGAAAACTCTAAGCCAAATTTATCATTTAATTTACATAATAACTTTGCAACAAATTACTCTCAAAAATTATCAAGTAATTCATTGTGTGCATATTGCCATAATAAAAGGGTACCATATTCAAAATTGTATGAAGAGATAATTTAATGAAAAGAAAAGATTGAACAACTACGAACAAAATGTAATTACCACCTCTTCATCTAACACGGGATACTTGCAAGGATCCGAACAGTTAGGTACTCCCTAACGGATCCGAGATTACCAATAGAGTGCCAACAACATGATAATTCTAAAAACTCTAGATTTAAAATTACTAATTCTAACATCAAAGATAATTTAACAAAAAATTCAAACTTTTCTGAATTGATTTTTGAAAATTCTAATCTTCACATTGTAAATACTAAGTCATTTAAAAAAATCATTCAACATTTTGACCTTAGACGATTTAAATACCAACTCTAATTCTTCAATGTTCTTGAAATTAACTTTACCACATAAACCGGAGGAAATTTTGCATTTTTTGATAGATTCGGGTGCTGATCTAAGCCTAGTTAAAATTAAACATTTAGATCCAGATTCTTTCTACTATCCTGATTCCAAATGCAAAATCATCGGAATTTCAAACGACCCTTTTGAGACACTTGGATTATCCAATTTAAAACTATTCTTTCCAGATTCAATTATTTCATTTAAACAAAACTTTCAAGTAGTTCAAAATAATTTTCCAATTCAAATATTCCGGCATTTTAGGTAAAGATTTTTTAGGGTTTTTAATTGCAAACTAGATTTTTCTTCAAAAAGTATTCAATCAACTACTAATAGCACAGCAGTCACTTACGTGCTTTCAAAACATCCAACCCAAAATATAATTCCAGCCCGCACAGAAATATCCATCAAAATACCAAGTTCACTAACCAATAATTCAGAGTATGTATGCAATTCGGCAGAAGTACTTCCTTTCTATTTTGAAAATTAAAAACGGTTTTACGTATGTTAGTCTAAATGGAAATCAAATCTAAATTTGAAATCCGAAGCTCTAGAAAATTTTCATGTTTTTAATATAAACTTTTCAAATCCTAATATACAAAATCGTCTGTCATTACTCGGAACTAAAATTGATTTAAGTCACTTAAACAATGAGGAGCAAAATTCTGTTTTAACGATATGTCGTTCGTTTAATGACATTTTTTTCCTTGATGGGGATAAGCTATCAGTAACAGATGCAACTTCTCATCAAATCAATACTTTCCCACATTCCAACTGAATATTTTGAAACCATATCGATTGCCTCATTCAGTTAAAAATGAAATTAATAGACAAGTTGCTGAAATGAAAGCCGATAATATAATCGAAGATTCCAAATCTCCTTGGAATTTCCCTATTGTGTGTTCCTAAGAAATCCAAAACAAATGAAAAAAATGGCGCATTGTCATTGATTATAGAAAACTTAATGACATCACAATTCCTGAAGTGTTTCCATTACCAAACATTACGGATATTTTGGACAAATTAGGTCGTTCCCATTATTTCTCGACTATTGATCTGGCTCATGGATACCACCAGGTTGCAATCGATTTAAAAGACCGTGAAAAAACTGCCTTCAGTACAGAAACAGGACATTACCAGTTTACTCGTATGAGTATGGGGCTGCGTAATGCTCCAAGTACTTTTCAAACGCTCATGAACAACGTTGTATGTGGATTAAACGGGTCAAAATGCCTAGCTTACCTAGATGACGTTGTGATATATGGTAGAAATTTAGCAGATCATAATCAAAATTTAACCGATGTATTTTCATGTCTCCGACAGTACAATTTAAAAGTAAATCCCGAAACATGTCTGTTTCTATGCAAAGAAATATATTATTTAGGACATATATTATTATTAAATCTGGCATTAAACCTGATCCAACTAAAATCGAGGCAGTACAAAATTATCCAACTCCAACAAACACTCGTGATGTAAAATCATTCCTTCGCCTTGTTGGATATTATAGAAAGTTTTACCCAAATTTTTCAAGCATTGCAAAACTTTTGACAAACCTTCTAAAAAAAGATACAACTTTCGTATGGGATGCTTTTTGCGACGAAGCTTTTTCGAAAATGAAATATTTTTTAATAAATCCGTCTGTTTTACAATTTCCGGATTTTACAAAAGAATTTGTACTAACCTGTGACGCTAGTGATGTTGCAATAAGTTCGGTCTTATCTCAAGAGTCAAACGGAGCCGATTTACCTATCGCATATGCTAGTCGGGTTTTGAAGAATGCATCATCAAGATAGACAAGATGCCGAATAAGGTTAGATGAATATGACCACACGATTGTTCACAAACCAGGCAAGTTAAACAGCAACGCTGATGCTTTAAGCCGAATCGTTCTGAATAACCCTCAATGCAATATTGTAACCCGTTCAAAAGGTATAATACCTAAACCACTTCCTCAACAGGACAGTTCTTTAAGTCAAAATTCTAGCACTGCAATTTCTCCAAACTCATCAATTTCTTCAAATTTACCAATATCAAATAATGTCGTTGATGCAAATCTACCAATTTCTACTTGTACTACTTGTACTTGTTCCTCCAATATTGAGAATAAAAATAAAATTATTAACTTAACAAATGAAGACGATATCGACACAATAATCAAGGAATACCATGATGGGCCTTTAGGAGCACACCAAGGAATATACCGAAAATTTAAAAGATTACCTTGGTCTGTTAACAAGGTTCACATTTTATGAGAAAACTGTTTAGACACATATGTAAACTGTTGAAGATTCAAAAATTTAATAGTAGTGCCTATCATCCACAAACAAATGGCGCACTTGAACGCAGTCATAAAACTCTGATTGAATACTTACGGAATTACGTTGAAAATGATCCTCTAGATTGGGACTCATGATTGCAATTTGCTACATTTTTTTACAACACAACCCCACATGCAGCCACAGATTACATGTCATACGAATTACTTTTTGGTTATAAACCCAATATTCCCGATTCCATTTCTAAGAATGTGGATCTTCTCTACGATTACGACGATTATTTTTACGATCTAAAATTTAAACTTCAAAATTCTTTCAAAATGGCTCATGATAAACTTGTAAAATGCAAAGAAAAATCAAAACAATACTATGATCAAAATACATCTTACAAGTTATTTGAAACCGGCGATAAAGTATTTTTAAAAAATGAAGCAAGAAAATCCAAATTGGATTCACTCTGGTTTGGGTACTTATTGTGTAACTCAAATTATTTCAGCAGAAAATTCTAGAATTCGAATAGGTCGTTCGGAAATAATTACTTAATTATTAATTGCCATAATTTCGCAACAACCATTATTCTTATTATTCTTGACTGCATTCGTTGCAATTTTGAATACCATACGTCCAGAGAGGTTTAAGTATCATTTTATTTAGTAAAACCTTACAGCCTAGGCTTAAGTTAGAGTTTTTCCTATTAACCAGTTCATTTTAACACACCTTTACTTGATTTGTTTACGTTTATCTTCGTTATGCTTTTTCCATGTAAGAATATTTTCCAATATAATGTGCACCGTATAATCCGCAAATGTTGAAACTTTTACATATTTTGATGTTGATAGATCTGTTGTTCTGAGTGAACCTAGGACACTGCCTTGTGGAACTCCAGCGAGGATTTCGTTTAAATTGGTAGACGCACGGTTACATTTCACCAAAAACTTTCGAACAAGTAGGTAATTTTAAATGGTAGTAGAATAACTTTTTGGTAACTGTCTTCTAACTTTATATATAAGTCCTTTATGCTACACTTTATCGAAAGCTTAAGCAATGACTAAAAACGCTGCAGAGCAGTACATTTTTTGCTCTAGTGTGTTCCTGATTTCAGAGACGACTCGATGAACTTGTTCTACGGTTTAGTGTTTTTCTCTAAATCCTAATTTTGATGGTCAGGAATAATTTGTTTCTCGTGCAAAATTGGTTTAAGTTTTTGCAGGAAGTCGGTAGTAAACTGATTTGCGGAATTTTTCAGGTTTCAGGAAAATAGCTCGTTCTCAGTATAGTGTTGAAAATGTATGTTACTAGTTTATTACATTTTTGCGGAAGATTTTGATGTATTTTGACGCTGTTTTTCTTGATTTTCCTTTATATTTGGTGCCATTTATATTCATTTGGCCGGAATTACTCAGCTTTTGCATTATCAGGCTATAAATTCAGGGCTTCCTTCGGGGTTCGTGTTGTATAAATACCTTACTAAAATGTTGAGCAAATATTTTGCTTTATCTGCATCACTGCTTGCCCAGTTTCCGTCAGGAAGACGAATCGGAGGACCTTTTCCACAGAGAGTAATCTGTTGCTTCGGTCGCTGTGAGTTCACTTAGATAATGTTGCACCCCTTCTGCCTCACGTTCTTTTGATAAGGCCATTTTCATGTTTTAGTTGCCTTTGCCTGCGTATTGAGCGTTTTATCATTAACAGCTGCTGAATATTCTGAAATGGTTTGTCCAACTTTAAGTAAACTCAGCTACATGGTGTCGCATCCGCTGCAGCTTGTTTTAATACATCTGTTAGGCTTTGTTTTTAGCAAGACATTTAAAGAACAGTCTTTGTTTAACGAAGACTTGAATTGGGTCCAATTAGTATGTTGATTCATTAGGAATCTAGGTGGTGATAGTTTTAGAACTTATATGTTTAGTATTATTAATATCGGTGAGTGATCAGAAGATAGATCGTAATAAGTTTCAACATTTTATCGTACATGGTAACAACCCTTTTCTTGCTTGGTATGATTAACCCTGTTCATACTGAACATCTTGCGGGGCGACAAGCAGTACTTGTTCGCATGGCAGCCAGTGCAGGTCTGCCGTATTGTTGGTTCCATCTTCTTCTTCGTAGGTGGCGAATTTAAAACCTATCCCAATTCCTATTGATGCCCATAGGATAAGATGTGTAGCCGCGTAATGTTGAACATAATGAAAGTGCTAGTTAGTGGTGCTTCTTGCCCGTCTAACTGGAGTGGTTATTAGCTTATTTTCTTCGTAGAAGTGCAATTCAGAAGTTTTCTATGGTGTTTTCGAATTTATACGATACCAGAATGCTTACGTGGTCGTCTCTTAAGATAGATCCCGCTGATAAATAGCTGATCCACTCATGATTGTGACAGTTGTTTCCTTTATCAATTACGAATAACCATTGATTTGGTGCGCACAGCTTTATCCAAAGATTTGATGTAATGTTTTGATATTTTGTTTCGCATACATATATCTTGTAAATCTGAATTATAATATTGCGGTTTCACAGCCAGTTCCTTGCCTGGCTGTTGTCTGTATTTTTGATATGTCGCATAACATAACAGATGGTCATCATAGATAATGTTGCATTTAAATATCTCTCTAGCTGTTAATTGCGTAAAATGTCCATTTTGAATATCAACGGCAACAAATTCAGTTATTAATACATTTATGCATGGTTGTTCCCTTTACTAGTATATTGGGAACCGCTACTACTGAATATATATTGTAGGACCAGGTGAATGATAAGGTGTGTCCATCTGTCCTTCAAGTTGTGATGGGCTCAATAAATGTGGATGCAGGATGTTGAGGTGTGCATTGTAAATTTGCAATGGCGATGGCTAGCTCAATGGATGTAATCAAAATGGTTAATGTCTGTTGCTCCGTTATATGCATGTCATTTATGTTTTTGTCTAGGCGCTGCAACCCTCTCTGAGTGTTAATAATTGCTTGAATTGTTTTGGCTATGTTTGAAGATTTTTCCAATGTTATCAGTTATTGAGGTTTGATTATTTATTAGGAGTTATAAATGAATTTCATTGGTTTCTATAGTTTGAAAATATTCTTCATATTGGCTTGCTTCTCTCTGAGTTAATATTCCAAACTTGACATCTAACACAAACCCTTTTGTGTTATCAATTACCAGCTTCGTTCTTGTTACTTCTTTATTAGATGACAGTAGTAACTGATTACCCACATTTATTCCACTCATTTGGGATCGTAGTTGCTGAATGTATTTTGCCACACATAATTGCAAGGCCGCTTGTGAGGCGGTCTGCTTGAGTTGTGTGTTCATACGTATTCTGATTATATCGCACAACTAAAGTCCATCTCATGGCAACTAGCTTCACCTTACTGATTTCCTCAAGATAGATACCAGTGGGATGTTTGAATTTCTCAATCTGTATCGGTTCTTTAGCGCTGCCAATGGAACAGCAGACGCTCATCAAAGCCAGCAATGCCAGATGAATCTTGATTCCCCCTTTCGCCAGTTTTCTTGGTTGCCGCCTGATTGAGGTGTTGTTGTTGTTGGTTTTACATCTTGAGCTTCGTTTGTGTTGCTTATTTGTTGCGACCAAGAATTATCTTCTTCATTTGGTATCATGCAAAGTTTGGTGATTGGTCGTTTATAGATATTCTGGTTGCACTATATTCATTCATAACGAACTAAGCCATCTGAGCCAGTATGGACCTCCTGCAATCTCCCCAATTTCCAACGCGCAGGTGGCAATCTTCCTTCATCAGAACGACATCTCCTACAGCTAAATTGGCCTGAAAATTTCGCTAGTCCCTTGACCATATTTTCCAAAAATCGTCTACAATCTTTTGTACTAGATGCCAGCGTGTCTTTAGTGAGTAAATGTTTTCATTACTCTCAGGAACTACATTCACTGGCCCGCCTATTAGAAAATGTGCAGGTATCAAAAAATCCAAGTTTTCCGGATCGTCGTACAAGACCGTCAATGGTCGAGATTTTAAACATGCTTCTATTTGGGCCGTCATTGTTGTTGCTTCTTTAAATGTCAGTGCGGTTTCCTCTATGACCTTCTTCATGCGAGTCTTCAATGACTTTACCCCTGCCTACCATATTCCACCAAAATGTGGTCCAGCGGGAGGTATAAAGTGCAAGGTTGTTTCATCCTGTTGTAATAAACTTGCAATTTCTGGTTCTAGAGTTGAAATCTTCTTACTCTGTTGTTTCAATACTCGATCCGCACCAACAAAGTTGGTCTCGTGACGTGAATCTACGGTAGGCTGCTAGAAATGCTACTGTTGTTAATCCGCTGACTATTTCACGTGTATGACCTTGGTGGCCATGCACACAAACAACGCAATTTACACCTTGTACGTGGTTTGATCTCTTCGTATCTTGTTTTGTAGTTAAATCGGTCGCCCATTAGTTGATTGAGCTTCAACTTATGAGTGCTTGAAATTTTATCAATTAATTCTTGTAGTGTGTTTGCTTTGTCTCCAGCAGTTATTGTGAGACAAATAATATCTTCCACGCTAGCCTTGTCGTTATCGGATTGTTAATGTTGACCCTTGCTTATAGGGGTGTTGATAGCCATGCATCTGCATTTTCCTGCAAAAAGGTTAGTCCCGTCCACTACATTGAATCTTGTGGCGTGATGGTAGAAGCTGCTGATCCTCTTGTTGCTAAATCAGCTGGGTTTTTAATCTGTTGTTGATACGTAATTCCATTGTAGAGCTGTAGTAAATTATCTCTAATCTGTGATACTCGATTGGCTACAAAAGATTCTACTCGTATCTTTGTAACGTCAGCCCATATCCAGCCCAAAACTATGGTGAAGTCTGTCCAAGCGAACACCTCTATATCTTGGTAGTTCATGGTGTTCTTGACATACACTAGAAGTCTGTATAACAGATGCGTTGCATTTAGTTGCAGCCTTGGAACTGTCAGCTTTCTTTTGATTGGGGCAACTCTGGTTTTTGCTACTAACAAGCTTATTGTAATTTGCTCGAATGCGTTCATGGATCTTAAATAAACCACTGCTGCATAGGCTTGTTGCGAAGCATCAACAAATCTGTACATTTATTCCGTTTAATTCCCATAATTTGGTCTTACATTTTGCCATTTTTGTTCTATAGCTTCTGGCAGCTTATCATCACACTGTATATCAGCTCTCCAAACCTCTTGCATTAACAACTTTGCTGCTATCATTATTGGTGATAGCCAGCCAAACGGATCAAATAGTTTTGAAGAGTCCGACAATAATAGACGTTTCGTTAGTTCCTCCTTTGAAAGATTTAGTCGGGTCATATCAAATTCAAACGTTCATCTTCAGGATTATAGAGAATTCAAGTGTTTTTATTAAGTGGTTGATTTTCCGGTTGTAGTTCCTGGTTTGTTGGATCTGATCTCATATTCGTGTTGTTCAAGAGCATTTCGGTTTTTGGAACGCCTCTTTTTTCATCGGTTCTCGTTGTATTTGAAAATGTTGATTCATCTGATGATACAGTCTCTGTTCCGATTTGAGGACGACTAGGTATCGGTGTAACTGGCGGACATTCGATGATTGGTACATTACTCCAGATGATTCTCCAACGGTTGCGAATGTTGATGGCAAATATTCTTCCATTGGACTCGGTCTTCTTTGAAAAGGAATGTTTTCTGAATGCGGCATTGGCAACTGAACTAATTTTGTTGCTTTAAATTCCAATTACGGGTTTGCCTTCTGTTTATCGTTACTATAATTCAAGCACCCATAACATTCAACCAAATCATCGGAACGCTAAAAGCCATACTATTGATTCTACCTTTATTCCATTCGTTCAGGTTCAATCCCGACAAGCATCCCATACACATAACAGACGGGAGCCATTCTACATCACGAATGATATCTTCACCAAAGTATTCAAAATACTGACTCTGTCGCAAACTTAACAAGAATTGTTAAATTTCTTACAGTTATTCATTTTGGATATTTCAAATGATTAATTTGATAAACCGATCGAATTGCGCACCGAAATTAGTAAACAACGCAGCTTTTTCACAAGAAACTTCAAAATATGTCAACCAAATACGATAAGCCATTGCCGCAATGCTCATTCAATGTGGTTTTATCAAAACGAAGAAATTTTGTCGAACTGAACAGGTAACTGTATAGAATAAATGGCTAATATAGACCAAAAAAAGTGTTTTTGGGTCTTTTTGTGTAAAATCAACTTTGCAAAATGGCCGATGGCGTTCAGGATCCATCAATGTTGAAAAAAGTAAGTTTCCGATTTGAGCACAGTGATAATTAATGCTGAAATGTAATTAATTTGACCAAACAAAAACAGGACAAACAACGTCCCGCTCATAGTAACGCCGGGATCCTGTCCCGATTTTGCGCGTCACTGATAATGGGTAAGACAACAATAGTCGTAAATTAATAAATAAATAATCAAATCTAATAGATGATGATAATAACAGATTGTAGAAAACTGTAATGAATGAAATAAACATTTAGGCTTCTGATGTGAAGATGACCTAATATTATGAATGAGTAAGTTTTACACATAATATGTTGTTATGGGTAGACACTAGATACGATAGTAACAGAGAGCGAGGGAGAGCAATATCAAGAATATAATTTTCAATTTATTTTAGTGATTTTATTTGTGTATATTTGGAAAATTATCATTTTCTATTATCATTTAATTTTCACAATTTACCCCAATAAAAAAATGATTATGGTGTCATTTTTATATGTTTTTAACAGATATAATGAAAACTGAAAACAGATTTTTTTTTTTTGTTCTGTTATCTGTCGAAATATTGTATTATTTATGGGAATTGGAATTTTGGGTAGGACCTGCGTTATGTAATAGAGGTGCAGCATAATTTTGTACAATCAATTTATTTTAGAATGAATGTTATCTGCAATCACAATCAATTAAACAGATTTATAATTTGCCGGCACATATTACATGTAAATTTGTTATTTACCATCGTATAAAATTCTACCTTTGATTTACCAAAGGTCGGCAAAGATTTTCTCCAAAAAACATAACAATCTGAAGTTTTTAAAATGTACATATGTAGCTTTTATGTTTTTTTAAAGAAATAGTCAAACATAACATAAAAAGTTATGATTTTAATTTGTGTGCATGCGTGTGTGTTTTTTTGTGGTTAATAAGGTTAAATAAATATTTAGACTTTTCATTTCGGCTTAATATTCTTGGTTACAAAAACAAGATATGGAGTTGGTTTATGTATAAACACATAAAAATGGTGAAAACTTTTTTTTTTTGTATTTTTTTTTTATATTAATGTTAATGTTTTATGAAACAATCACTTTCATTAGAATGCGAACAAAAAAGGGATGAATAAAATCCTTAAAAGGGTTAATTTTTTCTCGTACGCTTTAACCCAAAAATTCGTTTTTGCCATGCTTTAATACCTTCGAATTACATTAACCCTTAAATTTGTTGCCCGTTGACGCAAACTAGTTGATTTCTCAAATGTGAACTGATATTTGTAACATACACATATACAGATGATGAAAGATTGACAACGAGTTGCAGTCAAGCAATTAAATATTTTATTTTTTGTTTTAATTATGTCACATTAATGTAGAATTCGGTACGGTACATGCGGACAAAATTCCTTGACCTAAAATTGAATTGAAATGTTTAAAACTTTATTGTAACTATACAGAACGTTCTGTACCAGATGCTACTTAAGATTATCATTAACCGAATTGTATGTGAGACGAGAACAGTACAAAAAATAACTTGAACATAGCTACATACATATATTGGATACGAAAATACTTTGAAAACTTAATAAACCGATTTATTTACGGGACAGTTGCCTGCTACATTCGAAATGTACAATAAGTACAAACAAAATTTTTAAATTCTAAATGAGTTCAAACATAATATTGTGGAAATTTTAACATATGTACATACATTGAACAAACATTTATAAATGTACATACATATATCTGCTTGTGTATTTCTATTCAAACTTAATAAAATTATTTTTTAAATATATGTTTGGAATATAAATTTACAAAAAATATTTTACATGGATTTAAAGGGGATCAAACAATTGTATAAGCTCTTTCAAATATGAATACAAGGTAGCATAGTATTAATAATTTCATGCTAAGTCACAGCCCAAATGAACGGTCCTCATTGTACCAAAATATTTAAAATACTTTGTTTGATAAATAAAATAAGGATTTTGATCAATGGACGCTTAATAGCCACGCCTCTTTTCATTTTTCGCTCTGCTTGTTTTCTCTTTCCTCCTTTTTTTGCCAATCAACCACTACTAATGAAGCCACCTTATTCACACACTTTTTTCATGATCAGGAAAAAGCTTTGCAATAAAACGTTACCGATTTTAGGTAATTTTTTTATAGGGAAGTGTAGATTTAGGCATAATGTGTTAAGATCAAAAAACGATAAAACATTAGTCTAGGTTTTGAAATTACTCAGTTTATTCAAAGTTCCCTATAAGTTGGCTGTTAATGTGTTTAAGAAGTCAAACTTTCCAAATGTTAACAGGTAATTGAAAATATTAATATTGACATTGACAAATAAAAAAAGATGATGTGCATACGGTTGAAGTGAAATTTCTATTTTCGATTGAAAAAGTAGGATAAGACCTCTCGAGGAAAAAATTAAAATATTGTTACTGATAGTGATAAATAATGAAACGTCTTGCCACAAATGCGACAAAAGAAAATTTCTTGTTTCTATAATTAAAATTGTCTACTATTTAAGTGGGGTGTTATCTTTCAAAGCATGTACATACAAATAATTATGTATCGTGTCCACATAATATAAAAAAATAAAAATTGAAAAGTAATTTTTATCTTCATTTTATTAATTTCAAAGTTACAACTTCAATTATTCACCTAAGACTAACTTAATTACTCAGTTTTAGTTCTATTTATGTATTTTCATAAAGTAATTTAATTACAAGCTAAGCAAGTGGGAAATTATTGACACAATTTGATGAATCTGCATTTCTCCCGATACGTATTGTCGTTGATCATCACGTTGGGCTTTTGGTTTCAATCCACACGTTATGCTGATGTTGCGTGTTCTTGATATTGTGTGTTCTAGATTCGTTATGATATATCTTATGGAACTATAACTTCTCCCAGTGGTGGAGAAAGGGCGTCCTTGATCTTTGATCCAACACCTGCTTTTCTAAGTAGTTCTTGATATGATGCATTATGGTTATTCTGGAACAGTTCTATTTGGGTTCTTTATTTGTACTGTTGTTTTATTACTGTCCTATACAAATGTATAGGATTAATATGATAATGCAAATAGTGGAGAATGATATTCCTCCGGATTTGCCTTAGATAAACATTATTCAACCGTTTCCTGTTCTGGTTGTTTTCTTGGTTGATTGTTATCATATCGCGCGTAATTTGAAGATTATGGAGTGCTCTTAGACGTCTGCACTTTTATTTTATTAAACGTTTATAATAAAATTTATTTATTTATTATTAAATTTTATTAATTTATTTTTATTTTTGATTATTTATATATACTGATAATAATATACTGATACTTGATTATTTATATATTTATTTTGATTATTTATAACAACTATTAACTTAATATTTTGGCACCACCACTAAATGCCGCTTCGATATCGTGCGAAGAGCGCACGTGCGTGCGACTACCACTAAATCCGAGACGAGACTGATTTTAATTTTATTTTGTTTTGTGAATTTGTTTTGTTTGCCGCTCACTTCCCAATAAACAATTCACTCGCCTTTCCGTGTGAATTCTCGTTCGAAAAACATAATGTTTCTATGGAAAGAAACATGAAATGTATGCGGAAAATCGTACGACTAGCCATAGAAAGATGTCACAAAAATTCCGGTGTTCTTTGGATGTGTTGGTAAATATAGAAGAGAGAGAGAAAAATGTAAAATTGGAAAATGTGTGGGTTTCCGTACGAAATTTGTATTTTTTTTATACTCTTTTCCAAATAAATTTTATACACTTTCCGTATTAAAATAATCAATTTTCTTAGGCTATTTAACTAAATTTTCTATGCTATTTCAATTGTAATTGAGAACTCATTTCCGGCTAATTCTCCATACTAATTTCGAATAATTTTTAATATTGATTTCCAACGGAATAAAAGTGGTTTTCTTAGCTAGATTCAAATACTTTTCGAAGTAAATTTATCCAGAATTTGCGGGCAGATTAGTAATACTTACGAACATTTCCAATAATTTCGTAAATTAAGTAACATTTTGCTTCAATATGAAATTTGTTTTTAACTTAATATGAACTTAAACTAAATAAACTAACATAAAAAATATTTTCATATCATAATTCAATTTGAATTAAAATTTTTTTTAAATCTAACTTAAAACTAAAAAAAAAATAATATTATTATTGATTAATCAAAATTCAAAAAAGGAAAAAAATAATTTAAAGTTCACTTAAAACAATAAAAAAACAACTTAAAAAAAAAATCCTAAGCTTTATCACTAATTGTTGTGGTTTTTATATTAGTTGGGGTTGCTTTTCGTCTACTTTTACGAAGGCGATCTCGTGCCAATTGCAGCCATTTTTTCATTAATCCTACCACATCTTCCTCGCACGTGTTTGCATATTTTTTTATTGCAGCGTCTATAAAAAAAATAAAGAATATTATATAATAGACCAAGTAAAATGATTGTTTAAATTATTTATAAATACCTTTTAAAATTTTCATAGTAAAATAAGGGGTATATACGGCGATATTCCCCTGTAAGCCGTGCCATGAAAATTTCGCTGCAACCTCGTCCGTCATTAGTTTTGCCATACTTATTTTAATAAATTTGGACAAATCATTAATTCTTTGATTCATAAATGTTTTATCCTACAGAATAAAGAATTTAAATCAAATAATTAGAACCAACATCAACTATAAAATATCAACTATAAGCTCGGGATCAATAAATAATACTAACCAAATACTTTTCAATTGACGGGTCATTTTTGCTTTTTGCTTCTAAATCCTTAAAGTCAATTACTGTTGTTGTTGGTAGTTTTATATTTTGTATCGTTTCCTCGTTTTTGTTTACGTTTTTCCTTAATGATGTTCTTATTAAAACTAATTCTCTTATCATGGTCCGAATGTTTCTTTGGTTGCACTCGACAATGTTCTCGATTTTCATCTGGCGTCGTTCCAACGATTCAATTTTTTGTAACACTTCTTTTAAAAAACAACATTAATATACATATATACTCGAATTAAAAAAAGTTAACTTCTACAGAGTAGTAGTTCACTTACACGTTTGATCGTTTGTTAAATCTTCGTTTAGAGTATTTTCCAAAATAATTTGGGTAGATGTCTTAGGAACTATTTTTTTTGTTAGAAGAAAGTTTTGGAACCCCATTTGTTCGTTGGTCCATGCAGGACTCGAATCCAATTCTAAATAAAAGTTAAAAAAAAATAACTCTGAATTAATTTATCGTTCTAGAATCAAAAAATGTTATTAGATTTTACCAGTTGAATTGAACGAAAACTCCTCTGTTGCCATGTTGTTTAAAAAATTATAATAAGATGGAATAAAGACAGATTTCGTTAGTTTCTAATTTTATTATCTTTGATTTTATTAAACAAATATTGAATTCTTCTAATTTTTGATCGAGCTCTTCTTTGGGGCAGGAAAATATTTTTAAGTTTGATAATAATGGTGTTTTAAAGAACGGCTGAATATTAATTACGCTGTGCCCTCTGATAACAACTTCAAGATCATTTCTGTTTATTATTTGAATTATTTTAAAAATTTTGTCGTTTATAATGCAATAATTATTTGGAGATAGTATTGAGAATTTTAAATTATTATAATTCATATCTCTGTAAAAATGTTCACCCATATTGTAATCTAACTCAACAAATGGTAGTATTACATCGGAAACAGTTTTTTTTTTCATGTTACTCGACTCCTCAATTCTGTTACTTAGCTGCTGAAGAGGTTGAGAATGTTTTTTTATTTTTTTTTTTTTCAGATGTTGCATAGCATTCTCAAATTTAAATGCACTGTAACTGTCCAGGCTCCCAAAAGTTTTAACATCCGCTTCCAAATGATTTAAATTGTGAACATTGTATCCAACGGAACTAGTACCATATAATTCAGAAAAATTCTTTACATATTTATATAGCAAGTTTTCGGCACATTGATTATTTTTCATACATTCTTTATGATCGCACAGAATTCTAATTGCACATACTAGTAATAAAAAATGTTCATAATATATATCAGGTAGAATATTTTTTAATACAAAAGCACCAGTGTATAATAAGAAAAGTCTGAATTCAGTAGCTTTCCATCTTTCAACTTCGCATAATTGGTACGGTTTTCTTGTAAATTCTGACGTAATCCCATATTTTACTTGCTGTAACCTTTTGTTGATGAGTTGCATTTGCAATTTGTTGAAAGAATATGGTTGCTTTTTGTTGTGAATCCAATATTTTAATGATTGGCGCATAACTCCAAGTAATACGCAATGCATGTAATCCACTGGAACTTGTGTTACACAATTTAGGTTTATTTTTTCCAGGCTTATTTCTGACATTTTCAGGTGGTGTTCCGGTTGTTCTCTAGTGCGGAATCCTTCATTGGTTCTTAATGGTGCATTCATATCCAAAAATACTACACGATTTTGAATGTAAGCACCTTTTACTTTACATTTGGTGCATCCATAATATCCCGAATGATTTTTTACGCTCAGTACCATTGCTTTTGCTGGTGCATCACATATTATAGCACGAATTTTAATAATGTATGATTTATTGTTGAAGAAAAAGCCATCTTTTTGAATAATTTTAAATTCTTCAACAAATTTTTCTAAATATGTATCGACACAAAATGGTTTTTTGTAACCATGGTATGCCCCTACCACAAAAACATCTTTAGTTCCATTTATATTGCCTAGAATTGGCCATAATTGGCTATTTGAACTTTTCGCCAATGGAAGGCCATCAATGCCAGTATCAATATTTAATATTTCAGGATTTTTTGGGTAATTTTCCAATATTTTCTCCACACCTGTTTTGAGACCGAAATGGACGTATGAACCACTTCCCATTGGCAATACGTTTGTGCATTTTGGTGTATGCTTCAAAGTGCGTACTGTAACAATTTTCCATCAAAAGACAGATCATCGTTGCAGACTTACAAGAAGTTACCTGTTGCAGCTGTTTCAGCCGGCTAGCGTGCAGCGCGTGGGGTGGGTTATTATTTACAGGGCTTCTTGAAAGCTTGAATTGCTGCGGATCTTAAATTTAAAATGTTGTCACGGGTGCATTATCACTTTACCTACCTATATTACAAAATAATTTAGCAAAAGCTCATGATATCTGATCACAATCAACAAATAAAATCATTTAACTTCTTCTGAACTTAAAATTTTAATGAAAAGAAAATATTAATAATGATAAAAAAAATTCTTAATTTTAATTTACAAAGAACAACAAAAAAAAATATGGTACCTGATGACGATGTAAAGTCATATTATCGAAGTACATATGTATTTTGCCGTTGTTGATGAAGGTTGTTTATGATGGTGCTGTATCATTAATTGAATTTGGTAATTATTATTAATTCAATCAATGTAATGTTTGTTGTTTTTTTTTTAATTGTTGTTGAATTATTATTAAAATTTCTTATTTATTAATTAATTACAATTAATTATTATTATTATAAACAAATTATGAATATACTCATATATTAAACACCTGATTCACTTTTCGTAAATTATTGTCTTTTACGGGAATCACTAATAATTGAGTCATTACTTTCACAATTTTGTCCGAACTTAACTATGTTTATTAATTTAATACTATTATTTCGTATTTATTATTTATTATTTAAATATTATAATTATATAAAACTATCAATATAATTTAAGGAACACGATTCACTGGTTCGTAATCGTAATTTATTGTTTTTTTTTTTTTTTTAAGCTTAACGGGTTTCACAAGTCCACTTTAATACAAGTTTTATTATTAATCGAATGTTTATCATTTATTATTATTAATTTTCTTTATGGATCACCTTGTTTTTAGTTTAAATCACTTCATTGATTTTAATTCAAATTTTACTATGATTTACATCAATAGTATTGATAAAAAAAAACTTACACAACAATTTGTTTTATATCAAAAAAAATATTATCTGTGGACTTCGATGTGTCTACTTTAGCGATCAAAAATAAACAACCCGGTTTTTTCTTCTTCATCTACCATCATCATTAATTTCATCATGATTTCCCCTCGATCACAGTTACCCTTAGGTCTAGTGTTAGTATTTATTTTATTATTATAATTTATAAAAAAAATTAACGAAAATTATTATTCCCATACTTGCATGGTGTAAACTGTAATCTACGAAAAAAAATCGATACTGGGTGTATCAAAAAAAAATAAAACTTGTGCGGTCACAGTACGTCTTTCGGTAGAGTTGGGTGATATTCCCTTAAAATCATTAATAACGAATTTGCCGCTTCGTTTGTAGGGCAGTATTTTATACACCAATCAGCCAGATTGTTTTCTAAATTTAGTGACGATTCTGCACTTTCATTAAAATCATTTTCACTCGGGTCGGTAAAATTATCTTCACTTAAGGAATCAACATTTTCTTCATCAAATAAATTGGGGATTAGTTCAACTATAGCTGGTTCAGTTTTATTACCATCAGATTTTGGCTGAGATTGACTACTGTCCATTTCGATAGGTTGGCCAAATGAAAATAAAAGATCCATTTCACTTTTAATCTTTCGATAAAAATGTCGTTTCGACATGTCGATATTCTAACAAATGTAACAACAACAAATATATTATGTAAATAAGAAATTAAATAAGTTAATTAAAAATTAATTAAATAAATAAGAAATAACCAATTAAATAAGAAAACTAATTATAAAAAAATCAACACCAAATAAAATTAGAACCACGATTACAACAACACTGATCAAACTATAATGATCTTGAAAAAAAATCGAGCCATCGCTTCGCAATATTTCGTAACAAACGCGAGGGAGAAAATAATAAAACCAAAACAAAAATAAAGACCGAAAGGGATACAAAATATAACGTGGAATTATATACTCAATGTTTGAATGTATTTGTTTTTATAAATTTTGTATTACGGAAATTAGTGCGGAATTATCCCTCTTTTGTCACACTTGCGACAACTTTGCATATTGGGTTGGTATTAAAATAGGTGTGTTCTTTTGGTTTATTGATTTGTTCGCGTGTTGTCTCTTTTGTAAACGAATTATTTGAGCTGGTGAGCGAGTGAGTGAATGAGTAACTGAGTGAGCCGCCACATATCTTTGAATTCTTTTATTTCGGTATGTTTTTGGACGAAATTGTTGTGATTGGTTAGATATTAAGGATAGTGAAGTGAGATGTTTTGAAAATGCGTCTATTACGAACAAAAAATTAGTTTTATTGATTATGAATATATCGATATGGATCCTTTTTAGAGGTTTTTTCGTACTTGGTCTTGGGGACAATTTGATATTATATGGTTTCCTATCGTATTTATGAATATTGCAAATATTACAACTATTAATGCAACTCTTGATTTTCTTTATCATATTTGGAAAATAATAGGATCCTTTAATTTGGTTCTCGACTTCTTTAATCCGTCTATGTGCTCTATCTATCCTGCTTATCCTCATTAATTATGTCTTCTACTATTTTACTAACGCGTACAAAGTGACCATTTTGTGAAAAATTTTCTCTATATGATTGTTGTATTTTTCCATACAGGATTTCAGGTGTGAGTATCACGGTTTGTTTATTATTGTGATACCTTTTTAGGTTATGAGCCATATCTTCTTTACTAAAATTGTCTTTAACAATTATAACTTTGTGTACGTTGGGGAATATTTCCTCCGAGATGATAATGTCAATTCTCGAAATTCAGAAAATTATCTGATTCCTATAATAATTTACAGGCCGTTCAGAAAAATGTACAAAGTATTCATCCTAAGTATTGGCTGAATTAATTGTGTTGGAATCACTTGATGCGTGATTCTCTTCGTCGTTCGAATTCTGTCTATATTCTATATTTAAGTGCTATATTCTGCTTAATGCATCCGCGACAACGTTAGTTTTTCCTTCTTTATTCAAAAGTAAGTGGCTTGTGGTCGGCCACAAGTGTAAATTTACTACCGTGTAGGTATGGGTTGTAGTTATTTACAGCTCGCGTAATCGGTTTCGGTGGAATTTAGGGTCCTTGATGCAAAAGCAATCATCTTTTCTACGTTATCTTGTATTTGAGACAATACGGCACCAAGAGCATAGTCTGATGCGTCCGGATAGGACAATATTTCTTTTAGTGTTTCGAACGCTTTTATATAGTCGGAATCTCCATCTCGTACATCGTCTTTCTCTTTTTTTTTAAATTTCGTTATTGGTTTCGTAAGTTTTGAATAATTCCTAATCAAGCGTCTATAATAAACTACAAGTCCGAGAAAATGTTTGAATTGCTTCTGTATCGTCGGTAACGGTCGTTCAATGAATTGTTGGGCTTGGTCAGGATTTGGTCTTACCCCATTCTGAGTGATAAGATGCCCGAGGAATTTCGTTTCTCTTTTTAGGAACTGATATTTGTCCAGTTGTATTTTTAGGTTGAATTGTGCAAGACGTTTTAAAACCTTGCAAAGATTTTCAATGTGGTTTTCCAGATGGCAACCATTAAACTTCTCCCACTAAGCCATTTAATACGTGATTCATTGTACGTTGAAAAGTTGCTGGGCCATTTTTTAACCCAAAGGGCACACGAGTAAATTTGAAGTAGCACTTGTCTGGGGAAAATGCAGTTTGCTTGAAATTTATCCTTTATCGTTTTTTCGTTCAATTTCCTATAGTTGATAACGACTCTTACGGTTCCAGAGTCATCTGCCTTTTTTGGCACTACCCAAATTGGAGATGAATACGGGCTGTTTGAATTCCGTATAATTCCTCTATCTAGTAATCTTGGAATTTGGTCAGTCACTTTTTTTTTGTAATGGTGTGGGTATCTGTAGGTTTTTGTGTAAACTGGATTTTCATCTGATGTTAATATTTCTGTGCCCAAGAAATAAAAGGGCATAAGTCGACTTATGCCCTTTTAATTCTTGTTCAATTTTCTGTTTAATTTTCAATTACAACCTCTTCATTTTCCAATTTTTAAGGTAATATCAAAGAGAGTAAGATATCTTATTCTCTTTGCTATTACGGTAAAAATTTATATGAGAACGAATTAATAGAAAATTAAACAAGAAATGCGCAAGAGTTTTTTATACCATAAATCGATTTACGCCCTTTTATGTTTTCCGCTTACATTTACCCCTACATTGGAGTAAGTGTAAGCAAGTGAAATTTTCCTGTGGGTTAAAAATGAACTAAACAACCTCTAATAGATATACTTGATTAACATAACTTTATTAAAATAAAATAATATCACAAAATAAAATTAAACAGTTTCACATTAAAATAAAAAAATTAGTAATGCACAGTCATCAACTAAAAATAATTAAATAGACTTAAGAATATTTATCGCATGTTGTAACCGCTTAAATCGACGGTAAACCTATAGTAACCTTTAGTCCTTATAGTTCCTGGGATTTGGCTTGGATCAGGTAATTTCTGCTACTGACCTGCGATATGTCATCGATAATTAGAAAAACATAATAATTATTATGTTTTCTTAAAAATTTTGTTTCGAAATCTTTTGTTTCATATACCTGGTCAATTCTACCGATGTAAACCACTTGTTTGCCTTTGATTTGGGCAAACTTTACTAGCACAAAATCTTCTGGTTTAATAATGTCGTCTTCAACTAAAAACTTCGGAAGGTTTTCGTTTTCCTCAGAAAATATTGAGCAATCGTCAGAATCGGGAAAATCCTGCAGAGTTTCTGATTCCGATGTTTCACAGGGCTCTTCAGGTTGGACTGGCTTTGAACACGTTTTTATTTTATTAGATTTATCGTGTTTTTTTTGATCCATCATTGTGACTCGGCTTTTTTCTGGGGTGTCTGTAAATATTCTGGATTTACCCCTTTCACGACTTTTACATGTCTCCTTGCGATGTGCAGCTTTTGGATCTGCTCTGATGTGACCGAATATGAAACAGCTTGCCGCGATGTTTATGGTTGTTGGTTTTGATGTTGGAAATTTTTTTGATTACTTTCTAGAAGAGAAGCATCGCTTAAAACATGTTTATTATAAGGCCGATCTGTTACATATGCACCAGCAAAATCATTTTGTAATGATGACATAATATTTTTTGTGGTAAAAGCACTTTCATAAGCACGCTTTGCAAGATGAGGTATATCGTAGATCGTAATAATTCTACCAGGTCGAGTTAGCATACAATCATTGAAAGCTATCTTTAAAGCGCTTTTGAATGGACCGAAAATTCCGACGTCTAGTGGCTGTAGCTTGTGTGAACTGTATGGTGGAAATAAGAGGAGACCGTTCTTGGAAAATCTATTGCAGCTAATGAGAAGGGACTATTATGTTTGTCCATCAGCATAAGAATACGATTCTCCTTGGTGCACTGAGTATAGATTTGGATATGTTTCAACACTTCAGGGAAGAGCTTAGTAGTCATCCACCCAGTTTTTGATGCAAGACCCAAACTTCCAGATGGAGCTTCTTGTAAAAAATAGTTTTTGTATAGAACACGGGGAAAGATGAACACTGGTGGAAGCGAGTTCCCTGCGGCATTGACAATTGCACAAAACATTACCAACTCACCATGTTCTGCCGAGACAATTTAACCCACTTGTCTTTTCGACTTTTCCACAATAGCCTAGACAAAAGTGAAAAATTAAATCCCATAATATAACTGAATAGGTTTAATATTACGTTTGGAGATTGCATAACTGTAGTTATGCCAGTTTCATCAAGATTAAATATTTTAGAAGCAGAGAATTTATTACGCTCCATAACTTGCACATAGTTATTAAAAAATCCTCCCACATTTGTAGCATTAAAAGCTGTAGCCTGTGCCAAACTCGTATTTTCAGGTTTCCTTAAGCTTAAATAGGAATGCCTTTTCATAAACCCATACATCCAGTCTCTTCCGGCTGCTTGATTTAAGTCCAAACTATCAGGAAATAATTTTCCAAGCTTATGTGCATATTAATACCCAAGACTTTGATTTTGAGCGTACGTTAGGCTATACTTTATTTGGGAAGATCTTAATAAATATTGCCGAAGATCATTCTCTTCTTTCGTACAAAACACTTGTTTGTGAAGCTTCGATGCAGGCGTTATATTTTCATCATCGCTGTCATTTCCAGAATACTCTTCACGCACTACTGGATTTAATTTGGCCAATTTAATGCGCTTGAAAAGTGTGTTGTGGTTAATCTTATATTTGGATGCAGTTCCTCGAAAAGACTGTTTTTTTTCTAAGGATATATTTTATCGCTGTGGCCATAGACTCCTCATTAATTCGGCTTTCTGCTTTTCGTTTATAATTTCTTTTGACAAAATTCATTAAAATGTTTGGGGGTAATAATAAGCATGCTTAATATTAACCCATATGTTATAAACCCCACGTGTTTTTTTTTCAATAATAGTAAAAAAAAATTGTGATGTGGGTTACATAATTAATAACACAATTTGTTATTAAATTGCAAATTGTAAGTACATTTTAATACCTTTTAATAATCCTTACCTGTTTCAGTTTTAAAGCCACTATGGAAGTTTTTCCAAACATTACATAAATTTACTAAAACGATTAAAAACCACCTTTCCACCTATAAATCCAAATTGAGACTGAATATCGAAATACTTTTTTTTAGTATGAAGATAATATTCTCTTTCATTGTTATTTGTTTCCTCACTTCAATAAATCTCGTTAGTTTGAGAGATAAATAGCCTGTTTACTTTTACCCTATGCTTAAAGTAGCCCCACTTCTCCCTACATCCTGATTTTCGTGGATTGCTTTTATTAGTATTTCCATTGCGATTTTACTTAAACGTTTGGTTCGGATTAGACTTTCAATTATCTTTTTGTCCACTAGTGTGTTTGAATTAATTGGAATAGGTTCGATTGTCTCGAAATTGTTTACTATTAGTCCTATTGTATATGCCTGGTAATATTGTGATTTCATCATTTAATTTTGAATATTCCAAAACTACCCAATCGCCACTTGTTTTGGTATTGAACGTTACTGTATGATTGTAGAAGTTTTTTGTTGGGTAATAACGGTAGAATTTTAAAGTTTTATTATTTAGAGATATTGCACTAGATTTATGGTCAATTTGCCGCCATTGATTAGGATCCTAAGATACCATCAAAAAATTTCTGGAAATTAAATTCATAGTAGGTTTGTTTGGATAAATTGAACCAAGAAAATTGATTTTCCCTGTTGTTGAAAGATTTTGTCTTCCTAGAACATTTTTTACCGTTGTTGTTTCAGATTCTAAGAGATTTTTGGAAATAATGTTTGGCCTTGTTATGTTTTTGTTGGCCCCAGTGTCTATTAATAATGCTATTGTTTTGTGGCATTTCAGATAAGGCAAGAAGTTTAGTCTTCTGTATCTGATTCATGTCCCTCATCTAGTCGGTTGTTCAACATTTTCTGGGATTCCTGGTTATTTATTATTTTTGTGTTGAAGGTTTTTCTAGATTTAAGTGAGGGATCTACCTCCATTGGAATTGGTTTAGAATTATCGGGTGCTGGTCCCAAAGGGTTCCTTTCTGTGACAGGATATTGCTGTCTTCTGAAATTTCCAACTTTTGTGGAACCCTATTTTGGTTATAGGTTTTTATTTCAGATATTTTCTTAGAATTATTTGGAATTATTTCGTATGCGCTGAATTTGCACAAAAATACATAGGCCTTCTCGAGAATTTTGGGCCTTGCTGCTTGGGCATAGCCGAAATACGGCTTTTTCAAACCTGCAATAAATGCGGCTAGTGCATCCTCTTCGATGAATGTATAATTGTAAACTGGGTTTTGTTTTGCTAGAGTTTTAATGCTCTGCAAGATTTCCTTTGTTTTGTTATAATACACGTGAATGGACATATTGTCCATTTGCTGTGTTGCCCAAAGTTGGGACTTGGTAAAAGAATAACTCTTGTTTATCCACAATAGCTTTGCCTTTAATTTTATTTTGAACCGTTTGCTAATAAATTCGCATTTGTCGTTCTTGCACCATTGGTTCAAAGAAACTTAATCTATCATCGACTGTTTTCAGCCAAGATACTAACTGTTTACAGAATACGTCCAGAGTGAGTAGTTGTGGAGCTGGGATCTTTTCTTGATCTATTTTGTTCAGATACGCCAGCACCTGTTCATGCTCACTTTGTTTTTGGGAAATTAAGCTAAGTTGCTTTAAAACTTGAGTCAATTGGGTGAAAACTTGTTCGATTTCCGATATTTCAAGTTCTTTTTAATCAATATTTCGATTTGATAACTGATTAGATTATTGTAATGAGATTTTTCCTATCCTACAGTTCATTCTGCAAATTTTCGAAAATACTCGTGTCTATCGCGTATAGTGCACGTAATAATCTCAACAATTTACTGAATAAAATAAGATCTAGCTCTATCATGTAGTGGCTTGATCTGATGAATTACTAATATTTATAATAATAAAAACAATTATACCTGTAGTTCTGGAACTCTTGCCTATCTCGTAGTACGTCGAACTCCTGTAATTATCATCTATCTGGTAGTGCGATTTTTCTTTTTCAACCAATAAGTGAAGGTTACGCGCCGAAAAGACCGATGAGAGCCACATAGGTGCAAACCAGCCGCCTTCATGGCATGTCCATGCGATTTGTTGACTGTCATCGCATACACCATTTTCAAGGGAACTAACTCATCTTGGTGAACTAAATTTAGGTGCCTTAGTACGAGTATGTACAAGTAAAACACGTTATAAAAATAAAATAATTTCAAAGTAAACCATAAATTTCAATATTTCAAATAACGCCAATGTTATTTCTAAAACATAATAGTTAGGCACAAGATATAAAATTAAAAAGTTGTTTACAATATATCACTTCCGTTTCATAGGTTAACTCCACTTCCATCTCATATACTCTTTACAAAATACTCTGGCATAATATAGTTCGATATTGGCAATACATTGACTAACATATTCTTCATCGTAATGGATTGGAAATATTAAAATTTGTTTCGGTAACCAACCGACAAAATCGCAGATCTTTGTTTTTGTTACCCTCATCTATAACTGGCTTTGTAGATAATATTTATGTTTTTTATTTAATGTTCCATTCCTAATGAACTTTAAATTTCCCAAATTGCCGTCTTTCCTTATCGAGTGGGGGGCATTTTACCTCAATAACTTATGTGTTGTTTGTCTGTTTGTTTAGCTCCAGTCTTTTATTGGTAGGCTAGTATTGCCTTCGTTTCGTATTTAATACCCCATTGAACAGCTGCTGTATTAATGATGCTACCGTTTATTATTTTTTTGGCCACTGCTTCACTGAACCGTTTACTTCGGACAGTAGTTACGACATCTAGGCATTAGAGGCTGTAATACGACACTTCCACAAATCAAACAAAACTTTTGATGATCGTTGAATGGATGTTTTCCTTTTTATAATCTCTCTCTCTTCATCGGTCACTTTGTTTACGGCATCCACAACTGTTCTCTCCATATTCTTGCAGTAACTATGGTCTTCGAAATAGGCTGTTGGAATGGCATTCCTCTGTATATTTAAATTTGTCACATCCTTGTTGTTTATAAATAAGTTTTGGAGTTCACTCAATCTCTTTCGGTTGTAAATGCTCGTTGAGTTTCAGTTTCTCGCACTCTTTTTTATAAGTCGGTTGGTGCCACGTCTGTAAACGACATGGGGGGGGGGGAACCCTTTCTAATGATTTGCCTTAAACATTTAATTTACATTTTTTAAATACTAACCGGTACTGCCGTAGTGCTGTAAGCCAAACATTATTGCACTAATGTGCTTACAAGCTGCTTGATTTCCAGCACCTGCAACACTGCAACACATTCACAATTGGCGCTGTTCAGGCGCTCGTCGTGAAACACTAGTTTTTCGGCGTAAGTCTTGTGTCTGGTCATCTCAGCATGGTATATAGAGTCAAACGAAGTCCTTTGTGTAAACTCGATTTTGCGTGTTTGGTTGTAAACCAGTCCGTAATCACAGAAACCGTAATAAAATTTAACAGTTTATGGTCAAAGTGAGACAAAAGGTCATATTTCTGTGCTTAACACAGTTTCATGTGTGAAGTTTCGCTCTTTCTTCGTTTCGCCCTGAACATTGGAATCTTAATTTTCCATGTTCAAATCGTTTGGCTGGATCCGCTGGCCGCCGTAAAACGTCCCATTTAATTTTTTTGTCTTTCAAGTGTTCAACCTGAAATTTGGTAGTTTAGGTAAATCAATTTTGAAAATGATTTGGCTTACATAACTGGCAATTATAGCCATCTAACCACGACAATAGAAAGAGTCCTCAAATAAAAGTTTAGTGGAACAATTATGCTCGTTTCTGGAACCTGAAAGGAAAGTTGGAGCAATTATTCGATGAACTAATTAAAAATAAATTAAAAACTGTCATACCGGAATTAAAGTCAAGATTAGATAGATGGTATCTCAGAATTACACGTAATGCGACTCCATAGAAATAAAAAAATGGAGGCGTGGCCAACACACGACTTTCTTTTACGAACAGAGAATTTTGAGAAATTTTATTTTTTTCTTAATTTTTTTTTTTTAATTTTTAAATTTTTAAAATTTTTTTTTTAATTTTTTATTTTTATTTGTTTTTAATTTTTGGAAACATTTTGTTTTAAGTAATTTTTTGTAAACCTTATACTTTTTAAGATATTTGCAAAATAAATTTTCTGGACCAAGGGAGTGGCCACTTCCGGTTAGCCGATTTGGAGTAAAATTCACTGGGTCCTCCCAATTTATCAAAAAAGCTTAAATCTGAAGTTTCAGTTCGATTGGTTAAACCATCTGGGCAGTAAAGAGGACACAGACAGACTAACAGACTGACAGACTGACAGACTGACAGACTGACAGACTGACAGACTGACAGACTGACAGACTGACAGACTGACAGACTGACAGACTGACAGACTGACAGACTGACAGACTGACAGACTGACAGACTGACAGACTGACAGACTGACAGACTGACCGACTGACAGACTGACAGACTGACAGACTGACAGACTGACAGACTGACAGACTGACAGACTGACAGACTGACAGACTGACAGACTGACAGACAGACACCATTTCGAAACCCACTTTTTCGGACTCAGGGGACCTCAAAACAAATAAATCTCTAAAAATTTTAAGGTCCAAAATTTTCATGATTACTATACTTTATTTTACTAGAGTAAAAGAAAGTAAAAAAAGCCTTTAGGTTCTGGGCTGGGATGTTCTAACATCACTATTTTCGATATTCGATACGCTTTATGTCTCTTTTTTCAAGAACAAAATCGCATTATCTTTCACTATTATTGTCTAAGTATTTTCGATTCAGCCTGCTATTTCTTCATCACTTTATCACTACAAAAAATTTTTGTGATACTTTGTCGATTATGTTGAAAAAGTATAGGAAAGAAATTTATTCTAATAGGCTGAGATCGCAATAGATGAGTGTAATTGAGGAAGCGAAATAATGGGCAACTTTGTTCATGAAAAAAGAGACATAAAGCGTATCGAATATCGAAAATAGTGATGTTAGAACATCCCAGCCCAGATATATAGTATTTAGATTTAGAACAAAATTCGCTAAACTCGTTTAAAATCAAAGCTATCGACATCAAACAATAACGATTTTAGCGTTTGCTGGGTTGATTTATTTGTAATATACCTTTTGCACTTCAACATTTTGCAAATCAAGTTTTGATTAGAAAAGGTTGAATTTGATTTGAAAAATGATTAATCTCATAGAACGGAGCTAATACTAATATACTTTGCTACTAAACAGCTTGCGAAACAACATTGTGATGTTGATAAAATTCAAGAAAAAATTGTTGCAACTTTCTTCCCAGAATAGTACCTGACTACGCCTGAAAACAATTTCTTGACCTCATTGGAAACGCCTATGTCTTTACAAACGGGATCAATTAATATTTGAGGCAAACTAGTCAGTCAGTCTGGATATCTTATTCAACTATTTACTTTTTCGAAACGTTCGTGGGTTTTCTAGATTTTTGTTACAGGCTTTCCGAAATTATTCATTAATATCCAAATTTTTCGGTATTATTGAAATTGTTCGAGATCAATCGAGGTTCATATAATACAGACTGACTATATTCGATTTTTTCTGGGGTAATCGAGATTATTCGGCTGTTTATTCTAGATAAAAATTGGAAATTCATTAAATCCCTTTTGAGATTATTTCGAAATTGTTGATATTTTTCAAATTATATGCGAAGTTTGTTATGCTTTATCGAACTATTTATTGTAGAAATCGTTATAATCGTTTCGTTGGCCATGGAAATGGATCATGTCTTGTTTCTTCTCAGGTTTTAAAATCGCATTTCTTTTATATAAAATACTACTTTGTTCACGGCGTAAAATTGTGTATTTCTCTATTGAACAACGAATTTAAGCAAAATTTTGATTAATTTTTAATTACCGGTAAAAACTTGCGGTAAATGGAAAAGGTTTTACCGGTAGGGAAACTACCTTCCACTGCATCAGTTGAGATTTTTTTCGGACACTAATAGTCAGATAATTTTAATTAATGCGAAGCTGGATAATACAAAGAAATAAGTTTACGAAAAATCTTGCGGGATGAGGTGGGGCGAAATTTTTAGTTACGCCACTGGTTTCAATGTAAGGCCATTTCACTAAACCATTTGTTCTTTCGACCGAATTTGTTTCGTTAATTGGAGGCCCACTGTATATATTCAAACAACGATCATAAAATAATTTGCACAAATTATAATAAAATAATTTTTTTTATTACATTTTCAGTGATAGGCGCGCATATAATTAGATTTTATAATATACCTTTGTTGCCTAATTTAAGGCTAGAAATCATGCTTAAGAAAATGATCCAAAATGCAGTCAGAATCGCTACCCTGGTAGACACCACTGATGACACACATGATCCAATTTTCCTTTGTTCGTTACTTCATTTCTGAGAAGAACTAAATCTCCAACTTAAAATTTTGTGACATTCACGTTTTTGTCAAAATAACCTTGTGATTTTAATTTTCCTTCGATAAGTTTTTCTCTAGCTATTTTCCAGCAATTTTGAAATCTATTTGGTTGGTTTAAATTTCTACAAATAAATTTCGTAGGTATTCTCCCAACGTCCTACGAGAGCGCTCTAATGCGCCATTCGACTGAGGGTTGTAGGCTATCGTGTTGATCTTTTTGATATTTAATTTTTTACATACACTCGAAAATGATTCTGACATAAAATTTTACCCTATATCGGTTACGATTTACTATGGAGACCCGAACTAGCATTTACAGTGGTCAACGAATGCTCTGCCAATAGTAGGAGTTTCTTGATTTGGAAGACAAACAGCTAACGAAAATTTTGTAAGGTTGTCTTGAAGCGCTAAAATAAATTTATTTTCATTTTTAGTCAAGGGAAGTGGTCCCATCACGTCTAAGAACAATTTTTCGAATGGAACCTTGGATGTCGTAGTAATTTTCATCGGATATTTAGTTAATTTGCTCAGTTTGTTTTTCTGACATTGAATCGGATGGTATTCATCATTTTCGGAAACTGATAATACATTTTCAATCTTTTAAATGTTCTATATATACCCTGAAATTGTGTAATACTTTTTCTATTTCCCGCTGATTGTCGAGTTGAATAATATTTTTATTTTGCTCTGTTTTAGAGCGACCTATGATTTCTAGATGTGGTGAATCTAAACTAACTGAAACATCGTTAGTTAAGCCGGAATTTTGAGTTTTATTTTTCGTTGTTATTTTGGAAGCTTCTAGTTTAGATTTTGATCTAGTTACTACATTGACATAATTACTATCTTCCATGACGCTGTTTAATTCTATACGACTGAAAAAGTCAGCGTTTTTGTTAGTTTTACTAGATTTCAATTCGATTTTATAACCATACATATCTATTCTCCAACGAACTAAACGAGATGACGGATTTGAAATAGATTGAAGCAAAATTAGTTGTTTGTGGTCCGTTCGAATTATGAATTGCTGCCCAAAAATATAAGGTCGAAATCGTTTCAAAGCCCAGACGATCGTAAGTAAGCTCCTTTTCAATAGTCGCATAGTTCTTTTCAGCTTTCTGCAATACCCTACTTGCATAGGCCATAGGAAGGTCGACATCAATAAAAGAATTTTGTGATAAGATTGCTCCTATAGGCACATTACTTGCATCGGTCGTAACTATAAAAGAGTGTGTAAAGTCAGGATAGCATAAAATAGGCGTATTTATCAATGCTTTTTAAAATTTTTGGAAAGCCTCTTCACAAAAAAGTGACCATTTAAACGAAACTTTCTGTTTTGAAAGTATTGTGAGAGGTTCTGCTGTATCTAAAAATCCATTTATGAAATGCCTATAGTAACTGGCTATCCCTAGAAATGATTTTACATCTTTTGTACATTTGGGTCTAGGGTAATTCTCCTCTCTTATACGAAATAGTATGACCTCCGTACCTGATCTGTTTTCTCAAGAATTTACACTTTGTTGGCTGAAGATTGAGTTTGTGGTTTCGGAGACAAGTGAAAACTTCGATTATTTTTTTATTGTGGTCTTCCAAATCGTACCCATAGACCACGATATCGTCGAGATAGACAAAACATTTTACACTCTTTAGACCCAATAATACCGAATTCATCATCCGTTGGAAAGTCGCCGGGGCGCCTCGAACGCCAAATGGCATACGTTATTAAAATGGTACAGAACCGTATTCGTGCTGAACGCTGTCTTTTGCTTTTCGTTGTTCCTTAACGGGACTTAATGGTATCGATCTACCAGATCAAGCGTAGAGAAATGATTTGACTTTCCAAGTCGATCTAAGATATCTACTATGTTCGGTAAAGAAAATGTGTCTAGAATGGTAAGATTCCGATAATCCACAGCAACTCTCCAGCGCTTGAGGCCTTATCCCGATTTTTTCGGAACAACAAGTAAGGGCGACTTCCACGGACTATTAGAATGCTCGATACTATTATTTTTTAACATAGTGTCCACCTGCTTATTTATTTCTTCCTTAGCAGAAAACTGTAATCTGTAAGGTTTAATTTTCACTGGTCTTGAGTTAGAAACGAGTGTTGAGTTGCATCGGTTTTTGTGAGCGAAAAGACCGACCAATTTTGATAATTGAATTTTTTTCTTCTTCGTTCATATGATTAATATCTACATGACAGTCTAAGATTTGAAGTCTATTTTCTACAGGATTTGCCCATTTGAAGCCTATTTTCTACAGGATTCGATTTCATTGCTCGTGATGCCAGTTATTGTGCATTTTAAATGAGGACAACAATTGACATCTTCTTAAACAGTCTTTTTTAATAATGCTGATATCCGCACCGGTATCAGTTAAAAAACTAGAATTGTTATTTTTTAATATATCGATATTTAATAAAACAAATTTATTATTAATGTTATTTAAATTAATTGAATAAGCAGATGATGTTGACAAGTGTTGATTTGACTCAAACGGTAATATAAATGATTTTGAACACAAATTTACTCAAGAACTTCCGTTTCCCGAATCCTTAATAGTTTGAATAGCTGAATTTGTGCTTTGAGCTCGATTTGCTTCAGCATATCTTCGTTTACGACAGTTTCTTATGTGGTGTCCAATCCGAGTACAATAACCACATTCGACGGTTTGCTGCATTGAAAAAAATCCTACATCAATGTAGACAAAAACTGCATTAATAGTAAGAACAATTCTTTAAAACTGAGCCAAAACGACCCTTCGTTAATAGTACGAAAATCATACGTTAATATAGTGAAACACATAAATTTTTTATTTTAATCTTAACTACTTACGTTGTAGTAATTATGAATTGATTCATGTAACTAGTACATATTTATGAATTGATTCAGTTAAAAGCATTTTGGATGAACAAATTCTTATTATTCACGTAAGATATTAAAGATATCATGAAATTTTTCATAATACTAATGAAATGTTAAATCACATTAACGAATAAATTCATACATATAGGTTTAGAAATTCATTATTTGCATTTACGAAACTATTCGGATGTAGGACTCAGTAGTTATGAATAATTCATAAATATGATGATTATTTTTATAAATATACTGAAAATAATACATAATGTGTAGGAACGATAATTGATACACAAAACTACATAATATTTATGTATGGTTCATAACAAGAATGTACATTTTTAGGTCGATTGATGAATAAATTCACAAAATCTATACACCCAAATGTAGAGAAATAAAAAACCTAAAATTTTGTAATTTTATTATTTGTTTATTTTATTAGTCAACATGACGCTTACTATTCCTATTAAATTGTTTAATTAGTAAATATATTTATTTTTAAATTTTAGATTATTTGTAGAAGATTAAATTGATAACATTTTAAGAACAAATTAGATAAGAGGTAATTTAATCCAAAATATTGGCAATGCGCCATAGTTCATTTTATTGCCTTTCTGTAAATTAAATAAATTGTATTTCAATCACACAATAGTTTTAATTGCATATTTTCTTACCTTTTAAAATCTGAAATAAATTCGTTTGATCCCACTACTGCAAAAACGATTTTAATCTATGGCCTTCTTTTTGTGCTACTGGTTCCCTTTGATTTAAAGGAGCGGCAAAATTTTGAATGGTTTATACCGTATAAGGCGGATCCAATCTCGAATCGTCAACCATGATCATATTTCAATCGATATAGGTACGACATTTTTTTGCCCGGAACTATATATAATAATGCTGCGGTATTGTTAACACATTAAATTTTTAGTCCTGTAGATCACATAATTTATTTATTTACACATTATTTATAAACTAAAAGAAATTTTTTTGTTTCACAGAAAAGTGTTCTTATTTTAATTTCACTGAATGAAAATTGACTTGTACAACACTGCCATAAAATATGATATTTACCTGTTTTTCAGCATACAAAAGTAAAATTCAATGTAAATTATTACATTTGTTCCTTTCAAGCACGCAATTGTTAATAAAGAAGCGAAAGCAATTTATTTACTTTCGTTGTCCTGAATATGATTCAGCTTTACTTTATTTTCATAGATGCTACGAATAGATTCATCCAATAATTAATAATACAAACACATTCATATACATTACATAATGATGAATGGAGCTCTTATGTACAATACATGAATTTCTTCGTTTTAATGAAGAAATTTATCAATATTACGTGAAAAAAACATGAATTTTACAATTTAATTGTATTATTTATAAATATTTTCATCAAAATCAAATTGACAAAAGACGGTTGCTGAAATGTTATGTCTACTAGAATTTTTTTTTCGATTGTTTTACTTGGAAAATAGAAAATCACTAATATCTGGTGTGTGCGTATATAACGCACATTTCGGTATGCATTTCACTTCTGTAGCACTGTCTTTTTAGTTAGGAGGTGGAAATGAAAAAAGAAAATTTGTATTCAGTAGATGTCATAAAATTAGAATATCTTCAAACATACGCAGCCACCCACACAACATTTATACCCCTATTATGGTTTTCACATTTGACTTTCACGGCGAGTTGAAGTCGGCGAATTTAAAATTTCGTATTATGGTTTTCACCGTGAGCAAGCTGAAATGTCAAAATTGCTCGCCATCTATTTTTAGGCGAATCTATATAAAAATGTTCGTTTTTATTTTAGCAACATAAAAAATGGAGGGTATAAGAATAATTAAAAGATTTTTTGTTATTATTACGTGTATTTTTACATTATTTTTATTTGTAATTTTTTTAGAAAATCAAAAATAACAAATCAACGCAGCATAACATATTTATTATACATAATTGTGAAACGTTTAAAAAAATTTAAATTCATTGAAATACAACAAACTGAAAACAAATATAACATAACAGCTGCCAAATGATATAAAATGTCAAAAAAATTATAAAAAATAAAGAGGGGTGCTTTATGCATTCTAATATTACCATACATGTATTCGCCAAAATAAAGGCGAAAACCATAATAAGAAAAACTAACTCACACGACTTTAAGAATCACGGTGAATCGTTCGGCGAGGCAAGAATCATGATAGGGGTATTAAAGTTCGAATTATAATATTCATATTGTGTAGTGCCACATTCGTTAATATAACGAACAATAAGTATTTAACAAATATTTTCGCACTCGTCTTATTCATAAATATTATGAATTGTTCGTAAATGTAGTTTTTTAATAAAATCATGAAAGTTGCACTAATACGCAAACAACATGTGATTGTATTATCTATAGCACAATAAACTAAACCATTTTTTAATTTATGAACTATGATTCGTATTATTAACGTACAAATTTTTATGAATTTTTTTCTAAATTTGGTTTGTTTCATAAATATAGTAATTTTCACATTAATAATACGAATTGTGGTTAACAAACGCCGTTCGTAAATAAAATTCACAAAATTTTTTTCAGTGTGATTTGATAAATATGATTGGTTTGGTTGAGAACCAGGATTTGTTAAAGGCGGCTTATTGGCATTCTGGTATATTTTATTTTGAGAATTTTTCAAATTTGATGTTCTACGATAGCATGTTTCTGCAGAGTGCCCGTTTTTCTTACAATTTTGGCATTTAATAATAAAATTTTTTGTTGAATTGCTAATAGATGCATTAGAAAACGAAGATAATTTATAATTAAGAGTAGCTTCTTCTTCTATTGCTTTTAACTGCTTCTTTTAGGGTGGTAAATCTACACGCTTTGATTATTAGCTTTGATTATTAGCTAGGTCCTTATGACCTGTTAATTCCATCTACGAATGACTTTAGGGTTTTAGGAATTTTTCACCTTCAACTCTTCGGCAAAAGACTTAACGTCTTCGTTTTGCTGTTGTCTTACCCGAATTAGTTCTATTTGTAAAAGCTCAATCGGCCTAGTATCGGCCTAGTATTTGGAAATTTAATTCAGATTTTAGATCAGAATAATTTTTAAAAGTTTTATGTCTGAAATATTCGTGTGATTTGTCTTGTAATTTGAACAATATCATTTCAATATGTTAGTTTTCGTCAAATTCATCGTCAAACGATCTCACAGGCTGAAATGAATTGGTTCAACTTTCTGGGACTACCATCAAACTCTGGTATAATTTTGAAAGCAACAGTATACTTCTACTCGTATACTTTTCTTACTTATGAAATTTGTCAATTCTGATTCTAAAGTGATGTGTTATTTCACTCATTGTGAAAGTTTATCAATTCTTGTCTAGCGGAATATTTGACGCTGACTATGTTCTAACGTGGTAGTGGATAGAACTCTTTCATTTTGACGTTACAATACATTAAATATTTGTGACGTATTTACAAATAAAATAATACTCTGTAACTTCACAAGGATATAGTGACCCTTTCAGTAATTTTCACAAAATTATATGCTTGCACACAAAAAACGGTAGTATCCAATAAAATTGTAGATTTATATTATCCGGCATAAGTAAATCTTTTCGGAAAATGCAAATCAATAATTTTCATAAATTTTTGAATTCATGCTAGTCTACTAGTACATTCATCAAGTTTTCATCAATTTTTGAAAAATCAGCAGGAATTCCTGATTCCCCCAAACCAAAATCGTAATAAATTATGGATACATATAAAACTTTCATGAAAATACTATAATTCCGTTTATAATGTTATACCGTATACATGTATCATGAATTTGGGGTTTGGAGCACATAAAAACACATCACAAATATTTAACTTTCAGTCCCTTTTTGGTTTTTTTTTTTTTTTTGTTGTGCCTTGATAATAAATTTTCTGTATTTCCTTGGTCTTGGTTCTTGGTTAGGTTTTACTAATTTAGATATTGGAAAAACCATTAAATGTTGTTGTTTTCAAACGTCATATTCAATCCGTATGGTTTTCTGGCTTATTTCGGCAACAAAAAACCAATGTACCGAATCTTATGAAAAGCAATAAATTCTTTTGTTTTTTTGTTGTTTTTTTTTGTACAAGATGATGAAAAAGGCAAATTGAAGTTTTACCTTTACTAATCTTTTGTTGTGCCCGCACTATGCTCGTATACGTATAAATTTTTAATAAATACATACAAAGGCAAAGAAACTTATCGTACCTTACTCCTGTAATAGAGGGTGAAAAATTGTGTGTTTTATTTTTAGTTTATAAATAACACGTCGTCAATTAACGGTATAAACTTAATGTTTTCAAAGAATATGGAAAATCTAAACCGTTTATTTTATACTTAATCTTCACCCTATTTTCACTGTAATATTTTAGATATAGATACTAACTATACTCGTATATTACCTTAAGTACCCCTAAATTTAAATTATACATTTTTTTCTTTTTTGTTAATTAATTTATATTTTAATTAAAGAAAGTAAATAGGAGAAGAAATGAAAATGAATAATAAGAACAAAAAAAAGTACTTTGATTATAATTGACCTATATTCGAACATCCGGACAATCATTCTTCGTATTATTTTATACTTGTTATACATACATACTTGTTTATACAGGTTCCTACAGAATCAGGCAGAACATATACGATGATGTGATTTAACCAGAGTCCCCGTCCATGAATAAACTTTCTCTATATGTCACTCTCTATAAAACCACCAACATTTTAGACAACTTAAATTTTTCGTTTTATTTTCAAACATTACACTACCCATTTTAAATACTTAAATCCGCTAATTAAATAGAGAAAAAAGCAATTTCAATTGGGCATACAATTGTCAGCTATTTTCAATTGTTTGCATCTCTTCGACCAAAATCTGGTCGTAGCGAAATTTGCGGTACTTAAGCTCTCTTTTTTGACGAAGAGTTCAAAAAGTATATCCCATTTGTTGTGAGGCCAACGACCACGTTAGTTGACCCGCCACCCCAGAGTTTTTGTTTCTCAAAAGATTCATTGCAACGAACACCGTCCATTCAAATTATGATTTTTTCTTAGCCAAACGCGAAAGTGGTTCTATAATTATAATCTGAGAAAAATTGTTAATGAATTTTCTGTAATATCCGGCCAGTCCAATAAAAGTGTTGACTTGTTTTTATGATGCGGGGATAGAACATTTTTGTATTGCCTCAATTTTTTGTGGATCTGGTTTCCGGTATTAGTAATTTCATGCCCAAGGAACAATATTTCCTTTCGTAGAAAATGACATTTGGATGGGCTTAATTTGAGTTTATGTTTTCTGAAACATTCGAATACCTCGACTAATTTACGATTGTGATCCTGTACGTCACATCCATAAACGACTACATCGTTGGGGGCATTTAATAATATTTAAACCTAACTAAACTTCATCTCGAATACTTTGGAAAGTTCCAGGTGCTCGCTGAAATTGATAATGTCCATAGCTAGTATTAAATGCAGTGTTATTTGTATCCTTAATATCCGTGGATAATCGGTTATATCCGTCTTTCGGTCGTCACATACACTGTCATGCAAAACAAAGGAAACTAACTAAAAACTTAAATAATATCGATAATATTTCAGATTTCTTCAATTTTTATTAATTTAAAAAACATAATTCATAATTAATATACATTTTTTTATATGCAAATGTTGCAATAATTCAAAAATATTTCTAAAATTTAAAACCGTAAAAAAAATATTGCAAAATGTCATATTTCAGTACTTGCACAACTAAAGGAACATTCATTTCATTATGCAATATCAATAGTTAATTGCATATCCTTTGCTCTTAATAATTTTTGCACATCTGTTGGGCATAGAACAAATCAGTTTGTCAATCGTTTCTTGAGGGATTTCATTCCAAGCCTTCTGAAGATTGCTCCACAACTGTTCTGCATTTTTGAACTCACCAAGAGTTCTAACTTTGTTGTCTAGAATCTTCCATAAGTTCTCGATGGAATTCAAATCGGGACCATTGCTGAACGAGTTTGGAGGTGTGTTTCGGGTCATTATCTTGTTGGAAACTCCACCGAAGAGGCATATTATCGTCAAGATGTTTCTATACACAAATCGATCCATAATGCCATTTATTTTGAATAGAGGTCCAACTCCAAGACCCGAAAAACACCCCCAAACCATGACCCCTTTTCCACCACCATGCTTTACGGTTCTTATCGTGTACTTTGTATCCATCCTCGTATTTACAGGTCTACGTACTCTCTTCTGTCCATCCGATCCTCTTAAATTAAATTTAGATTCATCAGACCATAAAACTGTTTTCCATTTTTTGACATCCCAAAGCAAATGGCGATTGGCAAAAGCCATTCTGGCGGCTCTAACTTAGCAGAGTCTAGCCTTCGTCTGACTGTATATTCCGAAACTTCCAAATTTAAGTTTCTTATGATCTCATTAGCACTTAAAAATGGATCTTTTTTGGCAGCTCTGGTAATTCTTCTATCAGTTTGTATACTTGTTTTTTTTTGGACGACTTCCTGAATGGATTACTTTCACTGTTCCAATTTTTCTGTATTTACTAATTATTCGGAGACCACCAATTTTGAGAGGGAATATTTAATGCATATAGCTTTCAGTTTCATACCATTAATGTAGTTTCGTACAATTTTCTCTCGACAATCCTCACAATACTTGTTTCGTGCCATTACACAAGCCCTTAATTATTAAGTAAATTAATTTTAATTAATTTATTGGAAAATGCCCAATGTTAAATTTTTTTGACTTACCTGTTTATTAATTTAAGACATTTCTCGACGAAATTTTTTTTTTTACTGAAATTTTATATTGATTTACGCACATAGAAATTTTGTTTCCTTTGTTTTGCTTTTCGTAAAAAATTGGGGATTCACAATTATTGTGCTAACAGTTTTAGTTATTGTAACAAGAAACACCTGTTGGCACTAAAAGTTTTTATGGTGTTGGCGTACACTCAATTTATAAAAAAAAATATTTAAACAAATATGTTTTTAAGGATTTTCGTGAAACAATTTTCTTTCAAATTGGTTCCCTTAGTTTTGCATGGCAGTGTACGTGGAGTTTCCTAGTTAGAAAGAGGAAAGGCATCACCAACTGTTAATTCATTTACTCTTCTAAAATCAATGATAATTCGTTATTTTTTAGAGCCGTCAATTGATTTTTGTGGAACCACCGGAAGTTGCGAAATCCAAGGACTTGAACTGTGTTCAATAATCTGTTGGTCGAGCATTTTAGCTATTTGCCAATTAACTTTAGGTTTTAGGCAGGTGCGATGTATCCATTTGAGATTATAGAATTTCCAATCTTTGGGATACTGCATTATTTCAAGTTTTCAGGTTGTAAAATAAATATTTTTCAGTTGGTTGAATATCTACAGAAATGTGGTCCGAGTAAACCTCTTCACTTGTAGCATTCACTATTCCAACATTAGCAAATCCGGTATTTAGTTCTCTCTGGCAGTTTCAATATAAACTCCGCAGGAAAGGCTTCTGGAGCTAAACATAAATAATTTGTTTTGGGCTTAAACTGGTAGTTCGAAATATTATTGACTTTAATGCGTACAAGCATATCGGATCGTGGCAGAATTAATTCACCGATTTTGTTTTGAATAGATTTGAATCGCAAATCTGAATATTTCGAACTATCTGGATTTTCCGCAAATTTTAAAACTCCGTTTTTGGTAATCGACGATGCAATTGTATTTTTCCATTAAGTCATTGCCTAAAATGCCCGCAACTGGAATAGGAAAATCGTTTTCAATGATTTAAAAATTTTGGGGTATTTGTATATTGTTCGGTAAAATAATATTAGAATTACAACCTGCAAGGGCACGTATTTGTTCACCAGATATTCTTGGATCAAGATATTTTAATTTAGAAAGGATAACGTCAGCTTCTGTCTCTACTAAAAATAAAGGTATTTCTGTTAGGTTGGTAGAAAATAAATCTAAATGTATCTGGACGTATTTGGATTTGGTTATATGAGTAGTCTAGTTTAAACTATAATTTGGCGTATCAAACGTTAATGGTCCTGTAATTATTGTTTTGTATTTGTGGCACTCTGAAGATTTATTGCTCGAATTGGAGTACCTGACGACCCAAGCAGTTTCCAAACCCCCTGTCGTATTTGAATATTTTGTGAATTCAAATTAATAGAATTTTGTTGGCAAAATTTATTAGGGCCTTCTCCAAACTGATGTCCAGAAATTTTACAAAAGGAGCAAAATAAGGAATATCGATTATTCGGTTTATGAGGATTTGTGTGATGTTGTTGATTTGAAAATAAGTACTAGGTATATTGGATGAGATATTTTGGAAACACGGCACAACAACGGCACATTTTAGAGCACCTTTCAAATCAGAACATCTCTGGGCTTTAACTGTTGCTTTGACTTTTTTATTCAGCGAATTAAGGACTGTTTAATTTATCTTCAACCTGGAATGTTATCTCATTTGATAAACCAAAATTGAACATTAACCTTAATTTGACTTGAACAGTTATTGATTTAAAGCCATACAACATTTTGTTCCTTCCGCAAGAGATACTAAGGTAATATCAAGAAGGCACCATGTTATCGTGATAGTAAAATTATCTTCCACATTCTTTGTTCAAGTTTTATTTCCTGACGGTAGATTTTATTAAATGATGCAATATCAATATTCTCTTTTGAGAAACTGTTTTCTCTGAACCAGTTTCAACCCCATTTCGAAAGCGAAGCAATTGGCATGCACCCCATCTATTGAGATTTAAGTGCAATTCTTCATCTGTACTACTTCAAATTTTTCATTTTATAGATATGTACATACGTCTGTTGTTCTTCGACAGCATTCCCAATTATACAAAATAACCTAAGGCGTCTTGGCTCAAGTCAATGAGAGAGGTGATCCATGAGAGGCTAGTTTTCTTTCCAATAATGTTCGGCAATACAGCTTTTACACTTCAAATTCAACCTTTTGCAAATTATATTTATCAAAACAAATTTTATTTCTTAATTGTCTCATTTAATCAATCCCAGAATTAAAACTTTTCGAAATATTACATAAATCATTGAAATTTTCATTGGTGCCAATACAAAATTGTATAACTTTGTTAAAAAATATTACCATCGGTTCGATAAAATTTAAAAAATTTTTAGTGTGTGTGCAAAAAACCAATTGAGAATTATAAAGATCAAAATATTTTTTTACCAAAATCGTTTTAGCTGATTTTGGTGAGTTTACTTTCAAAAACTCAGCAACTGTGCAGATTTTGCAGTCATTTTTGCAGCAAGTGTTCAAATGTAGCAAACGATATTATTTCATAAGCTCTGCTGAACTTATTTTTCTTCCACCATATTCGCCTATAAGATGTACCTTTGAGCATATTTTTTCGAAAGTAATTAAAAATTTTATTTTGAAAAAGTTTTATTCAAATTGGGAAATGCTTTGTTGATTTTGAAAAAGCTTTATTTGGTTTGAAAAATGTTTCTTTTGTTTCGGAAAAAGTTGTGATTCAACTTTAAATTGTTTAGGTTGAAATTCAAATCCTATAAATATAATTTGTAGAAAGCTGAATTTGAATTGTAAAAGGTTGAATTTAAAGTGTGAAAGGTTCAATTTGAAGTATAAAATATTGAATTTAAAGTGTAAAACTTTAAATTTGAAGTGCAAAACCTATATTAGAAAAGTCCTTCGCCTTATCTGTAAAAAAGTGTTGAAAAGGTTTTTGTTAATTTAGAAAAGGTTTCATTCGGTTCGGAAAATGTTTTTTTTTTTAGAATAGGTGTTAATCTAGCAAATACTGTGCTTAGGTTGTAAGGCTAAGCGTTTGCTTGATTAGCGAATTTATTAAATTAAATTACTGCTGGTGGGGTTTAATTAGACGGAGAATTAGAAACTACACGTTTGGTGATTAAGTTTATTCTGATTTATTTTTAATAAATTCCGAGTTTAAATACATTTTTAGAAACTGCTTAATAGCGAGTTTTCATAATCTTTCTTTTTTTTATATTGTTGTCTATATTCTTAGAATACTACAATAAAATATTATGCATAGCTGACAAATAATATGTGTGCATACTTCCGTTATTAATATTTCACTTTATGCAACCTGAACAATTTTGTTACTTAAAATTAAAATGATGACTTGACAAATAAGCCCTGTTCACAGATGAAGTGAACATAGGTTTCATTGGTAGTTTAGAAAATATTTTTTCTATTTGGAAAAAGTTTCATTTAAAATTGAAAACCCGTAACGAAAAATTATGTAACTTCAATAGAAGATAAAAACTAATACAACATAATATAGCGTTCCGTTAATTTTGTGCGAACCTATAAAATAAGAAAAATAAAATCAGATCGTTTAAAAAACAAAAGAAAAGCTTCATCTGCAACAATAACAACAAAGAAAATCATAAAATTTTAATCAGAAGAAAATATTGTTAAGGAGTAATAATAAAATCATTTTGCTTAGATGATTACCCATAAAGAAAAATATTTGCAATAAATAAGAAAATTTGAAGATAGATAATGAAAATATAAATCAATGGCACTCGTCTTGGCCTTATACTCAACATAAAAAGGGTACTCTATGGTTTACAAGGTTTTTGTAGGTAAACCTACAAAGTCTAGGGATATTTTTAAAAATAAAAAGCATTTCGGATACCCATCGTAAGAAACCTACCGAAGGAAAAATTGAAATTTAAACTAACACGTTATCATGAAATGTTTAATCACATCTAAACGCTTTGATTTTACTCAACATATTGCCAACAGTGGGCGAAGCTGAATGCGCCCAACGATGATATAACTTTCGTTAGTAATCCATCCGCTAACGAAGAAATTCTCTCGTTTTCAGTGGGTATCGGTTTGACAGTGGGTCGTTTTATAAATTGGTTCTTAGCCATTTCTGGCTTAAATTTAGCACCTTGGTTATGGAACTAAAAATTGTCTTGATTTAACTCAACATATTGCCACCAGTTGGCGGAGCAGAATGCGCAAGGAAGAAATTTTGAGCTCATCCCAAAAAATGCATCAACCATAATTTTCTTTGTCCCCAACTCTGGATCTTGGAAGGATTTTATTAAGGCAAAGCATTTTTGTTTCTTCTAATGTCTAATTTTTCCGTTTAGAAGATTTAAATTTTCTGTATGATCAATAATAGTTGTTTGTTGTTTTAGATTCCTAAGCAATAATGCTAAAGTCGCTACAACATTAGGTATGCCCGTGCCTTTTTTGCCTAACGGATCTGTTCATCCCTCATTTGATTTTGTTTTTTCAGTTCTGAGTCCAGCATATCGTCGACCTAACAATGAATTAAATGACTGCACCCAAGTTCCCGTATTCAAGTTAATTGATGACGCCGGACGTCGTCGTCCTAACGGTGATCATCTAAAGGTGCAAAAATTCAGGCGGAGTATCATACGATGATCCGTTTCACGTTTCACCGACGGTCAGCTACGTTTATTTACTGTTAGGTCGACGATATTCTCTAAAGTATTTCAGCGGATGTGGCTATTCAACATAAAATTCAGTTCTTTAGGCTCTAAATCTAGAATGTGATATTATTTTATACAGCATCCTTCGCCGGTGACTTTCTAATTAATCCCAAGAAGTTAATAAACGACCTAGAAGAGTCTTGTTAATGGATTTTACATTCCTGGGAAATATCCACAACATTCCTGGGAATACCTATAATTTCTTAAATTTTATTAAAATTCATACATTTGACGGACGAAAAGCTTTTGAAGGCCATGAAAATATAAAATTAAGGTTTTTGAATGAAATTAAATCAGTTAATTAAATTTTCTAACAATAAGATGTTACTTATAGATTTGATTTTCCATTTTGCATGGGACAATGCCTTTGTAATACATACTACACACAAAAAACTGGCAAAATAAAAAGTTTACACCAAGTATGAACATCATTAGAGCTCTCTGTATACATTTAAGATGGCTATGACATCATCGATGTAAATTTAAAGCTTTGTGAATTATTCTAGAATTATTTAAAGTAATCAACGAAACAAAATTGTGAATCAGAACGAACTTTCAATATCAGTTAGTTATTGTCAGGGCAGCAAATTCACATTTGGTTCTGAATCGGTTGTGAAAAGAGTTATTTTCATAACGCCTTACTTTTAATTTACTTTTAGACCTTTGATTTTTGTTTGGGTAATTAACCGATTTATAACCATTTTTTTAGCATTCCGGCCTTCTCATAAACGTTTTCTATTTTAGTGGTGACTGTGATCAATGTACAAAAACTTGTTTGTGAAATCGATTTTTTCGTATTGCGTGATCAACATAAAATATCGAAGTGTTTTGTTTATTAGACAATTCTTTATAAATAATGAGTGCAAACCAATTCAATCTAATGTTTGTAAAATCGGGTTTGAAACTCAACATTCATTCTTAATGCTTTAAATAATTTGTTGCGATTTTTTCAAAGAAATATCCTCTTATTTTAGTATAATCGTTGCAGAAAAGCAGTACTTCGCTAAGCATTGCTTTCTGGTATACATATTCTAGGTGTTCCATCGTTATTTGCCTTATTCGCTTCGTTATTTACCATATTAGAAAATGCTGTTGTCATTTCATTTAGTCTATTCGTATCTTCTTAAGTAATAGATTACATGAAATTCCAATGACATTTTCGAATTTTTCAAAAAATGTGAAATCGTGATTAATTTCAAAAAATGTAAAAATATCAGATAGAATTTTTTCATTCTAAACCTATGTTGACATACATAAGCAAAGCAACCTTGATTATACCAGAACCATCTTGATATGAATAGAGCCGGCATGTAAAAAATGAACTTAAAATAAAGGACATAGAAACACTAAAAAATAATTTATTTTCATAGAGTTTGTATGAAAAAACGCGATTTCGATTGACGAAGAAATATGAATTAAAAATTAAACCTAGATAAATAATTTTTTCTGAAATCACTAATAAACAACTCAATGACTAACTCATTTAAAGCACAGATTCTCAAGCTTCCCCATTTTCCAGATATAATCAAAAGAAAATAAGTTAATTAAATTAAAAAACGTTCTACAACAACAACAATATGTATTAAAAAGAGAATATTATATTTAATGACGTCATCACTTATTCACAACTAAAATCAATGGTAAAAAAAGACAATGCGTTGAACAGCCAAAATTAAAATAAATCAAAGAGAGCCAGAGAGAAAAAATTATAATAATATGCATTGAGCGAGAAGAAATCAAAAAAATCAAATCAACCCAGATTGTTATGCATCACAAATAAACGATAACCAACAAACATTAATTGTAATATGAATGCCTTATTTATTTCTCAAATATTAGAAATACTATTTAAATTAAGTCACAGCTGAAAATAAATACAACATGATTAATATTTGGCGTCGATTTTTATTCCCAAGAATTAATGACCCATTCAAAATAAGTTTTTGTTTAGAATATTTGAATTGACGATTGGAAATATAGAGAAAGCCCTACCTATCGGAATAAAATAAAACTCTAACTACAATACAAAATTAGCATCAGCGCTCGCAGAACGACTAAAATATGGCATAGCGGAAACTTTTTGCAGCAAAGTTGCAATAAATATTTTGTCTAAAATCACGTCTCCAATCGTCAATTGTCATAACATTTGAGAGCGGTGTATAAAATAAAATAGCTCTTACTTATTATTCCCATTCCTAGATGTCACTTAACACACAAATAAAAACAACAGGGATTCGGGCTGAGTAAACGATTTGAAAGAAAACTTTTTACGTAAAATTAACATAATTTCTTTCATGGCAATGGTTTAATTTTAGTAAATTTATAAAAAAAAATTATATTAAATTAATTATTATTACAATTTAGTTATTATAATAGAGAAAAGCCACCAAAAATATGTTTAACCGAATCAAAAATCAGACCGATTTTAGAATCCGACCGGTTCGATCACCTATTTGATTTTTTTTATATGTTTATAATTTAGGCGACATCTATGGTTTAAACAAAATGTCGTTAATAAAGCATTGCCACATGATATGAATCTGTATTCGGACAGATTTTTGTCATGTGGCAATGCTTTTAGAAGGAGACTAAAAAGAGATGGTTATAATTGATTAAAAAATTTATGTTATGACGTATTTTACAACAACAACATTCCAAAAAAGTTTAGCAATAGTTTATATTCCAAGAGGATTTTCACTAAGAAATAAACATTTTCATGATTCGATTTTTCAATCAAATAAAATTACATGTTTTATGAACATTTTCGTATAAAAATAATGTAAAAGCTCATAATTCTTATAGACTAAAAATGTAAATGAAAACAATAATTTTCCCATATAGTTTCATAGCAACGAAAAAATTTTATGTACTTTATTTTAAGCTTAGTAAAAATTCCAGTCAATGTGGAGGCTCTTATTTATAGAGTAGGCTCTGATTATACAAAGCCATAGTCTAAAAAACACAGCTTTTATAAAGGAATTAGAAACGAGGAAAAAATCAAACTTTTCATAGTAAAATACACAAAACATATGGGAAATCACTTTTTTCCTAAGACAAATTTTTAATTGAAAACGTTACAAATTCTTAATTATGATTTCTGAAATACTTTCATAAATATTTGAATTTCAACATATATGAATGTCGTTTAAGTAAATCGTTTTCATTTTCTTGTAATAATTGAATTATTTAAACCAAAATATAAAAAAATTCATAACTACAGCATTCTGGTCAAATTAAAATAAAAGCTTACTACAATTCGTTAGTTCATTAAGTCAATATACATTACATAGATGGCAGTGATGGCCGTAAAAGTTTGATAAAATCATACAAAAAATTACCACCTGAGGAAATTTCAAGTAAAAATATTGTAGGAAAAGCAAAACAAATTCACAAAAAATTAAGTACGAGTGATAATTTTGTGACCAAATAATTTTTTTTTGTATTTTTCTGTAAATATTTTTGACATCTTATGTACACTAGTAAAACTAAAGATACATTTAGCAAGTATTATTTTAATTCATCAGAGCCAACTTTGATTTATTTTTCAAAATGGAAATTCCAAAAATATATTTTAGGCATAGTTTAATTTTAATATTTCTGCAATCAATATTTATTCAATAACAATATAGTCTTCTTGAATGTTGTTGTTCAAGGTATGTAGAAAACATTTATATAAACATTTTGTAATATTTTAGCTTTTTTCATTGAAAAACTTGAAGCTAAAAAACACCATTTTTACTATGGATTCCTATGGAAATCAATAAAAAGTTATACCACTAAAAAAGCTTCTAACAATTACGACATTATGATTATGGCTCTATACTCTAGAAGGCTCTGACATAAGTCGCGATTTGCTGTGCCAATGTGATCATTTAAAATATAAAAAAAAAACTGTAAAAAGTACCATGTAAAACCAGGTTTAGTTGTATTTAGAAAGGCACAGCATTTTGCTTCAAATGGTTAAACCAAGTATGTTTCTTTAAAAAGTGCTTCTGACGTAACTAATTAAATTTGTTAAAAATTTCATTTGGAGATGTGCTATAGAATTTTTCGTTTTTTTGTGCTTTTACACAATTTTGTTCAAATTTGGAAAAAGTAAATCCGATATGGATGAAGGATCCCTTTTTTATTTTCCAATTATGGTTTTGATTCTAAATTGTTTAAGAAATATTTTACTCGCCTGTCAATAACTTTGACACAATATAAAATGCAGATTGAACTTGAAGAAAGAATTTCATTATATAAAACCAATAAGAATATTGAAGCAGTAGCAACGGCGAATATCGAAGTTTTGTAACGGTGTCTTTCGCGAAGTATACATAATATGTCACAAACAATTTTTTCTACGATGGTAAGAAATGTTTAAATTTAACGAAAATTAAAAATTGGGTTAATAATTTAAAAAAAGCAAGAAAGTTTTAATTTAATTAATTCTCAAGAAAATAACGATGTATCTCTTTTTCAGGTCAGCTCACAAAAGGTGACTGACCGGAATACGCGCGGGGGCTGTACTTTTATGTCAGGTGCGAAATGTCACCACGAGGCTCCTCATTTTAATGCTGAAAATTAGTGAGCTACCATAACTGAACATAACAGCGAGTCGGTTTCACCATTTTGCTTATTCAATATTTTTCATTTATCCAATCACTATAAGATACATATATATTCGCATCGGGGCTACTCTATTTTTATTTTATATTTTTGTACTGAATGAATCATCTTTAATATGGGATTATATTCGCTAAAACCTGTTGATACTTATTTGCTTATACATTCTTATTTGCTTTTCTCGTTAGTTCTTCTTTTCGTATTCTTTTAAAAGAAACGACGGTAGCCGCCGAAATTAGCAATACACAAAACCCCAAAATTTCACTAAAATTAATTTGTATGTGACAAAGCAACCAAACTCGTGGCCGGAGAATACAAACTCGAATACAATTTTTGATTGCCAATTGTTCTCCAATGATATATAAAGGTCGGGGTGATCAAGTCCAACACAAATTCAATGCTTACCTCATTGAAAATTACTTTTGTTTTGGAGGTATGTACATGGTCCAATTCTGGTGAAAAAATGTACACCACAAAGTTAGCAAAATATTATAATTTTTAGTTAAAATGGTGATACTTAATTAATTTATTGGTAACCCTGGCCAACTTTTTTGTTTTTTTTGGAAATAATTCAACTCATACAGCTAACTTCGTGGTATACATTTTTTCAACAGAAATTTAGCATATATGTACACAGCTTGAGGGCCAAAACCAATCTTTAAAAAAATCGTACTGTTGCTTCGTCTCCTTGTCGACAAAGTTAATGATTTTACACAAAAAAAAAAAAAATATTATGAATATGTATAAAGTTTTACGGTTTATGGGTTTTAAATTAAGTTTTGAAATTTCAACCAAGAGCACAAAATAAATTGCTAAATGAATCTTCAAAGTAACAAATATAATCGTTTCCGCTTCATTCCGAAGAGACGAGAGGCAAATAATGTCACCATGTTCTGATCTTACCTCAAAAATATATTTTTGAAACTCTGCAATTGAAAGCGAATACTATACATCAATACCACAGAGGTATTATATTTACAATTTATTGAAGAAAATATAATATAATGTTTCATGAAAAGAATTCGCAGTGATTTAAGAGATCGTACAAAATCAAAATTGGAAATATACAGATATTTTGATTAACCAATGCCACTGCATAAAAAGCCGTGACAAAAAAATTTGTAGTGGCATTAGTTAAGAGAATAAGGATTTTTATTTTCCTATGAAACGTAAAAAAATCATATGGGATTTTCAAATAAATTTTTTATATCTTATTAATTTTCATTTTATACGAACATTTTTTTTACAAATATAAATAATTTGATATTAAATACATATATCGAAATGTAATTTGTGAACAATTTTGATTGAAATTAATTATCATTTAATAAATAATTTTGCATTTTTATAGTTATTTTTTTTTCAAAGCATCGTCAAGCTTCGTGTTCCTTTAAACATTTTATTTTCATTTGAGTGAGAGCCGCATATATATAAGAGCCCTAATGCTTCCGCCATTTTTTAAACGTGATTTGTATAAGAGGTGTACATTTCAGTGATAGAATTTTAGGTACAATTGTACTTTTCGATACAATTCATTTGTAAAATGTAATAATAAATATATACAATCTAAAAAACATTAATTATTTCTTTGTTTGCATCATTTAAAAATTAAACAATTTTTCTTACTCGATTTTTTTGCTATTAAATTTAAAAATCATCAATTTAATTCACTAAAAATTATAAAAATTGCGTATCATAAAAATTAAATCTTAAAATTTCTAATAATTTCTCATTAATTATTAATTAATTTGTGGTTTTTATAGCTAAATTTTTTATTAATTCGCTAATAAAAAAAATCCGACGTTTCGACCTCCATTGTCAAGGATACAATTTATACAATAATTTAAATGAAAATGTTTTATAAGGATTGTTTTCCTAATGTAACTAGGGTAGAATTTAAAAACTGAAAAATACTCAGTTTAACGGAAATAATTTAAGTTATATAGTTATACCTTAATAACAAGTCAAAGGTAGCAGTGTCGGAATTAACGAAACGTTTTTTGAATGAGCATCCCCAAACTGACAAGGGTAAGTTATTGGTACTTGTGCCAATAGATTCATAATTTCGCAGCGAAAAAATGTCAGATTTTCTTGAGTGTTAGGGGAGGAAAAACAAACAGCAGTTTATATGAAAGTATCGTAAAATGTTTTAAAATAATTTAATTTTAATAAAAATGAATCCCAGAAAAAACTCAAACGGCACAAGATTATGAATTTGCCATCTCCTTATGTTTTTATTTCGAGCTTAATTTTCACAAGAAAAATTACCGGCTTAGCATATAATGAGTTTAAATGAAAACATTTCAATTAAAGTTTTATTATAAAATATTTGATAAATGTCTTTAATAATTGCCACTTCATAATGAACAATATTTTGACGTTCAATTCATTTTCCTTAACACATAGTAACATAGTATACAGAAAAAATGGAATTACTCTTGTCAGACAACAATACTTACAAAGAAATTCGGATAGCTGGGTCTTGGGAACTTTCAACGAAAATTAATAAAAAATTAGCTAAATCCATCAAAAACTACCATGGTATAGAAGCAAGTGTATGAATGGTCTGCCAAAAGTGGACAAAGTTGGGATTCCTTTGCGACCAATCGTAAGCTATTTAGGTTCTCCATTCCATAATTTATTTTAAAACAAGGAGCGTTGCGCGACAACCTCATTGAACTTAACCTTGCCCTACTCATTTCTTAAGGCTGACTATGATACCATGTTTGTTAAGCTGCTTGTTATTAATATGTTTTCTAACTATTTCTCTACCTCTTAACTTCTTTAACTAAAACCGGTACTACCTTAAGCCTAACATTATAGTGATGACATGTTTTTTTTATGGTTTTCTCGTATCACGAAAGTTTACTTAGGCGTTGCCCATAATGCTAGCATACCTTGCACAGTGACATTATGGTCGGGATAAGAAGTATTCTCAATCATTTAAACTCGTATTTTTAAACAAGGATAAACCGACGGATTAATCCACAGTTTTTGAAAATCAACTGATTTAGCCGAGGTTACTTTTGTTAATTTTAAACGTGTATAAATCCGTGGATTTTTTGTGTCGTAATTTTGAACGAACCTAAAACTGGCGATTTTCGAAATCAATTTTCGAATTAATAACTGCTTCCTGGGATATTAGTCATTTTTTTTCTGTTTGATTTATTTCCAAAATTTTTTGTTTTATAACGTTGACAGACAAAAATATTATCGCAATAATCTTAGATCGCGATTTCAAATTCATTTTAAAAATGACCGCAAAATAAAATTATTCTTTCTCCATTAAGTTTTCGGTATTTTTTTGTATTTAATATTCATCGGGTTCCAAACTCCAGATTACGATAGTCATGTTATGAAACGCAGTAAGCCTAAAAGCATTTAACTCGTGTGACATAGACTGAAAAAAAAACTACATAATCTCGAATTCGCGACTATAGCTAATTTGAAGGCCGGTACAAGTTGCGAACGAGTAACGAGAACGATTTTCCTTTTTTATACCAAAATATGTAAGAAAATTATTAAAATAATGAAAACCGTATGAATTTAATGAACGATAGTTAAAATATCGTGCATTTACTAAAAATAAATTTAAAACTTTAACAGTTTTAATACAAAATTTTAATTTATCGTCGTAAATTAAAAATTATCGACGATAAATTGAAATTTTGTATTAAAACTATTAGAATTTTAACTATTGTTAATTAAAATCATACAGTTTTGACTATTTTTATAATTTTCTAACATAATTTGGTAAAAAAGGGAATATCGTTCTCTTTACTCGTTCTCAATGTGTACCGGCCTTAAGTCTGTTTTGGGTATTGGTCTTTAGTCAATATCGTGATTAGAAAAATAAATTTGATAAATAAATAAAATGGAAAGCGAGTGGTGCTACGTAATAAGTAATATCATAATCGATAATATGCATCCAAAGGTTCCAGATCTTCTCGGAGGATGCTGGTCAATTAACGAACCCCTTTTTTATAAAACTGGAATCGGCACCGAAACTCTTCCTTATTGTAAAACTCCACGTCTATTCTATCGAGGAATACTTTAGGACGTTTAAATCGTATCGACAATATTATCCCGTAATCCGATTTACCACATATTGATGAAGAAGACGAAGATTCATTAAATATATTTTCCATTTTTAACTTAAATTTTCAAAAATTTATTTTAATTTAAATTTTCAATTCATTATGTTGTATATGTATATTTAGTTTTGTATATGTAATTTGACAGATCGTAAATGACGTTTTATATTTCCGAATAGCCATCAATATCGAGGTATAAATCCGAGGACATAATTTTAATCCAGGTTTGATTCAGTGGATTTATCTTCGTTTAAAATACGAAAGAGATTGATGATTGACTGATTTATCACTATCTTCGTTTAAAACTACGGGCCTTAGAGGCGTCATGTTTACATTTTTTTTAAGATGTTTTTATTCTAAAGCCCGCTTCTAGGGTGTGAACGTGAGAACCTTCAATTTACTAGATCTTTGGCGTCAGTAATATTTGTAAAGAAGGCAATTAATAATATAAGATCACCGCACGATTGCATTATGAAAACCCTCATAAATCATTATGAAAACGATTATAAATTAAGTTGTATTTCTCAAGTTAAAGTTTATTATTATCTTGCTAAGTGCTTTTGCTAAGGAAGCATGGCAGTTACAATTCAACTCAGTTTAGTACAATATCATTTCAATTTTCAGTACAATTCAAAAAATCCATTTTCCAACACTGCTTTACACGCGTTTTTATTTCTATTATATCGTGTTGTGATCTTTTCGTTTTCTATGGTTGTCCGTTTTTACTTTTAAGTGTTCTTTGTCACTTTTAATTGTTTTATATTGGAAAGACAAAGATAATCTAATTTTTTTTATTTTTTTATTTACGAGCTACTTTTACGCTTTCTTTGTCTCTTTTGTAGGTTTTTTATTGAAAAGACAAGGATGGTTTGTGTTTAGTTGTGGAAAATGGAAAGGTTTCCTTTTTCCAATTTATTTTAAAATGTAGAGAAATTTTCTCCCATGATTTTAAAACCATATCTATGAAACATCATATTAAACATACAAATTAACAAAAATTGTATTACAATAAATTAAATTTTCATTAATAAACTTATAAATCAAAACTACCAATTTTACATTGATTCTTATGAGAAACAGAAAAATGTTCACCTCTTGTAGAAATCTTGTATTTCAACCTTACGGCTATGATAAATATAAAATGGCTATGATATAATAATCTACGAAATGAAATTTTAAAGAAACACAGATTCTTCCCCCCTGTCCTTTTTTTGTGCCGGTGGAGTACCCTCATCCGAGCGGATTCTCTTCGACGGTAAGGCCTCTGTGGAAGCACAAGTCTCCCTTTGTGACCGCATCGCCAGAAGCCTTGTCTCGCTTCCGGGCGGTTTGCCCTCAGCAAGAAGCTTCTTATACCGCTTCTTCGCGGCTCCACACATTTTCACGCGAGGAGCCCCGACAAGTTTGTCAGTGGTGTTGACAATACCTTTCGGGTCCTCCCCGACGTCCATGCTCCCCCCTGCTTTCACAGAGGATATATCTCCACTTACGGGGGCCAAGTCCTCATCTCCTGAGGTGTCCATGTCGGAGTTGAGAACTAATTTCTCAACCACCGAACGGACCTTCACACCCGATGGATCACTCATCGAGAGCCCCACAGCGGAAAGAGGGCCGAGGTCCTTGAAAGCCACTGCAGGACTATCGCTGGTATGTGACTCTTTAGGAGCTTTACCATCCTTATTTTCAAAACTTTGGTTAAACATTTTATTCCCACGAGTTGCTGGGAAATGAAAGTTACCTGTGGGACACCCAGCTTTACCACAGGAAGGCTAAATAAGACTGGAGGGCGCCTGGTATCCAGAGTCCGCAAACTTAGGACTGATTAACCTATCAGCCAATCATCCATCGGCATATGCTGTTCCACCTTAGATTAGGGTTTTTTATCAAGGATCCTTTAGAGCCGTACTTTAGCCTGTGCCGAATGGTCAAATGGTTGTTGCCACGAGAAGGCATTACGTACACTTGCGAATTGTGACCAGGTTACCCCTTCCACAATTGTACCCATCACGCCGTTTCAGGTGTACTTTACTGACTTTATGTTGGTCTCCCACAAACCACCATAGTGTGGAGGATATAGGTACATCCCTCCGTGATATGAACCTTTGGAGAGCCGCCAGGAAGGTTTCTGTGGTCATTTCGCTCACTAATTCGATATGGATGGCTTTGACAGAGATGCAAAAGAATAAGGCGATGCAGCTTGTTGTAACCCTACATCGACCACGCTACAGCAGTGAGTAAAAATGAGCGCCCCGAGTTGACCCTGACCTTAAGTAAGTTACCCAATAGTTGTTCGTTGGCTAACTTCCTTTGTTTGAAACAGGTTAAACGATAATCCAAAATCTTTGGCTAGTTGAGTGCGCTTTTGTACGTCTTGTTTTGAAGAAATCTGCCTGATTTCGTTTGAGAATGCTTGTGCTTGAGGCTATCTGAGGCAAACAGTTTCCGAGTAAATCATTTCTTGGACTGTTGATGAAGGTACATCTTTGTAAATTGTATTGATTTTTACATGCAGGTTATTATAATATTTTGTTTTAGAATTTGTTTTAAACCGACAAACATAACTAAGAATTCTATGTACAGTGCTTTTCAAAGTTATAACCGCACCGTTCACTACTGTAGTTCAGAAAAAACAAGAGAGCACTAATAAAAATGACTGACATTAAAGATTATGCTCTTAAATGCTCTCAAAATATACAAAAGAGTTATTGTACTGATAACGGTACTTTTGTTGTAAAAATCAAAAATATCATAAATGTGCACAAAACAGATGTTTCATTGTTATAACCGCAGTCATTGAGGTAGGTGAAATTATATTTTTTGTTATCTTTTCTTGGATTTTAATAATAATAATAATAATTACAGAAAGTATTATTAATTATGCCACGCGGTAGTGCTCTTTCCGAGAGGGAAAAAGGTAAAATCGACGCCTTTTGGAGCCAAGGAATATCAAAACGGGAAATTGCTAGACAAATTGGAAGATCCGACAGAGTTGTCCGAAATTACATAGCGGATCGGGAGAATTACGGGTCCAGATCATATCCTGGAAGAAAAAGAATCCTGCAAGAGAGAGATGTGAGAAGAATTTGCAGAACAGCGTCCAACTCAACGATCTCGATTTCTTCGATCAAACGAAAATGTAATCTTTCTGCATCTGTTCCAACGATTTGGCGTGCAATCAAGAATAGTCCTAACATTATGCGAGAGTATATGCAGAAGGCACCACGTTTAGACCCTCAACATAAGGTTGCGCGGCTCACCTTTGCTCGCGATCGTATTACCCAAGACTGGAACAAGGTAAAATGAAAATTAATTGAAAATCATTATTCACACCCTATAAATTAAAACTTTTTTCGTGCATTAGGTGATTTTTTCGGACGAAAAAAAGTTCAACCTTGATGGTCCAGATAGCTTAAACGGATACTGGAGAGATCTAAGGAAAGAACCACGCTATTTTTCAAAAAGGAATTTCGGCGGTGGTTCTGTGATGGTTTAGGGAGGTTTTAGTAGCCACGGCACTGTTGATCTGGCATTTCCTTCATGCCGGATGAACAGCATTGAGTACCACGATGTGCTCCAAGCAAAACTATTGCCATACCTCCGCCGAATTCATGAAAAACGCCTTATTTTCCAACAAGATAACGCACGAATTCATGTGAGTGCATCCACAAAGGCTTGGTTTTCAAGCCATAACATTGAATTAATGGATTGGCCAGCTCGTTCTCCAGATGCCAATCCAATTGAGAACATTTGGGGTTGGCTCGTCCGAAAAGTCTACGCCGACAACCGTCAATTTAATAATGTGGAGGAATTAAAAGCCGCCATCAAAAATGCGTGGTCGTTATTAACAAAAGAGGTTTTGATGCAATACGTGGAGTCCATGCCAAGACGAATTCTCGCAATAGTAGAAAATAATGGTGGACAAATAAATTATTAATTGTACCGTTATGTTCGTGGTTTTTTTTTTTTTTTTGAAAAAGTCATGTGCGGTTATAATAATGAAACGTCGGTTTTGCGCACTTTTGTGATATTTTCAATTTTTACAACAAAATTACCGTTATCAGTGCAATAACTATTTTGCATATTTTGATAGCATTTAAAAGGGCAATCTTTAATGTCAGTGATTTTCATTAGTGCTCTCTTATTTTTTCTGAACTACAGTTGTGAGCGGTGCGGTTATAACTTTGAAAAGCACTGTATTTTCTTAAGTGATGAGAATTTATTGAACAATTCTTAGATTAAATCATTTGTACTAAAATTACGTTTTTACTCTAAATTGGTACGATCATATGCAATGGCAGCACATTTAAATGATTTGATTGGATTGCTTACTAGAGAATTTGACAACCATTCGGGTCCGTTCCACCACAAATGACTTTTAACTAATTCATTGGCATTTAAACCACGAGATGCCAAGTCGGCTGGATTATGTTTAGATCGAACATGTGAGCAGTGTTTATTAGGTATATGTTCCAGAAATTCTGAAGTACGATTTGCTATGAAACTTTTCCACTTTCTTGGATGATCGGACAACAATTACTAGAACTATTAATGAATCGTGTCAATATCCAGATGTTGAATAATGCACCTTACAAGGCGGCTTAATAGTAAGGCTGCGCATAGTTCTAGAGTAGGTAAGGAAAACTATTTGATAGGAGCAAACTTTGTTTTAGCAGCGATTAGTCGTATATGTACTCCTCCAGTTTCATCTTGATTTCTTGAATATACCACCGCTCAAGCCATTTCTGAGGAATCAAAAAATGCATGTAGTTCCAACTTCCGGGATGTGCATTTCTTCAAATATCGCGGAATTTTGAGCTTTTCAATTTGCTTCAATTCCCTTTTAATGTTATTCCATTTATCAGAAATATTTGGAGATAGTTCATCATCCGATGATAACCCATATAGCCACAGACTTTGGAACAGTACGTTAATGGAGATTCGGGCTGCTTGTGACATTAGAACCCTCTTTGTTGTTTTTTCAGTAATATTGGGTTCCAACGTAAGCCAAGTGTTTTAATGGTGGAATTTGGGCTTAGATCTAATATCGATGATTCACGATCTTGTGACGGTATATTTATTAAAAATGGTGGATCATTGGACATCCATTTCCTTATCTTAAAGTCACCTTTAGCCAATAGAGCGGCCATGCTCTAATAGATTTTCATTGCTTTTTGAGTATTTTCACAGCCTGTAAGCAAATGGTCCACGTAGAAATCTTACTTGAGAATTTAAGTTGCTTGCGGGTTGCTAAAAGGCTTCGCTCGAAGCTGCATAAGTTACTGTATTTAGCCGAAAGTGCTTTTATTTTCTCTGTTGAACTATTTCTCCAGACAATACTTTGAAAATCGGAATTATCGTGATGCGGCATCACCTGTCGATAAATCTTCTCTATGTCGGCGGACACTGCTACTGCATGAATTCTGTATCGAAGAAGTATTGCTAAAGGATCCTTTTGAATGGTTAGCCCTACAAGCAAGGTGTCGTTTAATAAGGTTCCGGATATGGTTTTACAGGACCTGTCAAAAACGACCCTCAGCTTAGTATTGGAACTGGACTCCGATCCGATTCCTTAATTAAAGTAATTTGGTTCAATGAATCATACTCTACCAAGAATTTTATGTAGTCGTCTTGCAATTTGGTATTTTTGGTGTTGACTGACTCAACAATTAATTAATTTTTTAATTAGGGTTTTTTTAGTTGAATTTTAATAAGTTTTCGATAAGTTTAATGAAAATTATTATAATTTTTTTATTTATTTAAAAGTGGCTATGATTTAAAAAGGTTTTGATTGCTTTTTTGGTTATAAGTAGGATTTATTAAGAGTAAATGAAGCCCTAATTGGACTACTCATAATCGAGCTAAAGAATAAATTTAATAAGCCGTCAAATATCTTAAAATAATTTACTGTAAAGAAAACAGGATCTTGAGACCATACTTGGAACAGTAAATTCTTTTGTTGTTTTATAGTTTTATGTAACTCCTTCCAAACTACTTCGTTTTACAAATCGCTAGATACCAACATTTTAATCATTATAAGCTACTGCAAGACATTTATTTTAATTAACCTTCTTTCGGGTTTCTAGCAATAATTCACGTTGCCTTGAAACATAAAATTTCAGTGCCATATATTATGAATTGAATACTGAACCAAAGGTGGCAGTTTTACAGTCAATTTATAATATTTTAAATGTAGCTCTAAAATTCACTAAGGTGTGTATCATTTTCCTTAAATTCCTGTAAAATTCTGGTAGAATGTAATAAAACTTCTTTAAATAGTAGTATTGCTTCCAATTAAACCCCTGTTTTAAATTCATATGTAACATAATTTCTATGGTCCACTTTTGAGTCATGCACTCTATTCAAATCCTTCGAAATTATAATTCTGTAATTATGCTCAATTCACACAGCGAATTAGCGAATAAATCGTGCCAGCAGTGGTGTAGTTCAAAGCAATTTACAGTTCAAAAATGTGTTTCTATCCGGAAAAAGTTTATCCATTAAATTTCCATGGAAACAAATTATGTAAATTTTATAAACAGAAAAAAAAATCAAAAATAATGAACTACCTGATTATTACCGTAGTCGCACCTGTATATGGAAAAAAATTCCATCACAATTTCATGCATCAAATATTCCGATTATATTCTTCCGTTTTTTTTTTATCTTTTCACTCGCATATGTATGCTTGTATTACGTACCTATGCGAGTATAATGTCGACTGATGACAAATTTAATTTAAAAATAATTCATAATACATAATTTCCGAGTTTTGAGTTGCTCCAAAAAAAAAATTTGTAATATGTATGTACTTATAAAAAATCTGGAGCAACGAAAAAAAGATAATTGTATTGTACATCTTCTTAAATAAAAAAAATAAATAAAAAGTGATGGTACATTTACATAAGATGTAAGCCGTATACAGAATAAATTTGTACAAATTTTTTGCTTATATCAAAAACGTAAAAGTAACCATGATGCTGTATCATAAAATTTATGTATTTGTGTTGGTATACATTTAGATGATAAAATTATTGTTCATATTTTGTGTTGTTATATTTTTCCTTATTATTATATAAATAAATAAAGATCTGTTTATATTTAATTTATGTAATCTAAAATTCATATACCACCGAATATATATCATCTCTAGGCTTTTTAAACATCTCGTAAGGTTTTTCTTTTTAATTTCCAACAAATTCTTCATTTTTTATGTAAATCAGCCATGCTCGGTTTAGCCAGAACAAGTTTGGTGTTGTCGCGTTATTGAAGGTATTTTAATTCGCGAAAGAGACAGAAGTAAATAAATGTAATTATGTACAGTCGATACCATAAAAAATTTGGTATATTCGACACCTCGATCAACACCAGTGTTGTTCCTCTATGCGTCACTTTAGTGTAGGCAATTACGAAGACAATCAAAATTGGTTTAGACAATATCAAAGATGATATCTTAAACATAACCTGTAATTAAACAATTTTACATAATCCCCTCCTTCAAACTATCACTTGTTCCGGTCCATGAATCATGGCCTGGTCGAGCAGCACTTCACTGCTTACGAAGAAGCCAAAAATTGGGTCAGTTCTTAGATCGCCTCAAAAGACAAGGAATTTTTTCGACACGGAATGCGTATGCTGCCTAAAAGATGGGAAAAAAGTGGTAGATAAGGAAAAATTTCTCTGAATAAAGCTTCGAAGTTGAAAATGAATGATGGCGCGTTTGGTGTAGGTTTGCTTTATTTGTCCATCTGAATTAATGAATTCGTTTTAGTTGAAGTGGTAATTGTGCTTGCCTACATATGTGAAGTACTATAAAAATTAATCGAGAAGATAGCTATTTACAGCCAGCTTACTCTTGTATAGATTAATGTTCGCTGAGCCGCAGAAAAATACTTGGATGTTGGAAGAAGTTAAATCTTTTTTAGGTTTGCCAAAAGAACCGTAATGGTTTTACATGTGCTCTAAACATACGATTCTTAAAAGCAAAACACGTTCAAAAACCAAACAAATGGTTGTTCTTAATCAGCCATCGTTTCGAGGAAAAATCTAAAATTTGGGATATTTCGGGGGTCAAGACAAACGTTCAACTTTGAATAAAACTAACAGGTCACACCATACTGACCTTATTGATCCATATTATTACTAATCAATACCGGATAAACCGCACGATTCCAAAATTAAAGTAAAATTGTTCTTTAATAAATTTGAAATTCATTTTATATTTATTATAATTATAATATAATTACTCGTACATGATATTATTCGTTGTCGTTGTCGTCTTCCAAAGTTAGTCCCTTCCTTATTTTCACTAGATCAATAGTATTTTCTACGTACATGTTTCGATATATACAATAATTAATTGTAATAAAAACTTTGCCTATGAAGAGCGTCGAACTATTGATCGTTTATACAATAACGCGCCAACCATCTGAGTTATTTTTGTTTATAACATGTTCACGTTATGTTGTATGATGGCAATAAATCGTCCTTAATTGTTTTCGTCCCGACCATAAACACTGTTTGAGTCTCCTTGGTATCGTGGCAGCCTATCGACGTGTACTGTGCATGACGTCGTCTATTTTCTTTATAATCGTATAGGGCCCCTTCCAATAACTCTGTAGCTTTAGGAAGTTTTCTTTCTTTCTTCATGGGTTGTAGAGCAATAGTAAATCCCCTTTCTTGTAACCTTTGGCGTTCGCTCTTCGATCATAACGTTCCTTTGATCGGTCACTGTTCCATCCATTTGAATGGACAGCATACATTTTATACAGCTCACTTGGCCAAAGTTTTGTTAATTCCTGGATGTCCACCTGGTGATCCATTGTGGACTTCATTCAACACGTTGATATCTAGTGCTAAGTAGGTTTGTAACCCTTCTTAATCGAAGCTATTAGTGGAGCGAGCGTTGGATCCCTCTAATGCTCTTTCTCAACACTTCCGGCACCTATTACTCCAATCCGGTTAAGGCAGAACCCTTCCTTGACTTCCCGTGTTCAATGTTGAAGGTGTAGTTCTGTAGCCATTCTATCCTTCGAGCCACATGCCCCTCAATTCTTTAAACTGCATTAGCTATTTTAAAGCGGCGTGGTCAGTTCGAGTTAGAAATTGTTGTCCATACAGGTATTTGTGGAAATGTTTAACAACTTCCACAATGGCCATTAATTCTCGTTGTGTTATACAATAATTTCTTTCTGACCAGGATAGAGTTCTGCTGAAGTAGCAAATTATTCGTTTGTCTTCCCATGCTGTTGAGACAAAACAACCCCAATTCCCACGTTGCTGGCATCTGTGTCCAAAATAAACCTTTGACCTGGCCGAGGATAGGCCAATATCGGTGTTTGGCATAATGCTGTCTTTAGCCTCTCAAATGATGTTTGACACCTCGCCCAAATTTCGTCAAGATACCCGAGACATGTCTTCCAGTGTAGCGCTTTCAAGATTTGCTTCATCAGTCTCTCGAATGTAGCTGGTGTATTGCACATGATAAAGGGCATAACGATGAATGGCCATAGACCAGTGCCCGCAGAAAATGCTGTTTGCTCTCAGTCTTCTTCATGGACCGCAACCTGCCAATATATGAACTATTCAAGTCCAAAGTGTTGAATAATTGACTATGATAGAGTGCCTAATGTCCTAGTATCTCCATATATCTGTCCTCATCCTTTAGTTTTCAATAGTCTACCCAAAACTACTAGTGAATTCTATAGTCTGTTCGGTGGCTCTATTATTTTATCCCGGCTCTCGTTTAGCCAACGGCAGTCTTTTGCTGAATTGATGGTGTATGTTCTGTTTTTATTCTGTGCTGTGTCAAATTGGCTGTTTTCATGCGTCGTTTGGAAATGCTTCGGCGTACCCTGACAACATTCGTACTGCCTTCGAGAACTCCTCACTTTTCAAATGCTGGCTTTAAATAATATTCTTTCGCTTGTTAGGACTGGCTTTGATAATGCATTAGGCGGTTTTCCCAAGGACGACCCCTGACTTTAAACGTTTAGCAATGATCTTTGTGTTTTTACAACAACGCGCCAACGATTACAATCTAAACATGTGTTATAATCGTCGTATTATTCTGCAAATCTCGAGGATTGCCCATATTTTGTTACTTTTGGGTCCGATTAAGGACCCAATAAGCCAAAATGTTTTAAAATTTATAAAATTGTTAGTTCCAATTCCAGCTACAGTGGTTGTGTATTTTAGTTAACGTAATAATTTCTTAAGGTGGCGTACTTGAATGGTTTTGTTGAACTTTTATGCAAAAAGTGAAATTTATGGAAGTGCGAAATAGTAGCAACAACTTTGTTAAGGTACTCGCAAACGGTTGATGGTCTTATGGGGTTTATTCTCAACTAAAGCCTTTATTTTTTAGCTTTGCTCTCGTTTTGAATTTTGGTTTTATAAAATACACCGTATAAAATAAGAAAAACCATCAACATATCTGAGTGGAGTTCTAGAGCAGTGCTCAATTTGTCAAATTTTACAGTTTTTCCGTTCCTCACCTTCTAACTTGCTGACAACAAAGTCAAACAATTTTACTTTTCAGCCAATCATACCCTATGTGACATCATCCACTTTCGAATCCGTTTCTTGCATTGTGACGTCAATTAGTCTGCTACGATTTTGATAAGATATATGTCTTGTCGATTCAACTAAATCGATTTAATTACTTATAATGAACAACATTGTAAATGACCTTTGAATGTCTCCTTATCCAACAATTAATCAAATACTTGAAGACATTGAATAGTTCATTATGCTGAATAAAAGCATATTTGTTGGTACTAAATGTGAAAATACCTCGGTTTTGGTTGATGATGGATGGGTCACTTAAAGTAGATCCAATGCCTGTACAACTAAGCAAATAGTAAATTTCTCGAAACTCTTGAAATTTATTATCTAAAATTGAGAATTTGGCTTAATTCTTAGAAACATTTGCAATTCTAGATGTCCTTTGGGTCATTGACGTGTAAAATATATTTTTCCACAGTCATGTTTGTTGATATTAAATAAGATTTACAGAAGCTGTTGATGAAGCCTCTGGTGTGTGGCAATTCTTTTCTACCTTGACATATGGTATTGGTGCATCTTATGCCGGTTTGTCCGCAGCGTTAATAAGCGCGAATCTAGAACCTCAAATTTAGATAAAATTCCTATGAATATTAAGTAGATTTCGTCGGATTGTTTCTTGACAGGTAACTTTAGTTTCCGAAAGGAGCCTTGATTTTTTGTGTTAATTTTTGCTTTTTAAAATTGGCCTCTGAATGTGTGTGAAAAGTTGAAACGGCTTTAAAACCTGGTTTACTGAATCCGTCTGGATGGAGTGGAGTTTTCATTACACGTATCGCGAGGTATTGCTTCATTTAAATTAAAAGTTGTACCTCTTGGAACTTTAATTTTGTACTGTTTCACCAAACTTTTTGAATTACCCATCGACAAGTTGTCCTCCTGCGATTTCTTGGTAATAAATTGCAACTAGGGAATGCAATACCGGATTCGAGTATCAAAACTGGTGTTAACGGTATGTTTCTTCGCGTTTCTAGAAACGTTTTGAATTCGTTCGGTTAATTCAAATCAATCGGTCAGGTTGTTGACTGTGCAATATTAATGAGTTCACGAATTGGATCTAACATTTTTATGTTTTTCTTGGCTAACTCTAACAGTTCATCATCAAAAATCAACTTAGCTACAATTTGTTTCAACTTTTTTAATTTGGTATCAGCCCTACCGGTGATTTGTTTTGTTTGCTCTAAATTTTTTATAAAGCACGTATATGAGTCTCTGAATGAGTACCATCGCGTTTCACATGGTAATTTTATTTGCATACCTCCATTTTCTACGCTGCGTCTTTCGAAATCTGACTACTTAAACTCCCTTAACACTGTAGTAATGAATTTTCCGTATGACTGCTACCAGAGCACCCTATATTTTATAGAGCCATAATTAACAAATCTGAGCTTTTATAAGGGAATTAGAAACAGAGGGAAAAAACGAATCTTTTCATAGTAAAACACACAAAACATATGGGAAATCACTTTTTTTCCTAAGACAAATTTTTAAATGAAAACGTTACAAATTCTTAATTATGATTTCTGAAATTCTTTCATAAATGTTTGAATTGAAAAATATATGAATATCGTTTAAGTAAATCGTTTTCATTTTCTTGTAATAATTGATTTATTTAAACCAAAATATTAAAAAAAAATCATAACAACAGCAATTTCTGGTCAAATTGAAATAAAAGCTTACTACGATTCGTTTGATCATTAAGTCAATATACATTACATAGATGGCAGTGATGGCCGTAAAAATTTGGAAAAATCGTAACAAAAACTACTACCTGGGGAAATTTCAAGTTCAAAAATTGTAGGAAAAGCAAAACAAATTCACAAAATATATATTATTAATAATAATTATTATATTATTATAATATATATTTTCTGTAACCATTTTAGACATCTTACGTACACTAGTAAAACTACATAAAGATAAATTTAGCAAGTATTATTTTAATTTGTCAGAGCCAACTTTGATGTATTCTTCAAAATGAAAGTTCGAAAAAATATATTTTAGAAATAATTTAATTTTAATATTTCTGCAATTAATATTTACTTAATACCAATTAAGGCTGGTCTGATTAATCATTTTGAGAAATTTTCGATTAATGATTAATCGGATGAAAATAAAACGATTAATCGATATTAATCTTCAAAAATTAATAAATTATAAGAAAAATCATTTTTCTACTCCAATTCATATTTAATTGCACATTAAAATTACTCTTTAATTAATATCACATTAAATAATTCTCTTTAAATAATATCTTTTTAAAACATAAATTCATTTTGGTTTTAAATAATAAAATATTTCAAATAAATTAATAATAATCATAATTCGATAAAAAAAAGTAAAAAGCATATTATTTTCAAAATGGTTGGACCAAATAAAAATCAAAGAAAACTTATTTTAATTCCTGTCCATTTTGTTCCTGTAGTAGGTGTGATCGGAGAAAGCATAACGAATCAATTGTTTCATCATTTAATGATGTTCTCAATTTTGTTACAAAAAGTGTTGCAGCACTAAAACATCTTTCCGCTTCTATCGACGATGGTGGAATAGTTAACAATGCATTATAAATTTGTTCGAATAGATGACTTCCATTTGTTTTGTTTATTTTTTCGAAAATGCTCATTTCTTTTTTAATTGACGAAATGTTATTTTGGAAAGTTACTACTATATGTATATCGGTGGGCTTCTTCGACAAAATGCGATTCAATTCATCTTCTTTTGAAATATTCTCAAGACATTCATACATAGCTTCATCCTCTTGATTTAGAATGTTTTCATCATCAGTCATGTTCTCATTCTCATCAGTAAGAAATAAAAGTTGCATAATTTCTTTTAATGTTTGAGCAATTTCATTTCTCGTTGAACGTTTTAATATTGAATTTTTTTGTGTGAGAGTTTTCAGGTAAATGTTGGGATCCTCTAAATACTCTAAAACGGATTCTATATTTGGTATTCTCCTTTCAAATATTCTCCTACTAACTGTTTCGAAAAATTTTCTTCCTGTTTCACTTGATTGCGCTTTTAATTTAGTCAATAAAAATTCAAAAATTTTCAATGCTTTGGTTAAATTGCAATCCCGTCTTCCCAAAGCAAGTGAACTTACTTCAATAGTTTCTAATGACTCGACAATTTCTTCAATTTGCTCAATTTCACGTTGTGTTGGATATAAATGTCTTACTGACAAATTTGTTAGTACTGAATATAAAACATCTTTTAATTCCAAGAACCTCTTCAACATTGCCAACATTGAGTTCCAGCGTGTACGTATGTCAATTAGCATGACTTTTTCCTTACCAAGTTTTTCTTCACATGCTGTTTGCAAAAAGTCATTTTTTACCGAAGATTTTCTAAAAAGACGAACTATTTTCCTAACTTTATTTATGGAAGAGAAAAAGTGTGGAACAAATTCAATTTCATGTGCAGACGAAGAAAGTATTTCACACCAACTTTGTCCTCCGTCGTGAATGGCATCTTCATCATCATTATTATCAGATTCTTCGTCACTTGTAACAATATCAATTTCGGATTGAGGGTTCTCAATTTCTTCTTCTAAACATTCTTCTTCAATTTTCTTGGAATATAAAACATCTACCACAGCAAGATGTATGCCATGACTATGGCATGTATGCCATGACTATGGCAAATTTGATGATGTATTCCCATTAATCTACCCATTTTTTTTATAACTGATGATCCATCTGTTATAATAGCTACGATGTGATTTTTGAGTTGCAAACCAAATTCGTCTAATTTTTTTATCACAAATACACATATACCGTCTATTTTTTTTGGAGCTCCATTCATCTAATGATATTGAAAATCTCTCACCATTCATAATGCTTTTATTAATATCACTTTTTAATTTCAGTCGAATCTCATCAGCATACTCAAGTATAGTTTTTTTATTCCGTGTCTAGTTAAGGGCATTTTTAAACCTTGAGCTTTCCACCCTTTTTTAATTTCATCGCTATTCGCCAAGGTTGAAAACGGTATTTTGTCTACAGCTGTTAATTTAGCCAGAATTAACCCAGGGCAAGAGTTGTTTTTCTGGAAAAAGGCTGAAATTGGCTTTTGTGAAGTACTTTGTGCGGCTACTAAGCTTCCTGATGCTGTTTCGGACTCCAATAGAAGCTTGTGTTTGTGTTGCATATGATACGTGATGGATGTAGTTGACAAATGGGACTTAAATTTCGTGTCACAATGCTTACATTTTAATGTACGTGAATCATTTTTATTCTCTAATAAATGAGTCCAAACCTTGGCCTTTTATTGTTTTGGTTGAGCCCAAACATCATCTTCGTCACACATAATGTAGGCCCCAATGTCTAATCATTCAAAATACACAATTTATACAGATCACGCAAACTTTAATATGTTTATTACGTACCTATTACATACAATATTTCACTTGCAAAATAAACTAATTATTGTAATATTAGAAAATTATTCCTTGAAATGATTAAAACATCAAAACACCTTATACTTTGCGAAATATTATTTATTTAATGTTTACTAATTAGCCTTTAGAAAATATAAATCTGTCAAATTTGTTTCTACTATATCGACTTAAATCTGTCAAATTTGTTTCTACTATCCCTGTGTTTTTTTATTATATCGGAGAGAGCAGACAGAGCAAAAACAAAAAAACAATACGTGTAAAATAAAAACGCAGTATTGTTTTTTTTTGTTTTTGCTCTGTCTGATCTCTCCGATATAATAAAAAGCAGGGTATATCGACTTTAATTGCAAAATTTTAATGCGAGAGGCGCACTGAATATTATATTTAAAAAAGACGGTTATACAACTGCGACTTGTTAATAAAAAAATGATTTTAAAAATTTTAAATTTCTTATATACAATTAAAACGATTAATCATTTAAATTTTTTGATTAACGATTAATTGTTCAACTAGCAAAAAAATGATTAATCGATTAATTGATTAATCGAAACCAGTCCTAATACCAATATGGCCTTCTTACATATTGTTCTTAAAGATATGTAGAAAATTTGTTTAAAAACATTTTACAATATTTTTGCTTTTTTTCATTGAAAAACTTGCAGCTAAAAAAACACCATTTTTACTATGGATTCCTATGGAAATCAGTGAAATGTTATACTACTAAAAAAGCTTCTAAAAAATACGTCATTATGATTATGGCTCTATACTCTAGAAGGTTCTGTTGCCACACGTACTAAGCCAAATTACCTAACTGGTCAGTTATCCCATTTTCATCATCGCACTGGCGTTGTCGGTTACTTAGGCATATATTTTCGTTTTATAAAGTTTGTTTGCAATGTCTATCGAATCAGAAACAATCTCTGCCAACTTTTCATCAGTTTCACTAATACCAGTTAAATTCCAAGCTTGAAAAAATACCTGCTCTTCGTTGGCGTTGTGGATCATTGCAACTACGAGCTTATTTATGTATATTGTAACATTTGCGATGTTCCTGTTGGGCTGTGACAGTACACTTATGGTTAAATTTTCATTTTTCCTTATTTTATATGGTTGATGATGTCTTATCATGCAGAATTCCCATTCATAAATGTGGCATTGTTTTTTTTTATCTTTGCCATAAATGACACCGCCAGTGAACATAGTAATTATTGATATAATTGAATAATTTACTTGTAATATGATAGATGGTGATGATGATCGTGTCGTTTTGTTATTGTTTCTTTCCCCTCTCACAACAAGAAGAAAATAAAATAAAATTGCAAATAAAACATCAAAATGCAATCGGTCATTTCATTTTTCATACAAGCAGTAGATGGTGATATACAGTGAACCAGTAAAGTGTGTCATTACTAAAAAAAAAATTCATAAATAAAACGCGAGCAATTAGACAGCCGCCATAGGTGAATTGTTTTTTTTTGTTGTGTGCTAGTTAGTGACAATAAAACAAAGAAACAAATTTAAAGAAATTATCGTAATTTTGTTTGTTTAGTGTGTATGTACCTCATACGTCAAATTTGTACATACATTTTTGGTATTATCGTCGCGGAAATTAAAAAGAAAAACTAAGGTATTTTATTAATTTTCTCCTTTATATTTTCTTGTACTTGTGCTATTGTATGTGAGTTCGATCTTTTTTTTTATGGACATTTGTTTCCTTTCTTGTTATAGTTTCAATAAAGCCACAGTAAAACGCAAGTGTATAAGCGGGCTAAAATAGGCGGCCAGTTACGGGCAAGAAACGAAAAAGGAAAAAAAAAAGATCTCCGCGACATTTTCTTTTAAACTTTGGTTTTCCAAATTGGATTGAACCACATTTAATTACATACACCATTAGTACATTAAAGTTTGTGTTACCTGGGTGAAATATAAACCAAACGAAGAACCTCCATTAAGATTTTTATCAATTTAACAACCCGGAAAAATCAAAGTCATCATGGCGCAAGCGTAATTAAGCCGCCATTTCTGTATCATCACCATCGCATCATAAATGAAGATAAGTTTTTGTTTTACGTGGTTAGACCACTATTATTATTAACTATTTATTTATTTATTTATATTTATATTATATTTATTTATTTATTCAAATTATATATCTATCTATTTATACTAAATAATGTTATCACCCTATAACTTATGGACCGCGGATCCGAATTAAGACAAATATTTAATATTTAATATTTACTATTAACCTTTTTTTTTTTTTTTTTTCTAATTGAGTGTTACTATATTGGCATTTATTTTATTTTATTTATTTATGTATTTCATTTATTTAAACTTACACGACAGCAAGGTCGCTTAATACAACTTTAATGGTTTTTATATACTAATAGAATATAATTCAAAACTTTGCCTTAAACCTAAAATCCGATAAATCATAATGCAATAATAATATTATAAAAAACAATAAAAAAACAATAATAATAATAACAATAAAGTATATACATAATAAAATAGTAAATTAATCACAGATTTTACTTAAAAACTAATGACAGTCTTTGAGTTAGGTATGAGTATAACTACACCAACATCCGTCTTCATCCAGAACATAATTTAATCAGATTTTAAATGTTTTTAGTTTTTCCCATATATCTCCCTCACCGCGACATGAAAAACTCCAAACATCGTTTCTTGAATTGGTCAACAGACTTAGCTTTCCTAATTTCTAGAGGTAAACTGTTCCATATTGACGCTCCTCTTACTAGTAGAGTATCATCCATATAAGAGGTTTCATGAGATGTAATTATGAGTATGTTAGTTCTTTGGGACAGAGAAAATTGAAATTCATCTTTGATATAGCGTGGAGAATCTTGGGTATAAATAGTTTTAAAAATAAATAATGCTATGCGGAAATCCAAAAATTTTAGCAGAGGCAATCCAAAAATATTGTTCCTAACCTGGGAAATATGGTCATATAATCGTAAATCATAAATATATCGTAGGCACCCATTAAATACTCTAGTGATTTTTTTTGCCAACGATGAGTTCAATTTTGAAAAAATAATGTCGCAATAAAGTAAGTGACTCATAACAAGTGAGCGTACTAGTAGCATTCTAGTGTTGCGTGGAGTGCCATGACGTTTACTTCTTAATAAGCGAAGGGCATTATACATTTTTTGACAGATTTGGTCGATATGATTGTCCCAGCTAAGGTTAGTGGTCATAATAAGTCCTAAATTTCTTGTGGAGTCAACATAGGGAATAATTTGGTTATTCATGCTAATAGGTGGAAAAATATCATAATTAATTTCTTTTCCGAAAATAATTGCTTGGGATTTGGATGCATTGAGAATGAGCGCATTCTCATGCGACCATTTTTTGATCATATCTAGATCTTTATTTATAAGACAAATATTAGCCATATGACTGGAATTGGGTATTTCTCTAAAAATTTGAACATCATCTGCGAACAAATGATAGCGACAGTTTAATGGTAGTTTAGAAATATCGTTGATATACAGCGAGAAAACGATAGGTCCCAGTATTGATCCTTGTGGAACACCAGCCCTTAGCGGTAGTGAGGATGATCTATTTATAGAAGTAATTACATATTGGGATCGACCGGTCAAGTAGGATGTGATTAGGTTAATAGCTTCTCCAGATAGTTGAAACTGGGATTTTAACTTGTCTTCTAAAATGTCAAAATTGATGGAGTTGAAGGCTTTAGAGAAATCGAGAAGTACTAGTGCTGCATGATTTTTTCTGTCCAAACATGATCTTATGAAATCCGTTACATTAGATAATAGCGACATTGTACTGTGGGATTGCCGGAAGCCTGACTGGAAGTCAGAAAGGAGATGGTTCACCTTTAGATGGAATTTAATTTGGTCGGACAGTAGTCTTTCAAAGACTTTGGAGATTGTAGATAGCAAAGAGATGGGACGCATATCATTTGGTGATTTAGGTTCTTTGTGCTTGGGAATCGCAATGACTTTACTAATTTTCCGGGGATCTGGGAAGGTATTAGTAGAAATGGCATAATTAAAAATGTGGACCAGACTTGGTAAAACGGCTGGCACGCAATATTTTAAGAACTTAAGGGGTATACCATCATGACCTAGAGCTTCTGATTTTAATGAAAATACGGCCTTAAAAACTTGGTCCTCATTCACTTCGGAGAAGTAGAATTTATTACTTGTCTTGGGAGCTAGATTAGGTACATCGTTGATATTGGCCCTTACTGGGATGGAGCTTGAAGTATGGATGTTCCTACTTACGGGATTATGAGGTACCATAGCTACAAATGCAGAATTAAGTTGGTCGGGTCCAAACATATTACAAATATCATTATCTTTACTAGTATAGATACCTTCGTCTTTCAAGTTTCTCCATAGTTCTTTAGTGTTGAGACCAGGGTCGAGTTTGAATAGTAAGAATCGTTTTCTTGCGGCTTTAAGTAGACCATTTACCTTCTTGTCGTAATGTTTTAAAATTTCCTTATTATCAGTACACGGCATAGATTTCCATACTTTATAAGCCATGTCACGAAATTGGATATTATTTAAGATTTTATTCGTCATCCAGGGTGGCTTACTAGGATCAATTCTCTTCGTGATAAATGGAATATGTTTGTCCATCAGATAAGTAATTTCGTTGCTCAAAAGCTGAACTTTGGTATTAATATCATTGCAGTTTACGATTTTACTGGAATCAAAATTGTCAATATCCTCTTGAAGCACACTGCAATCAAGATTTTTGTAGCTGCGAAATGTGATATACTCCGGTTTTCGAATTAGTTTTATATCAAAATTAGCTGCCACCAATTCATGATCAGCTATGCCTGGGAGTTGAGAAAAATCTTTTGAATGGAATGGTAAGCTTGAAAAAATGATATCGATGAGCGAACCGCCGTTATCGTGAATTCGGGTCGGTTGAGACTGGGGCGTGGATAGATTGAAATGTCCGGTTAATTGTCTAAGTTTCCTACATTCGGTTGGATTGAGAAGGTCAATATTAAAATCCCCCATGAATATTATATTTTTGTACTCTTCGTATAGGGATGAGAAAACGCATTCGAGATCATCCAGTGGTAAGCCTTTGTGATGCATATATCCTATACCAACAACAAATTTAACTGTACTCATTATGCATTCAATAACCAGATGATCAAGATTATAAGACGAACCTTTATTGACAATAGATATTTTAGTGCACTTGGCAAAATCATTCCTAACATAAAATGCAACTCCACCCCCACCTCTACCGACTCTGTCTTGTCTAATTAACTTATACCCTTCAATTTTATGTCCAATATTGGTGTGATGTGACTTAAACCAAGCTTCGGATATACCTATGATATGGTAGTGCCGCTTACTGAATAGAATTTGTAACCGTGCGATTTTGTTTGGAAGGGAACGTACGTTTAAGTGGCACATTCTAAGGGTTTCGGAAGCAAGTCTGTTAACGGAACCAAAACGTGAATTACACATTAGTAAATATAATTCTAATGGAATTACACATATCGCTATGAAAATCAGATACATGGATACTATTCAAAAGCTCATGTGGAAACGGATTGTCGGTAGAATTTAATACAAAATAGGGAATATCAAAGAATTTAAGACTCATTTTATAATTGAAAATGAAAAGGTAATTAATAATAATATAAATAATAATAATAATGATAATAATAAAACTAAAATAAAAAAATATATAATTGAAATTGATATAAAACAATCTCAAATTATTAAAGTTGCTAGGCATAATAATAATAATAATATTAATAATATATTTATCAATAATTAAAGCAAAAGTCACATAATTAATCCATTGTAGAAGAAAGTTGATAAAAATAAAATAGAAATTATAATGCATTTGTTCCGACAAATAATATGTACATATTATGATAATAATGAATAAATTACTATACGTATATAAATAAGTTAAGCAATCTAGCAATTAGTGGTCATAATTAACCTAGTCTGGTAAGACCAATATAATTAATAAAAGTATAATAAAATGATGTTGTTACCCCATATGGAATTCCATTACCATTATTTAAAACGATCGAGATCATCCATAGATTTAATGTATAGAGGTTTGTCTTGAGGATTACACTTGATCACGACAAAATTATTTAGTATGGACACCTTGTTGATTTTGTTTGATTTTTTAAGTTGTCGAGCAGCCAAAAATAGTCCAGAAGTGATTTTATCCAGGTGCTCGTTAATATACATCGCAGATGCAGGATAGTTTTCATTTAGCAGTTTGATGTTGAGGTTCCCATTTTTAATCTGTTTCAAGTAATGGCCGAAAAATTCACGTTTTTTTGACAAGTTTAAAAAGCGCACTACTATTGGACGTAGACTTTTAGTATATTCACCAACTTTTAATCGATAGCAGCTATCGATGCTGTCAAGTGAAAAATTCGTGATCCCAATATGATCAGCTATACACTTAATAAATTTTCGATCATGAATTACGGTATCATTGGGGATGCCACGTATAATAAGGTTGTTCTTTCTCCAGTCACGTTCAAACTTACTAATTTTATTTTCCAGAGCGGATATTCTGTCTGATAAATTCCCGATTATGATGGTTTTTTCTTCGATGGCTGCTACGATCTTGGTTTCAATTAATTTATCAATACCAGGCCAAATTTTATCAATTACGGATTCCATAAGTAAATTCGCATCTGCTTTGTTGATATTTTTAAGTTCATCAAGGGCAATTGTAATGGCTTTTTTGGTATCGTTCTTTATGTTGCTCGAGGCAATACAACTAGTACAAATCCAAAATTTGTTGGTTGCCAAGATATCGTACTCATCCTTGGATGAAGTCACACAATCACCATGGTACCACCGTTTACAACAATCGCAGTTAATCCAATCAAATTTGGTATCACTAGTGTTACCGCACGCGGTGCACTTATTAGGCATCATATTAAGTTAGGTTATGTATTGTTTTTATCAAATCGAAAATTTAATTAATAATTGGTATTAAAATTTAGTAATTTATAGTTGGAACACTGAATGCAGTAGTAATGTACATTAATATGCAAAACTTTCGCAAAAATAATCACATTATATATTTTATTTAATATTATTTCGATAACGCAAATTCAACATCATTTGCCAACTTTTGACGTCTCCCTACTAATTGGCACTTAATCATACAAATTATATTTATATTAATGTTTATGGATATACACATATTTATTTATTTTTATTCATATTAAGTTTAAGCAATTTTCCTTTATTAATTACATCAATAATTATATGTTAAGATTTCTGAAATTCACCTGTTTTATTTATTCAAATATTTTATTTTGTCCGTTTGCATTCAAGATTTCATCATCTAAAATTTTTATTCTATACATAATTTAAAATGAATTGCGTAATTTATGAGCTTAGCCTAGCAGGATATCACTATGTGTAAATAAATATATTAATAGCATGGACTAACGTATTATACTATAGGGGCAATCCCAAATTCAGGTGCATTGGATTGTCAACAGGGAGGGCGGTGAGCACGTGGTCTATTAACCTGACCACAATAGAAAAATAGAACATGGCGTTGTGCTCATTAATTTTATATTAATTAATTTATGCTTAATTAAATTTCATAGTAACGCTTCACATTCCCTCGGATTATAGTATTCACATAGTTAAATAGACATCTTCCATATTTGTATACCATATTTTACGCATCCTCACTGTGGTTTAAATATTAGCAGCACTTCAAGTTTTCTGTAGTTGGAGACAAGAACTACGCCCACCTTCTTTACCTAGCAGGCAAATGTGCTGCGAGTCTCCGATGTGTAGAAAATTAACCATCTGAGTAGTTGTGTCTCCGTCGCACCTTAGTTGGCTAAGTCGCTCCGTTACAATATATATTGTTTATTTACTTATATTGACATAAATTTTGGTACACTCTATTTTGAGTATTGGCGCTCATTCATAATAAAGTGTAAAACCAACAAAAAAATATTATAAAAACTCCTCTTCTACACCACCGTCAGCTTCTAATACAGACTCCAAGTAAGTTCATCCACAACTGGAATTTCGTCTGGAAGACTCGTTAATTCTGAAAGCTGTGTAAATTCATACTTTAGTCATCCGATCTTTGTATTATCGTGAGATTTTTCCGCTGGATAAATTGCGGTTGGGCATATTTAAATAATTATTTGAAGGAACAATAAAAAAATAAATTAATCCCCGACTAACTGACTAGAAAGTCAAAGCCCTTCTGTTGGTGCTTACTATTACTGGACCTGTTTTTCCAGCCGTCAATTATTAAAACAGACCCTTTTCCAATAAAATAGTTAGCGTATATGAAATACATTTCTCGTATGCATTGTCGAGTAGTGTTGTTGATAAAGCTTTTCGTCTAGGTAATTTTTTCTGAAGTTACATGTTGAACCGAAACATGACCGACCGAGTTGTGAACTGAAAATTTACTGAAACGAACCTTTCAGTCGAAAGTTACATCTAGTAAAACAGCCACTTCTTCATCTGACCACAAATTTCTTTTTTTTAAACTCATTCTGTGTTTTATACTACAACTGATGATTTATTCTTCTAACTTCTAGCCTTGAAATAAGCTTGTGAAATATCATTTCAGTCAGTTCGAAGTTACATGTTAGACCGTAATTTAAAACCGGCTCAACCGATCTAATATTAACTGAATGACTGGTCATTATTTCAGTCACAATATCGTTAAGTTTCAGTCGGTCATATTTTGTGTAAACAATATTTTAAATATTAGGGTTAGGCTCTTAAAAATAAATTACAGCCGAATACCAAATTGGCCAAAGCCTCGATTAATTCTGTTTCTTCTTTATTTGATAACTTATCTATATAGTTTGAAACGGAATTAGGTTTCTTGGTAGTCGTTCATTTATGGCTAATTTTAGTTATAATAGCACATTGTATGCATTGAATATACCTATGTCCTTTTAGGCAACTTCCGGATGTATTTTGTTGGTTTTTATTGCATACATCGCAATAAGCCACATATTTCCCATTTAGTTTAAGTTGTTGAAAACCGAGTTATTGGAAATTTTTATTTTTTGGTCGTGCACTTGCAGACATTTTTATTAGAAATGGTAAAAGCAATTAATTCGCAAAAACAGGAACTACAGCTCAAGCAATAATTTCACAAAAACCAGACTGCAACGCGAATTCGATTGTAAGCTAATGAAGAAAATATTCTATTCGAATTAAGTTTACAGCTGCGTAATTTTTCGTCACGCACGCTGCCAAAAGCGTCTATGCTGATTAGCACTTTTACTCAGCGCTGTGGCTTATCGATGGCAAACCCCTATATATACAAAGCTGTGTTTATGAGATGAGTTTCAATCCTATATTTACGTTGATTGTTCATTTTTCACACAAGCAATCGATCAATTTCATTATTTTTGGATCGATATTTGACATACTGCACCAATTTATGGTATTTCTATGAAAGTTATAGCAGAAGTTTTTAAAAACCGTTCGAGTGATACGACTGCACAATCACATAGAATTGGTAAACAATTACATGGATGGTGCGCATGAAACCCTTTCGCGACGCAAGCTCCGGCTAATGCATTGGATACACGTAAAATGAAGACAACCATCCCTAGAAAAACAAAAATTTTAAGGAATCAGCGCACACAAATATTTTTGATGTACATTAATTCTCCTTACTTACCCAAAGGATATTGGAATTTACAGGTGGATGCTGGGCACTCAATGCCATTTTACTCTAAGAACGCCCCCTCCCCCATGCAAAATCCATCTAACTTCTTAATAAACTTATTAGTAAGTGGGAGTAGCAAAATATGTATTTTAAACATGATGAGAAGGTTGCTATAATTGCAAGTGTTAAAAGTGACACTTAAAAATTACTTTTAACACCCGTATATATCATAAAATATTTGTTCTATGAAAACTAATAAAAAAGTTAATTAATGGTGCAAAATGGTAATAAAAATACTAAATTAGAAGTAATTAAATATTAATACAAAGTCCGAGTATTGCTTTTGAATTGGTTTCTATTTGTGGCGACCGTTGTTGTTTAGTTGTTGTCACTTGCAAAAAAAGTCATAAAAATATAATTTTCTGGAAATAAAATTTTTATTGATTGTTCTGGTGTCATAAAACGATATTTTTAGTATTGTATTAACAATGTTAACATCCTTATACAATTGAAAATAAAACGAAAGAAAACCATTACAGGATGTAATCGCATTACCAGCATAAATTTGAAAGTGTCTAGTATTCTATGACTGTTATTGTTTTAGTTTTTTGCGTGAATGTGTTATGAAGGGAATCTTTACGCATCTGTAACTTTGGAATCCGACCAGCTTAGCCATACCTTGTTTTTCTAATTTGATCAAAGTCTATCAAGGACAAAGACAGACTACTTTGTTTCACGAAAATCGGCCGAATGCCGAACGCCGGAAGGCCGAATGTCGAATGGGTCAAAAGGCGAAATGTGTCGAAAAGTCAAATGTCAAAAGGCCGAATGGGCGGAAAGTGTGAAAGGGCCGATTGGATCGAAAGGTCGAATTTTCATGAAATTTTCCTTCACTTAATTTATTGAAATCAATATTTAAAACCATTGGATTTCTTTCTTTCTGTAAAATGTGCTAATAAACAAATAATAGTATGTAGAGCGAAGAATTGTACCGTTGATTGCATTATAATCCCATAAATAAAAATCGCCCCCAAAATATCCCAAAAAATACAAAATACTGTGCCCCATTAAAAAAGGAAGACCCGTTAAATTTTTGTTAACTACAATATGAAACACGCAAAAGGAAGCTACATAATTTCATCCCATCCTTGCGCAGAAAGGACCAATGCTTAGCGGCATTAGGGAGTTCTCTATTTTTGTATCTCTATTTTTTAAAAATATTCTAATTTCTATGACTGTTAGAATTTCAAAAAATCGTTAAACCGGGGTTTGTGGGAGGCAGTCCCCATCTTCTAAGATATAAAACGGATTAAAATAATATTTAAAAAACTTGATTTTTTGGGATTTTTCGTTTTTTGGGATTATTTTATTTTTGATAACGATCCAACCCTTACATATTTTTATTGTTTTGTTATAATAACAGGACAGGCAATGTGTTTATTTTTTGATGGTCAGGGATATTATTTGTGAGCATATTTTGGCGCCTCTTTATTAACTTTAGTTTTGTCATTTTTCGTTTTTAAAGATGGCAGATTTAAAAAATGTACCCAGATAAAGCCACTATCCTTTATAAAGCCAGAAAAACCCGTTCTCGAAAACACGGTATACTATATATGTACATGTCCGAAATAATTTTTTATGAAAGTCCCGTTACCCATATTCTATAAAAAGGATTGATTTTTTAGAAAGTTATTCAGTTTGAATTTAATAGTGCTTTTGAGTGTATATCTAGCAGTTAATATTTTAGAGACATAATTTTTGGAAATAATGGATAATTGGTGGTAAGTATAACATAACGTATAACCATTGAGGAAGGACTTAGTAGTTATTAGTAGTTATTCTATGGTATAACGGTGAAAGTGAAAATTTCTAAATGTAATTTTAATAAAAAGCAATATTAATTTGATATTTTAAACTGAGTTTACGAATTTTTGCAATTTTTGTGTCCTAAATTGTCGTTTGAAATGTGATGTCCTCTATAAAAGGCAGTGGCACTAGGTACTATCAATAATGAAATTGTTTTTTTAGGTACAGAAATAAGCCTTTGATACTGAATGAAATTTTAGAGGAATTAGAAAAGGACGAAGAAGAAATTCCCGAGGAAATTTTTCCTCCAGATAATGGTAATGCTGATTTAACGGATGAAAACTCCGGCGATGATGATAATGTGGTAATAAGCAACCTTCCGGACGGTCAACTTAGAGCATAAACTCAATTGAGATATACACAACAAACAGAAATGGATGTAGACGGCGTCGGTGAGGATAATATTGCCGTAGATAATCTTGAGGATGGTCAACATGGAACGGAAGCTCGGTTGAGATATTCGTCACCTACAGAAAGTGACTATGGTGACTATGATAATGAGGACGATATTCCACTACCTCTTATTGCTAAACGTAGATAGATGTCTGTAGTAAGTAATAAAGCAATACACATCAGTTTTACGTGCGATAAAAAGATCTCATTTCCAATTTACCGACATGGGACGATGTGGCTGGATGTAATCAACAGATATCACTGACTGAAGCTTTTCAAAAATTTCTTGATGAAGAATCTACAAATCTTCTATTACGATATACAAATAGTACGCCTTATCTCACAATAGGAAAGGAGATGATTGGGAAATACAGAGCGGACAGCAAAATCAGGTTATATTGAGTCGTTTGAACCTTACCAAGAGTCTACTAAAATTTTACCAGAGAAATTCAAACATTTGGCCCTAGGAGCCAGTGTCGTTTTGCAGTTGGTTGATGTTCTTCAAAATAATTCAAATATGCCACACCACTTATATTTCTATAACTTTTTTACGTCTATATAACTATTAGAAGAGCTTCGGTGTGTGGGTTGAAAGGAACCGGAACAATAAGAGAAAATAGAATTTGGAATATTGTAATATATTGGATTCCAAAATCATTAAAAAATATTAAAGAGGGTATTATGATTACGCAACGATACGAGGCAATGAAATAGTAGTATGGAAATGGCACGAAAACAATGTTGTCACAATCGCATCCAATAGCTGTCCAAACCTTTAGCTGTAACAAACCTTTCTCAAAAAGAAAGGAAAAGAATAACAGTAGATCAACCAACAGTTTTTAAGATGTACAACGAAAATATGGGCGGAGTCGACCGAGCGGAACAAAACATTAGTTTATACAGAGTATTAATACGAGGAAAATAACCGACTTCCTCCGTAAATATTCGTTTAGAACCCCTTTTCAAACCAAACTTCATCATAATCGGTTAAGAAATATTCAAGCTTCTTAATAATTGGCCATATTCCATAACTTCGTCTTAATAGCCAAGTTCCTTTCTAATTGGCATGAATTTGATTTGAAAATGCTGTATATGGATAAAGTTCTATGAGATATTGAAATTTTCTACATTCATCTGAGCGACAACCAGAAATAAGAGAGAGGCCAATGTATACCTTGTAATTTTCTACGAATGTCTCAGACAAATTGTTGTTATAAGTACTAGGTATTCCTTTAACGCGAAAAATGCGTTCTTGGCTCGAACTTCAGTGTACAGGTATCAGTAGGCATCTTGTAATTAACAACATTTGGTGTGTTGCATAGGCTAAATATCACATTTTACAAAGGTTTCTACAGTTCGCTCCTGAAATATCTTTTCTCCTCCTCAATCCTTCCGCTTGAGAGACATACACTGGATTTTTCAACGGAAAAATACTGTTACGTTGACAAAATTTCAGGAACTCAGTTGAGTTGAATGGCTTAGGTTAGGTTAGGTTAGGTTTGGGTGGCGGTCCACTAGGAGCAGGCATAGACACAAAAATGGTCCGTAGCCATACCACGAATAATTGTTACCTCCAACTCATTGGAACCATTTTGAGCTGTTAACAAAGCGCTGGATACTCCTGACGTCCATCCTACAGAGGTCCGTCAGGTCTTTGAAGAGGGGTACCCCTAGAAACTTTAGTCTGTTTCGTCCCAGATGAGGGCAGGTGCAAAGAAGATGAAGTACTGTCTCTTCCTCCTCTTCGTCCTCGCAACTACAACAGTAGTCCTGTGAGAAGATACCAAGTCTTCTCGCATGCCTCCCTATGAGACAGTGCCCCGTAATCACTCCAACAACCACACTGATCAGACTTCGCTGAAGTGAGATCAACTGTTTGGATCTCGCCAAGTTCAACTTTGGCCAGACCTGCCGAGTTATTACGCAAGAGATGATCCTTGACCATCTGTCATTCGTCAGCTTGCTAGCCTCTTCCTGAATCATCAGTTTGCATACCGCAAGAGGCATTTCAATATCCTTTCTACTGTCTGAGAAGTGGTCCGTTGTACCACGTCGAGCCAGTTCATCGGCGTTTATATTCCCTGTACTTATGAAATGTCCTGGCACCCATAAAATGTGGATGTTGAACTGATCTGCCATGAGACAGTTCTGGACTACTATCGACGTGAGGAGGTGTGATTGAAGCGCTTTAATGGCCTGACTATCCGTATATGTATATGCGAATATCACAAACTGATATTATATTATACCTCAACCAGTCTACGACTTCCATTAAGGCAGTTTCTTCACCTTGAAAAATGCTACAGTAGTCGGGGAGACGGAAGGAGAGATTTAACAGAAGTTAACGACTTTCCCGTCCCGTTTTGAACCATCAGTGAAGAAGTTTATAACTCATAATTCTGGTTCCAAAACCTATACTTGCTGCAGCCATTGAAAAAGGATGAGGGCTGGAGCCCCGCATCGTACATTGGCTTTATACCGCAGTAGTCAGACCCATACTCTTGTATGATGTAATAGACTGGTGGCCTGCTCTGGACAAAACTGTCAACCAAAAGCTGTTGACAAAAGTTCAGAGAACAATCTCTCTGTGGATCACTGGTGCACTGAGGAGCACATCCACTCAGGCACTAGAGACTCTGCTATTTTTGACTACTCTTGATATCTTGGGGAACATTGGCAGCTTGTACTGCCATACGGCTGAAATCCATCTTAATGTGGACCTAGGCTAGGTACAGATTCGGAACAACCAGGAAAATGAGTCTCCATCAGAAGTTCCAGCGATTCCGCACTATTAGTGGTCCATATCCCACCCGGCCATTGAAGATAACTTGGGATGGAAGGACCAGCTGATAGTACTTTGCGTAGCCTAGACATCTCCGAAGACTAGTGAATTTTGCCACAGTATAGTCTCCAAGAGCTGTTCTTCGCACTTCTCAATTGATATTTGTAAATGTTGAGGACTTCCTTATAGGAGTCCCAGTCTATAGCAGATTTTGTTTTCCGTGCTGTTTTGAAGAGTCTTTTGCATTTTCGACGTATTTGTTGAATCTCCTTGGACCACCAGGGTGGCCGAGATTTACCCCTAGGCCTGCTAAGGGGTCTAGAGCCCAGTATCGCTTCATTATAAGCGCTGGACAACTCATTCACCAAGTCATCGAGCTCTTGCGCAGTTTTTGGAGGTTTTGGCACCGGAACTGGTAGTGAATTACCCAGAATAGTTCTAAAGGTATCCCAGTTGGTTTTCCTCCCGTTTCTGTAGACTGCACTTTTTGGAGAAGTCAAGTCCATTTCAAATTGAAGAAAACAATGATCAGAAAAGGAGCCGTCCTCCGACACTCTCCAGTTTAATAAACTAGTCGTCAGGAAGCTTGAGACAAGAGTAATATCCAATACTTCTTGTCTATTACTAGTTAAGGTCGGTTTTGGCTTATTGCCTATGTTACATATATGAAGGTTAGTACTTAAAATGTAATCGAGGAGTAACTGACCTCGTTCATTTGTGTCCGTACTTCCCCAGATCGTGTGATGGGCATTTGCATCACTTCCAAGGATGACTCCAACCTTGCGCTTCCTCCAAAATTAGCTCACCTAGAATGATTGGTGGAGTATCCACTTCATCATAAGCTAAGTAAACTGATACTAGCCAGAGGTTTCGTTTATCGACCTCAATGCTGTTCAATGGCTTACCTTTATTCTTAATGGATTTGCCAAGTACACCATTTGGATATTGTGTTAATGAGCAGTAAGGTTTTGCCACCAAAATAGAAAAATCAGTACGGATTTTATACTACACTTGGTCACTCTTCGGCCATGAAACTTATTTAAGATGACAAATGCCACATGATGAAACAGTTTTTAACATTTTCTCATCAATTTTTGGCCACCAACATAAAGATCTGGTCAACATTTTCATCCGTACTACGCTTGGATGATTTTCTTGCAACAGGTTAAGCATAAAAAGGTGTGACATTGTTGAATCGGCCATTGACAATGGCCATCACTTTTTAACATTCAACATCACTTCAGTTAGAAAAAGTCTAGTGCAAATATTAGTGGACGGTCTAGTCCATCGACCAACTGACTCAAAGCAGCACTAACACAGCTACTTCTTCGGGTCGTAATGGCACAGTAAATTCTTTGTACTAAGCTAAATTTTGCATTCTGAGTCAAATTATAGAGTAGAATGAGCTTTTGATGAAAAATTATCTAAACCAAGAATGCCTACAGTTAGATGACATTGGATAAAATGGGGGTATTTCGAACGGTAACAATTTTGGCAGGACTGAGTGTAATTCCATCACCTGTTGCTTGGCTACCTGTTGCCAAATTGTCGGAGCACTTGAAATTCGATAAGTCAACCTCATGAATCTAAACAAGCCAAGGTGAACACTAGCGAAGTTAAAACATTTTTGCCAACACGTTAAAATAGCCAAAACGCCATCTATGTTGGGAAGTGGATAGTAATGAAAATCGAACCACTTATTGGCCGAAACCTTGTCCTTCTGTCGTTTTAGGGACCACCACAATTAGTCTAGCCCAATTACTGTGTTGTAATTCACCCAAGGTTTAATTTCGTTTGGCTTTCAAGATAATCGTTACTAAATCTCCTTCATAGCTGTAGCCGCTTCAGAAAAATCCCGAACTTGTACACCACACCACATCTCATTCAAGGAAACGAGGGCGTCAAGCAGGCAATATTTTGAACCAAAAAGAAGCATTTATGAATTCAAACGATAAGTTATTAGAAAAATAAATCATTTTGATCATGAATACCACGAAAAATATACATCTCGAACTTCATTTCTTTTGATCCAAATTGAACGGACACGAACACTTTCCTAACAACATTCAAAGTTTTAACGTTAGCAACGATATACTGCTTGGACACTCATGTTAATGATATGTCGGTAAATTTTTCATGAAATATCTCCGAACTAATAACTGTCACAGCCGCACTTTTTCGTTGTTTGGACACGCTCTGTAAAACACAATTAATTGGTCCAATGTCACGCCGGATCATATTTATTACCAGTTCAAACCAACAAGTTAGTCCAAGTATCGCTTTGTTTGGAAGTTCTATAATGACATGTCATTATTTGTCCAGTTATTAAGTCATATCCAGTAGCCTTTGTCATGTTTAGATTTTTAATTTCCTCTTTTAGCTGATGCAGCGTTACAGTTTGTATTTCAAGTTCATCAAATCTGCCCATTTAATTGAAACTTTTCTCAGCAGTTTAACTAAGTAAAGTTTGAAACGTTTCTTCGAGGTGTCTCGCAAGCTGAGCAGTTCTTTGTTTACTGCTTCGAGCCCATATCTTTCATCATCATTTCTAATGGTTGCCGTCGAAATTGTTGGTCTCTTAAGCACTTTCGTTGCTTTCCATAAGGAGTATTCAGACTCTTTTTGGCCAGTGAGTTAAGACAAATATGTACTTCATATGTCATTCTTAACTGTTCTGATGAGAGGTTTTTACATATCTAAATGAAGTACTTTGCTAAGCAGCTAGCTGTATATTGTATTAATGTATTACAACTTCTTTTATGATAAATTTAGAAATATTTTTTTTTAGAGATAGAAAATAAAATCTTCAATTAGATATGTAAACATAAATATAATTTAAGACATATTTCTTCAGAGCAGAATACTGTTATACTTAATCGTGATTTACATAAATCATGGTTGAATTAATGTAACAAAATCTCTAAATGTCATAACCTAAATTTTGGGTTCAACAACATAATTTATTCATCTTAATGGCCATTTTGCCTAGATTTTGAATCATCAATTTTATTTTATGATGAAAATATTGAGCCTTTTAAATTTTTGGTATCTATAAAATGTTTTCTAACGAGAGTATTAGTTTGTAAAAAATAAAATGAAAAATTCTTTCAATCTGCACGACATTACCTCGTTGGCCTTATGGTGGTGGCAAGATAAATTTTGTCACGGCTCGGTATTTGTTGTGTATGTGCATGTATTGTGTTACTAGCTTTTCCTTAGAAGGACATTAAATCCTCTACATAGCTGACTATGTAATAGACGAAAATAACTCCAAATTGCAACCAAAGCCAAACAAACAACTTATTTTTCGAAAATGACACTAAGTAGTTTGGAGAATCACATAGGTGAGTAATTTTATGCATTACGTTAAATTACGTGAAAGGGTGACTTGTGACTGTTTTATACAATATTATGAATTATTCAAATCCATATGACTTTTTTTTTGCAAACTTGGATTAAATTTAGGATTTTGAAAAAACGTGCATAATTTATACAAATACATTTGCTTTTTGCTATTCCATCCAATTCTAAACGAAAAGAGTGTACATAACTACTGCCAAAGAATTCTAATACCAAATAAACGAATCTACATATATAACCCAAAACTGCATTATGCAAAATGGATACCACAAAAATTCCTAAATTTTGTGCAATTGAATATTATGTGCACGAGATGTTTTTTTCATTGTCTCCTCCATTCGTGTTTTTGTTTCTATAGTCAGTATACTCTTTTCTATAAAATTGAAACTCAATTTAATAAATTCCGCCCAACCGGTACCACCTACATTTTTTTTTGTTTTGTTTGTTAAATAACAATACCAATAAAAATACATAAAATAAAAGTAGCAATAATAATAAAAATAAAACATGGCAGCAAAAAAAAAATCATTGATTTCATGATTTTGAGATGAAAAAATCTACTCCGATTCTGCTCCGACTTATTTCTTTCTTTACCCCAGCTATAAAAATCTTCTAAAGAGCTATAGTAATAATAATGGACGCAGACAGTCGTATATTTTAAAGTCGAATTTATATTTATATTTTGTTATTTTTCATATAATATGGACCATTTTTATTAGTATACATCGAACTTAATTGACCATAAAAGAAACTTTTAATCAAGAAGGAAGAGAACATTGTAAATTTTATATCATCATGCTTTTGTGAATGTACAAAAGATACTACCGCTCCTCATTTATCAAAAAATTGACTGGATTTTTGTGATTTATATTCTCGACAAAAAATGAAAACGAAATATTCGTGATTAGGTTATCAATAATTTAACACAACAACAAAGAAAGGAGAGCCAAAAATAAATAAAAGCCTTAAAACTTTAAATTGAGTTTCTTTTACAAGATAATTTTTTGTCTTTGAAAACTATTTGTGCTTTTTATAAACAAAATTGTGAAGGATAAATCGTTTATTTTAATTTTTTTGTAATTATTTTGAACAATTATTTATCTGAAAATATAAGGGCGTCTTCAATTTTGATAACAACGCTGTTTTCAATTACATAACATCATAAAATTCTGGAGGCAAGGCAAAACAAAATTTCTAACACACTTCATTAGTGGCGCTTAAGGCGGAGCATAGTATAAATACATAAAGTAGTACAATGTACAATCAATCGAAAAAAATGTTTAATCTATTAAGCTCCAGGTGTCACGTTAATCGCGTATAAATACATAGCATAAAAGTTTCGTAATCGCCTAAATGTATGCAGGTTTAGTTAAACATTCCCTGGCTTACTCTTCTCTAATAGATTACGTATTACTACAGTGCAAATACAGGTTTTATATTTCAAATTGAACCTTGAGCAAATCCTATGTATGGCCAAATACGATGGAACTTATCTATTTCTTAACAGATTTTAGTGAAATTTGACATCCGCGATCGAAATGGGTAATATGACCGAGTAGGATGGAATTTGGCTATTCTTAAACCGATTATGATGAAATTTGACATGTGTGATAGAAATGGAGTTCTAAAATTATTGGATGAAGTTCTGGAATACGGTCAATTAGGATGTTGTAGTGGTACTATTGTTATAGTTAGATGGTTCTTAGACCATAACTACTATTATATGCAGTGTACCACTACTTTATGAAAAGTATTTTTTCTCTGACTCCACTTGGTATTTGCATTCACACTTCACTTTTGATTTAATAAATAAAACAATGAACTTTATTTAATGAATTATAATTTTATTTAACTTTAATTTCATTAATTTTAATTTTTATAAATTTTGTGTTTTACAACTTTGGTTGATGACCGTCGCTTATAATCTGCCAAGCTCAAAAAATTTTCTAACTAACATTTTTTGGCTAAATTGGTTTTTTGTACTTTATAAGCAAAAAAGGAAAAATAAATATGTATATGTACATAATCGTATATATAATTACTTGATTTCAATATTCGAAGAGATAGTACGATTTGTGAAATTTCATCAGTATTGAAAATTCTAGTAAGCATAAGCGAAATACAAGTATACATTGTTTAATGTACAATTGCAAACACATCGATCGCACTACATATAAATGCAATACATATAACAATTTCTCATTGCGCCAAAATATTTTGATAGTTAGAAGTGAGATAACACATTTAAGAATAATAAATAATGTTAATCAGTTTCAAAACAATTCTATCCAACATAGGGCGCAGATGGGTAGGTTGAATTTGTTTTGTCGTTCTGAGGTTAGTTTATTAACAAACACTATATCACTCACCCCGCAGATGCAGCGGCATCAACAAAAAAAATGTGACATGTAATGATTTGGTTGCTCGTGGTAGCGGAGGCATTACTTCAAGTTCGTCCATCACGTACGTAGGCTTCAGCCTGTCGATGGCGATTGATACGTTTTTTCCATTGTAATCAACTACTAAATATTTTCGGAAGCTTCGGTTAACTAAAAATGGCCCTTCATATGGTGGTGACAATCCTATTTTGACTTTATCCACCTGGACGAAAACTTGTTCGCAGTCCGTTAAGTCCTTTGGTATGTATATGTTGTCCTGAGGGCTATTCCAAGAATCTTCAGAAACGACGTTGCGCATCGACTCACGTAATTTCTCCACCTGTGAAGTTGGATCTGTCGATTTCGCAGGGTTGGGATGCAAAACTAGTTCTCCTGGGACCTTCAGCGGTTATCCGTAGACAAGATCAGCAGGATTGCATCCGAGATCAGTCTTGATCGAAGTTCTTATTCCAAGGAAAATTAATGGGAGTTTATCGCCCCAATGTGAGATGTTCGATCTAGCATATAGAGAGGCTTTTAAATGACGATGTAGGCGCTCTACCATACCATTTTCCTGTGGGTGATAAGTCGTCGTCCATATTCTGTGAGAACCCAACAGTTTTGTGAATTCTTTGAAAAGGTTGCTTTCGAACTGGCTGCCTTGGTCAGTCGTGATTTCGAGTGGGACACCAAATCTCGAAATGAACTGGTCTACGAAAGCTTTCACTACGGTGGATGCCTTCATATCAGCCAAGGGTACGGCTTCTGGCCATCGTGTAAATCTATCGACAATCGTAAGAATGTAGAGGTTACCGTTAGATGGGGGTAATGGTCCGACGAGATCTATGTGTACATGCTCAAACCGGCCCGAAGGAATATTAAAACGTCCATATTCTGATAACGAGTATGTCTATTGACCTTTGACCATTGACAAGGAATGCATGTCTTGGACCAATACCCCGTATCTACAATACATTCATACTAGGCCAGAAATACTTAGACGCAATTAATTTGCGTGTTGCTCGTACTTCTGGATGACAAAGATTGTGAAGCTTTTCAAAAATCATGCGGCGCATTTCTTGTTGGATGTAAGGTCGTATGACACTGGTCGACGTTTCGCACCAGAATGATAAACCTGAGATGGCATCGGGTACAAGTTCAAGGTTGCGTTTTGAGGTACGCGATTTTGAATTGTCACTTATGATGGTTTTCAGTTTATCGTCAGATTCTTGTAACGAAACTAATTTCTCTAAATCGAGTGCTGTGTGGTGAATTGTGTATAACTGAATATCCTCCGAGCGTGATAAGGTATCTGCTACGACGTTACTTTCACCTTTGACATACCTTATATCGGTTGTAAACTGTGAAACGTATTCTAACTGGCGACTTTGTCGTGGACTACGCTCCGATGTGAAAGCGATCGCCGTAGTCAGCGGCTTGTGATCTCTGTTGATATAAAATATTCTACCTTCGACAAAACACCCGGAAGTGTTTGATGGCACAATAAATGGCAAGCAGTTCCCTGTCGAAGGCAAAATACTTTTGTTCAGCAGGAGAAAGCTTTTTCGAAAAGAAACCGAGCGGTTCCCAACTTCTATTATGTAGCTGCTCCAATACGGCACCTACAGCAATACCGGAAGCGTCTGTGCTAATTCGCAGAATTCCATTTTCCATGTGATGAGCTAAAAGAGTAGCCTGAGCAAGGGCATCTTTAGTTGCATTTAAAGCCGCTTTGCATTCAGGTGGCCATGAAAATGGATGCTTCTTTCTGACCTTACCGAGCTTGCTGAGATGACCATGAATTGGAGCAAGATGTTCGGCTAAATGAGGGATGAAGCGATGGTAATAGTTAACCATGCCCACGAAACGCTGCACTTGCCTAATAGAAGTTGGTTAAGGGAAGGATTGGATGGCCACGATACGGTTCGCAGATGGCTTGACATCATTTTTGTTGATATCGAAATTTAAGGAAATTTAAGGAAGCTACACCGAATTTGCATTTGGATGGTTTAATTGTTAGACCGTACTCTAATAATCGCTGGAATAACGCGTTTACATGTTCGTGGTGTTCTTCTTCGTTTTTACTTGATACCAAGATGTCATCAATATACACGTAGATGAAATCCATGCTTTTTGTGACCTCATCCATAAGACGTTGGAATGTCTGTGCTGGGTTTCTAATGCCGTTTGGCATTCTTATAAACTCGAAGAGCCCAAAAGGTACGGTGATTGCTGTCTTATGTATGTCCTCCTCAGCGACCTGTATTTGGTGATAAGCCCGCACGAGGTCTATTTTAGAGAAAACGGCGCAGCCTTGAAGATTGAGGGAGAAATTGTGAATGTGTAGGAGAGGGTACCTTTCTGGTACCGTGGGAGAGAGGGTACCTTTCTGGTACAGAGCAGTTATTATATTCTCTGCTATTTGACCGATTTCTGGATCGAGAACGATTAGAAAATTTACGATTGAATTTAGCAGTTAATTGGTCGATAGCTTTTTGTAAATTCAATATAGAGTTATATCTGGTTGGTTCGAGCAGCTTTAAGATTTTGAGGATGATTTTGCTTCTACAGTATTGCAAACATAATTCGGTCGATTTATTTCGTAAATACGGTCGGCAAATTTAATCAATTCATTAATATCATCCTGTTCTCGGATTACGACTATCGATCTTATAGAATCCGGTGGTCGGACCAACAAAAGAGTTTTTAACAAGTGATCATTGACGGCAGTAGATGTTCCTGCTTTCTCTTCGAGGTGCCGGTAAAAATCAGAGGGTGTGAAATCGCCTATGCCAGTCGATTTAAGAAGGTTTTCTATCCTCCCTTGCTCCGACATAGATCGCCTTTTGATACCCTCATCTCGAAGGGTCTCATATTTATTAATTTCCGGAGGTTTAATAATCCAACTCTAACTGAAAACAATGACACATCAAATAGTAATAAAAAAACAAACAACCCAAATTACCTCCGATCGTAACAAAACTGGATTCTAATACTATTAGACAAACAATGAAATCATATTAAAAATCGTAAAATTTCAAATGAGATTGACATCCATTGGGCTTAAAGTGTCGGTTTATTATTCTGTACATTATAAACAATTTACTAATGAATTAAAAAAGTAAATGCAGAATTTTTCTTATATACGCTAGATGAAAACAAGACTTCTAGATACGTTCTCTTCGGCTTGCCTTCATTACAAATGGATGAAGTTGAAAAGTACATTAAAGAATGTGGACTCAATTCATCAAGAATTACAAAATTGCTATCTATTTGGCTTCTTTTCCGAATTCAGTTACTTTCAACCATTTAAAAAATATTCGCAGTATGGGTAATATCGCTTGTACTTGGGATATACCTCATAAAATACCCGAACGTCTGACACAATTTTTTGTGCAAACTGTAACGAAAACCACTCTGCCAATTCGGTGTTTGTCCAAAAAGGTCCGAATTTATTCGTATTAGAGAAGAAATTAATCAAAAAAATTCCAAATCATCCATTAAGAATTTTAATTGCTCAGCAAACAATTTTCCTAATCTGGTAAACTACAGACGAAACGTTGAACCAACAACAACACCAGAATGCTTTTCACTTACCAAACTATCAAGTATATCAGAATGATAGAACTGACCAATCCGGTGATGGAGTTGCTATAGCTATTAAAAATATCACTCAGCATTTGGTTCTTCTTTACCGAGTTCTTCAAATAATTGAAAATATATCTTTATTGTTATATTCACCAACCGGTACATTAAAGATTAATTGCTGGTACTCCCCGTACTGTGGCCGTGCAATTTTTAGATACGAATTTAGCCGATTTACAATCAATAATTTAGCTTTCATCCTGGACGTACTTTATATGAATTTTTATATAGTAACTGTTGAATATCTGAAAACACATTTGAATCCAGAGCAGCAGAATCTCCTAAAATAGAGACATCAAAATAATTAAAAACACTTGAATTCATTATTTATTAATCAACTTATCTTATCTTGTTAATTAAAATCTTGTTAGTAAAATCTATCTTGCAAATTCATTAAAAATCTAAAATTATAAAATAATCATATTATCTAATTAAACTTTAAAATCTTTAATTTATAAATTAAGCACTTTCCAATGTTATTGTATCCATTATTTCAAGCTAACGTCACTAATTAAATTTATTGTTTATGTCAATTTACATTAAGCTAACATCCAGGCGACTTATGTTTACATGTACCTATAAATTAATCAAATTTCACAATTAAGATGTCGCAGCTTTAATTTTAATTCCAGTAAATATTATGGCAAGATAGGTGTCTCAAACAATTTGCAATAACTAGTTTTTTTTCTAAAATTTTTACTTTTGTCATTCATATTGTAATCATACAAGAAAAAGGTTCTTAAAAAACAAAACAAAATCAACATATTGTATTCAAGATAAATAAAATTAATTTATAATATTTGAGAAGTTTTGTTTTAATTAATTAAAATTAAGAAATCAATTTCTAAAATACAGTCCACTATTATTAAACTTGGGAAAAATCGTGCAACTGGATATTACCAAGAATTTGGCAACATTCATTAATATTTTCGGCTGCACCCCAACACGTTGGTCCTTCGAGCCGGATATCTCTAATCCGCATCGTCATCATTACCAGTATTTCATCCAGCTAATCAAATTAATATTCAACTAAATCATCCATTTGCCGCCTTGGATGTTCTGGAAATTTCACCACATATCGAGATAAGTAGCCATTTTTTATATTTAACTATTACTCTCATAAGACTATTTCTCTAATATTCTAAGAAATTAACGAGTGTTAAATTAATGATCTTTGGCTTGTGTATAAGTGAACCTTATTAGCTCGAAACAAACAAAAAAAAAAAAAAAAAAAAAACATTATAGTGCTTTAAAACTCGAAAAGTGTTCCAATTTACCGCGTGTGCATTCCGTGTCAACTCCATAAACATTTATAAACCATAAACCAATCCCAAACATTGAATTTAATAGTCAAAGATGGCTGAACTTCTGGCTGCTCTCAAAAAACAACGCAGTTCTAACAAGGCTAAACTTACAAATTTGGTGAAATATGCCCGAGACGACCGCTCAACTACAAGTGTAATTGAATTAACTACACGTTTACATCGAGCTGAACAATTAATGGCAGAGTTTACCGATCTAGAGCTACGTATCTTCACTGCCAATCCAGAAGAAGAAGCCGATTTTACGTATGAAGAAAATTATTATACCGCCATTTCCACTTTAAATTCTTTGATTCGATCAAAAAGCCTGGATCAAGGCTTAATAAATCTCGATATGTCTCAAAACGCAACCCAAGCTGTTGAGCCCACCCAGGTGAAATTGCCAAAAATTCACATTCCTTCATTCTCTGGAGAGTATTCTGAGTGGCAGTCGTTTTTCGACATGTATACCACGACTATACACGAATCACCCAACCTCAGTGCTGTTCAGAAGTTTCAATATTTGAAAGGACTTCTTCGGGGAGAGGCTGCTGTGTTACTGCGACATATAACCGTTACTGAGGGCAACTACATTGGAGCTCTTACCAAGCTAAAGGAGAGGTATGACCGCAAAAAATTTATCATTAACACTTTTATCCGAACATTTGTCGAACAGCCATCGATCAGCCATTCCATTGCAAACAATTTAAAACGTTTACTGGACACCTCTGATGAGGTAATTCGAGGGCTCCATGCGCTGGGTGATGTAGCAGAAACAAGAGATCCGTGGCTTATTTACCTCCTCGTACAGAAATTGGATGAAAAATCTAAAACACATTGGGCAGAGCATTCAGCAGACATGGATAATCCCGACTTTTCTGAGTTCCTCAAATTTTTGAGTCGACGAATAGACACCCTTGAGTCGGTGATTACAACGTCTAAGCGAGTTATGCCCAGAAGGGAAATAAGAAATAACGTCGCTTCCGGTGAAACAGAAAGAATAGAATGCAACTCAGCGACCAAATCAGTCATCAAATATGAATGCGCAATGTGCCAGTCCAAAGAGCACTCATTATTTCATTGTAATGACTTTAATTCCCTAGATATAGAAGGACGTAAAGGGTTCATCAAAAAAAATAACAGATGTCTTAATTGTCTTGGAAGCAATCATCCTGTGTTCAAGTGTTTATCGAAGCGGCGTTGTCAAAAGTGTGGCAAAAAACACAACACCCTTTTACATCAGGAAGAAAAATCAACGGACACGTCATCACATACACCTTCTAATTCATCAAGCGATGTAACTACACTTCATTCGAATAACTCACAGTACATGTCCATACTTCCAACAGCAATCGTAAATGCTGTCGACAGCTTAGGAAGAATGATACCCTGTCGAGCACTGTTAGATTCTGGATCCCAGTTTAGCTTTATAACGCAATCTTGTGCTAAACGTCTTCAACTAAAAAGGCAGAATACACGAGTTTCAATCAGTGGATTAGGTCAAACTGGCTGTGGAGTATCTAAAGGTTTAGTTACAATAAACATTAGAACAGAACTGTTCCCTGAATTCTCCATCGAAGCGCTTGTATTACCAAAAATTACGAGCCCATTACCACCACATAATTTAAACATTAATCCAAAATTGTTTGCAGAAATCAAATTAGCCGATCCTCAATTTAACCAGAGAAGTAACATAGATTTGCTAATCGGAGCGGATCATTTTTTCAGTCTGATGAAAAGTGGACAAATCAAAGGCAATGCAAACGAACCAGTTCTACAGGAAACGTTATTCGGCTGGATAGTATCCGGGCAATCTAATCCCCCCAAACATCATCAATTAGTTTCTTTGTCAACGCAACCAACAATTGAGAAGGTAATCGTTGACATTGACCAAAGTTTAAGAAGATTCTGGGAGTTAGAGTCTGTCAATGATGAACGAAAGATTCTCTCACCAGAAGAAACTTTTTGCGAAAAACATTTCTCCAACAATTTACGAAGGAACTCAGAAGGCCGATTTATCGTCAGACTCCCCTTTAAGAAGTCACCCGTTCAATTAGGCAACTCGTTAAACTCGGCGATACAAAGGCTACGAGGAATGGAACGCCGATTCATTCGCGATCCACCGTTCGCCAAGTTATATCATGAATTCATGACTGAATATCAGGAACTCAATCACATGATTGAGATACCTCCTCCAAAGCCATCAGAAAATGATTTTTACTTACCACACCATGGCGTGATTAAAACATCCAGCACAACCAGTAAGATGAGAGTGGTATTCGATGGATCCGCAAAATCCAGCTCAGGTATTTCCCTGAATGATTGTCTCGCTGTCGGACCAACCGTCCAATCTAGCTTATACGCAATCATTTTGCGATTTAGAGAGCATAAGGTAGCATTTTCTGCTGATGTGGAAAAGATGTACCGCCAGGTCGGTGTATCTCTCAACGACACAAACTTTCAAAAAATTGTTTATCGGGCTGATCCATCTCAACCCATTCGACACTTCCGTTTACTAACCGTTACCTACGGTTTGGCATCTGCTTCTTTTCTAGCAACCAGAGCAATTAAGCAAATATCAGAAGACATCCGAGATTCGTCGCCCCATGCTGCAGATATCATCGCTAACGATATTTACGTAGACGATCTCATGACCGGTGCAGACGATGAAGAACGCGCTATGAAACAGATAGAAGATGTCACGGAAATATTTCGCCAATACGGTTTTCACCTCAGGAAGTGGAAATGTAACAATGAGAAAGTACTAAACAAAATTAATGGCAATCACCATCAAGAGAACAATAAAAACATCCAAGATCATACAGCAAAATATGCAGAATCCGTGAAGGTTTTGGGCATCAATTGGAATCCGCAAAACGACTGCTTCATGTTCACGTCTCAATTACCAGACTCGATGAATTTCACAAAAAGAACAGTTCTTTCGGAAGCCAGTCGGCTGTTTGATCCTCTAGGTTGGCTAGCTCCTGTGGTCATAACCTTCAAAATATTTTTACAGATGCTTTGGGGAAACAATTTAGGTTGGGACGATCCACTCCCAAACGACAAGCATATTATATGGGAAAGAATAAGGAATAATTTAAAGTCAATAAAAAACATTTCTATCCCCAGATATATAAAGGCAGCTGAGAATTCTGCTATAGGCATACACGGATTCTGCGATGCTAGCCAGTCGGCCTATGGAGCAGTGGTGTTTTTTAGATCAAAAAGTCCAGATGGCCGAATCATGATAGATCTAATTTCTGCCAAAACCAAAGTAGCGCCCATCAAGCAACAAACGCTTCCTCGACTCGAGTTGTGTGCGGCAGTACTATTGACCAACCTAATAAAATCAATTAAGAAGGAGTCCAGATTACATATCAACGAAACATACGCCTGGACTGATTCCCAAATCGTTCTAGATTGGCTGTCAAGTCACCCAAGGCGCTGGAGCACATTCGTGGGCAATCGCACCTCTGAAGTAATTTCATCAATTTCACGTGAACATTGGCGGCACGTTCCATCAGCGGAAAATCCAGCCGATTGCGCTTCTCGGGGTCTATCACCCAGTGAACTCGAATCACATACTTTGTGGTGGAATGGGCCAAGTTGGTTATATCAATCAGCTGAATCTTGGCCACCTCAATCTAATATCTACGGACACGAAGAAGAAATGTCTAACAAAACATTTACGTTCACACTTATCCAATCAAATTCAAACGAATGGTTCGACGAAATGTTCGAAAGGTTTTCATCCTTCATTAAATTACAAAGAGTGATGTGCTACGTCTTAAGATTTGTTGGCAACGCGTCAAATTCTAAAAATTCCAGAATCAATGGCATTTATCTTCGGAGAGAAGAACTATTTTACGTCGCACGTATTGTATGTAAATACGAGCAATCAAAGTTTTACAGAGACGAGTTAGCAGCGTTACAATCTAAAGAAGCAATCAGCAAAGGCAGTAACCTCAGATCATTAGATCCATTCCTTGATGATTTCGGGATACTTCGCGTTGGGGGTAGGCTCCACAACAGCCTGGCTCCATATTCAACTAAACACCCTATAATTATCAACCCGCGATCCAGAATTGCTACGTTAATTCTTCGAGATGTCCACTTAAACAACAAACATGCTGGTCCAACACTGCTGTTGTCTATCACCCGCCAAGAGTACTGGATACCAAACGGAAAAACTAAAGCCAAGGAAGTAATACGCAATTGTGTTACCTGTACAAAATTTAGAGCTCACTGTCAAAATCAATTAATGGGCAGCCTGCCGAGATCTCGAGTAGAGTTCATACGTCCATTTTTAAAAACCGGAGTAGATTATGCCGGACCCATCCCAATTCATCTAGCCAAAGGACGAGGGCAAAAAACCTATAAAGCATATATTTGTCTTTTCATATGCCTAAGTACCAAAGCTGTCCACTTGGAGCTTGTTGGCGATTTGTCCAGTGACGCATTTTTAGCGTCGTTAAAGAGATTTACCGCAAGACGAGGTGTTTGTCTTGAGTTGTTTAGCGACAACGGTACAAATTTCGTTGGTGCCGACCACAAACTGAGAGAAGATTTCAATAAAATTATAAAAGGATCCAATAATTTATCTAGTTTCTTTTCCAGAAATCGAATTACATGGAGTTTTATTCCGCCGAGTTCTCCGCATTTTGGCGGCCTGTGGGAGGCAGCAATAAAGTCGACTAAATTTCACATCAAGAGGGTAATAGGAAAAAACATATTAACTCTCGAGGAAATGAATACCCTCCTAGCCGAAATTGAGGGAATTCTCAATTCTCGACCCCTGTCTGTCATAAATGATACAGAAGTCGATCCCCTGACGCCGTCACATTTCCTGATTGGACATCCGCTCACTAAAATCCCTGAGGTGGACATAACTCATCTCAAAGTATCACATCTTTCACGTTGGCAAATGGTACAGCATATTTCTCAACACTTTTGGAAGAGGTGGTATATCGAATACCTAACCTCTCTACAGCAGCGATCCAAATGGCGAGCAAGACAATCAACCATCCAGATAAACGATATTGTACTGGTCAAGGATAACAACCTACCTGTAAACCAGTGGCTGCTAGGTAAAATCACTAAGCTTCACCCTGGTTCCGACGGATTAACGAGAGTAGTCACGTTAAAAACCCACAACAACGAGATCAAACGGCCGATACATAAGCTATGTTTATTACCAGTTTCCAGAGAAGATTCGGCTGAAGAATAGCAAACAGTCCAAGAGGATCCAAATTCACAAATCCAAATTCACAAAATTACAAACAACATAACAAAATTTAGATGACGTCGAAATAATATACACGATCCAAATGGTATTCTTTTCATCCATAGATTATCATTTTTGAACCAGATTGTTCAGTAACCATAACTGCATCTTACACTATCCAGATAATTTCACCTTTTCAAAATAATAGATCTAATAGAAACATTAGACGGAGACAGTGGATCCGAAAACGCTATCCCTATCTAAAAAACATAGTTAATTTATTAAACCACGTTATCAGGAAGAAAATATATGAGATCATTAATAGTAAATGGCAAAGCAAACTGAGCCAACTGGTTAAAGGTTCCAAACCCTACTGGCATATAAATATTCATCTCTTGCTCCTTTAAATAACCCACTAGGCAACAGCAAAATAATTTCGATTCCAGAAAAATGTGAAATCGTCGCTGAGACGTTCCAAAAAAAATTATAAACTGTCTCCTACAATTGAATCCGACGAGATAAACAGATGCCTTCAAAACATTGATGATTATGACGAGCATAACCCGACTAATTTCATTGTTTCCGTCGATGAGGTTAAAAGCATCATACCACCAGTATGTAGTATAATATTTTTAAATATTATGTTAAAACATCTTCCCGAACCTAGGTTTCGATTTCTATGTAAATTATTTTATAACTGCTTCAGCCTTAATTATTTTCCTGGTCAGTGGAAGATTTCCAAAGTTGTAGCAATCGCTAAACCTGATAAAGATCCCTCGAATATCAAAAGCTATCGACAAAAGAGCAAAGTTTTCGAATATGTAGTGAAAAACACTCAGTGATCACTTAGAAACAAACAACAGCTTGATTCCTCAACAATTCTGTTTTCGACACAAACATTCTTCAATTCACCAAGTTCATCGTATTATTAATCTTGTTAAAAATTAAAGAAATGTTAACAAATCTACAATTCTTCTAGACTTCATCCAAAAATCGTTTTAGAATCCAATTTCCATCGCGGATATCAAATTTAACTGAAACCAGTTCAGAAATAGTCAAGTTCCGTTCTTATTGGCCATATTCCAAACCTACATCTAAAAATCATTTCAGAATCCCATTTCATTCCTTATGCCTGCTACAACATTTGGTGCCGAAACCCGGGTATTAATCTATATTCGATACAAGTGTAGCATAAATTATTTGGCGAGGTGTTGTATATACTATATTCCATTAAAGCACACGTTTGCATAATTTCGATGCATAAATCGCTACTTGTTACGTCTTCTACGTGTATTAATTTAATTTGGCCAGATTTGGTATTATTTCTACACCATTATCTCAAACAAATCAACAACTATCGACATAAATTCATAAAATGCCTGAATTACAAGCTCTAATTAAAATACGCGGTATTATAATAGCCACCTTGACCAACAGGAAAAAGTTCATTGATAAATTTGGTTGGGATTCTATTCAGGCTGTCAACATGGAACCAACAGACACCAGTATTGGCAATTAAATGAAGCTTGGGAGGCATCTCATGACATTCTTGATGTTCAAGGATCTGAAGCTGAAGAATTTGAAGAAAGATTCTATGATATTAAGGCATTGCTAAAACGACAACTCAATACTCGCACTCCTAGCATTGGTTTCGCTAATAATTTTCAAGACAAATTCATGGTAGAAAATCCGTGTGATCGGTCGTTGCATCAAGCGTCAGAACTTCGTTTACCACGTATATTAATAGAGGAGTTTAATGGAGACTATGCTAAATGGCAAATATTGATAAGTTTCAATACCTAAAAAGCTTACTGAAGAGCGAAGCAGCTTCTTTAATTAGGCAAATGTGATTGACAGATGCAAACTACATACTAGATTTGGAAACATTTAAGAAATATTAGAGGCATGTGTGTTACATTAGAGGCATGTACATTGTTAAGGCGTCCCCTTCAACTCGACGGAACATACAGACTAGAGACCATGCACTTTCAAACAATCAATACACAGAGCAACAATTAACTGCCCAAACAACTAACAAGCAATTTTCTAAGCAAAATCAGATATCATCCAATTCTATTTACAGCCTATGTTGAATCTACAAACACCGGAGAGATAGTCTAAAATGTAGACTAATCTTATTTGTAGACTCTATTGCTGGATGTAAATATCTAGGTATCTATTTTGGTTTTTGTATTGGATAACTTGTTGAAATTTCGTAATAAATTAAATTGACATTTTTCTGTGAGTTGTTTTTAATTTTTACCAAATATTTAAATTGGAGGAAGTTTTAAAAAAATTGAATCCTGTTGATCATCCTCCATGTTTATTTTTGGTTTATAAATATGAACTAGTAATACAAATGTCAAAAAAAAAATCCAAGTCTCAAACCAAAATAATCGACTTAAAAATGTCGACTAAAATTTTTAGTCTCACTAAAACTCGTAGAGTCTACATATTTTTACTGAGATTTTTTGCTTCCAGCACATGTAGACTTGTAGATTCTATGTATTTTCGGTAGACTCTACGTGTGCTAGATGCGCCCATTATTCGAGTGCATTATAGACCAGTGGTGGTATAACAGTTTAGCATGCGCAACCTTTTTGTTTTAATAAAATTAACTATAATACCTTAACGTAGGTGTCACTCTGCGCTGTTATAGTATCTTATTCTATTCTAAACTAGGTGTCACCGTAATTCGTTTTGTTTATTTTACAATTTTTCAAGTTGAAATGTTTCCAGGTGATAATTTTTGCTTCGATTTTAGCAAACTTGTGCTGCCATCTATCATCAGCCTAGGTTTAAATCAATCAAAAAAATCTGTCTTAGACAAAAAATTATTTGGCATATATTTTATTGTACAAATTTGGTTTCTTCCTCGTTTCTAATTCTTTTATAAAAGCTCAGTTTTTTTATATTACGGTTCTACAAAATAAAGAGTGCTCTGATCCAATACTTTTTTTTTTTTTTTTGCTAACCACAATAATATCCATATCCCAACGACAGCTAAAATGTATTTCGGCGTTTTAGCAACAAAACATTAAATTACATTGAAAAAGTATTTTTCTAAAAAATTTTCCAACTCGGATCCGTTGAGATGCTGATGTTCTCAGGAGCTTTAGAAAATAAATTGCGAAAATGTAATTGAAACTTTTGTACATATCAAACAACACATATGTACACATACACGTATATTTAATACGTGTAATACACAGAATGTGTTTATTTTATTTTTCATGTTGTTGTCATCATAAAAGGAAAAAAATAAAGTAACATACAAACAAAAAATTAGTATGCATTTATGTATTAGATATATCATAAAACATATCTCTATACGAGTATATACAACAACAAAATTCAGTATAGTCACTCAATACCGTATACTCCAAAGTTCGGGTTAAATTAAATTTCAATAAAATTTATTTGAATGTACGAGCATAACACAACAACTAACGATAAATAAAATTTGTTGGCAATTTTTCAAAATAACACATACATTAAATTATTTATAGTGTAGAGACAAACATAAAAATATGAAATACCTAAAATTTTTATTAAACATAAACCATCGACATTTTTTTTTTTTTTTGTTCCCGCAGTCAGATTTTTTGTTTTCCTAACTGGTATTTGCAGAGTTGGTTTTTTTACTTTGCCTCGTGCTCGCTCTATGTGCCGAAAAAGTTACGATCATCACATAATTTATGTTGCAATGTGTATTCCATTTTTTATGATTTGACCTACATATTTTATTTATGTATACTTTTATGTTTTAATAAAAATTTGTTTTCTGCGATTTTGTATTGAATGAATATGGGATGAATATAATATTCTATGATGATGTGGTGTAAATTATTAGAATTAATAATCAGAATAATAAACATAAAGGAGGAGGTGGACTAGGAGGCGGAGAAGGAGCCGTTTTGGTTTCATTGAACTTGAGGATAATATTCTTCAATTTTAATATAAATCATGCGCGCAAATAAGCCAGAAGCATTCTAATATTTTTATATTGATTTGAATATTCTGAAAATGCGATAGAAATAATGTTCCATTGTATCATTTCTATTAAATATTGACTATGCTGAATTATCATAAATCTTTAATATTTTTATTGCTGTTTGTTGTTGTCAACTAACAAAATTGATAACAACAAAAATAACCAGATAAATTGAAATTTTTAGTACAGATATTTTCATAAAATTTATGGATCTACATCAATCCACATTACTTCAAGCTTTCGCTTCCATAAGATTTAACAAGATGGTAACCGTATTACAAAACCCGTTTGATGTTTCAAGTTTGTTTAAATACTGGTTACATACCACCTAGTCTAAAATACGAAATATTTAATGCCCCAAAAAATATTCAACACATTGATCAATAATACATACTACAGGCTAGAGTAGGTTAGGGTGGCTGCCCTAAGGGACCGGCATAGTAGTATATATACATATATATATATATATATCTATATATATATATATCTATATATATATATATATATATATATATATATATAAATATATATATATATATATATATATATATATATATATATATATATATATATATATATATATATATATATATATATATATATATATATATATATATATGAAGGTGCTTCAACCTGGGCTGAGGGCCTTGTCTTATTTAAAGCGGTGACGAATTGTGTTCCAAGTTACACTACCAGTATTGATAAATTGTGAAAATTTAATGAGTTTTGATGACTGAGCTGCGGGGATATCCTGTAATTCTGAAGCTTCAATTTTTTAAATGTTTGTTCTGTTAAACGACCTATTCTACCCTATCTTTTGTGAATGAGCTTCGTGCTCAAGATAGCTTGGAATAAGTATGGTTGAAAAATTATTGTAAACCCAATAAATAAATAAATGAACTAATCTGTCATCTCGTTAAGAGATGAGAGACAGCTCTGTGCTACCATCGACGTAAGAAAATCTGTAAAAATGCGAATATCCGTTATAGATACTACAAACAATCCACGGTCTCAATTATCGCAATCAACTGAGAGGTTCATATTTAGTTCCTCACAGAAAACACCACAACCAACCCTACCATTCATTTTTGAACCATCCGTGAAAAAGTTCAAAACTTCAGGGTTCAACATCTCTTCACTAAGCCAGTTCTCTCTAGAGGGAATATCAGTACGAAAACTTTCCTCAAAAGATGGTAATGGAATCATGTAATCGGTGGTATCGGCGATGTCTCTGTTACACAAAATAGATGAGTGTCCTATATTACTGCATGCCTACATAGAAATGGACCTAAACCCTATGGCTGTGCTCGCAGCCAATTAAGTGCCAAGAATATCTAGGGGTATGAGATTAGAGAGATATCTGTGAAGTTAGCACGAAAATTCATCACGAAAAGGTTTTTTTTATTTATTGGTTTGTTTCCTTGCTAAATTAGATATCCGCCCGAAAATCAAGAGAAATATAGAAGAAAATTCATCCCGAATTTTTTATTTTTTATTTAATGAAACACTTAATATTTTGCAATACAAATAATGCTTTAAAAACATGTTTTAATTAAAGCTGTTCGTTCGAAAAATATTATTAAGAAATCACGGGGTTCACTTAGTAAACGGATCGTTATTCTCTATCAATTCCATATATTTCAAATGAATAAAATTTGTACGTTTTGGAAGTCACATAGCGCCGTTCTCAGAGATGTCTACCTCAAAAGGGCTATGGCCGGATGTTTGTACAACTTTACTTGTTATATGGAAAAAAATTCATTAAGAAATCACAGGGTTCTTATAGTGAACGGACCGTTATTCTCTAACAATTCCACACATTTCAAATGAATAAAATTTGTACGTTTTGGAAGTCACATAGCGCCGTTCTCAGAGATGTCTACCTCAAAAGGGCTATGGCCGGATGTTTGTACAACTTTACTTGTTATATGGAAAAAAATTCATTAAGAAATCACGGGGTTCTTATATTAAACAGACCGTTATTCTCTAACAATTCCACACATTTCAAATGAATAAAATTTGTACGTTTTGGAAGTCACATAGCGCCGTTCTCAGAGATGTCTACCTCAAAAGGGCTATGGCCGGATATTTGTCCATCCTTAATTGTTATATAGAAAAAAATTCATTAAGAAATCATGGGCTTCACTTAGTGAACGGACTGTTATTCTCTAACAATTCCATACCATTTCAAATGAATAAAATGTGTTACCTTTTAAAATTACATAGCGCTTTTCTCAGAGGGAATGATATCAAAGGGCCGAATGAGTCGAAGGGCCGAATGGGTCGAAGGGCCGAATGGGTCGAAGGGCCGAATGGGTCAAAGGGCCGACTCATCGACCCATTCGGCTCTTTGACCCGTTAGGCCCTTCGACCCATTCGGCCCTTCGACCAATTCGGCCCTTCATCCATTTGGCCCTTCGAATCTATTAATGACACGAATTAGTGATACGTTTCCAACCCTTAATTTAACTTAGAATTGTAGATGCTAACGGCTTCGGTAACTCTCACGGGCACGCGGGACGTCGCTGCGATCCCTCCCGTTTAGCCCTCCGAGGGGCTTTTTATTTCAATTTCGGGGGACGTAGAAGCCGGGATATGCAAACATGTCGCACTGCGTGCCGCACATAGGAGTGGATTAAATAGAATCTATTAATGACACGTATTAGTGTCATTAATAGATTCGAAGGGCCGAATGGGTCGAAGGGCCGGCCCTTCGACCCATTCGGCTCTTTGACCCATTCGGCCGTTCGACCCATTCGGCCCTTCGACCCATTCGGCCCTTTGATATCATTCCCTCTGAGAAAAGCGCTATGTAATTTTAAAAGGTAACAAATTTTATTAATTTGAAATGTGTGGAATTGTTAGAGAATAACGGTCCGCTCACTAAGTGAAGCCCGTGATTTAATAACCAATTTTTACCCATTTTTCCAATTCTGATATCTAATTTAGCAAGGAAACAAACCAATAAATAAAAAAAAACCTTTTCGGGATGAATTTTCGTGCTAACTTCACAGACATATGAAAGAGAACCTCCAATGCCTGAGTGGGTGTAATCTAGAGTGCACCACTAATACACAAGGTGGAATTACTCTGAATTTGCATCAGCTGAACTTTTGGTTAGCCATACTGTTTAAGGCTGGCCATCAAACAACAATCCTCTATAAAAGTATGGGCCTTATCACTGAAGTATAGAGCCAGTGTACGATATGGAGTTCAAGACCCCATCGTTTTCCAATAGCGTTTTTACAGGAGTATAGCGCTATAGTAGCTTTTTTTAAATTATCGAAAATATTAGGTTAAGCTAAGAGAGAAAGTTTGTATTTCTTAGGGAAGAGGACCACTTCAGTTTTACGTGGATTGACATTTAGTCCACCACTGTTGGCCCAATTAGAAAGAAGACCAAGCGCGCTTTGTATGCGCTCTCTTAAGGTACAAGGATACTTACCAAAGACACCAATAGCAACGTCATTCACATAGGTAACCACCCTTGAACCTTGCCCCTCCAGGTCCAGTAACAGGTCATTTATGACCAAGTTCCAAAGCAGGGAGACAAGACTCCATCTTGCGGTGTACCCACACCTACAAATCTGCTAACGGAAGACCCGCCCAGCTTAGCCTTCACGATCTTGCATCTCAGCATCTGATCTATCCACCCAACCAGCGATTCATCCACACCCAGACTCGACAAAGCCCGAGTTATTGCCACCAGATTAACGTTGCTAAAGGCACTTTCTATATCCAGAAAGGTTTCCAAGGAGTATTCCTTAAATTCTAGGGATTTTTCAATAAGACAAATCAGGGAGTGTAGAGCGGTTTCTACCGATCTTCCTTTACAGTACGAATGTTGAGAAAAATTTTGAGTACACAAGTTGAGAAAATAGCATAAGCTTATAGGCCTAAGGTCTTTGGGATGGCAATGAGAGCTTTTTACCGCCTTAGATATAAATATTACGTTTACCTCAGTTCATTTCCTAGAAATGTGGCAAAGTTCCAGGTTGCCTCTGGAGATAACTTCCAGCCATGGTAGAGCCAAGTCAATGGCTTGCTGAACATCGGCAGGAATAATGCCATCAGGTCCAGCTGACTTATATGGCTTAAAGCTGTTAATTGTCCGTAGATCCTCCAGGCACTTATTTTGACATTTCTTATTTCATACTTGTATGTTCTGATGACTTCTTTATAGCAGTCCAAATCCGGAGCAGTTCTCCTTTTCTTGGTTTTTCTATAAAGTCTTTCGCATTTTTGACCACCAATGTGTCCTTTGTTTATCAAAAGCTCCATTTAGAGGAGATGCTCTCAACATAGCTACAAGAAGAGCATCTGACAGCTTATCTACTAAGTCATCCAGCTCCTGGAGCTGATTCTGTAACCAGTTCATACTGAAAACAGCAGTGATCAGAAAAGGAATGGTCATTAGACACTTTCCAATTCACCAAACTATACTTAATAACATCTGAGACAAGAGTGATATCTTACACCTCTTGTCGGTTTCTTAGGTTAGTCTAAGAATAAAATCAAGGAGTAGCTCACATCTCTTGACGTGAATTGACATCACTGCCCAGGATGACTCCAAATTTCTTTTTTGAGCATTTATATGGTAGATAGGCTGACATAAGCCAGAGATTTAAACTACCAATCTCAATGGGAGCCGCCACTACATCTGACTTGCCGTAATTAAACAGCACAAAATAGTTTAGATTAGTTTTCAAGGCTTCAGGACAACATAAATTCCATCAGCTTCAATTTTGAGCAGCCGAAGCAGCCTTGCAGTGGTCTAATTTGATCTGCAACAGCCTCAGCATCAATCTACACCATCGCCTCAATCAACATCTTGTCGGAATTCCCCGCCCAAAGGCGAGTCCGACACGAAGTCCTTCTGTGGAGTCTACATAGTGTCCCCAAGGTTCTGGACATCTCGGAATTTGGTAATCCGGGACCAGTTTTGCTAGAACTTCTATCCTTTACCAAAGTATTAGAGGAACTAGCTTTATGCGAGCTAAAGTCCTTCTTAATTACTGCTGTTTGTGAACCAGACCTATAGGTCAATGCTCCCCCAGCAGTTGTTGTACTAGAGAAACCAGCAATATTTTTGCTTGTGTCCCGATTCATAATTTGGCTTTCAGGGCGGGGCTTAGAAGCCGATGTCCCTCCAGCTGTAGTTTACGGGTTTTTAAGAGTCCCGGCCTCCATATTGCTGTGTAGATTTTTCATAAGAATCCCGCGAGTAGCGGAGAAAAGATGTGCAAAGATCCGGAGGGCGCCAAGTATCCGGATACACTGTTAGAGACTGAGCTAGTTTTTAGACTGGGCAGCCCAGTTGCTTAGCGCCGTATTTTAGCCTAACCCATCCAATGAAATACACTGATGAACTAGTTTCCCGGTGGTTACGGCGGTGAGGTAACACGAACACTTGTGGAAGCTGCAAGACTCGGAGCTGATAACTAGTATCAACTTGACTCCCCCACACACAGAGAACAGCGTTGTAAAATTCAACAAAAAATGTGATGAAATTCATTGCAAATGCAATGAAATTCCAACCCATTTCAACTGTAATAACATTTACTGTGTAATGTAGCAAAACGTGATAATAGTAGAATTAATTACCAGCGAAGTAAAATTAATTACAATGTAATAAAATATTTTTCTATATTTGTAGTCAAATTTATTGTAATCGTAATCAATTTTATTAGCTTTTTACTACAATCTTTTATTAGAACTGATTACAGCCGATGTAGAATCCTTTACAATGTAATGAAATGGCTTTCTATATTTGTAGTAAAACTTACTACAAAGGTAATTAAATTTATTAGCTTCTTAGTAAAATTTTGTAATGTAATTTATTATAACAGAAGTATAATCGATTGCAGTGTAGTAAAAAGATAAATACATTTATCGCACAATATACTACAACCGTAGTAAGATTTACTTGCAAATTGTAGTATAATATTATATTGTACTACAATCGAAATAAACTTAGGATTCTCAAATAAAATAATCCGCTGTAAAAAATTTAAATTGAAACACACGATTAATTTTTAATTTAACTTTTATTGGTAATACAAAAATGTCAATATTTATTATTTCTAAATTATCTTAAATCGAAGGGCCAGTCTACCATCAGACAACTTGTGAGACAAACTAGGATAGTACTGAAATTCACAAATATTATTAAGACTTATGTTTTCTAAGTTGTCTTTTAGAATAAATGCATTCAAATGCATATCATAGTCAGAGAACATTTTTGTAGAGACTACAATAACATTATCACCATATACTATCATTTCAATTATTTTATATATAACTTTGTCATTTTGCTTGGATAAAAAGAATCCAGATTTATACGAAGTTCCCTTAAAATTTAAATCATTTGCGAAAACCTGGATACCATTAATTCCAAATTCGTCTAGTTGTTTGAAGCAAGACTTTTCGGAGACACATAGTTTAATACTTTTATTAATTTCAATGATTTTATCAACATTCTCACAATAGAAAAAGTGTGCTAATTTAAAAGACTGTTTGACTGCAATAGAGTAGCAAAGATTTTTACGTGAAGTAATAGACTGAGCATATTGTTTTATTTCTTTGTCTTTGGTTTCATTTCGCATACTCCACATCATTTTTAAAGGACCTACTCTTTTAATTACTGTTGCATAATGAGTTAAAAAATGTGCTTTTGGTTTTAGAGGCTCATTAAAAAACTCTGGTATAAAATCCCATACCATCAAAGAAAAAAAGAAAACGAAACAATTTGTTTCACTTGCTTGCATATTTAAGTTTCTGTTTTGTAGAACTTCTAGTTTTATGGGAAGTGACATATTTTTTGAATCTATAATGCCGTAATCAAATAGTTGCTTACGGTCATTCAAATCCTCCAAAGAGAAGAACTTTTTTTGTATGAAGTACAAAATAATAAGGCACATATCATTTTTTAACACTCCTTCAAAAAGATCATGGATTATATCGACTGAGATATTGACTACGGCATGAAATGAAGGCAAGGCGTTAAAAATACACGATTCTAAAATCCAAGTCGATTTAGGGTCTTTTAGTGCTAAATCGGATGTATAATTATCAACTGTTCCCAAGTTAGATTCTGTTTCATAGTAACTGTGTTGTGTTTCTGATTTTGTTGTTTTGCAAATTCTGCAAAAGTGAAGCGCCGAAAATGATGACCGAAACCCAAATATTTTATTCAATCCAAGATTATCTCCCGTCACTAGTCATAAAATGAAATAAACCCTTTTTTTGACGGTCCCTTTTTCAATTACCAAGCGGTTAAGTTCTAAGTCCATTAAAATTTGTGACAGATTATAAAGGATGTCATCGCGTTCATATTTTTTTAAATAGGCCGACTTTATTAACATAACAGGTAGAATATTACTCAGAAGAGAGCGCTTATATTGAGGTAAAGTAGGAAAATTCAAGTAAAAGGCAGAAATTGAATTTACGCCTGAGTGTGAACTTAAGACATTATCTGGGTCGAAGTCATCATTATACAGGAAGTACGGTATGGCAATTTTCTTTTCTTTAAAAAATTTGGAATATGTTTCTCTCCAAACAAAGCCACAAACAAAATTGCTTATGCTATTGGAATCAACCATTAGATTCTGCATTTCCGCTATACTTTCTTCCAGTAGATTACCAGTTTCAAAATATTTTTTTATTAAAAATGATATTGCTAGAATTGTTCCTTTTGTATCACTGTATTTTAAAACTGGGACACCCTTTTCAATAGTATTTTGAACTTCGGATGAAATAGTTATATTAGTCGGTAGTTTAAATAAATGTTTCTGTTCTAAAACATTTTTAAATTTATGTTTGGTGTCAATTTCGGAAAAAGCATTTTCACAAAATTCATTTACCTTTTCTACAGCTGTTTTAGAATCAACTGATTTTAGAAAATTGTGCATAGGCTCTAATAAATATTGATGAATATCTTTCACGATTTTGAAAATTAAATTTCTAGGGACTGAATTTTCATTCATCAAATTTAGAATAAATTTTAATGCCTGATCTGATAAATCAATTGATTGGTGAGAATGCAATTCAGATGAATCATACTCAGATAAACTTTCAGAAGGATTTTGATATGATTTTGAAGAAACAGAGGAGTTTTCTTGCATCTTAGTAGTTAAATAACCGAGACCCTCTACACTGGAAGCAAATAAGTCAGACCTCTTTTTTGAGCTTGAACTGACGCACAATTCTTCATTTTTTAGCATGAACTCGTTTCAAATGGCGCTTCAACACATATTAGTCCGAAAATGCCTGCGGACAACTATTTTGTTAGCATTGATATTCAGATTGATATTTATGCATATATTTTAGATGTAAGTAATAATTATCTAACGTACCAAACTTTAAATCACAAGCAAAACAACAAAATATATTTAAGTTATTATTAATTCAACTTTTTTCTAAAATAACAGAATATAAATGTAAGCTTAAATTATATTTTATATGAATTCAGTTTTTAAATTTTAAATAACAGAATATAAATTTAAGTTTGTTATGCTTAACTTAATTCATTGATGAGAGCAATTATTGCTGAATTTAAATTATCAGACTATAAATTAAAAACAATATTCTGTATAAATATCCAGACGTTAGCACTTGGTTTTGGATATTCTAAGTTGAAAACGTATATTAATTTGAAAATACTATCAAGTGCGGATAAAAAGTTGTCGGTTTTGTATAATATATTATCCACAACAACATAATATGAAAGCTGACATACCACGATCATCGGTTGCAAGGTCAATTTACATTCTTTGAAAGTTTCTTTAATCTTTCTATATTGCGTCAAAATATCAGCTTGGCTATTGACCTCGATGATGTTGCTATTTATTGCATCTACGAGTAGAATAGATACATGCCAACGTTTGTCATTATTGCAAATTATTTTCTGTGATGGAGGAAGCTTAAAGTGTAGCAGCTTAAACACACAAAAGTCCTTATGATCTTTAAAAAACATAAGTGTTATATATATATATATTATATATATATTTTTGTATTTTCTTAAATCTAATTCTAACTCGCTTAAATGTTATTGTCCTAATACCTATTTCCACTAGCTGTTTATATATTTTTTTTGTAGAGAAACGAAATTGGTTCAATAATTCCGAGCTTACCACTGGTGGGGGCTATTACCGGAATTATGCAACTTTTCGTTATGAATTGAGAAGTGCCGTTTTAGGCACGGTGTTAATAGAGCTAATCGGATACCTTGGACAATAACTAACAAACGAAACTTGTGCGTAGCACTTATATGTTCTTTTGTCAGCTTTGTATCAAGGCCTGGGCGTGAAGGTTAGTGGCTGGAATACTTACAATTTTTTTGGATCTTGTGGTATGCTCTCTGGATCGAATTGACGAATAAACGGAAATTATATTTTATTTACCTATTTATTATTCTTTCTTTTTCTTAATAAGTGTTTACTTGGTGAAGTTTTTAGATACAATTCCTTATTTTGTTAAAATATGCTGTTCTTATATACTAAAAAAGTGTGTAATGTTTTACACTAACAATAACATTGACACATACAATTTTTGTTGTAACCTACTAAAGTCGTTTACCCTTAAATATTTATTAAATTCGGGCAAATTGCATTTTTCATAAAATAATTATTTAATTATTTGGGTCGTTTGATACAATGTAGTGTTGAATTGATTTTTTTGTGTATTCATCGATAAGATTATCGTTACATTCTTTTTATTGCTACCAGACAATTTTATGTGTTACAATTGTTTTCTTGTTTTCAAATATAATTGTTGTTTTTGTTATGTTTCTTATTTACTCTTATTACTATATGTTATCGTAATTTCAAGTTCGACCACCTGATTATTTTGTGTATACAATGTTTCTAACGCCTAAAAGTATGCTCGTTATACCATAAATATTTCGATACGAGCTAACGCCTATAGTTTTCAATTATTAAGAATGGTTTACAATATTGGAATGTTAAGAATGGAATGTATGTGGTGAATGATTCACAATGATTCACAACATACCTTCCCTCCATATGAAGATTTTTCTGAAGGAAAAATTGTATGGGACATAAATTAGGTATACGGTTATACATATCAAATGTGTAATAATAGGACTTAATACTATGTCGTTTATAATTTAAATATTGATTGTACTTCGATGTCTACTGAACTGGGCTCACGAGCTGCTTCATGGTTCACCTTGATCTGCTGTTGTCTGGTCATTTTTGCTCAAAGTTACTCGGATTTTTATCAGTTTACAAGTCTTTTATTTATGACACTCGGACACTACTCATCTCGTGTCTTCTGGATTCGTCTTCTGTCAAATTGATTTGGTTATGCGTTTGATGATTGGATTATTGTTTGGAGCATGACATCAGGTTATTCACTCTCACTGTTATTGAATGCTGGATGTTGATATGCCGCGTGTTCTTGAAACTTCCAGTTTGGCGATATTGAATGATTCCCGTATTACTGTGCGGTACATGACCAATTGTATCTCATGTAACTGCTTGCTACGTACTCTTGGGAAGTTGTCTGATTCACTGCGCTCTTCTGCATGCGCTGATTTCAGCATGTTTTGAAGTTGCGGGGATTTGTGGTGTGTGTCGTACTGCATATGATGTAGTTGGGTGCCGTATGTGCGTGACGAGACTTTGTAAACTTGATTTTGGATCTTTTCGCTTAATTGAGTGTTGTGGTTACTGCTCTTCTCTGGTCTTGGATTTCTCAGTTACAATATTTTGATTCAGTTGCGCTAAATTACGATTCTTAATCTACTATGACAAAATGTGTTCGTTGTTTTTTTTTTTTTTTTTTTTTTTTTTTTTTTAATCTAGGTTACTTAATACAAAAATAAACGTACAATGAATGAATTTGAAAATAAAGGTTTGTTTTGTAATTTGACGCTTTTTACTATGGAATTCATACAAAAAAAAACTACTTGATTTTATGAATGATGACGACTAATTATTTGTTTTTTTATGAATGTTACTTTAGGTATGTGGGTCACATACACATTTATTTTGTTATTCATTGTACTTTTGTTATAAAAATTTTCTTTTTCTATATTAAAATTTCCTTTCTATATTAACATTTAAGGGAATTTCTATTTGTTCAAACTTTTTTTTTTTTTTTTTTAAAAAACAGTTTTTATAATATATTCTATAATTTTAATTCGAAACATTTTTCTTTTTAATCACTTAAATTCTAGATTTATTGAGAAAATGTCTTACTCATCTTTGTTTTCTAAACTTCGTCTATTCGTTTCTTTTCTTCTTTTTTTTTTTTTTTTTTTTTTTATTTATACTCATGTGTGTAACCTTTTTGATTTTATTTTATTCAGAATTTGCTTTAACTTAGACTACTAATGTGAATGAACTTGAAACGATTTTTTTTTTTTTGTTTTGTAATTAGATATGTCTATGTCTAGTAAAAATGTTTTCTTCTTTTCTGTTTTTTTTTTTTTTTTTTTTTTTTTGTTTGTTAGTAAAATTTTATATTCCGGATTTATCTTCCTGTTCTCCCATGTTTGTTAGTTTTTTTTTTTTTTTTTTTTTTTTTTTTTTTTTTTTTTGTTGTTTTACATGAGGGAAAAAGAGATTTTATTTATTCTATGTTTATTATTCTACTTCTAGATATTTCTCTTCTTTTTGTTCTGCTTATAACTTCGTTCGGAGTTCTGACTATGGCTTCTGTGGGGATTACGTGGCTAACTTCTACTTTTGTCGAGCTTCTCCGCTTAATTATCCAAATAACTATACAGGCTATTATTATACCTGTAATAATTCCACCTGTGATGAATTTATAAATATTAACTTCATTGCTTACTCTTCTGTTTTCCCATGATCGTTGTGATTCTTCTACATCCGTGGATAATCTATCTATCTTCATTCGTTCTTTAAGGAATTCTTGGTTATAATTTCTAAAATCTGCTACAGCTATCGTTCTGGGAAGTGTGAGGGTTGAGACGTTACCAACTTCTAATTTGCTGGTGTCTATTGTTTCTGGGAAATATGTTCGGTTTGGCTGGGTAATTGATACTTCTTTGAGTTTGGAGCCAGTAACCGGGAGGATAAAATCTTCGGAAACCACTTCACAGTCCTGTTTGAACGTGATAGTTCCTGTATCTCTTAATTCGATTACTTGTTCTTCCTTTCCACACTTGATTTTCAGTCGCATATTGCCACTGCTGGTGTACAACCAGGAATTACTGTTCACTAGCTTGGTTAAGGAATTCTTGTAGTTGTTTCTAGTTACTGCCCATTTTGGTGTGTTGTGGAACGGGTTGTCAAAAAGATTTAATAAACAATTGTTCCCTTTATTCGTGATTATAGGGGAGTTACTTTCGCACACTAGTGCGGTTTTCCTGAAGTTTATGAGGACTCTGATACACTTATTGTGTTGTTCATGGGTTAATATGGTGAATTGACTTCTCTCTGAGTTTGCTGCTAATAGTTCGTCTTGGATAATATAAGACCATTGGGTATTGTTAATTACTAGAGGTGTTAGATAAATTTTATAAAGCTTGAATTCTTCTTTTATTGGGGACGGGATACCTATTTTCACTACTACTCTACCTTCAGTCTCAATTGCATCTAACTTCGTTAGCTGACTGAGGTGCTGCTCATTCAATATTGACTTATCTATTGAGTTACTGCTAAGGTTTGTTATTATTTCCATCGTTTCTTTATACGACACAAGAAGGGGGTGTAGCTTTCTGTTTTGGATGCTACTTAGGATATTCAGTGTTTGATCTTGGTTTTTGTTAATTACTAGGCACTTGACTAAGATTAAATTAGAGATTTCTGTGAATTTCTCGGTTAGTAGTATGAAGTTCGTTCTGTTACTCAACTCCCTCCATTTACTTGTTTGTTCTTCGATTAAAATGTTGATATCGCCCTGCATTACCTTGACTTGTGTTGAGATTTCTAGTAAGGGTTTAGATAACGTATCAAAATTTGATTTGACTACAGCTACCTGTTCTTTTACTAGTTTGAATACAGTTTCAGTGTTACTGTGTAAATCTGCTAGTTCGTTGAAAATCTTCTCTGAGTCTTCGTTGTCCATCGTACCAAATAAGAATTTTGATGCCGACCCTACGAAATCGAACAGTGATCTCTTATTTCGGTTCGAGAAATGATGTATGGCTTGCTCGGTTTTCGTTATATCCTCAAGTTCGGACTTCAGTTCCTCAAGCATGGTGCCACAGGTGTGATTGTTTTCTACCTCTCTTATCATTGCACATAATGTTTTGGTCTTCAATCTGCACTGTTCCAGACTCCTGATCGTGTTTGAAAAATGAGGAGGATAAAATGAGGTTAAGAGTGTAAATGTACTCTTGTAGAATCTCATTTCTTCAAGTTCCTCAAAGAAAATCCCGACACTCTTTAGCTGCTTGATTTCTACGTTTGATGTGGTGTTGGCTGTGTTCACGACGCTGTTCCAAACAATTAGAATTGATAAGGCGAGTTTGACTGGGTACATCTTTCCTACTTTCCTCTTTTTTTTTTTTTTTTTTTTTTTTTTTTTTTTTAAAATTAGAAAGCAAAAAGAAAAATTTGTCGAGTTAGAACCTGATGAGGAGAAAAACGAACTCATAAGATGTGTTGTGTGAATTGTTTGATATGGGGGTTTTTAGTTTGGTGATAGAAACGATAAGAACAAAGAAAGTCTGAAAACTCTACTTAGTTGGTATATCTCGTGTCGCCTTGTGTGAGAAGAACTAGGTGGACATACGCACGGAACGGAATGAGATAAAACTGAAAGGCTTTATTTTATAATTTCAGAATTATTCGTCTTGAGACTAACTCATGACTCACCTATCTCATCTGAGATTAGGCTCTGTTGGTTGGTTTTGCCTTTTTTTTTTTTTTTTTTTTTTTTTTTTTTTTTTTTAAACTTTTCTATTTCCAGGGTCATTTCTGATCTCGTACTCTTTCATCTCCTGTATCATTACTAATATTTCTTCCTGGACTCTGAAAATGTCTGCTATCTCTTCACGTGACGTCTTCGCCTGCTGCCTGGGTTTACCGACTTCTTTTAGGATGTCCCAGATGGGGTCGTTTTCTTTTATTGTCCCAAATACTGCTTTTTCAGCTTCCAAGATCTTCGGCATTCTGTGCTTTCTTCCGAATTTACCATTGTTCTGTTTTCGCATTTTCTAAAATGACGCAGAAATAGTTACTCTACTGTGAAGGTTTCGTAATAAGGTTTATTGGGATGGTGTGACTTAATAAAACAATTCAATGTGCATTTCATTAACGTTTTATTGCCTAATCTCTATATGATTCTCTATTACTAAAATTACATGTAGTTATTCCATTTTTTTTTTTTTTTGTACTATTCTTCTTGGTCCTCTTTTCCCTGTTTTGATATTCAGTTCTCGTATTTTATTTTTAACTTCTATCAGCTTGGCCTCTAGTGGTAGTCTCTTCCTACCTGTGGTTATCTGGAGTATCCTGATAAGGTCATATTTTTCTCGTTTTAGTGTTTTCATTACACCTCCACTTCTTCTTTTCACATCTGGTGTCGCTTGCCTTTCTGAGGTGGTACTCGGTGCTAATAATTCTCTTCGTCTCTTGTACTCCTCTAAGCTGATGACTTTCTGTTCTGGTTTTCGTTCCATGGTTCTGTTGGAAGGGAAAGTACAAAGTTTGTTAATCCCTCTTCAACCTGTTGTTGTGGATGTTCTTCTCCCTTCCTCTTATATCGACTAAGGTGTTAGTAGGGGACAATGTTTTAATAACGGTGAACGGACCAACCCAAATTGGGTCTTGTTTAGTTTTTCTCATTTCGTTGCGGAGCCACACTAGATCTCCGGCGTTAACTTGGAACGAAGACGTGCCTCTGTCATAGTTTGTTTTCGCCTTCTGTTTGTTTTTAAGGATATTGATTCGAGCGATGTGATGAGCTAGTTGTAGGCGGGCTTTTAGTTCGCTCACATAGTCATCGTAATTATAAACCGGTTGCGGTTCTCTCCTGACTGCGGTTGGGACTAAAGCTGGACGACCGAATAATAATTCGTAAGGAGTGAAATTCGTGGAGCAACGAGGTGTTGTATTATACACAAACATCGCATAATGAACCATTTCATCCCAATTACTATGGTCTATATCTGCAAAATTTCGGAGGTATTCTTTGAGCGTGTTATGGGATCTTTCTAGAGCTCCATTCGTCTGCGGGTGGAAACTCGTAGTCGTCAGATGCTTGATTTTTAATAACTTGCAGATATTCTCAAACAGATTACTCATAAAGTTAGATCCCATATCAGTCAATATCTTCTCCGGCGCTCCCAACTTTGTTATGTATTGCTCGCATAGCGCTTTCGCTACTGTGGAGGCTTTTTCATCGGGCAGAGGGATGGCGCCAGAAAATTTGGTCAAGTCATCCTGGAATGTCAGAATGTACTTGTTCCGTGAATCTGTCAAGGGTAAGGGGCCAACTATGTCTAGCGCAACACGCTGGAAAGGGTGTTCGGCTGTATTCGTTAATACTAGGGGTACTCTCGTCCTCTTACTGGCTTTATTCCTCTTACATTTCTTGCATTTCCTGACGTAATTTCTCACATCACGTAGCATGCTAGGCCAGTAGTATTCCATACGAATTCTCTTGTATGTCCTGAATACTCCTGCATGCCCACCCAATGGTAAGTCATGTTTTTCGCGTAAGATTTGAGCTTTTACACTCGGGTTTATAATGATCTGGACATTCCTTTGTTTTATTCCATGATCATTTATGTTGATACCGCTTGAAAAAGGCTGGATTTCTGTTATGTGACTGCTTGGCAGGTCTACTGTTGGGGGTATTGTTGGAGGAATGGTTGGGGAAGGAAGGAGCTTCGCTTGTGCTCTCGTGATAACTTTAATTTCCTCTTGGCGTATTCTACTTAGCGCATCTGCTCCTGTATTGGCTTTACCTGAGACATGTACTACCTTGTAGTCATATTCTGCAAGCTGTAATCGCCATTTAAGGATTCTTTTCGACGCGTTCTTCAGATCGCCAACCAACGGTTTATGATCTGTTTTGATGACGAACTTTCGTCCAAACAAGTACGGTCTGAATATCTCGACTGCCCACTTCGTTGCAAGCATCTCTTTTTCGATGGTCGAGTAGTTACGTTCTGCTACTTTGAGGGAACGGCTGGCGTAGGCGATTGGCAAATCACTCCCATCATGGATTTGACTAAGGATAGCGCCTACTCCGTACTCGCTGGCGTCTGTCGTAAGGATAAATGTTCGATCAAAATCTGGATATTGGAGGATTGGTGATGAGGTAATTTTACTTTTTAGGAATTCAAATGCGGATTGGCTTTTCTCGGACCACTCAAATTTTGTTCGCTTTTGGGTCAATTTATGCAGAGGTTCTGCGATTGTGGAAAAGGCTGGGACGAATTTTCTATAGTAACTAGTGAGACCTAGGAAGCTCTTGGTTTCACGCATGTTCCGTGGAACTGGAAAATTAACGATGGCTTCCACTGTTTTAGGATTTGGCTTGATGCCTTGGGGAGTGATGATATGTCCTAAATATTGAATTTCTTTACTCAAGAACTGACACTTTTCCGTTTGAATTTTTAGGTTACTCCTTCTAAGAGCTGAAAATATGTCCCTTAACTTGTTGTTGTGGTCTCTTAAATTCCTTCCGTAGACAATTACGTCATCCAAGTATACAAAACACTTTAGGCCTTGCTGCCCTAGCAACACATTATTTATCATTCTTTGGAACGTACTTTGAGAATTTTTCATCCCAAAAGGCATTCTGAGGAATTCAAAATGGCCAAAATCCGTGCTAAATGCCGTTTTGTGCCTATCGATGGGATCCATTTCAATTTGGTGATACCCATTTGCCATGTCTAACGTGGAAAAATATTGAGAGTGTCCCAGTTGGTCAAAAATATCGTTAATCAAAGGGAGAGGAAACGAATCTCCTATTGTGGCTTCGTTGACTCTTCGAAAGTCTACTACTACTCTCCACTTTGGTTTACCACTTTTATCTGGTTTCTTCGGGACCACTAGTAAAGGACTATTGAACGGGCTGGTGCTGTGAGTAATGATCTCATCATTCAGCATTTTTTGAACTTGAGTGTTGATCTCTGTTTTCAGAGTTTGTGGAACTCGGTACTGCCTTATATTAATCGGTGGTGTGTCATTGTGAAGGTTGACTTGATGCCTGACTCCGGGCACACTTGACAGTTTATCGCCTTCAATGAAGAAGATGTCTGCGAATTCCCTAATTAGTTCAAGAATAGAGGAGGATTCTTCGAAATTAAGATTCTTATCCAGGTTAGTAACTACCTGGTTAAGAACTAAGTCATCTCTATTTTTGAAATGGTGCATATTATTGTTTTCAAACTCGTGGTTGATTTGGAGGATGTCGTACTGACTAAGCTCTGTGAGTTTCGGGACAAAATCCTCTATAATTATTTCACTAGGATTAGTATTTACAATGCTGACCTGTGCTCTCAGCATGTTGGGTTGGATAAGGCAGTTGCCAACGAATACACCTTGCATGATCTCTTCGGAATTGCATAGGTATGAATTATTTGTGGGTGTCTTGATTTGTACGATTACTTCTTCCCGTGGAGGGAGGCGTACATTCGTTGGATTATTAAGGAACTTGACTTTGTTCCCTAGAATATTTAATTCTGAGGTGCTGTACAAAATATCCACTTTATTACCGTTAAGGAAATCTCTTCCGAGAATTCCATCTTGTTCGATTGGAAACTCGTCTTCAACCACGTGGAATTTCTGCGGGATTCTGAGATATGATGTGATGTCCACATGTGTGTAAACACATCCAAGGGTGATAGTGGCTTCTTTGCCGATTCCCTTTAACATTACTTTACCATACTGGTCTATTTCTTGAGGACTTTTAATCATTTTACTCTTGATTAAAGAGACTGAAGCACCAGAATCTATTAAGAGGGTAGATTTTTCGGTTGATGCTGCTAATTTCAATCTCACCGTATCATGCGCGAATTTGTGCTTTGATACTAGATTGATTTGGTAGGAATTTAAAATTTCAGTAGGTGTATGGATTTGAGCTATAGTGGTAAATGGTTTAATTGGTGGCCAAACTTCATTTGGTTCCTCCGGTTCTACTGGAATGGGGGCATGTTTAGGAATTGGGATAGGATGTGGTGGTGAAACAGTGACCTGGCCATTTAATTCGGCCTTTGATTGATTCATTGAGACATTGCTCAATGGGTATATCGCTTGATCTATTGCTATGTCTTCTGACACCAGATTACCTGAGACAATACTAGTACTAGTTTTATTTGAGCTAGTTGATGTGTTTGAGGCGTGGCTCGTTTGATTTGCTTTTCCACTTGAGATGGAACTCGCTTGATTAAATTTTCCACCCGAGATGGAACTCGGTGGGATTGTCGAGACGTGGCTCGCTTGATTTGATTTTCCACTCGAGACGGAACTCGGTGGGATTGTCGAGACGTGGCTCGCTTGATTAGATTTTCCACTCGAGACGGAACTCGGTGGGATTGTCGAGACGTGGCTCGCTTGATTAGATTTTCCACTCGAGACGGAACTCGGTGGGATTGTCGAGACGTGGCTCGCTTGATTAGATTTTCCACTCGAGACGGAACTCGGTGGGATTGTCGAGACGTAGCTCGCTTGATTTGATTTTCCACTCGAGACGGAACTCGGTGGGATTGTCGAGACGTGGCTCGCTTGATTTGATTTTCCACTCGAGACGGAACTCGGTGGGATTGTCGAGACATAGCTCGCTTGATTTGGTTTTCCACTCGAGACGGAACTCGGTGGGATTGTCGAGACATAGCTCGCTTGATTTGATTATCCACTCGAGACGGAACTCGGTGGGATTGTCGAGACGTGGCTCGCTTGATTTGATTTTCCACTCGAGACGGAACTCGGTGGGATTGTCGAGACGTGGCTCGCTTGATTTGATTTTCCACTCGAGACGGAACTCGGTGGGATTGTCGAGACGTGGCTCGCTTGATTAGATTTTCCACTCGAGACGGAACTCGGTGGGATTGTCGAGACGTGGCTCGCTTGATTAGATTTTATTACTGAGGCGGAACTCAGTTGTGGTTTATGTTTAATGGATATCCGTTGTACGTTGCTTGGTCGTTGGATTTGTTCTTGGTAGTGGAATTTTACAGTGGGACTCGCCTGAGTTACAGTTGGTGCGTTTGTCGCTCGACGAGCCCATGCTCGTTTCCCTGTTGAATTGCTGCATCATTGTCTACTACATCATCATCTATATAGTTTATTCTTAGATTTTGTAGATTGCTGTTTAATTGTTCCATACCGTTGGATCCTCTTGGTTGCGTCCGTGGTGGATAACTCTGTTGGGAATTCCTAATCATATAGTCGTTCCTTTGATTTAGTCGATCATTTGCGTGCCTGAGAGGATGGTAGTTATAGTTCGAGTTGTTGTTTTGCCGGAAGTTCTGCTGTTCGGGTCTGTAGTTTTGCCTGAGCTCATTTGGTTGAGTTGTTCTTTGTTGAAAGAACCCTTCATCACGCCGGGCATCGTTCATCTTCTTTGTTCTACATTCTTCTATAGAATGCCCTCGTCTCTTGCAGTATCTGCAAGACATTAGAGGCGGATGCTGAATTGGTTGTTTTTGGTTCAACACATTCTCTGGGCAAATTTTTGCTACATGGCCTATTTTTCCACAGATCTGACAAACTTCACTCGATATTCGTTGAACTGTTTGTTTTTGACTAGCAGTGTTTTTGAAGCAATTTTTAGCTACATGCCCTATTTTTTCGCATAACTGACATTTTGGTTTTTCGAGTGTATTCGCTTTATTGAGGTTTTGAACATAGCCTAATTGTTTTTCAAGCTTATCTGCAACTAGCACCAACTCTCTGATTGGTGTTTCCGAGATCATTGTTAGGTGAGCTTTGATCATACCATTATTTAGACCTCCGATGAAGGCATCTCTTTCTAGCGATTCCAGAAACGCTTTTGGTAGTGCATTATCTTCACCAAATTTTGCTCGAACTCCTGCTTCGTAATCTAAAGCGTAACTTTGTACTCTTGTGCCAAATTCAGAGCAATCTTCCGATGCGCCCTGGCTGGCTGAGTATAGTCTTTTACTAAGGGATTCGATTGAATGTGATGGCAGGAATTTGCTTGTGATCAGCTTGAACAAATCTTTTAAGCTGCTAATTCTCGCATCCCTCATTAGGGTGTAAGCTTTACCCCGGAGGCGTAGCTTAACCTCTTCTAACAGGGTTTCTGCTTGTTCAATATTTGCTGACTCGATTTTTTGGTTTGCGGCTTTACACGCGTCGATAAAATAGTGCACTTCACTACTATCGACATCTTGTTGGCCATAGAATATTGGTATTCTACGTTCCACTAAATTCTGAATTTCGATGTCGGTTAATGCTACCATTTTGGATATAATTTTCCTGTATACGGGACGAACTGAATGTTTGCGAAAAACTGTGAGGGGTGGTTCTAGCTTAGCACTAGGATCGCTATTTATTCGTGTTCTAGTTACTACGGGGGAGAACGCGATTGAACCACTAGATTCGCTATCTAAACGTTTTCTGGTAGGAACGGGGGAATACTGAACCGAAATATCAGATTCACTACCTAATCTAATCTTTACTGCAGGATTTGATTTGTCTTGCATGAACTTTATGCAAGTTGGTTAGACTAATGCTATTGTTGTGTCGACTGTCGAAAGTTACTGAACTGCCCTAAGCGGAAACTTTATCTACAGCGCCAATGTTATATATATATATATTATATATATATTTTTGTATTTTCTTAAATCTAATTCTAACTCGCTTAAATGTTATTGTCCTAATACCTATTTCCACTAGCTGTTTATATATTTTTTTTGTAGAGAAACGAAATTGGTTCAATAATTCCGAGCTTACCACTGGTGGGGGCTATTACCGGAATTATGCAACTTTTCGTTATGAATTGAGAAGTGCCGTTTTAGGCACGGTGTTAATAGAGCTAATCGGATACCTTGGACAATAACTAACAAACGAAACTTGTGCGTAGCACTTATATGTTCTTTTGTCAGCTTTGTATCAAGGCCTGGGCGTGAAGGTTAGTGGCTGGAATACTTACAATTTTTTTGGATCTTGTGGTATGCTCTCTGGATCGAATTGACGAATAAACGGAAATTATATTTTATTTACCTATTTATTATTCTTTCTTTTTCTTAATAAGTGTTTACTTGGTGAAGTTTTTAGATACAATTCCTTATTTTGTTAAAATATGCTGTTCTTATATACTAAAAAAGTGTGTAATGTTTTACACTAACAATAACATTGACACATACAATTTTTGTTGTAACCTACTAAAGTCGTTTACCCTTAAATATTTATTAAATTCGGGCAAATTGCATTTTTCATAAAATAATTATTTAATTATTTGGGTCGTTTGATACAATGTAGTGTTGAATTGATTTTTTTGTGTATTCATCGATAAGATTATCGTTACATTCTTTTTATTGCTACCAGACAATTTTATGTGTTACAATTGTTTTCTTGTTTTCAAATATAATTGTTGTTTTTGTTATGTTTCTTATTTACTCTTATTACTATATGTTATCGTAATTTCAAGTTCGACCACCTGATTATTTTGTGTATACAATGTTTCTAACGCCTAAAAGTATGCTCGTTATACCATAAATATTTCGATACGAGCTAACGCCTATAGTTTTCAATTATTAAGAATGGTTTACAATATTGGAATGTTAAGAATGGAATGTATGTGGTGAATGATTCACAATGATTCACAACATAAGATAAAATTTCTTCTTTAATATACATACATCATTTCAAAGAATAATAAAATTATACCTTTCGCGAGTTTGTTTCTGCTTAATGGCAGATCCTTTTTGGTCAACTACAATTTTAAGAAGCTTGGTTTGAAAATTATCCCAATTTTTCTCTAAGCTCAAAGATACGTCCTCTCCAAAAAGCTGGCTAAAATCCAAATCAATCTATTATAAAAGGGAAAGATTACTCATCAGGGATGTTTCAAATTATGTTAAGGCAAATTGCTTACCAAACGTAATCCGTTGGATTGACTAAAAAGTGGCCAATCATCAAAAATCTCTGCAGCGGTCTTGTTTAAAATATCGCTTCGTCTTAATGCGAACGTCCTTCTCCACTTTAACTGCACTATTTCTAGCGGCTGGGAATTATATTTAAGCCAGTTCTTGTCAATATCGCCTGCGAGTTCAAAATATTAAATTTTAAATTTCATTATAGTCTGTGATAAATGTATAGCAGTATGTATAGCAATGGCAATGATTTTGGGGTATGGTGGGGCAGAAAGGGCCGATTGTTCAGAAATCAGTGAATTACGGCTTTTTGGACGCCGTTCAACTAATCCTTTTCTCCTTAAATTTTTTAGAATGTTATTGTACGTTGTATAGAATTGGCCTCTGGCTCGGCCGCCGTTGCCACTTTCAACAAAATAACAATTCTGAAATATGTAATAATAATATTTAGTCAATTCTGTCAAATTTGGAAAATAGAAAAGACATATACCTTTATTTCAAATGGGAATAATTTTACTATATCATTAGCAATGATGTTACATCCTTTTGCACCAATTATAATGTCATTAAATATTGCATATTCAACAATTATTGCTAAAAGTTCCTTTCTCTCACTGGAGTTAAAAGGAACCTTTTTCTCAAATAAATTTCTCCCACGGGTATTCGATTTTAATATATCCTCAATGTTCTATAAATAAAAAAGAAGAAATGAAGCAGACTAAGAATTCCATTTCTACTTAACCATCGTTTATGATACTTACTAACTCCTGAAATGATTTAGATGATTTAGTTTCCGATATGTTTTCCGGTGATGAAACCCAATCCATAACAGATACAGACCCCATCGAAATGATCTTGCGGGGATATTCTAATAAACGAAATAATTAATTGAGAAGACTGCAAAGAACTAAATATAATACCTTCGAAATTCTCCACTCCACTAATTTGGATTTAAATAAAATTCTGGCACGCATTTGTGATGCTGGCATAAGAATATCAATGTTCGGAAAAGTTATCTGTTGCAGACAATTAACATCTAGAATTTGATCTAATTAATTTTAAAAATACGTATACAGCTTGTGGAATTTTCGGCATACATGAAGAGGTAATAGTTTAATACTTACCATGAAACATTTGACAAAGTTCTGGAAGACCCCATTTTAGTAAAAGATTTTTTACAGCCTCCACTCCATTTCCACTTGAAGTATCATCACTCGGTTCTGGCTGATTTATTTCTTTATAAACTTGTACGGTGTATGGACTATCTTTTGCAGATCCATCCACTGTCTCAATTTGAATAGGACTTGCCACACAGAATCTGGTTTCTGGTTCGGTTACCTCATTAACACTATCACCACTTCTCATCAACACCACTTACGTCATCCTGTTTCTCCATTTTATATTTCGTGGATTATAGCAAAGTAGTTAATTACAAATATATATGATTATCTATATAACATTTAATAATTTACTTTGTTTAGCTTTCAATATACTTTAAAATTATACGAATTTTTTCATAATGCCTGTCCTTGTTATTCATCATCCAGGACAACACAATCGTTTAGATTTTTAGTATTAAAAATTCAAAAAAATGTATACGATCTGGTATAACATTTGTAACTAATCACATATAATAATTTAGAAAAATAAATATATGTATATATGTAATTATACTGTTTTTACGATTTTTATTTAACGTGTCTAAAACGCGGTTTGTATGAAGTTCAAAATAGTTATAATAAAATTCGCTAAAACACGTTAAGAATTTGGAAAAAATCGTTCATAACAAAATCGAACAACTTAGTACAGGTGTAGTACTTTGGTACTACAAATATTCATTTTATATTTTTTAATTTAATTTGATTTGTAATTAAATTTTATTAGAAGTGCAGTTAAATTACTTCACCTTTAGCACTCAATATTTGATTTGTTTCATAACGTAGTGAAATTAACTGCGTTCGTCGTAAAATTCCATTGTAATCACATTTGATTACACTCGTAGTAACTATTAATACATTATTTGGTATTTTTACAATACTTGAAGTAAATTTCACTATCGAGTAGTAGAATTTTATTACATTTGTAGTATTTGGTGGTAAATTTGTGAAAAAATAAAAAAGTAGCGGTAAATTGGTTATTATATTTAATATAAACTTAATATAGATAGACTTTTAAAACGTACGTGAAGTTTGTCCTAAGTTGCCTTAAGTTGTCCTAAGTTGTCCTAAGTATGTCCTAAGTTTTTTTAAATGTGTTGGTGTAAAAGTTTCGTTATTACGAATTTAATTCATATTGCAATAATAAAAATTATGCTTAAGATTATTTACTCTTATAAAATAAATGTACATTTATTCTATGTCGCGAAATATTCTGATGGTGAATGTATAAAATCAGATCATTTTCCAAAAACTGAGAAACTGGCAGAAAACCCGTGTTTAATCGTGTTTGTTTGTGAATTTTCTTGAGAAAAACCTAGGAAGCGGCCACCAAAATGTGCACAATTCTAAGTTGTCATAAGATCTTATCTATTTGAAAAATATTTCACTTTTGGAAAAAGTAGGGGATTAGGGTATTTAGGACAACCATGTTTGACATAATCTCTTATGATATATCGAATATATGTATAAATGATTTTCCGAATTTTCTTGAGAAAATCCTAGGAAGCGGCCACCAAAATGCCCTATATTTTAAGTTGTCGTAAAGTCTTATCTATTTGAAAAATATTTCACTTTTGAAAAAAGTAGGGTATTAGGGTATTTAGGACAACCATGTTTGACATAATCTCTTATGATATATCGAATATATGTATAAATGATTTTCCGAATTTTCTTGACAAAATCCTAGGAAGCGGCCACCAAAATGCCCTATATTTTAAGTTGTCGTAAGGTCTTATCTATTCGAAAAATATTTCACTTTTGCAAAAAGTAGGGGAATAGGGTATTTCGGACAACCATGTTTGACCTAATCTCTTATGATATATCGAATATATGTATAAATGATTTTCCGAATTTTCTTGAGAAAATCCTAGGAAGCGGCTACCAAAATGCCCTATATTTTAAGTTGTCGTAAGGTCTTATCTATTCGAAAAATATTTCACTTTTGCAAAAAGTAGGGGAATAGGGTATTTCGGACAACCATGTTTGACATAATCTCTTATGATATATCGAATATATGTATAAATGATTTTCCGAATTTTCTTGAGAAAATCCTAGGAAGCGGCCACCAAAATGCCCTATATTTTAAGTTGTCGTAAGGTCTTATCTATTCGAAAAATATTTCACTTTTGAAAAAAGTAGGGGATTAGGGTATTTAGGACAACCATGTTTGACATAATCTCTTATGATATTTCGAATATATGTATAAATGATTTTCCGAATTTTCTTGAGAAAATCCTAGGAAGCGGCTACCAAAATGCCCTATATTTTAAGTTGTCGTAAAGTCTTATCTATTTGAAAAATATTTCACTTTTAAAAAAGTAGGGTATTAGGGTATTTAGGACAACCATGTTTGACATAATCTCTTATGATATATCGAATATATGTATAAATGATTTTTCGAATTTTCTTGAGAAAATCCTAGGAAGCGGCCACCAAAATGCCCTATATTTTAAGTTGTCGTAAGGTCTTATCTATTCGAAAAATATTTCACTTTTGAAAAAAGTAGGGGAATAGGGTATTTAGGACAACCATGTGTGACATAATCTCTTATTATTATATCGAATATATGTATAAATGATTTTCCGAATTTTCTTGAGAAAATCCTAGGAAGCGGCCACCAAAATGCCCTATATTTTAAGTTGTCGTAAGGTCTTATCTATTCGAAAAATATTTCACTTTTGAAAAAAGTAGGGGATTAGGGTATTTAGGACAACCATGTTTGACATAATCTCTTATGATATGGCTGTCCTAACCACCCTAATCCCCTACTTTTTTCAAAAGTGTAATACATCTTACGACAAATTAGGATTGTGCACATTTTGGTGGCCACTTCCTAGGATTTTCACAAGAAAATTCGCAAACAAACACGATTAAAGACGGGTGCCAGTTTCTCAGTTTTAGGAAAATGATCTGATTTTATACATTCACAATCAGAATATTTCGCGACATAGAATAAATGTAAATTTATTTTATAAGAGTAAATAACCTTAAGCATAATTTTTATTATTGCAATATGAATTAAATAAATTCGTAATAACGAAACTTTTACACCAACACATTTAAAAAAACTTAGGACAACTTAAGGCAACTTAGGACAAACTTCACGTACGTCTTTTAAACACGTTACACAAAAGTTATGAAATTCGTGTAATTATACACAAATATTTTTCTAAATTATTACATGTAATTAAAGTAAAATTAGAAGTTACGGATGTTAAAAGAACTTGTATATAGGATTTTTTGAATGATGATAACTAACACGTTGAAATATCGACAAGCCATATGAAAAAATTCTTTATATTATATTAAAAGCTAAACTATACACTTTAATCTTAATTTTAATGTTTATTTCACCAACAAATGTGTACTTATTAAAACACTAAATCACTTAATCACTCACTGCCACGTAAAAATTAAAACAAAGGAAACTAAATCAGTAATAATAGTTATTTATGGTACTAGTGAGCAAAACGAGATATTATTCATGAGGGATAAGTTTGTCCCACGAGGCGATAGCCGAGTGGGACATAATCCCGAGTGGATAATATCTCTTTGCTCACGAGTGGCATACAACGTTTTATCCACTTTTGTTGAAATAAATTTCGTAAATTAATAAGAAATAGTTCGATTTTGTGTTTTCACAGTGGAGCATTAAATTTTTATCATAGTGACCGTTCTTTAAATTGTCATGGTGTACTTTAATTTAACTAATTTTTGGAATATAGTTTTTCATTCAATTTGACTACGAATAATTTTCCAATGACTACTCAACATTTTGTTATACCAAATATAACTCACGTTGCCCCTAGCAGCGTGGGTTATACAATAACAATGGGTTATTTTACATTTTCTTTATTTGAAATCAGCATAGTTATCGGGCTATTATATATCAAAAGTGGATAAATATTATTATTCCTTATTGCACGAGAAACCACTTTATAATGAACAATTTACCGCAATTATTTTTATTTCCTTTCAATTTTGCTGCGATATACATACAACGAATGTAATAAAATCTACTACTCGATAGGGTAGTTTACTTCAGCTGTTGTAAAAATGCAAAATAACGTAGTAATAGATATTATGCTGGAAACAGATGTGCAGAATTTATGCATGCAGTGATGCCTGCAGATCTGCGTTCAAAACACATGTAATGCATGCAGTTTTTTATTTTTTGACGTTTATTTCATACATATTTAATTTTAATATACATTTTTTTTTGTGTGAATGTTGTCTTATTTTGTCAAAAATTAATTAATTTTTATCCTCCATTCACACAAAACATATTTTCTGTCAACAAATTAAAAAAATTGATTGAAAAAAAGATAAACTACACAAATTGTACTAGAATTGTTTACTTTTACGTAATGTAGCCTACCGATGTGCAGCAAAATTAGAAATAGAGACAACATGCAGAATTCTGCATGGTTTGCAGAATACATGTATTTCATTCCATATAAAATAGTGTACTCTAATTTCGATGCATGCAGAATTCTGCACATCTGTTTCCAGTATTACGCGTATAATTAAATGTGACGCATGTAGTTAATTTTACCTCGTTATACTGCACTTGTAATAAAATTTGGCTAAAATGTAATAAAATGAAGAAAATCTGAATATTTCTACTACAAAAGTACTATGCTTGTACTAAATTGTTCGGTTTTGTAATGAATTTTACTAATAATGAATGTTTCCTAATTCATTACTCGGTTTTGTAAATTTTACTGCAATAATTTTTCTCTGTGCAGACAGCTTCACACCTAGACCACCACAACTACAAAAAACCGAAAGCATTATGTGAACGGGGAAAAAAATATCGACTTAATATAAACATTTACCCTCCTTACTTAAACTTATTCTTTTATGATAATATTGCTGAAATTCTTGTTTAACGACTTGAAGCCATCCATTTTTAACAAACTCATAAACTTTACTTAAGATCTTGTCAAATTTTAACTTTTCTTCTTTCCCTTCCACTCTTATTGGAAATACATTCGAAAAGTTTAGATAGATCGAAATATCTTCTATCTTGAGTAATGAATAGTGTTCAGTTTCAATAAATTTATTTATCGCAACCTTACGGTCCTTGTCTGCCTCTAGTATATCACTGTATTTTTGAGCAATTTTTTTCGCGATGTTCGCCGTTACACTTTCTCCAAAACCACCGCTTACTCGACCTTACATTTGCATGATGTCTATTCCACGAAGGATATCTTGGACGACCTTGACAATATCCACAGTCTTGTTTATTAATTTTATTTATCTCCACATCCTTTTTTGTACGCTAACTGCAAATTTGGTTGAATTGCCTTTGTTTATCGTTCGCTCATTTCCATATTTAATGCATACAATGCTGCTAAAAGTTCAGTCCGTCTTCCACTATGAATCAATCGGATAACGACTCATCTACGGCTAAATTTTTATATTTTGAATTTAAAAATTCACTAAACTTACACGTGGTCGCCATTGCCTTCAGTCATACTATGAAATCCGTCATGCTCTCACCATCATGTTGTACTGCACGATTAAATTTAGATCGCTCAACCCTTTTATTGACCCGTGGAATGAAATGGTTTACCAATGCTGTTGATAGTTGAACAAAAGTTTTAGTGATTGGATCTTCTAGAACCATGAGTTCCCTTTACGTGATAGAAAGCAGCGTTTTATCATCTTCCTTCGTTGTATTGAAGTGCATTTTTAACCGAACTATGTACGCTTCAATATCGTCTCCTGGTTGAAATTCTTCGATTTTTCCCAACATTTTTTTTATTATTTATTAATTCGATATATTGATAGGATTCGATGGCTAATATGAATAGATCGGAACTCGATAGATTCGAGTTCTATAGATTAGAATTCGATAGTTCGATGAGTTCCATAAAATTTAATTCGATAGATTGAAATTCTATAACGTTAGTTGCAATTGATTGATTCAATGGAAAAGGAGCTCTACAGAATTAATTTCTAACTTAAATCTGAAGAATGAAAATGCCTTCAAGTTTTGACTGCATTCTGTACACAGGTTTTAAATTTAGCGGAAAAAAACTTTCCTCGAAAAACGATATCCATTGTATGCTTAAACCAAAATTCACTAGGACAAATCATGAACTCGCAACGCCCTGCTCATTTCGAAATAAATAAATAAATCATAAAGGTTCAAAATATTTTGCAAATGAAATGTTTTTTTTAAGTAATAACTAGAAAATTTTGTATAAAAATGTCTTTGCTCATCTTTCAAAAAATTTCAGTGAAAATAATTGATGCTTTTTCACGAAAGCACATACGTACGTAGCATAATCACAAAATTCGAATGACAACAACAACATTTTGTTGTTCACATAATTCTAGATTACAATAATTACCTTGGTTTGTCACCTGGCACATAATATTATCTTTCCGTTACCATCGAAATCATTTCAAAAGCATTTTTCCATTCCAAACCAATCAATATTTTCAATTCATTCAGTATTGAATTTCTTCAAAATGTTTAAGAATTTTTATTTTTATTGTATGTGCGTGTGTGTGTGTGTGTTAAAGATTTTACCGTGTGTACACCACACCGTAAATAAATTTCCATAAAAATCGGAATCCAAAATATAAATCCAATCTGAATTGATTTTTTAATAATTTTACGATTTTAATTGTTTTCAAATATCATTTACAAAATAAGATGGAAAGTCGGCTTTTTCGCTACGTTTCTTTCTCGTTTAGTTATAATACAATACATACAATATATCAACATAAGTTTTGAATAATTTATTGCATCTTCTTGTTTTTGCTTTATTTTGTAACAAACACCCGTATAAATATAAAGATCGAAAAATTCTGAGAAATTTAGTATTTATATATAGCAGCTTAAAGGTAAACATAAAAGTTTTTAAGTTTTTCCATCTAAAAATACGGCACAACAACAAATAAATAAAAATTTATAAATAGCAAGCAAGGATATTGATGTACAATACGAGAATAAATATATCTTATTGATTGGACTCAGGTGAAAAAACTTATAAATTTTTGTTTTAATTTAAAATTATTAAATGTTTTTTGTTGCTTTTGTTTTTTGTGCAAAGGTGAAAATTCTTATAAACAATTTCAATTTAATATGGGTCATGGAAATGGTAGACGGAGTACATAGACTTTTTCGAAATAAAAAACATTAAAAAGCAACTAAATAGCCAAACGGGATTAATAAAAATTCAATTGTTTTTCTTTCGGAGGAAATTTATTGGTTCAGGATATCTGCTACGGTTTTTTTTTTGTGATTGGTTGTTGGCACAAGTACATATAAACGTTTTTGTTTTTTATGGATCGATTCGTGGGTAAAAAAAAAAACAAACCACCGCTTTGAGCTTTGAAATGTACATATAAGGCAAGAAAAATCTATGCTTTGATTTAAATTACAAAATTGTTTTTTTTTTGGGATCTTAGGAAATAAAATATGATTTTAATGGCGCTTCGATGTTATTTATAATCAATAAGATAACATACAATCGTGCAGTTTATTTATGTTCTCTAACAAACCTCTTATCAAAATAATATAAGTTTCACCATTGTACAATATGTCCGTTTTAAACAGTGTTTTCATCAATGTGAATTTAATTGCAAATATGATGGGATAAGGTCGAGTAGCCTAAATACGGTTTTGTGAAGAAAACTCAAAAATAATTTTCTAAAGAAAAGAAAAAAACATTAAACCGAAATTATATTTTAACAAGTACGAGTATAAGCCATCATAATTAAAGACGTTTTGCCTGATCGCCTGACAGCTGCGATTGATAATGGAGGGTGCAGTTTTTCAAATTCAAATATTGCATATTGTAAAAGTTTTGTGAACAAACATAAAATACATAAAATAAACATATCCAAAAATTAAGTGAAGGTAATTAGGTTCCTATATCTACGAATGCGTTTCGGCCGATTCCTCATAATTCAATGAATCTAGATCCTAGAATTTATTTAACATTTCATGATCGGTTTACATTAATATAAACGGCTATGATTTAATAAAGGTGACACAGCGCCAATATTTACAATGGTAGAAATATTTTCAACTAGAAAATAGCTCCATATTTATTAAAGTGTCAAATTTTAAAACTAAAAAATGTAACAATTTAAAGTGTAGCAATAATATGAACTAAACGAAAATGTCACTTTTCCAAAAAAATTATTGTGTTTTTTTTTGTAAACTGAAGGTAATGCATTACTTTTATAAGTATGTAATGCATTATTGTTCGTATATTTTGGAAAGCCAAAGTATTCTCAGCAACTAAAATGATGTTTGGATACATTTTTGGAATATGACCAATTAGCTTGTAACTTGGTTATTTCTTAAAGGATTATGATGAAATTCGACAGGTACGATGGAAATGCGATTGTTAAAATGATTTTTGGATGAAGTTTATGAATATAAAAAATTTACCTGTAACTTGGCTATTTTTTAATCGATTATGATGAAATTTACCATGTATGATGGAAGTTTGATTCTCAAATGATGATGATGATAATTTTCTTCATGGTGAAGAGATGATGATGGTGATGATGATTGTTGCGGTAGTGATTATCGTGTAGATAGAGATGATGCTGGTGATTATCTTGATGATGATGATGGTCATGGTTATCTTGGCTGTTTGTTAACCGATACTGGTGTACAATTACTAAAATGATTTTAAGGTAAAGTTCTAGAATATAGAAAATTGGGAGGTGACTTGGTTATTTCCTTTCTCGGAAAATAAAATAACTCTAAAATAGCTGTAAATTCCTCCTTTTACCAAATATTTCCTATTTTTCCTAAATATGTATCTAGAAAGAGCAGTAAATGGTCTCCTTTCCAAAATATATTTGTAGAATTTTTGTCCGTTTTTCCAAAATATAACTCGGCTATTTTCCAGAATATATTTCTAGAAAGTGGAGTAAATTCCCCCTTTTCTAAAATATTTCAACACAAAATTCTGGATAAGGAAATTAAATCTGCATTTTCCAAGGAAATTAAATCTGCATTTCTAGAGATTTAATATTAAAATTAGAAAGGAAATATCCATTTTCCAGAATATTTCAACACGGCATATTTTGTGTTGTTAATTAGCATTACCTGCATGCACCATTATCATCGTTACTTAACAATAATTAACATCAACATTTGCGGCATAGGCAATTTTCATTTCAGTGGTGAAAATATTGATTTTGGCGTATTCTTTTTAATTGATGGGAATATGTATATGTTCGAATATCAAATTGTACCGGTGATCTACATCCACATTTGATCCATTTCAATAATTTGGTATTTGCTGTCAAATAGTAAGGTTTTCTGAGCCAAAACTCAATCCAAAATTTAGTTTACCTACCCTTAATTCCGCTTTTTAAAAAAATGGCGTTTTCAAATGGTATGGTTTTCTAAATGTGTTCCAAACGGCTATGATTTAATAAAGGATATGATTTATTAAAGGATTCAAAATATTTGAATAAAATTTTCAAATCTTACAATTTCAAAGACGTGTTTGTACTTTTAATTAGTGTACGCAAAGAATTTTCTTCATTGGAGAAAAATAGTGTTTGTTACTCGGATTAAAAATGACTTTGTTTAAATCGCAATCACTGCCTTTAATCACTGCCTCGCATGCAAATATCATTGCTCAATTTCTTGTAGTTGGCTAGAAAACGTTCAATTTTTAATTTTTGTTTTTTTACAGCAGACGCATCTGCATGCTTTATTCATTTTGCTATGTTTACAAAATACTTTGTGCATTCGACAAAATTGTTGTGGCATAAAGATTAGACGCGTTAAATGTGTTAAGTTAAACAGGTTTCTACGTATAATGTTATTTATGAGATGCAGTCCAATTTAACAATTAAATGGAACAGAAATTTTATCTTTACGTCGCAGTCTCAGTAAAACGTATTTTGATTAAAATTTTGACCCATTACAGTTCCATAGTGTTTCAAATTCTCGAACTTTAGATAAAAAAATTAGCGTTTCTCCCCAATCCAATAATTTTTTGTATTCGCAAAAGTGTAAAGGGTCCAACGGAATTCAAATTTTCTGCAATAAGGTCCCGAACTATCTTTTTGTTGGTCGTCTGTTTCCCTATAAGTAAGACTTATTATTAGGCTTAGGATTTTTAGGTTCTAAAAAATCAAAAATATGTTCCTAAAACATGTAACTAAAATTGCAAAACATGTGGAAAATGTGTGATTAAAATGAGAAATATAGAAAACCAAAACTAGACCTTATCTTAAGAGGAGTTCATTTCACTCATTAAGAAAAAAAAGATTATCAAGTTTTTGGCTACAAAATTGAATAAACTAGCTCTCCTGGACTACAAAGTGCTGGAAAAGTAATCCAAAAATTGTTCCACATCAATACACTTAAAAATTTGGACTTGTAGGCTTAAACTAAGAAAACAAAATTACGCTCATATTTTTGCTCAAATCAAATTGTATTTCAAACACAATTTTGAATTTAAGTTAGCATCAATATTCAATTAAATTTGCTGATAATAAATAATTTTATTGTTTTATTACAATTATGTTTCATATTCTAATTTTTACTAATTGCAATTAAAATTTTGTTTGGAATATCAAATCTACACTTCTCGAATCATTTTAAAATGGAAGCTGAAATTGTAAATTTTGTATTTTAAATTTCACTCAAAATTACAAATCAATTCTTCCTTCAAGTTTTTTTCAAATCGAGTTTAGAACTTAGTCTACTTGTATTTAAAATATCACAAAATTTCTATCTAATTGCAACAAACATTTTGAAATTCAAAAACAACTTTTTCTCAGAATTTTGCCCTCACTAAACCTAAAATTTTGCTCAAATCGATTTTATACAATAATTCTAACTTAATCTATAAATTTTCTCTTGCCAGTTCAATTCGAAATACAAACACAACTTTAAACTAAAAATCAAATTACAGTTATGTTTTTGCTCAAGTCCAAATTACTATTCAAATTCAATTTCTACTCAATATCGATAATTACTCAGATTGATTCAAACTAGAGTTTTAAATTCGAATTTCACTCAGCATTTTTAATAACACTCAAATAAACTCTCAATAAATTCCTTAAATGCACTTGCAACATTCCAAATTTCTAATCAAACACATTTAGACAAATCTAGGTTGGAATTTTTACTTAATTTGTAAACAAAATATCACAAAACTTCTAGCTTAATTGCACCCATAATTTTGCGTTAGTTAAATTTGGAAATATTTTTTAATTAAATTGTATCCAAATTTTTACCCAAACTCTCGATTGGATTGAAATTGAATTTTTAGTCCAAACTTGGTTCAAATCTTGTTTTACCCCGTTGTAAAAAAAATTTTGCTTAAACTTAAGTAAATTTTTAAAATTCACTCAAACTATGATTAAACGCAGTCGGTTAAACTCTATTTCTAATGTAAGTTCACATTTAATGTTTTATTCAATTACTGTTTAAAATTGATATGCTTCTATTATAAAACAAAATTCTTTCAGATTTTTGCTGAATTCCTGATTTTCTAGTTGAACAAAAACATTTGTTGAAATCGTGTTTAGAATTTAAGCTCAGTCATATAAAGGGCATTAAATATCTTGCTAGAATTATTTGTGAAAATGTGTTTCCCAAATGCAAAAATAGTAGGCAATTTCTACTTAAAATTTCACTCAAATTCATAATATTTAGTTTAAAATTAAATTTTCTCTCTTCGATCTCTTAATCAATTTCCTCTCTGTCGAATGCAGTTGACCAATTTAAACTAGATTTATGCTCAAAATTCCATTTATCATTTTGGTCAACTTCTGACCAAAAATCTTAATTTTTTTTTCGAATCCATTTTGATTTTAAACAAAGTTATTAAAGTGAGTATCATTTACATATTAAAACGAAATTACAATAATCAATTAGCAGAATACCTAAATATTTGTTAAAACTTTGTTAAAACTATAAATTTCACTCAAGTTTTCATTTCAATGTAATTCAATGAGCGTGAGCAAAATTACGATTAAGCAACATTCAAGTACAGTTTGGAAGTTTAACTCAATTTCGGATTAAAATGTCCTCCAAAGTTGATTCAAATCCAGATGGAACTTTAATGTAATTTTATTCTGGATATATCCAAGGTTTTATTCGAATTCATAAAAACTATTTTCTTTTCCAGTCTAATTTTTTGATCCAATTCGAATTGGTTTCAAAATATGTATTTTGGTTGACCCTTGATATACGAGCATTTACATATTCTTTGCTCTACCTAATTTGTTCTCATTTTTTTTTGTTTTCTAATCGAAAATCCACTCAGCAAATCTATTGTACAATGTAAGGTTACAATATATTTCTCTCAAAATGTTGTGAAATCAAAATTCGAGTTGTAACTTAATTCATATATATAATTTTCGCCAAAACCATTTTTTAAAATTTAAATTCCTAATTCAAATTTCTTTCAAAGTTTCCGATATAAATTTCTAAACTAAATTCTAAGGAAATTTTGTTGGTTGTTTGATACCAAATCTCGTATTGCAACTCAATTCTTACCTAATTGCAATTCAAATTACGAGTATGTTTGAATCTAGTTTAGAACACCAAATTTGTTGATGACCCAGTAATTCCAGTTACCTAAAAAATATAAACAAAACTTATAAATTGTAAATTCATGAAATACCTTCAAATTATATAATTAACTTATATATTTATTATATACTTATCTGTAACTTGTTGATATTTTTCCTATAGTAATCTAACCTAAAAACAAAATAATTCATTAAATGTGTAATCACAATTTATATTATATAACATTATAGCATAATTATACTTATCTTCAATGTTAAAGTTGGCTATAATTGATAATTATCCTTATTAAATAATAATTTATTTATTGTAATTATTTGTAATAAACAGAAATAATTCATTTTGTTTACCTCAAATTTTGACGTTTAGTAACAGAACGTTATAAATTCCATATTGAACGTGAGTTCTTTAAGAACATGGAAAAGTGGTCACCTAGCGTAAATTTGATTATTAATAACCATTATCGATAGCATAGCCCCCTGTATTCAGGTAGATAAACTAATTATATATTTTTTTGATGTCATTTTGTAAAATAAATTTATAATTTGCTCTTTTATCAAATAACCATCGAAGCGAACGGTCATTAAACTAATAATAAATTTAACCACCAAATTAATTATACATAAAGGTGTAAAGTATTAAAGTGATACCGATTATAACGTGTTAAATTAAAGTATTTTCATTTACCAACAACAAAGCCCTACCAAACCCACCATTTGTCGATCAAACAACATTAGTACCAAAAAAGTTATCGTTCCCTCTGTACGATTACCTTTGGTACATATCTGATCTTACAAGCCAGATTACAGGTTTGGTACAAAATTTACACACAAACTTTTGCTCAAGACCAAGTAGAATTTCCTAATCAATATCTAATCTAAATTTACAAATCAGTTTCTAAGCCAAGTATCACTGTACAACGATTTATACTATTTAAACTCCATGCAAAATGCAACTAGTTTAATCCAGAAACATTTTCTTAATTTCTATTTTAAATTTAACTCAAAATATTGAAAAGTGTCGTGGTTCGAATTGTAACTCAATTGAAATTGTATCTGTTTAATTTCAAACTGAAAATTTATGGATTTATGGGTTGGAATTTTTTTTTTTTTAAACTCTATTTATAGCAAAGTTCTGCTGAAAACTACGATTGGCTTGTGATTCATATTAAACATAAGATGTTATGCAAATCCAGTTTGTAATTCCAATTCAATTCTTAAATTTTTAAATCCAATTTGAGTTCCTAGTCAAGAATGTATTCAATTACATTTGGGAATTCAAATTCTCATTCCGATTTTAACTCGAAATTCTAATTTTATTTACGATATGATACAAACAATATGTTAACTTTTCTCACGTAAATGGCACTCAATATTTTACTAAAATTCATGTTTGAATTCTGAGTTAATTTCATTTCAAAATTAAATTTAAAATGTTGCCTAATTATTCTACTTAAAATTTCATTCACAATCATATGCCCACTTTAGAATTGAAGGTAATTTTGTTACCTTTAGATTTCCCTCTAATTTTGGTCAAATCCATCGTGTTTTAATTGTAATTCGAAATCGATTTGTAATTTACCAAACCAAATTAAATTATTTAATTTTAATTTAATTTAATTTGTAATCAAATTTACATTCAAAATTTCCCTCAAACTTATAATAACTTGGAACTTTTCGGATTAAAAATTGGTTTTCGTTCGAGTCCATTTTGAATATGAATAACATTAAAACTCAAATGTATAAATGGGGTAGAATTGCATTTGCTATATTCTTATAGTTTAAGGAATTTTAACGCTTGTTTGATTCATTTAAATTCCGATGAATTCTGTTACATACATTTCCATATTTTGCCTTAATCAGATAAATGTCACAACGTGGTTTATTTCATTTTTGTTAAAGGCATGTACGTTAACAAATTAAAACAACAATCACAAAAGCTGCTTTTATAGAAGAACTCCGGATCGTCAAATAATGTGCAGTAAACTATTGAGATATGTATTTTAATTAGCGGAGTTTTGGCCAAAGTGAAACATTTTTAACTTCTAAAAAAAATATTTGTTGGCTTAAATTTAAAAGTTGGCTTATAAAATATTTTGCTTTATCAACTTTTTAGCTATGAAAGTCGAATTACGTTATTCTTGAAGAATAATTAAATTTTGGAATAAACCATAAAATATGTGGTAAAACGTAAAATAAGTGGAAATATGTAAAAATATGTGATTATGCCAAAATATTTAAAAATATGTAATAACATAGAGCGCTCATTCGCTTTTATTTTTTCTAAAAAGCATAACTAACCAACAAATTTTTTGTTTGGATTTCCCAAAAAAAATATTTTTTTACCTAAGAATCCTAAGTCTACTTATTATTATCAAATTACAAAGAAAATTGAGACATTTGTTTACGTAGCATTTTTGGTTTAAAATATGAATCACAAATAATCCAGTCGTATTCTTAAATTATATATTTAGCATGGGCAGATACGGGGGGAGGGGTCTAAAGGATAACTAAGCCCCCCCTCCAAATGAAACAAAAACCTCTAAAAAACACACCTAAAACGACAACATAATTATTGACAACACGATGAATAATTAATTTAAAATTATTAAAATAATTGAATTCTATGTAAGTATGTATCAGTAATCGATAATATTTCATTCATTAAAACCAATACAAATAATTCAACATATACATAACATAAAGGGTGTTCCATCTAGCGTTTGCAATTTCAACTACCGGTTATTTCGAGTCTGGCAACACTTACGTCATTCGTGTTATTACAGAAAAATAGTTTAATATTTGAAATTGTGAAATATCCAAAATTTACTTTCAAAGTAGTGAGTCTTCTACCCAAACTGTAAGAAATTTACTTGGAAAATTCAGTAGAAATGAAATGGCTACAAGGAAATTTCTGGATCAATTTGTGAAGCGAGTCTGTGAAACTAGATTGTTATTGAATAAACTGAGAGTAATAAACTGAGAGACTATCCAAGACTCGAAAGATCAAATCGAAGTTGCCATTGATGAGATAGGAGCCCATTAAATCGAAAATTTTCTGAAAAATTGGGTTGACAGAATGGGGTACTATAAAGCCAGCCGCGGAAGTCATTTGAATGAAATTCAAAATTCAATGAAATGCTAATAAAATAAACCGCTTTGAAAAATATTCATTCGTCTTTGAATTTAGAGAACAATTAAATTGCAAACGTTAGATGGACGACACGTTATTAACTATCTAAGCACAGTATATATGCGCTTGTTAAGTTCAGCGAGGTTAAAACTCGATATTTTACAGAAATAACGCTCAAAAAATCCATTAAATGTACTAATGAAAAAAAATCTTGATTACATTTACCAGTAAATTGAAAATTTACAAATAAAATATAAACAAAAAATTTAATACTTATGCATATCTCATATACTAATTAAAAGCAGCAAACTACTAATACTAAAAAAGAAACAATCATAAACTCCGTCCGACCATATCCTTACCTAAATACCGAGCACTAATCCAATATTTCACTAAAAGATATTTCTGTTTATGTAAATATTAAAAGCTTGATCCGCCCGTGATATGTAGCGTCTTGTTTGCTAACTGGAAAAGAAATAGAAATACAAATTTTGCTCGCATAACTTATATCTCTTAAAAAATATAAAGGATCATTGATTTTGGTTTAAAAATATATAAACGACTTTTTAATTTTTTATAAGTATCCAAAATACGTACTAATAAGATTTTTCTCTAAAGACCTTTCACAATGAAAACAAAAAAATTTTTACTTTTGTCTTACAGGTTTGTATGAATTTTCAATATAACGAGACAAAATTTTTTTTCGTTAAGTTGAAAATGCATATAAACCTGTAAGTAAAAGTAAAAAGTTTTTTCATTATGAAATCTCTGTAATACCATATATCGAGTTTTTTAATTTGGTAAATTTATACTGAAGAAATATTGAGCGGTCAAATTTCAATTTCTAAATATCTTGCATCAATATCAGATATGTGTCGCTGAAATGGCTATGCTACCCGATATTTTAATTTAAAAACAATTTAAACCCGTGAAAGAGCCTTTTCGGGATGAAAATTTCGTCCTAACTCGATTAACTCGTCAAAATAGTTTATACGTGAAATGAATGGACAACTCTTCCAGTAGTTTATCGTTGCACGATTCAAAAATATTGTAGGCTCCTCAATGTGAATAATAATGTTACATTACATTATATAAGAGCCGATTTTCGAAATTAGTCTGAATCTGAAAGTAATCCTAAGAAACAGCAATTTATAAAACAAATCAAAATAGATATAAACTGGATATTTATAATTTTCAAGTCAGAATAACCAAGCCTCTGGCTAGGCTTTGGCGTATCTTATGTTTAAACGATACTACAGGTAACCACAGCGGCTGACAGATGGCAGTTTTGTATTTTTTATCACCACCATCCAATAGAAAAGCGAATACGGGAAATTACCATTATCGTCAAAGTACCGGCGATGATATTATCGGTATAATGGAAAAAAGCCAAAAGCAAAGCGCAAGTGCCATGTTCCACTAAACGAACAGCTGCTTTAGCTATAGTAACAAAATACCCCCGAATATCGGGTACGGATAGCGTGTAATATACATAATATGATATAGAAATTACTTTTGCTCCAACATTTTGCGGTTTTATTCATTTTATTGTAAACCGAAGTCTATACAACCTCATCACTCACCTGATAGATACTATCAAAAAAATGTACACTGACGTGAGTCAGTGTGTTAGTGAGATTCATATAATACTTAAATATTAAACGTGAATATTTATTTCCTGGCAAGGCTGAAGGACTGCATAAATCGTTCTTCATTCAAAATTGTCTATATAAGTGGCCTGAACCTATCGTTTTAACCATATAAAAGACGTTTTTTACAATGTCCTAAAAGGATTACAATTTCAAGCCTGTTTAAAGGTTTCGGGGGCCCCTATCGATTGCAGAATTATTTTACCCGTTTTTAAGATAGCTGATAAAAAGATAAAAAGGCCTGCGTACTGCGTCTCTTCAAGTGAAGATTTAGATTCTAGATAAAGAAGTTGTCGGCAAAGAAGCAATTGATCCTAAACCACGATATTTCGACTTGAGTAGCCACTATTCGTAATCTGTTAACGCCAGCAGTTCATTTACCAAGCAATAAGTTGAGTTGGTGTATTATCCATATAATGAAAATGCCTGAAAGGAAACAAAACCATAAAAACCCGCAATTATAAACTACCATTTAAAACTTATCTTCAAAATTCATATTCTTGTTGAATTAATAACTATACATGACCTAAAATCCTATTTCATTCGCTATTTGACAGCTGAGTTGTGTTGTTAAATAAAAACATTTAACTAGTTCAATTATGGTACATAAGCTTTATAACGCTAAATAAGCTAGTCGACCAGAGATGTCACTGTTATTTGCAAGCGAAATTTGCTGCAGTAATCAAGCGATTATAGTATGTAGTGTTTTTTTATTCGCTCCGGATAGCTGCTATCGAGAGCCGTCATATGAAAAGTGGCTCCGGATAGCGCTCCGTATAAATAGGTAGAGCCAAATAATTTGTATATCAAGTTTTCACTAAACAATTGAATTAAAAATGATAGTTTGATGTTAAATAAGTTTAGTTTACCAATAAATAGCGCGTCAAATTTAAATTTAGGAGTATAAAAATGACGGCTCTCGATAGCAGCTATCCGGAGCGAATAAAAAAACGCGCTTATAGATGGCAAGCTGATTCGACAACTTCAAAATTATCGTCCTGTGAGAAGCAAACTTTGTTGTGGACAAATTTTGGTTTTTTTGCTAGAGAAAAAAGGCGATCAATGGAGGCACACCCAAGCAAATAAAATCAACATTTAATTTCTCAACAAAAACGTAACATACACATACATCTCAATAAATCTTCTGATGCATTTTATTGAACGCTGTTGCAATTCAAAACTGGAAAGAATAAAGTTACTTCGTGTATAACATGTAATTGGAACAAACGCTAATAATAATAATAATAAAACAAAAATTGTTGTAATAAAATTATTAAAATTTATAAAAAAATAAAGTTAATTCTCACATTAACATAATCTATTGTTATCTTATCCTCAGAAGTAGATCCTACTTGGTCTTCGGCGTGAACGGATTATCCAAGCATGTTGGCAATTGAGTGCTTCCTACTTGGCCCTCAACTACGGTATCTGCTCTTATTTAACCAAGGTCTCGTAATCTATTGTTATTTCTCAGACATAGGTTTTACTTGGTCTTTGCCTTCTAAGGTAGGTGCCTTTAGAGGAACACCACCCTATTGTAGTTTTGTTATTACGAGTATGTTTACATGAATCAGATTTAATTTGAGGAAAATAAATCCACCTCGCAGAGTCTCTTGCTGTGGCTGGGCTAATTGAGCCGGAGGCCGCCTGGTATCTGGAGTTTCGTGTTAATACCAAAATATTTCTCCGTACCAGTCTCGTCTTCGATTGGGGATTACTTTATCGAGGTTATCTTCTACATCATTTTCTGTTAGATGAGGTCATATCTGGACGGGTGTGATTGTAACTTCCTAACGGGAGAGGCTATGAGCTGCGCCACTGTTCCTTTAGAGTGGATATTTGACATGTTTCTGCAAGAAATCGATTTTTTATTTTTCGCCGGAGAATGAACCGAAAAAGTCATAAATTAGCGTGCTATACATTGTTTAATTCAGATTATTGGGTACCGGAAATAAAATGTTATGAAATTAATCATGATGCCCACTATCCGCGACAACATTTTTAAGGGCATCGGTATGTTGTGATGGCACATTGCACAATTATACCGTAATATCCGTCAAAACTACTCCCGTCGATGTTCTTCAGTGGTTTGATGTTTCCAAAACTTTAACTCAAAGTACATCAGAATCAGCCATCTTGCAAATGCTGTAGATACTTCATTTCATTTTGGAAGAATTGGAAACGGTAATTGAATTCCAACGTTAGATAGAAAAAACCGAATTATTAAATAAATATTTATCGTTGAAAATCCACATTTTTTGAATGGGGAACTGATTTTTTTTTTTGAAATTGCTGTGAATAGTCGAATAATTGACTTTTCTGAAAACATCCTTGAAATAAAACTGTGGCTTCTCTTGCACCTTAAAACTTTTCCTCAACAATTTTGTACCATTAAATAAAAGGTCAAGGAAAAAGTTTGTGGCGTTTTTTTCCAATAGATGGCCTTAAAGTCGCATGATTTTGGTAATACTAACTCTATCAGGGCGTACCATAGAGCGTTTGAAAGGTGATTATCAAAAAAATAAACATTGTGACATTTGTCAATTCAGTCGCGAATCACCATTTGTTTCGCTCTCTGCAAACCCCTCTTAATGGTCTAAAGCTGACTTCATTGGAGGCCTGTTTCACTTGTTTCAGTTTTTCGCCCAGGAGTCCCAGAAGTACTGTATTGATAGCATAATGGTTTTACCTGAAAAATTGCCAAAAGTTATCAATTAAAACGGTACATATTTAGTGTAAAATCCATTTAAAATATAAGAAAAATGTCTTTGAATTTTGGTGAAAAAACGTCACAAACTTTTTCCTTGACCCTATTAAATTGTATAATGATTATGAGTTATACATAGTATGCCATGAGAATTTTTCGGTAAAATATTTTTTTTCTATCACTGCGTAGAATAAAAATAAAGCATGCTGTGCTTTTTATGAAATAAAATACTGTAGTATAGAGGACCTTATTTTCAAAACTGGCCATTCGACTTTTTCTCCAATTAAAGAAAATTGCAAAAAACTTCTTAAATTACAATAAATTTAAAAATGTCGGTTTCGTTTTGTCAGGGCAGGTCAATATTGCAAATTTTTTGCATTAAGGAACGGTGGTCTCTTAATGGATAAAATTTCCAATATTCAACCGGGAAATTATTTGGCGAACATATTGTAGATATTAGAGGGCTGACTATTGCAATGAATTCTGGTAAATCATTGGTGAAGGAAACCCAACTGTTTTCCTTTTACCGGTTAGGAAATTCCAAAATTTTCTTGGATTGGGCGTCAAATCAACTTCAATCTGCCAAATGTAATTATTATATAAGAAACAATTTAAAATTCCTTTCGAGCTGCATCGAATGTAGAATAAAACTCAGCACCATGTAGCCCATATAATGAATGAAAATTGTTACGACGTTTTTCTAGACGCAACTGTTTCATATTGTACCGTGGTCCACGAAACCGAGGTTCATTTTTAATTAAAGGAATATACCTTTCAGCATCAGTCTTGAGTAGTTCATTGAACAACGAAACGGCTTCGTTCAAATTTTTCCCACGCCTAAAGAACTCCCAATCAAAGTTAATAAGAAATTCGTTTAAAAAAAATTTAGTCAGCATGCCTAAAATCAAAATGAAAAGAATTATCAATGGAAATGGAAATATTTTTCATGGACTACGGTAGACGCCCTGACATATAGTAAAATCTTCACATGAAAAAATATTCGAATACATAACATCAGATGAAAACTCCAAATACAATGTTGCTTACATGTATATTTCAATTACTTGGTTGCTATACTAGCAAAGTAACCAGTCACGACCAATGCTTTTTGATAGTTAGAAGAGTGACAAACCATGTCTGGAAGATTGAAAACACCAATCATCATGAGGTATTCTTCAACACGTACTGAAGATATTACAGATTTGAAAAAATCAATAAATTCAGGATAAACTTCTAATATTGATCCACAGGGCACAAATACAGCAATCACCAAGACAAAATAAAAGTCGGCTTTAATACGTACAGCCATAATGTCAGTTACCGGATGGCTCGCAAATTGGTTCCAATATCATGCCTGTCTTTTCTATAGACCACGTTATCTGGTGGAAAGTATTCTTCAGAGTTGAAATTTTTAGTGAGCCATAACTATAACATCTTAATCGTTGTGTCAATTTAGATTTTCCTAGAATACTGGATGAATAAGTAGAAGATTTTGTAGTTTGTCTTTAGATATGGAGCTCGAATCATCCACTTATTTAAAACAACATGACTTAAACCGTGGGAGTCTTGATGTCTACAGTTTTGTTCCGAAATTTTACGTTTGACGCATCTGCTTTCCGAAAATCTTGATTCTTAAATGGTCTAATATAAACGTCAGTTGACCAGGTTTCCAAAATTAAAGCATCCCCCTTGAGATCTTTGTTTATCCCAAACTTTAAACATAAGTGTGTGAAGTGACGTCAGCAAGAAATAGGAAAATATTGATGAAATAAGTCAAGGGGTGTATTTATGTCTAATACACTACATATTCCCGCTATATGAATTTATTTTTGTTTCGGTTTACATAGAATAAAATGAATTTAAAATTTATCTAGTTCTAGTGCAGTTCTCATGGAAAACACTACTAAACTTACACCACTTTTGGTTTCTTTATTTTGTTAATTTTCAATATAGTGCTATACCATATACTAAATACAATTAAATGGAATTAAAGAAGAAATTTGGAAATAACAATGATTGTGAAGGTTCCAAACTAAAGTGCAGTACAAAAAAGATCAAGACAGAACAAAAAATTGTAAATGTTACTACGAATTAGACAAGTGCAGGAAATATGATTTCTTAACTAAATATACAAAAAAAAATGAAGTAGTTCGTAAAACCAAAAAATGTCAAAGTCGACGTCAGTATAGTTACTCGTATTTTTTTTAAATTAAGAATGAACTAATCCAAGTTTGTAAAGAATATTTTCTTGGTACCTCTAGCCATTAGTCAAACACCCAAAAAAAATTTAGGTGGAGTTGTGGAGTTGACTCATCAAAAACTTTCATAATGGAACACATTTCATTATTCCCAGCAGTGGAGTCTCAATACTGTTGGTCGAGGACGAACAAGCATTACTTGGAACCTAATTTGTATATCGTTGAAATGTATGATTTGTGTACGATTAAATGTCCCAAGGAGAATATTCGTCCACAGAAATCAAATTACTACGGAAACATTTTTTGTACAAAACTCAACCTCGTTCAGACCGATGTGCAGTTTGTGAAATCTACAAAGTAGCAATTAGAGACAAAAGCTGATTACTTGGTCCATCTCAGCAATTCTATATTTTTTAAATGTTCATCCTGAAATCGAGGAAATTACTATGAAATATTGTATTCCAGGACATAGCGCAATCCAAGAAGTTGACAATATACACAGTCAAATCGAGAAAGTTTTAAGGAAATCGGAGTATTATTCACCGATGCTGTTGATTCGGCTGCTAAAACTGGTAAATAGCAAAAAACCATTCATTGTGATTCAAATGAAATCGCGCGATTTTAAAGATTTTGCTAAATATTCCTAAACTTGTTATAATTTCAAAGACATAACATTCAGCAAACTTAAAATTATTCATTTTTCGCGACAAAATACACTTTACAGTACAATAACGATAATGACGTTTGAAAATTCATAAGTATTCCTGTCCAAAAAAATCTGAGAAAAACGTCAGCTCGAGCTTCATCTTATGGAAGACTAGTTCCTTTATGGTTTTATACTTTTTATAAGGCTGCTAGACATCCAGCACTTAATTTTCCTATCTTTAAAAGGCATTTTGACAGAATGAGATGACTCTTCAATTTTAGCAGTGATATTATTTATAAATTTGTTTAAAATTTCATTAGGATCGTCTATCAACATTAATAAATGTTGGTTCTGCACTAAGAAGGAATTTAATTTAATATAATTAATATTTTTAGTTGTTCGCGTCCCATTGGAACTTTTTATATTAGGTGCAAGTCACAAACCTTAGCTTTAAGATATAATTTTGATAGAGGTTTCATTCTAACAAAAATGTGGTTAATACAAGTAGTTGTTAGTTTAGTTATTCGAGTAGCCTCATTTATTAGAGAATTTAAACCAAAGCTGACGGCTAATGAAGTCAGCTTTGGTTCAATACTTATCAATACTGATAAGTATTGATTAATATCAATTATGTTAAAGTCGCCCAGTATAAATAAACTTTTTGAATTAATAAAGGTTAAATAGTTTCAGAACTCCATAATAAAATCACTGACTGCAGTAACCAAATTTTTAACTATACACTTAAAAGAAAAACGATTTCGATTTTTTCACCAGTCGTGTTTTTCATGAGAACTGCACTAGAACTCGATAAATTTTAAATTCCTTTATTCTACGTAAACAAAAAAAAAAAAAATTAAATCCATAAAGTGCTAATGTTTAGTTCATTTAACATAAATAACCAAATGTTATACTTTTTACTTATTTCTTTAACACCAAGTTCACTTTATTCATTCACACAACACGAAACTTCACGAATTATTTATTTATAAGACATTGAATTCACAATTTATTTATTTGTATGGAATAATTTTACAATTTGGACCGTTATGGTCGATGCAATTTAACCAACTCTGTTTTTTCTTAACACTAAAAAATATTTTATTTAAAAAATTGCCAATTCGGCTTAATGTGTAAATATATATGTATTTGTTAATTTTATGGAAAAATGACATAAAATTGGGCCAATGCTTGTTTTGTATTTTTTGCTTTTAAATAAATATTGTTGACAATTTAATTTCTTAGGAATTTAGGGTTATTGAAATTATAAAGTTGGAAAATTATTTTTGGAATGTGAGTTAATGTAGATTCATTAACGTACGGTTAGGATTTCACAACATACCTTCCCCCTATGAAAAAAAAAATATGTTATTCAAATTTTTAATTCTTTGCACATTTTTAATGTGCACTATACATTCATTTATTTGAAGATAAAATAAGATGAACGAGCCTAAACTTGTTTCTATCTAGGTACTGGTTTTACATACTTAATTTATTTCATTGTTTTCTTTATTTTTTTTTTTTTATTTTTTTTTTAATGCACAAATGCTACTATTCGATATATTTATTGGGTGAGGTTGTGGTTTATTTAGCTTTGGAAGTGGGTCATGGATGTATTACGGGACTTATAATGGAATTGCATAGGAAATGTCAATATACAACAAAATATGTTTTTTTTTCGAATTCAATGCATTATTTTGCTGATTGGCTCAACTTTAGCTTCTATTAATTTAATGAATAAAAAATGATGACTTTAAAAAAAAAAAAATTATAATGGAAATGACTTTACTACGTTACGTTAAAAAAAATTTATTTCTTATGTTTATTTATTATATATTATGAATATGTGTAAATGGTATTTTTCTGTAACTTAAGAACTATTTAATTTTTATTTACTAATGTTATGGTAGGTTAGCGTTTTACAAAGGTTATTCTAGGTTAGTCATGTTGTTAATAATTTAATTAAATCCATTTATCGTTGGTAGTCGATTGATTCTCTATTTTTCTGGTTTTACCATCGGCCTCTTGTTGGGAATGTTCTGTATTCGTGGGTATGGTATTACTGATGACAATGTGACTGCTAGGTTTAGTGTAGTAGCCACGTAAAGGAATATTATTGACCCTATTATGCCATACGTTGTCAGGTCGTGCATGCTGGGTAATCAATGGTCTTGGCTTACATTGTTCATTTGGTTCTGCTCCAGTAGTTTGATTTCATTTCCTATGTCTCTCAACTTTGTGTTTGTGTCCAGGATTGCTGGTAATAATACTCTATGTGTATCGTGCCTTACTCTTTCGTAGCTCTTCCAGCACAAAATTCTTTCTGGTATACGTCCCGGAACTTCAATCATAACGCTTGAATTTACTGATTTCTCCATGTTGTGGATGTAAATTTTGAATCCGCTGGTGTTAATCTCGCACGATATTGTTCTATTTACTTTCAGTATACCTTTCCTTTCGATTGTTAGGCTAATATGCTGGTTATCGCAAATAGCGTCTGCCACCTCATGTTTGTCATATATAGATCACGTTCTCTGCGTCGCATACGATCCACATATTTTTTTCTACGTGAACAAAATGTGTGGTGCATAGATCAGGTGTTATTCCCGAGAATAGCTGCATTTCGCACGATTTATGGGTGCTCGATATATATGAGACTATGGGTTTTTAACACAAGTATGTGTTTGTTCCTTTATCAATTCTGTGTTCTTGTTAAGTTTTTCGCGGTCCCTGTCATCTAGAGTGCCAAATAAGTATTTTGAAAATCTGCCTATTCCGTCCAAGATTTCTCTCTTGTTCCTATAGCTGTCCGTAAAGAAATGTTCAATTATGTCTTCTTTAGACAAAAGTTCTTCGAAACCTACTTGTACCCTTGCTCTGATTTCTTTGCAGTATTCGTGGTCCGTGGTATTTAAGAACGCATCACATAATTTTCCTAGTGAGTCCTTATTACTCTTCGATGTTTCTAAGTCTTGTTGATAATTTGATAAGTTCACACTTGTAATGACCGTTCAATGTTTTCGTAATATATACATTTTACCTGATTGGCTCTTAAATAAGTTTGTTTCATTGTCTACTTTTAGGTTAGTGATGAATTGCGATTGGACATATGCTATGTGAGAAAGGCTATTTGGAAAAGGTTTAGTTTCCATTGGTTGAAAATCATATTCGTTTTTTCTTCTTGAATGGCAGTTGTAGGAATTGAATTCTATGGAGAATATTTCGATGTTTGGGAAAATATTTAAAGGGATTTTTTTTTTTAAATTAGTTTTGTTTTTAATTTAATTTTAATCTGTAAAAGAAAAAAAAAAAATGTTTAATGCTATACTTATTATTAACATATAATATAATGTGTCACTCATGGATATATCTAAGAATTTAAAAATATAACACTAAGTTTAATTGTATGTCTACTAATAATTCATATATTGCCGTTTTACTAAAAACATTTGTTAATTGTTCTGCAACCATTTACTTTAACTTAAGGTCAAAACGTTTTGAATGAACTTTAGAATCGTGTTTATTTTATTTACTATGGTTAACATTTTGAGGAGATACATGCGAGTATTTCCAATTGCAAAATGCAACTTTTTAAGTAAATTGGCTTTCTGGAGTGAGGGGATCATTCTGACGGGATACGTGCGAGTACTTCCAATTGTAGAATGTATTTATGATTAGGTAGTGTTCCACTTTAATATTTTATGGGTTTAGTGTTTTTTGGATTTAGGATATATTTTATGGGTTTAGTATTTTATCAATATTTTGTTTATTTATTACTAGTTTACTTCTAAGCCTATACTACTTTTTAGTTCGAATGGAGAGATTCGTACTAAGGGATATTGGGATTATTAGGGTAGGTATATTTGTTATTGTCTTATGTTAAGTTCTTGTTCTTATTTGAGTTCTCTTATCAGTCTAGTTTCAGTCGATTATTGTGTACAATTTTAAGTTTATTATTTATTTTTACAGTTGTATTCTCGGGTGAATTTACTTGTACTACTTGATACGGTCCTAGGTATAATGGGTCTAACTTTGATCTTGCGGCTTCGTTTCTGAGCCATACGAGGTCGCCTATGTTAATTTTGAATGGTTCTGATTTCTTGTCATATAGGTTTTTACTATTTGTTTTACTTTTAATTATATTATCTCTGGCAAAATATCGTGCTAGTTTAAACCTTGATTTTATTTCAATCATAGGTAATCTTCGTAAGAGTATACGGGTTCTGGTTCTCCTTGAATACTTGATGGAATCTTTGGTGATTTCCCGAAACCAGTTCATAAGGGGTGAAATATGTTACTGAATGAGGGGTTGTATTGTATACAAAAATTGCGAATGGTACCATATCGTCCCAGTAACGAAAATCCTGCTGTACAAAGCATCTAAGATATTCTTTTAAAGTACGATGGGATCTTTCTAATGCGCCATTCGTCATGGGGTGGAAGGCTGTTGTGGATAATTTCTTAATTTTTATTATTTTACACATTTCAACAAAAAGTTTACTCAAAATTCGTGCCTTGATCAATAAGTGTGCTGTCTGGAAATCCGAATTTAGTGAATACTTGAATAACTATTTCCTTAGCTACTGTGGATGCTTCTTGGTTCTGGATTGGGATGGCACCTGAATATTTTGTAAGGTCATCTTGAAATGTGATGATATATTTGTTTCCATTATCTGACTCTGGTAATGGACCCACTATATCAAATGCTATTCTTTCAAATACTTCTTTTGAGGTCCTAGTTAGTTTCAATGGTATTTTTGTGTGTCTATAGATCTTGTTTTCTTTGCAGAGTTTTGCAATTCTTTATAAATTGATAAACGTCTCTCAACATTTTTGGCCAGCAATATACCATTCTAATTCTTTTGAATGTCCTGTAGATACCAGAATGTCCCCCGCAAGGTGAGTTGTGAAACCCCTCGAGGATTTTCAATTTTTCACTCGGATTAAGGATAACCTGTGGGTTCTTTTTATATATGTTCGAGGTATTACTGACGATGCCAGGTATTATCTGGTTGGATTCTTCTTCAGGGTTTCCAGGATGCACCTGCGATCGTTTATTATTATTAGGATCCAAAGGATCGTGGAAGCTTGTTTCAACTTTTTGTAGATTGTTTTCACTCTTCTTTTGGGCTCTAGTCATGACAAGATTACAATCATGGTTTATTCTCGATAATGCATCAGCATTTGTATTTTTAGACCCTGACTTATGCACAATTGTAAAATCATATTCTGCTAATTTCAATCTCCATCGCAGAAGACGGGAAGGAGTGTTTTTAATTTCCCCTATTAATGGCTTATGATCCGTCACAACTATAAATTTACGTCCATAAAGGTACGGGCGAAAATTCTATATTGCCCACACCACAGCGAGCATCTCCTTTTCAACCGTGGAGTAATTACGTTCAGCTTGATTTAACGATCGGCTAGCGAAAGCTGTTGGTAAGTCATCATTGTTGTATTTCTGGCTTAACACGGCCCCGAGGATGTATTCACTTGCATCGGTAGTAAGAACGAAAGTTTTACTGAAGTCTGGGAAGTTTAAAATTGGTGAAATAGTAAGTTTCTGCTTCAGAATTTGGAAAGCGTTTTCACAATTTTCTGACCATCTATAGATTACATTTTTTCTAAGTAGTTGGTTGATTGGTTCGGCAATCTCCGAAAAATTTGATATGAATTTCCTATAGTAATTCGTGAGTCCCAAGAAGAAATGAATTTCACGCTTGTTCTTGGGAACAGGATATTTAATGACATTTTCTACTGTCGTAGGGTTTGGTTTGATCCCTTCGTTTGTTATGATATGTCCTAAATAATTATTTCTCTCCTCAGAAAATTACATTTGGATGGTTGTAGTTTTAAGTTGTATTTCCGAAAAATTTTAAAAATGTCTTCGAGCTTTTGGTTGTGGTCGTTTAGGCTCTTACCATATATTATGCCGTCATCCAAATATACAAAACACTTGAAGCCTTGGAAACCTGTTAGGATGTGGTTCAGGTACTCTGAGAATTTCTTAAACCAAAAGGCATTCGATTGAACTCATAATGGCCATATTCGGTACTAAACGCCGTCTTATGTCGGTCATTAGGATCCATTCTAATCTGGTGGTAGCCGCTAGCTAAATCTAATGTAGAAAAATACCTGGAATGGCCCAATTGGTCGAAGATGTCGATGATGTTATGCAGGGGAAATGTATCGCCTTTTGTAACGTCATTTAACTTCCAGAAGTCTACGACGATTCTCCACTGTTTTTTTCCATTTTCATCTGATTTTTTGGGTACTGCTAAAAGCGGCGAATTAAAAGGACTAGTACTATGGCAAATTTTTCCTTCGTTAAACATTTCTTCGACTTGCTTGTTAATTTCTTTTTTCAAAATTTGAGGCAGACGGTATTGTTTAACATTAATATGAGATGTATCCGTGTGCAGTTGAATAGAGTATTGCACGCACGGGATGCAAGATAAACTCTCTCCCTTTAGGTGGAAAAGGTCCGTATATTTCAAGCAAACCCCGAGAATGGAACTACGTTCTTCGATATTCAAATCTTCATCCAGTTTTTCGTTTATCATATCTATGACAACTTGGTGGCTGTTTTTACTTATTTCTATAACACCAAGTTCACTTTATTCATTCACACAATACCAAACTTCACGAACTATTTATTTATAAGACATTGAATTCACAATTTATTTATTTGTACGGAATAATTTTACAATTTACTTATTTATCTAGATACTTTCACGATATTTATTTATATGGAATAATTTTAGAATTTGGACCGCTGTGGTCGATGCAATTTAACCAACTCTGTTTTAAAATGTCTATTTGGTGTGTTTTTACCCAAGGGACCCAAATAAATTTTTGTTTTTGAAATAAAACAAAAAATCGTTGGTAAATTGGTAACAATTGTATTTTTGGTATTAGAAAACAAGATTAAATAATTTTAAACCAGTTCAATAGCTTCAAAACACGATTTTTATTTCATCTTGATAATGTTTCCAAATTTAGAAGTACTTTTCTTATATATGTATAGGCCTCGCCATGTTTTATTTTTTTATTTTTTTTTTGTGGTTGTCTGCCATAATAACATTAATGTGAATAACAACCGAATAACAGAAGTATTAAAATCATAAAAATAAGCATCGTTTTCTTGAATTTTTCTGAAGGACAACAAGCAAAATTTAATTATCTAAAAATGAGAAAGGAAATTGTTTTTCGTATAAACATACATAAAACACATACTTTTGACATTTGTCATGGTCTGTTATCGGTAGTTTTGTTTTTGTTGGTTTTATGGCGGAAATGTTTTTTACGTGTTTGTCTTTTTTTTTTGTTATTTTTTTCATTCTAAAATACATTTTTTGAAGAGATATATTATAGCCATATACGATTTAATCAAAATCCTCTTTTCATTTGTGTATGGTTGTTTATTCTCGGAAAGTTGAAATTACAGGTAATTTATTTCCAAGAATTCAATCATTTGCTCAGGTACATTATATATTTACAAAAATCTCGACCTAAAGCGGCTCATACATATGTTGGCCAACTATTCATTCTTCAAATGAACTCATAAATTACGAAAGATAAATTCTAGATGATTTGTTTTTATTGTGCGTCTGTATGTGTATGTAGATGGGTGGGTGTAAGAATTCAAAAGCGAGTGATGGATGACAAGATAATTTTGTTAAAATGTTTCCCAAAAAATAAAAATCCATTAAGCTAAATTGAAATAAATAAAAAGCTCACCAAATCTTGATAAAATACAAATGTACATAAAGGCATTGAAATGAACATGAACCAACAATTTTTGTTTAAATTTCTTAATTTTAGCCCTTAAAATTAAACCGATAAAAATCTAATATGACTTCCCTATAATTATGAACAATAAATTACAAATCAATAACGTAATAATGAACTAAACATACAAAAGACCCATTATTAAACCTACACAATTGAATCGTAATTGTAACATAAAAAATGTAAACAATTGTTTTATGTCATAAAGATAAAAGCTCGGCGATATTATATCCGAAATCTTAAAAAGAAATAGAACCACTATACAATTTTAGCTAAGTCCTAACGATTTTTAAGGATGAAAAGAAAAACTTCTTTTGTTTTTCCTTTTTTTTTGTTTTGTGTTGGTAAGAAAGGATACTTTCATTGAAATTTTAAATTAAAATCGGTTGCTGTTAAAATTATTTTCTGCTAAATTAAGCTTTGTGGCTTTGAAATTATTTTATTCCATCATCAAGATATGGTTTTGAAACACATTATAAATCGTACTACCAAACAGCAATAATATGTAATCAGATATTAATCAGATTGCTTATTTTTTTGTTATTTTCGACAATGTTGTAATCAAACCAAGAGCTGTTAGTGCAAAATTAGTTGAACAAGCTCAAAAGTGTTTAAATCGTGGAAGAAATGCAGCATAAAATTGTACCGTTTAAATGAAGTTGTAATTTTACCAAATCATATAATACTCCAGGTCAATCGGAAAGAATATCACCAATTTATTCAAGCAGCGTATCAAGATAGTTTCTCTGAATCATGTGTTAAATTGAGTGGATCACCTCTCAAGAAGCACAGGCTCTCAGAACCAGCTTATGGTCATAAGCAACTGAGAAAATTATAAAACTCACTTGTGCAAAGGTTCTGAGTGTTCCTGTTGCCGTAATAATACACATCAATGAAAATCATGCAGATTTTGATGAAGAATGGGAGCTTCTCAACAAAAATATGAAAATCACGTGTTCCTGCTCTCTTGAATACCTGAGCATTGGTCAGTGTCCAGAATTATGAAAATCTCCATTCTTTCCAGGCAACAAAACACGTAGTAATAAAATCAAAGAATTTAATCAAAGAGTCAGGATACGGCAGTTTTCCCGGATGAAGAAAAAAGAGGTCGGAAATTTCTTCAGAAATAATTACCATAGTTGAGGAATTCTACAGAAGTATGGATATCAGGCGACAGCTTCCTGGAACAAATGATTGCATAAGTGTTTGTGATGCTAATAAAAAAATCCAACTCAAAAGATTGGATCCCAGAAGAATGAATGTTAGCTGGAAAGGCCGGAACACATTTGTTATGTCTAGTTATTACAAAAATTTTACTTTGTGTTCCTGTTATTAGGAATGAGAGAGAGAGCTGTTAAAAAAAGTATTATCCTATGAAAATTTGACGTGGGACTGCTTTGAAGAAAATTGTGAAAACTGCAATACCTATGCTTGTTGATAGTTTCCTTAAACAACTAAAATCCACTGCAGAGCTGAGGAGGTGGATGATGTAACATACAGCTATTGGAAGCCTGACTATAATACGTATAAATTAAAAAAGATTACGTCTTCAATTGATGAAATTTTCGAAATTTTGTCAAAGTCAAGTAAGCACGATATGGCAGATGATATAAGCAGATTATATAACTAAAGAACAATCGCGTTACCAAAACATGTAAAAAATAATCTGCAAGTTGGAGAATATGTTGTAAATTTGGATTTTTCGGAGATTTATAAATTTATAAAACAAAATGAAATACAAGCAACGCATTATTATTACGCAAAGCAAGCAACTTTATTTCCAATCGTGGTATACTACAAATCATCAACAAATAAGCATACATTCCTATGCAGTAATATCTGATGCGCAGATGATGTAGTAGCTGTATATGGATTTCAAACTAAATTTATCAATTTTCTCAGAGATAATGAGTCGGAACCGGAAAAACTTTGTCAATATTGCCTTCCATCAACAAGATTTCAATATTGGCTGTAAATGGAACTTCTTTGCCACAAACCACCGTAAGGGACCATCAGATGGTGTTGGAAGCACCATTAAGAGGACTGCTAGAATGTGTTCCATGAGAAGTGTTGACGAAAGCCTTTTGCAGAAGGATTTTTTGAATGGTATAAAGATACAAGCAACATGAAATCTATTCATTTCGGTTATGTAAGCAAAGTAGAATATGCAAAAACCATAAAGAAAATTAATAAAAAACTATCAAAGGATAACAGACTGAAAAATATTCGTCTAAGTCATCAAGTAATGCCCGGTTCGTAAAAGAAAGTCATGTGTTGACCAACCTCCATTCTTTTATAAAAATAAAATGTTAACGTCAGCTGTTTTATATTGGCGTTGTGTGTAAAGAATTTAATTTAGAACGTTGACTTGTTGAAACACGCTTCGTTGACACAGCATTTGTGGTATATAGCGTGTTACTACATAAAAAAAAATAGAGGTGTGGCCAACACACGAGTTCCTTTACGAACAGAGAATTTTGAGAAATTTTATTTGTTTTTAATTTTTGGAAACATTTTGTATTAAGTAGTTTTTTGTAAACCTTATAGTTTCGAAGATATTTGCAAAATAAATTTTCTGGACCAAGAGAGTGGCCACTTTCGGTTAGCCGATTTGGAGTAAAATTCACTGGGACCTTCCAAATTATCAAAAAAGCTTAAATCTGAAGTTTCAGTACGATTGGTTAAACCATCTGCGCTGTAGAGAGGACACAGACTGACAGACAGGCACCATTTCGAAACCCACTTTTTCGGACTCAGGGGACCTCAAAACAGATAAATCACTAAAAATCTCAAGTTGCAAAATTGTATTTTACTAGAGTAAAAGAAAGTAATAGGTTTCAAATTATGTCTGGGAATTGGGTTGGTGCAGAATTTCTGGTGTATAGCATGTTGCTAACTCTTCCCTCTTTAAAGATCCACGGCCCGTGGATCATGTATTTAAGGTAACCGGACCTCTGGTTAACAGCTAAAAAAATCCCTTGTTGTTGAGCTGGTATCTATTCAGTTACATTTTTTATGTGGATTTTATGTATTTTTTTGCCCGAAGCTGTTATCACTGTAACTTGGTTGTTTTTTGCTACTATTTCCTTTCTAAACTTTGCTTTGTCCTTTGCCTGAATTTGTTTTACGGCCACGTAAATCATGTTCTCGGCGTCGTATGTTTTGGGCTCTGCTTTCTATAAATTTTCTCTTCGTAGATTGGTTTGTTGAACGTTTTCAATTCTTTGCACTATGTGTTCATTTACTTTGTCCCTAAAATTTAGTAGACCTTGGTAGTTGATAAGGTTGGATCTTGCAAAGAATAGGTCACTGGAGTTTTCTTTTATTCACTAAATGTATGGTGTTTTTATATCTATCCACCGCAATATTGACTAGGTCGCAATATTAGACATCTTGTGATCTCGATGATTGTTGAGTATACTCTTTCGATCGTGCCGTTTACCTCGCTTTTTTGAGATGATGTAAGGTAGATTTGAATTCCAACTGTTTTCATATAATTAGATATCATTGGGATGACAAAACATGATTCATTATGCATGCAGAATTTTGATGATCTTGCTCCGTAGATCTAGATGTACAGCTGATCTATCCTTGATACGAAAAAGTTTGATAAATTTGATGAATTTTTCCTTTTTTGTGTTGAATATCCATGTGGATGATATCTGATGGATATGTGATGGGATTAGTGTTTGCTGTAATTTAACCCTGTCAGGATGACGGTCATATTTTTTCGTAAGACGAGTTTCGCAGTTCTGTATATATTTCCTTATCAGGCTTGTCAGCTGTGGAAATAATATTTCTCTGTTCCTTATTTTCCTGACAATTTCTATGGGCTCTTTTATGCTCCGCTTGAATGATATTAAATTTATTCTCTTCGTTTTTTACGTCTTGTACAATCCTTTGTGTTAATCGAATTTTATATCCGCTTCTTTCTTGTAATTTTTGGATGAGTTCTTCCGAAATTTTGATTCCATTGATTACGGTTGGGCTAAGCCTTTATTTTAGGACTATCGCCAGTGTTTCTTTGTTTATCTGACTTAGGCAGATGAAATGCCTCCGGTAGATAGGGTGAGGTTCCTCATAGGCGTTGATGTCTTTATTTTCCGTAATGAAGAGATGATTTTGGAATACCTTTATGGGTGCTTCATAGTATGGTATTAAGTTAGTGTTGTCTTGATCTGCGCTATGAATCTTCCCATCTGTTGATAGCATATTTGTTTCTAATTCTACTTTGTTAGTGCAACCTGGTTTGTAGATTATTTCATAATTCTATTCTTCCGCAGTGGTTTTAATTGCCGCTCTTATGTCAGTGTCGATTGTTTCATGGTTGTTGACCGGTTCGCATAGATTTTTGAATTTTGATAGTATACTCTGTAATTTTTACTAAGATCCCTGTGAGAGATGACGGCCCGAACTTCTATCTTATTGACCTCTGATGACTGCTTTTCCTTCAATGGTATCTTTATGTTTATTGTTAAAATGAGTGTATTATATTTTCTGTCGATTATGGCTCCCAGTCGCTTTAGGGTGTCTTCTCCAATGATTCCGTGAAAATTTTTGTAAATTCCGATACTTTCAAAAAATGATCCAATGATTTTCTTTTTAATCGGTATGCTTCCACCAGTTGATCTTATATTGAATTGGTTGTTAGTCGGCATTGGGCTTATTCATAGTCCCTTAGCTTATTCATAGTCCCCTAAAAGTCTACCGGTATTCCGAAAGATCCTGACCATATGCTTACGGTTAGCTTGTTGAAAAGAAGATCAACTTCTAAAAAAAAATTATTAAAAAGGGTTCTTTGATTCTTGTTTCTTTTTATTCTCCTGATTTCAAATCAGGTATCAAAAAAATCTTTCATATACGATGTTCTTTAATGATCAAGCATTAAGCAAGTCTCCCGTATTATAAATGCGAATACGATATACCCATGTTACAACACGACACCATAAATAACTCTCCCTCACCAAGGAAATATGTACAACCATCCATCATACTCAGCTTTTCATGAAGCTAAACATAGCAATTATTCATCCCGTAAAGATAGGCGCCACATCGATAACCACATAAGTTTAATAATAGTGTGATATCGACCCCTGGCCAGGCAGCCATCGTACACCCTTTTACACGTAACAACATCGAGGAATGTGAAAGGAATATTAGTGAGGAGGAGACTCAGCCCGGTTACAGACACCTAATAAAGCCGATAGTTAGTGTTTTATGACAGCACAATGACAACACAATTTGTGTTGTGCGTGTTGAATTTCGCTCTGTCTGTTGGTGCCACAATTTGTTCTGAAAAGCTGTATTGAATTATTATTATTATTTCCACCATTTTTGTGTGAGGGGAGCGAGATTTCGTTTCATCATCATGTTCCCAAGCGGTCACCCAAATTTGTACTAACTGTTGCTAGTGTTGCTTGACGTTGTTGTTGAAATCGTTGCGTCTCTGCTGTCCCTGCTATTCGCCCCTCCCCGCCTAAACGATGTTCTTTTGTTACAAAATTGACGAATAAAGATCGATTTAGATTCGGATTGCGTGCAGCGTAAAATACAAGTATGAGTGCATCATCGCAACAAAGTACACACGTACAAAAATTTATTATTATACATATTTCGTTTTTCTATCGAATTTTTTCGTTTGTGTTTTGTTTCACAATATTTTTTTCCTACAAAAATTGTTAAAAGTAGGCTTTTTTTCTCTGTTTTCAATGTCCAAAACATCTGTTTTTTGTTGTTTGCTCCCATAGCAACGAGCGACCAAATGATTTTTCGTCTTAATTATAATGAGAATCTAGAAAACATTATATTTTTGATTTTCCCCCTTGGACTGCTTGATTGAAAAAAATCTGTTACAGAACATAATCGTGATGATTTGCAATTATAATATAATACAGAACAATTTTACGGACACAGGTAGTGCAGGATATAGAAGTCATATTTTTTACTGTGCTAATTAAAAATAAAAAATAATAATAATAAGTGTTAATTTAGATTAATTAATTGTTAAAAGTAATAATAAAGTTGTTTGTGATGCATGTAATGTAAGTTAGACGTGAAATGAGTAACAGTGGTTTATAAATAAAATAAAATCTGAGCTTACAAAGCTACAAGTGGTGTGTTGAAAGTGTAATCAAAAGTGAATTATTAATGTGATCAAGAAAGTGTGACGAAGAGAGTATCAAAAAAAAAAATAAAATATAGATTTGTTTTGTATTTTGTGCGTTGTTTCATGTTGTATTTTTGTTTGATTTTGGTTGAAACAAGTTTGTGTATATAAAGCATGTCGTATTGTGAGTGCTACGGTATTTTAAGTAATGGGGAGTGAACCGTATTTTGTTTAATATATAATGAAGATCTACGAGTGTGAGGTCTTCCAGACATTCCAGAGATTTGTCAATGTATTAGTATTGCACTGCTGAGACGGCTTCTTATGGGAGGATTGAGTGTTATTTCATAAAATTGAGTAGTATTTAAAAAAAATCAAGCTAGCTAAATTACATCAAATCAAAATATATTACAAATTCTTGTTCGTTCGATATTAAAGTAATTTTAATTGATTTATTTTTTGGGTGTTCATTAAAAAACGGTATATGGCGTTCTAAAGTTGAAGTGTGATTTCAAAGAGGGTACTTTTGTAAAACTTTTATTAAATGAACGATTCGTAGGGATTAGGGTTTTTTAACTAAGTAATTTACTTACACCCTGGACAGTTTTAAACTTTTGAACTATCAAACTTTTGAACTTTTAGACTTTTGGGCTTTTGAAATTTGAGCTTTTAAACTTTTAAACTTTTAATCTTTTAATCTTTTGAACTTTTGAACTTTTGAACTTTTTAACTTTTAAACTTTTATTAGACTTTTATTAGACTTTTATTAAACTTTTGTTAAACTTTCATTAAACTTTTGTTAAGCTTTTTGTTAAACTTTTATAAAACTTATTAAACTTCTGTTAAACTTTTGTTAAATTTGTATTAAACGTTTATTAAACTTTTATTAAACGTTTGTTCTTTTATTAAACTTTTGTTAAACTTTTAGTAAACTTTTGTTAAACTTCTATTAAACTTTTGTTAAACTTTTATTAAACTTTTGAACTTTTAAATTTTGAACTTTTAAACTTTTAGACTTTTAAACTTTTAGACTTCTAAACTTTTAAATTTTGGAATTTTGGACTTTAAAACTTTTAAACTTTTACACTTTTACACTTTTACACTTTTACACTTTTAAACTTTTAAACTTTTGGACTTTTAAACTTTTAAACTTTTAAACTTTTGGACTTTTAAACTTTTAGACTTTTAAACTTTTAAACTTTTAGACTTTTAAACTTTTATTAAACTTTTATTAAACGTTTAAACTTTTGGATTTTGAACATTTAAACTTTTGGACTTTGAAACTTTTATACTTTTAAACTTTGAAATTTTTAAACTTTTAAACTTTTGAACTTTTGAAATTTTAAACTTTTAAACTGTTAAACTTTTGAACTTTTAAACTTTTAAACTTTTAAACTTTTGAACTTTTGAACTTTTGTACTTTTGAACTCTTACGCTTTTAAAGTTTTAAACTTTTAAACTTTTAGACTTTTAAACGTTTAAAACGTTAGACTTCTAAACTTTTAAATTTTGAAATTTTGGAACCTTGAACTTTTAAACTTTTAAACTTTTACACTTTTACACTTTTACACTTTTACACTTTTACACTTTTAAACTTTTAAACTTTTAGACTTTTAGACTTTTAAAATTTTAAACTTTTAAACTTTTAAACTTGTAGACTTTTAAACTTTTATTCAACTTTTATTAAACGTTTAAACTTTTGGATTTTGAACTTTTAAACTTTTGGACTTTGAAACTTTTATACTTTTAAACTTTTAAATTTTTAAACTTTTAAACTTTTGAACTTTTGAACTTTTAAACTTTTAAACTGTTAAACTTTTGAACTTTTATACTTTTAAACTTTTAAACTTTTGAACTTTTGAACTTTTGAACTTTTGAACTTTTGAACTTTTAAACTTTTGAACTTTTAAACTTTTAAACTTTTAAACTTTTAAACTTTTAAACTTTTAAACTTTTAAACTTTTAAACTTTTAAACTTTTAAACTTTTAAACTTTTAAACTTTTAAACTTTTAAACTTTTAAACTTTTAAACTTTTAAACTTTTAAACTTTTAAACTTTTAAACTTTTAAACTTTTAAACTTTTAAACTTTTAAACTTTTAAACTTTTAAACTTTTAAACTTTTAAACTTTTAAACTTTTAAACTTTTAAACTTTTAAACTTTTAAACTTTTAAACTTTTAAACTTTTAAACTTTTAAACTTTTAAACTTTTAAACTTTTAAACTTTTAAACTTTTAAACTTTTAAACTTTTAAACTTTTAAAATTTTAAACTTTTAAACTTTTAAACTTTTAAACTTTTAAACTTTTAAACTTTTAAACTTTTAAACTTTTAAACTTTTAAACTTTTAAACTTTTAAACTTTTAAACTTTTAAACTTTTAAACTTTTAAACTTTTAAACTTTTAAACTTTTAAACTTTTAAACTTTTAAACTTTTAAACTTTTAAACTTTTAAACTTTTAAACTTTTAAACTTTTAAACTTTAAAACTTTTAAACTTTTAAACTTTTAAACTTTTAAACTTTTAAACTTTTAAACTTTTAAACTTTTAAACTTTTAAACTTTTAAACTTTTAAACTTTTAAACTTTTAAACTTTTAAACTTTTAAACTTTTAAACTTTTAAACTTTTAAACTTTTAAACTGTTAGACTTCTAAACTTTTAAATTTTGGAATTTTGGAATCTTGAACTTTTAAACTTTTACACTTTTACACTTTTACACTTTTACACTTTTACCCTTTTACACTTTTACACTTTTACACTTTTACACTTTTACACTTTTACACTCTTACACTCTTAAACTTTTAAACTTTTAGACTTTTGGCTTTTGAACTTTTAAATTTTTAAACTTTTGGACTTTTAAACTTTTACACTTTTAAACGTTTGAACTTTTAAACTTTCAAACTTTTAAACCTTCAAACTTTTAAACTTTTATTCAACTTTTATTAAACTTTTGTTAAACTTTTATTAAACTTTTATTAAACTTTTATTAATTTTTTGTTACACTTTTGTTAAACTTTTAATAAACTATTGTCAAACTTTTGTTAAATATTTATTAAACTTTTGTTAAACTTTTGTTAAACTTTTATTAAACTTTTGTTAAACTTTTATTAAACTTTTATTCTTTTATCAAACTTTTATTAATTTTTTATTAAACTTTTGTTAAACTTTTGTTAAACTTTTGTTAAACTTTTCTTAAACTTTTGTTAAACTTTTATTAAACTTTTATTCTTTTATTAAACTTTTATTGTGTTCTTGATTATTTTTAATTATTGTGCAGTGGGATTTAAACGGAATAGGTTAATTAGTAAGCAATTAATTAGTTATCAATTTGATTTGATTTTAGAGGTATGTCTGGAATTAACTAATAAAGTTGTAAATCTGGAATTGAACTTGTATGGTTTCAGGGATTAGATGATTTAAATTTGAATTTTAAATTTTTTTAAAAATAAGTAATTGCATTAAATTTTTGTGTTACAATTTAATTGATAATTAAGAATGGATTGGATGCAGTGAAATGTGCAAATAGTAAACTGGGCGCGGCTTCTTTGTTTACCTATTATTGTTCATTATTTTAATTATTTATTATTGGACTTTCAGAGCGGAGAAATCGGGCGCGGCTTTTTATTTAATTATCGTTCATTATTTAATTGTTTATTTCATTTTTATAGTTGATTTATTAACTTTAATTTAGTATGGAAAGGTTGAACTATTGTATTTAAGCTATTTAAGCAGAATGAAGTAATAAACAATTAATTATTTAATTTTGATTTTAGTGGTGTTCCTGGAATTAGTTAATTAATTTCTTTAATTTCTGGCAATAGCTAGTTAAGCAATAATTGGAAATACATTTTTTAGGGTTTCAGATTTTGGTTTTAATTTTAGAATTTTAGTTTAAAAAAAGACATTGTTTTGACAGGTGTGAAAGACAGGTTTTGGATTGAAATTAAATTAATGTGTATTAAAATTAAGTTGAATTAAATTTAATGAAATTAATTTTTCTGTGTAATCGAATCATATGTCATAATATTATTGTTGATGTTGGTGTTGGTGTGGGTGTTGGTATTAGTGTTCGTATTGGTGTTAATGTTCATACTTATTGGTATTAATGTTAATGATAGTTTGCTATCAGTATTCATATTGGTTAGTTAAAATGGTTTCAGTTAAGAAAACTCCTGAGAAACTCGACCAAGATGACACTGGCTGAGGTGACAGCACGATGACCTGATGGTAGTTGATTTAATTATTGTCAAACTATTAATGTTAATTTCTTTGTGGTATATAGGGATTGATCTATAACTTATTTCAGAGAATTAAGTTTATACTTAATTAATTTAGGAATAGTTATTATTAACAACTAACAAATTTCATCAATAATGAGCGGAGAGACATGTATTAGAACTAGTTCCAGTGTACTTATGGTTCAAAATTTTATGAATGAAGAAGAATTTAATATAATTGATCCTTAATGTAATTAATGCCTTAAGGCTTAGAATTGAATTATGATTAATAAATGGTAATGTTATTTTTAGGGATAAGAACGTCTTTACATTTGCATTTAGATTATATTATAATTATTGCTGTTTTAATATTTCTCTTAATTGTTGAAAGCTAATACTTAAATATTTGAAATTATAGAGCGGTTGGACTAAGTGAGAGTAGAAATAAATAACTAATTTGTTTTTTAGTTTCAGAAGAACATCGAAATATATTTTATCATCAATTTTGTTAATCGGAAGTTTGGAGTATTATATAAATATTAATTCTAGTTTAAGATCGATCAGGTTCCAACGTTTTATTATTAATATTTTAATTATGTTGTCATTGTGCTGTCATAAAACACTAACTATCGGCTTTATTAGGTGTCTGTAACCGGGCCGAGTCTGTCCTCATTAACATTCCTTTCCCATTCCTCGATTTTGTTATATGTAAAAAGGTGTACGATGGCTGCCTGGCCAGGGGCGGATATCACACTATTAGACTTATGTGGTTATCGATGTGGCGCCTTTCTTTGCGGGGTGAATATTGCTATGTTTGGTTTCATAAAAAGCTGAATATGACGGTACATATTTCCTTGGTGAGGGAGAGTTATGGTGTAATGTTGTAACATGGGTATAGTGGTGTGGTATTCGCATTTATAATACGGGAGACTTGCTTAATGCTTGATCGTACATTGAAATCAATCAAATCAATGAAATCAAATACAGAACAATTTTATGAAAAATTATTGTTTGTGATAAATTTATTAAGTATTTGTAGGAAAAGTAAAGTTTGTAACATGCTTACAAATTGCTTTATTACGCTTGAAAATTTGCAATTCTCCACCTCCCGCGACAAAATACCGAAGATGTTTACGAAGTACTGTACGGAAACTTTCTGAAAATATAAATACTCACGTAGTAAACACATGTAACAATATTTTTTTTTTGTATAAGCTATGCTGAGACGCGTTGATAATATAAATTGACCTAATGAGGGAACCAGCAAGTCAGTAATAACTTTACTGACCAGTGAATCTTTAAGAACTTTTCGTTCAGTTCAGCTATCACTTAAAAGAGCTATGAAATTCAGCATGTGCGATGGAAATGGGATTCCAACCTTATCATCATAATATATATTTTGGTAATTCAGGACAAAACCGATAAATCGTTTTAAGAAATTGGTCATTTTTTTTTAATCATTAATTAATGATGCTGGATGATCTTTGATGTTTGTTTCAAATAATGTTAGAAACAATTAAAATTGTCTGAATGGTTTGATTTAATTGACTATAATTAGTCATTAATTAGCCATAAAAAACCAAAGTTAAATTGGTTCTTCGCATCTTAAAATAGTAATATTTTTTGTAAGATAAGGAACTCTAATGAACGTCGTTTATTAAGCGGCCGTTATCTTTGAAACCAGACCAAAAGAATAACTATAGAACTAAAGTAGACCTTTTTTTCAAGAAGCTATCACGTAGTATTTACAATATCCCTCGAAGTCAGTGTTGTGCAGGTAAATTACCTCGTATAATTTACGCGCAAATTTACGCGTAGAAAATGTATTTTTTACATGGCAATTAAATTTACATAATGTAAAAAATATGTAAAAAATTAAATAAAGTGACATCTGTTATGAATTACAGCAAATTTTGTATTTAAATTTATGATTTTAGTCAATAAAAAAACCCTTTGGTAAAGTTCCACCTATTATAAAGTAAATTAATCATCGCCTGGCAATGTCTAGGGTGGTGTATTTCGTCTACATAATATTAATGGCGCTGTTGTAGTATGTTTTTCGTGCATGTTTAAAATATTGTATGTTCGGAAATTCCTATTAGTTTATTACATAATTACATTTATTTACCAACAATTTATGTGGAAATTTTTCCATTTAATTTGGCTATGTAAATATAAATAAATATTTATTGCCATATTTTTCGATTTTCGATAATTGTTATTAACAATTTTTTTTGTGTTTTAATTAATTGTCACATAACAAATTTTAATTCTTTATGATTCCAGAAAAGTCAATATAAACAAAATTGTAATGTTTCGTATATCGTTTTCACATTTTCTGTTTGTTGTTAATTTACAATATTATTAACTGTGGTTATCTAAAATATGTTTAGCAACAAGTAACCTTGAACGTCGTGATTATTCACTTAAGCCACGCATTTCCAAACACTAAAGTCAAATAAACAAATAACGGATTTTACATACTTACATACATATATGTATATCATCCGTTCTCCTCAAGTCGGTAAAAACACATTCATAACAGATAACTGCGAATAATTATTCTAACTTTCTTAATTCTGCAAATAGCAAAGAAACAAAGAATGTTTTGAGGTAAATCCTGAAAAATGATAAAATTTGTATAAAGAAATCAAAAACCACAAATTATAATCAAATCTATTATCCGTTTTATTATTGTATTTGTTTCTTGCACATAGCCATAGTACAACACATCAGGATGCATTTAAAAAGTATGATAAATAACATCCAAATAGAAAAGGTGATTGACCTTTTGAAAAAACCAAACACGTGATCGCATGAAATATATTCCAAATTTTTTTTAGTTTTTGGTTTTACTGATACAGGAGATTTCAAATATAAAATATGTATGTGTATGTGTATATGTAGGTGCAATATACAATAGGTATATAGGTTTAAAACTTCTGCATGTACTTTAAAAAAAAGAATTTATAAATTTGAACAAAAACAATTGAGCGAGAATGAGAGAGCGAGCAAAGTTAAGCTCGTAAACAATTTTTTACAATTTGTCAAAAAATTAGTTTAGCGCCAAAAATGAATATGTACACACACAAACACACACACAATAAATATTTGTTTGGTTTGCCCTAAATAAGTGCATTCACAAATTAATTCAATTTGTTCTTCTCTCTCTGTCCTTTTCAATTTCTATAGAAAATGAGGGAAGATAGCAATAGCGGCCAAGATAACTACTTAGGCTTAAATTGTAATTTAACATTTTCTGTTTTTGTACATAAATATTATTTTTAAGGCATCTACAATACATCTACAATCATGAATTATTTGGTTGATGTTTTATAGGTAATATGTAATGATCAAAATATTGGGATAGGTCATAGTCATAAGCGAATCATGTGTCCGAATATTTTGTTTATTTTATTTATCAAAAACGTATTGATGGACAGAAATGTTAGGTATAACTACATTTTCAGCATGACTCTTGTTAATCACGGCGAGGACTATAATAACAATATTTGAACGCGGTGACCTCTCGCTTGCTAAACATATTTTACCTAACAACAGTTAATAATATTGTAAATCAACAACAAATGGAAAACGATAAACGAAACATTACAATTTTCTTTATGTTGGTATCAACACAATAGAAATGTAAACAAAATCAGCTGATGTATTATTATTTTGACTGCAAGAAAGCGTAGAAAGACGAAACCATTTCAACCATATGATTTTACTGTTAGTACATTAAAAACCAAATATGTACATAAAGAAACTGTTTATCCCTTTCTAACTGCACTGTTTAAATGCAACCCGTCTTTGTTCTTCACAGGATAACAAAAATATAAAATTTATTTGGATTTTTTGATTTGTGAAGATCAAGTTCAAGTCGAAATAAAACACAATACTACTAAAGTAGAAGCATCTACAATACCAAAAACAAATATGATAGTATGCAGAGAACAACATTAATGTGAAACGTTGCCAGTTTTAATATATGTACATAGTACATATTTTTCATTTGGTTATTTGATTTTAGTGTTTGAAAAATTGGAAATGCATTTCTTAATCGAATAATCACAAGGCCGCTTGATTTGATCCTCGTACCTTCTATTTAGGAAGTAATTCATCTCATCGTGAATTAACAATTCATTTATAATATTTCTTTAAAACTTTAAGTGATATGTGGCACAATCAGAGCCTTTGCACTTTTGCAGACATATGTACGTATTAGTATAATTATTATGTATTATTATTTATGATGTGACTGTGGATTATTGATTGATGCTGATGGCTGTGGATTATTGTTATTCTTAAAAATAATTGATTAATCATTAGTGTTGCATACATTGATATATTAAACTCTTTAAACAATTACAAATTATTCCTGGATCATCTCATCTTACATATGTCGTTAACTCATTTTTTTACATTTATTATAGTCAGAGACTACAATCAAGTCTCGATGAAGTTTGGTTATTGAATTGTTATTTGTTAGTAACAATTATATATTGTTAATATTTTTTTATTATAAATAAATGTTAGGTGTTTTACACGTCATAAATATTATGGGTATTCTAGAAGTTGCTTATTTACGAAAATTCTCTCTGAAGAGTTCAAAAGAGAATTCTCGCAGGTTTCAATAAATGTGAGAAAGTTACAATATACTATACATATACGAATTTTATTTTCTTTCGTCATAAAGCATAAGTAGAACGGTCATTCACCTTTTGTAACTGCTTACGTTTCATATTATTTGTTACCTTTTTCTATCCAACAAAATGTTCCTTGGCTACTAAATTTAAACGTAATAGTTTCTGTTTATGCATACCATTACCAATATTATTACTGAAACTTCTTCAATCATGAATTGTTTGGTTTATCTTGTATATTACAAATGTAATTTGCGATCATGTGTCCGAGTATTTCTTTCTTTTATTATTTGTTAAGGTTGTTAAAGTTTCCTAATTTTTTCTTCCTGATGTTTCGGTTATTCATTTTTCGGTTGAGCATTTTGGTTATTTTTATTTGAGCATTTTTGGTTATTTTTATTTTAGAATAAAAATTTATAATGAAAAATCTAAATTTTAAAAATGTATTCAAGAAAGCTCATGCAACATCGTTTTCATTAAGAGAAAAGTTATGCTTTACTACATATTTGAACGTGATGACATATTTAGCATTGTAAAACATATTTTACGTATCAACGGTTAGTCGGTTAGTAATATTGTAAATTAACAACAAACTGAAAACGAGGTACGAAACATTACAATTTTATTTTTATTGTTTAATAAACATCTGGATGAAAAAATATAATCCGTTCATAATTTTATCAACACAATTAAAATGTAAACAAAATCAGCTGATGTATTATTATTTTTGACTGCAGGAAGCCGTAGAAAGAGCAAAGAAGTAACTTATAAAACTACATACGTATGTACATTTTTTACTTCTAGCATAACTAATATTTATTTATAACAAGGACATTGATAATATAATTTATATTTTATTTGTTAATAACAATGTTGTAATTTATAATTATTTAATAAACTGCAAAGTGCAAAGTATCTAGATTAGGCTAATGTTAGAAATAATTTAATAAAAAATTCTGGTGAGAATAATGAAGTACGATGCTTTTTATATATTGTATAAAATGATTAAGCAAAAACTTTTACCTAAACAATTTCGAATTGATTTACAATATGTCAAATCGAATTTTACGAAAAAATCAATTGATTACAGCCAGACAAATTAAATTCTTAATAATTAAATAATAATTGTGTGTATCGACTAAATATCAAATATATTTACCATATTTGAATAATATAATTTTATTCAAATAGATGTCACTAAATAAAAAATTTTTTACATTTTTTTACATTTTACATTTTTTTACTATTTTTTACTATTATTTACATCAAATATGTAAAAAATAGTTTTTTACGCGTAAATGCACAACACTGCTCGAAGTACTCTTTGTAGGAGCAAGTATTCGGAAGCGGAATATTGGCTTTGGGTCGCTTCACTATACTACTTAGAAAACTAACTCTCAGTTTACAAAAATTTGCAACTCTAAAGGAAAGGTGAAATAAGTGAAAAGCTTGTGTAGCGGAACTGCACTTCTTCCCTTCCTATAACTACTTTGTGTATTTATACCTAAATTACTCGCAATTAGACGGGAATACAGGGACCTAAAACAAATTCGCCCGCCATTTTAGGTATATAGCTTAGTCAATGCTGCTTATATAACATAAGTTTCAGTAATATACAAGCTGTCGCTTAAATTTTTAAGAGATGGATGTTTGACAGCAAAATCTAAGATTGTCAATGTTATTCTGTTTTAAACTGGGAAAAAATCCTGCTAAAGCTACGGAAATGATTAATTCGGCTTGGAGAGATAATTTTGTTGGTGCTTCAACTGCTAGAAAGTGGTTTACGAAGTTTAGTGAAGGAAAACCCATGTCAAATTCAACAAGAAATTGGAAAACAGTTAGGAGTTACTCAAGTAGTAATTTCAAATTGACTTGATCGAAATTAATTTCAAACCAAAGAGAACAAAAATTGCAGATTCGACTGCCCTTATTTGGATCACCAGCGGTTCTCGAAAGGTTAAGATATCCGAAAATGGCTCGATGACTAGTTTGCCTCCAAACAACCAAGTTTCTATCGCGAGGGCATCCATCAACTACCCGATAGATGGCAAAGGACCATAGACAGTAATGGTGAATATTTTGATTATTAAGAACAATCCTATTTAATCTCAAACATACAAGGTTTTTTACATAAATAACAAATCAGCTGCCCAACATATGCGGTCCTTGGGGATGTGCCCCTTCAACTCAATTGTTTAATTAAAAATCAAAGTTATAGATAACGAAAAATGCTTTTATAAGAGAAACAATGTATTGTTGCAGTATGTTGTATTGCTGTCTTTCTTCAGACCAGATATTACTTTAATCTATTGCTCATTAGCGCCAAATCAAATCATATATTTGAAGCTGTTCTGCAGCTCTCGTTTGGGCGCTAAAGTTCTTACTGCCTCCATTTGCTGCATTAAAGTTGCAAGTTTGGTATTTATCATTTGAATTAAAAACCTTATTGTCTTCTAGTTATGATTAAAATTAATATTTTTGTCAAATTCCATAGCTCTTATTAAAAAATTTAGAAGTTTTAAAATTTTGATAAAATATAAGCTTAGAAGGAACTTGACATTAATATTATGAATGTACTATATATGTATGTATCTCGTACGGTCTGGAAAATTGAGCATCAAACTTTTTTAAATCATAAAAATTAGAAAACTTTATCATCTTGTTTGTTCAAATAAAAATAATAATTAAATTTTCGTTTTATATCGTTTCAGGTAAAGTTTTTGATGTCTCTAAATTTTTTTAATTCAACTAAAACACGTCTGAGTAAGTTTATAAATTACATTAAAAATATATATGTGACAAACACTAAATTTTAATTAAAAAAATATCTACTTTTCTCATCAAATACGACGGTTGGAGTCATAAATTCTTAACAATCGTGACACCACCATAGACAATTCACGTACCAGCAGACTTTGACCAATTAAACATCAACATGTACAAATATTTCAATCCATTAAATTAAAAAAAAATTAACATTCCCATATTCTTCAGTCGTTCCATTTATAAAGTATGTAAGTCAAGCAAACAAAAAACAAAAACACTGTGCACACCATTCTCAAGATGTTAAATAATAAATATTTGAGCATACCAGAGACAAGATGTAGCAAAACAAATATATTCAAGTAAAGTAGTTCTTTTTGTGTACACATAGTACGTAAATAAACGTACATTTCCAGTATACAATATCTATTATGTGTCGCTTTTTCTAAACGCTCGATGGTGATGGTGGTATAAATATTGTATGAACGCCATTTGACGCAAAACCAAATAAATAACAACAACAAATAAAAGAAGCCACCCAATTCCGCACCTATTCGACACTCAACACCAATGGTGTACGGTATGGTATGTATATTCGCATTGTGTTACAATTGGAGGATTTTAATTTCCAATGGTACATGGATATTACATATTTATAATGCACATACACGACACGGTACAAAACAATGTTGAAGGCAAAAATATCGTATTTCGTTCATTTATGGTAGAAAACAAAATAAAAATCCCGATAGAAATTTTCCATCTTCTTACGATTTTCCTCTTTGTTGTTTTGAATGATATTCGAGTCAAATTTATACATAATTTAACAACAACAACAACAACAAAAAAATCGTAATAATATGAATAAAGTTTAGTCGAAGAAGCAAATATATTTTCTTCATCTCTATCTAGAAAAGATTTGAAAATCATAAAATTGGAATTCAAAATAGGAAGACGAGAGTCTTTATACCAAAAAATTATACGAAATGGATGGTAATAATGTAGTTCTTTGATAATAAGTATTCATACTTGTTTTTCTATATTTTACGATATTGGAATTTTGGGAATGCTATATAAAACACAATGGACCGGAAATATGTAATTTCCGAAAATCTTAAGGAAGCCAAAATGTTGAGAAACATTTATGGAGATGAATCGACCTTCCTATGACTTAAGTTGTGGTCGTTCGAATCGGTCGTCCATTCTTTCTAATATTTCTAAGCTGTGCAATAGGAAATTATGTCATTTACAGCTACTGTATTTTTTTGATTATAAGATTGCTCTTAATATGATATTTCCCCCCTCTTGAAAGAAATCTATACGAAACAAAAAATTCAAAAAAAAAAAAAAAGTTTCCCAAATATAAAATGTTAACACATCTCATGAGAATTATGTAGAAAGTTTTCTTAAAAACATTGAATGACACATCAGGAACCCCGTGTTGACGTGGAATAAAAATATTTCCAAACTAAAAGTAGTGGCAAAAGAAGTTTTTTTGTTTCTTTAATTTAAACTTATTTCCAGTAAGTTAAACTTAGGCTGTTTTTGAAACCGAGACTTATTTCCAGTGGTGTGCGAGATTCGACAATAGCGTGGACAAAAATTGTCGACATTGTAGACAATTATAATATTACTTTTGTTGTTGTTCTATTCTTTCTACAGAGTACCTAACTTCTGAGAAAAAATATTACACTAATATTTGAGGTTCCGAGATCATCCATAAACCCATTAACAATAACAAACAGGACGGAGTTCAGAAATCAACGATATATTAGGTTTGCAGTTAACAAAAGAAAAAAAAAATAAGAGGTTCCCTGCCGGTGTAACACCATTATGCCACGATGAAAAACACTCCCAGTTGCCAGTGCACCACCGGTATGCCAATCTTTATAATAATATATAGTAAAGGCCAGTTTACCACAGGTATACTGGTGGTCCACTGACCGATGATTGTATTTTTGTGCGTGGTACACCGGTGGCCGCTAGTGGTGTGGTATTCCGATGGTATACCGGCAGGGACCTAATGAAATATATGACATCATAAGCTCCATGTAGGAGGCAACAAATGTCCCTTTCAAATTTCAATAAAACTAAAATCTAATTTATCCATCAGAAAGGTGTTCAAGTAGAAGTTGTAGGTGTAGGAGCTTATGCACACTTAGACCGGTGACGGTCCATTGTGATACCACCGAATATCTCCCCTTTTACCCCTATTGAAACCACTTCGAGCTACTTATGTAGCGTAAGACGTCCCGCATTTTAATGTTTTCGAGATCCGAGAGGCAGTCCATCCTGAACTTACCCAAATGTTTGTGCCTTCTGAGAGCCAATGCTGGACACGAGCAAAGGAAGTGGACCAACGTCTTTTCCTCCTCTTCGTCCAAGCAGCTTCTGCAGAAGTCATTTGCCTCCAGACCCAGCCTTCTTGCATGTTATCCAAAAAGGCAGTGTCCCGTGAGAATTCCTACGACCGTTCTTAATTCACGTCTGCATAAGGATATTAATGCCCTAGTGCGCCCCAAGTACAGCTTTGGCCAAACTTGTCTTGCAACTCTACAGGTGAGGGTGTTAGACCACCTTTCCCCCGCTGAGGATAGCGCCTGCTTCCCAAGTGCTTGTCTCAGCGCTGTTATAGGCCTCCTCAGACTTGACTTTCCGGTTGCAGCTGGAGAGTCGTAACATGCTTAGCAAGTTCATCCGCCCTGCAGTTCCTCATGACGCCCGAGTGACCTGGGACCCAGATTACCTGGATAATGAAATGCAGATGAGTGACAACTCAACGCCACCCGTGACGCCAAAGACACCGATTCTAACGACCGGATCGTCGCTTGACTGTCCACATAGATTGTGATATCGTCTGAGGATAACACATTATGCTTCAACCACGTCATGACCTCCTCTGTCGCTACGACTTCAGCTTGGTACATGCTGCAGTAATCAGGGAGACGAATAGAAATGTTTACATTTAATGTAGTCAAGAGTCGTCAGCTCATCCTTCAACGATCTAACAATAGTAGGGTGTCCTATACTGACACCTCCACTGAGAGACAGCTGCAAGTCGTACAGCCGTATTTTCCGCCATCTGTTTGCCAAAAATGTCGACCGGAAGATGGTGCAACATAACCTCTAAGGCACTTGTCGGTGTCGACCTCAATGCCCCGCTAACAAGCATACAGGCCGTTCTTTGCACTCTCTCAATCTTACTTTTATAAGTTACCTTGTCCAGAGCTGGCCACCAAACACCCACCCCGTACATGAGTAAAGGTCTCACTACGCAGCGGTGTAGAGCCAGTGTACCAGCTCCGGCTTCAGACCCCATCTATGACCAATGGCGTTCCTACAGGAGTACAAATCTACAGTAGCTTTGTTTATTCTCTCCAACATGTTGGGCTTCCAACTATGCTTACTGTCCAAGATAATGCCCAGATATCTAGCTCTATCAGTAAAAGCAAGTCTCTTGCCATTTAAGGTAGGAGGGACAACTACCGGGATTTTGTATTTCTTGGTGAAAAGTACCAGCTCTGTCTTGGACGGGTTAATACCAAGTCCACATTTGCCAGCCCATTTCGTAACGATGGTAAGCGCATTCTGCATTACGTCTACAATCGTGCCCAGGAATTTCCCGGTAACAGCTAAACCTACGTCATCTGCGTAAGCGATAACTTCAATACCCTCTCTCTCCAATTCTAGTAGTAACCCGTTTACCCCTATATTCCATAGAAGAGGGGACAGAACCCCCGCCCCCCCGCGGGGTTCCCCTAGTTACTCGCCTCTTGATGGTGGAGTCCCCCAACTTCGAGCTAACAATCCTGCTTCTCATCATATAATTGATTAACCCTATCAGAGGAACGTCCACCTCCAAAAATGACAATCCCTCCTTGATTGCCTCCGCTTTCACATTATTAAAGGTGCCCTCTATATCCAGGAAGGCCACCAAACAGAATTCCTTCGAATTAATCGATTTCTCAATCGTACACACCAAGGCGTGCAGAGCAGTGTCCACAGATCTACCCTTTGTGTACGCATGCTGAGACGGTTCCCACTTCCTGGCACCTATTTTATCTCTGATGTATACATCCAGCAGCCTTTCCAAGGTTTTCAAAAGAAAGGATGATAGAGTTATTGGTCTTAGGTCCTTAGGATAGACATGTGAGCTTTTCCCCGCTTTCGGCATGAACACCACATTGACCTCCGTCCAGTACCTAGGAATGTAGCCCAGCTTCAAACACCCTTTGAATATAGCTTCCTGGTAGGGAAGAATAATTAATGAGTTGTTTTGAAGTTCCGCTGGTATAATTTGATCCGGACCAGCCGATTTAAATAGTTTAAACCCCCTCAGTGCCCATAGGATCCGTTTTCTGGTTACGATATCCTCTGAGAACACTGACAGTGATTCCTGATGATTGCTACGCACCAACAGGCTTTCAAAGCTCCCTGGGAAGTGTGTCTCGAAGAGAAGCTCCAGAGATTCTCCACTAGAAGCTGTCCAAGATCCATCCGGTTTTATCAAAAAACTCAGACTAGCTGTACTTTTGGAAAGAATCTTCCTAAGGCGGGAGGTTTCGGGTACCTCTTCCATTTTATCACAGAAGATTCTCCAAGACCTCCTTTGTGCCTTTTTTAATTCTTTCTTATAAATTCCGAGTTGCTCCATAAAGGAGTCCCAATCCTGAGCCTCCCTTGTATTTTTGGCTCTATTAAAGGCTGTCCTACAAGCCTTACGATAGGTTCCCAGTTCTCTGGACCGCCATACTGGTTTTTGCCTACCTCTAGGCTTAGCCAGTGGGCAGGCAGCGCGAAAGGATCGGCTGCACGCGCTAGTAACGCTAGCCACCATATCCTCCAGCTCCCCAACGGTCCCCAACATATCCTCCAATAATTCCCCATATTTGCTCCAGTTGGTTCTTCTAGGGTTCCTGAAGGCTTCCCGGGTAGCAGGGTGAATATCGAGGCTATAGGTTAAATATCGATGATCAGAAAAGGAGTGTTCCTTATCCACCCTCCAATTTTTAACCATATGAAGAATATTATTTGAGGCAAGGGTCACGTCTAGAACCTCCTGCCTGTTACTAGTAATAAATGTGGGTTCTCGCGCAATATTACACACTGAAAGGTTAGTACTCATCAAATAATCAAAAAGCGACTCACCTCTTTCATTAATGTCCGTGCTTCCCCAGATAGTGTGATGCGCATTAGCATCAACTCCCAGTACCACACCTACCTTTGATTGTTCCGCTTCACGGATCAGCTCCTCCATGTTATCCGGAGGAACCTCCTTCTCCCGGTCCATGTAGGCTGAAACTAGCCAGAATCTACAAGTGCCTACTTCCAGGCTAACTGCAGTAGTGTTACCATTGCTGTATTGAGACAGATGGAAAAGATTAATATTATTTTTCCCAAGAATACAAGATCTGATCTTCCCAGACTTACTAATGGATAAAATCTTGTACCTCTTGGTTCTGAGGCCACAGATCCTGTTGTTGTTAATCAAAGGTTCTTGGATTAATATCACATTCTCACCCGACCTAGTCAGCCTGAGGAGTAGAGCTGCCGAAGCAGCCTTAGAATGGTGAAGGTTAATTTGTGTTATCTTAATCATAACCATTTAACCTCTACCTACCTCTATAGTATATTCCTGCTACCGCACGAATATTATTTCCCGGTATTTTGGGGATGCGCCGGATTCGTCCGTCTCGCTAACCCTCGTACCCTCTGTAGAGGACTTGTCAGTGCCCGGGCTGCCGACATCCTCCTCCATCGGTACACCAGCTCCTTCGCTTATGTGCCCCTCCTCATCTTCCAAGTGAATCCTTACCAGACCGAGGTCGCCGGATTCACTCTTCCTCTACCCTCAGCTTCCCCCTGCTGCTGGTACCCCCTTCAGGCCTAGGCGGGTTGCCACCATTCTCCGGTTGGCCTGCCGTACGCGCTTCCGCTCCATCCTTTTTATAAACGTTGAGAGTAATTGACCCGAATCCGAAGTCAATTACTCCCTTCGTTTTGTGAAGGAGGGCAAGGGACTCCTTATTTATTACCATAATTGATAATTTCGAGCCCCCCTTCGCCTCCTCCTGATTGACGATTTTCAAATTTCCGGTTGGAAGATTAAGGTTACTGGCCTGAATAATTTTCAAAGCCTCGTCGGGGCTATCCGGTTCGGATGGCAGCCAGACAAGTGCCCTCGGCCTGCTGGGAATTTGCCCCCGGCTAACTGCCGCAAGCTTTGCGCCTGGCCACACCTCCTCTACTTTGGCTATAGCCTTTTTATAAAGATCCACAGATCTAGAGTTCGAGCATGCAGTCATCTTCACACGCCCTTGATACCATCCCGCATCTCTGCAGGATGGGGGTGGTCCTGGATTTTCTCCCAGTACCTTTAAAAAGACGAGGTTGAGTACATTATACACCAACCTCCATTTTTCCGCTGTGATGCTTCCATCTTCTTGACTTTCGTCAATTACGGCTAGCATCAACACATGCTCCCTCAGGACATCGCTAAACAGCTTTGTCCCTGAGTTGGAGCGCGGCTTCTTTTCAGTCACCAACTTGGCCCGCTTGCTGTTGACTACATCCACCTCGTCCTGGGACCGCTTTCCGAGCTTCCGCAGCCCACAGTGCTCCTTGCCCAAGCTACTGATGTTCTTTGCTCTTCCGTGAGCTGCCTCTCGGAGGTCGCAGCCCATTCCTCGAGAATTCGGAATGTCGAGCGGCGATTCCTGTACCGCCTTTTCGCCGGAGGAATGTCTCTCGTCCCACTCCCCTGTGCTGCGTTGGTACCGCTAACTCCCGGGACTGGTGCCCTAAAGTCAGCCACCTTTGCAACCTTAGAGGCCCCACCCTTCTGGTTCGAGGTACCTCCCTTCGCTGATACCGGCTTTTGAGGAGAGCTGGTGCCCTTGGTTTCTTTGTGTTTAGATCCTTCCATTTTGATTCCCACGAGTATCGGAGAAATAAAGGTCTGCCTTCGCAGAGATCCGTATACGCAGGTAAGGCTAATTACAACTGGAGGTCGCCACGTATTCAGAGGGCTCCATTAGCGACTGGGCTTTGTTAAATGGGCCCCCAGCCTAGTTGATCCTCAGCACGGGTCGCTTAATACCTTAATCCAGCCCATTCGGCTCGCTAGCACCCCGGCCTCCCAGCACCCCCTTTCCTCCGCTCCACATTCTCTCTCATTCAGCTATTCACATGGAGAGTCCAATCTAACGAGATCCATTCCATTCCCAGGGTCACTCGTTTATAGGGTACCCCACTCAACACCCGCGGAGACTCCGGAGGTGCAGAGAGGACGTGACGCACAGTCCGCCGTGGTTATTGGTCGATGGTTTTCTGGCGCCATCTGTTCGCCATTCCATGCTGGGCATAATAGGCACTCAGAATTTAATGAACTGAGGTTAACCACTCCCCAGTTCCCTGAGACTCTGCCACCAGCTGGACTGCGGTTGGGGGCGGCTTATTTAATTCACCGCTAACCTACCTATCGATAGGCCGTCCACTATCCACCACCTGTGACCCCCCCCCCCCCCGATAGCTGCAGTACGCCACGGAAACGGTCGTTTAATGGTAGATGAATTTTTAGTACGGAGCATTACCACATTAACTAGTCCGTTGCTTTCAGGATGAATATTTATAATCCTTGCTTTTGGCCATATACTTCCTGGTAGATTAGCCTCTTTGATTAAAACAACGTTGTCGATTTGCAGATTTTTTTTTTCTGATGCTGCCATTTGTTGCGTTGCTGCAATGTGTGTAAGTAGTCCCGAGAGTAGCGTTTCCAAAAATTATTCATCAGCTTTGTTATGAGTTTCCATCTATTGAGTCTGTTTGTAGGAACTTCTTCAAATTTTGCTTCAGGCAATGATGTGAGAGGTGCCATAATCAAAAAGTGACCCGGAGTCAACACATCATTGTTGGTTGGATCTTCTGATTTCATCTGACTAGGGCTCGTAAAATACCCTATAATTAAGTACCCGGTTAACGGCTAGTTATTTTGCCAAACATCCGGGTACCCGGGTTACCCGAAAAAAAATAGGCAAGCCTGGCTTACCAGTTCTTAAATGTAAAATAGGTAATATGTCTATAATTCGAACAATTTATCTTATGTACGTTCAATAAAGGCAGGTTTAGTTCAAGAATTATAATATTCACTTTTATTTTTTAGTTGTAGAAAGTGTTGAAACGGCTCAGTAACTTCGATTTTTTGTAACTCGTTCTTTTTAGACCAAAGTTTTCGCTGTTATTAGTGTCGCCTTTCTTTGCTTAGTTCTTGTAGCACTAGCATAAGTGTTCAAGGATAAGTGAGATTGCCATTAATAATTCTAGATATTTGTCGATAATTTGCTCGGTGCCTAATTCACCGAGTGCAGGAGTGATACAATATTGCAATTTATTAATCGGTTTAATGTCGGAATAAGCGTGTTTCACCGTATCTAAAATATATGTGTATAATAATCCAAAATATGTTGTACAATTACTTCGGTCTAAAAAGACCAAAGTATCTTTCATTACCGCGTTTCTGCGTGCTTTGACAAAATATTTTTCTACGGCGATTTATAGAGCTCTGATATTATATAAATTGGAAATAAATAACGGACAGTTTGCAGCGTTCTCATGAATCTTTTCGCGATAGCCGAAGTAGTTACCCATAAGTAGGCATCAAGCCACTACAACCATTGTGCAAACGTTTGTCGAAAAATAATTGGGAATTCAATTGCAAAAAATAGAATAGTTCGAAAGATTGAGCACGACGAGGAAATTTCGGTGCCAACAGATGAGTTGGAGCATTTATATATTGGGGAATATCGGGATACTGTAAGTATGAAACGTGTCCGTGAAAATAATTTAGCTTTGATATACATTTTCAATGAATCGGATACTTTAGATGATCATGTTGACTTTAAAAGCAATATTTAGTTAGCTAAAAAAGCAAATACAATCAATGCAGTCTAATCAATATTATTGGTAGAGGCAATAAGAAAGAAATTAAGAAGGATTGGTATCAGGATCTAATAGTTAATAGTAAGTAAATACGATTCCGCGGCAAATATTTAAAGAAATTAATACCAAATCGGACATTAAGCACATGGAATTCCAAGTGGTACATTATGGAGGACACGTTATAGAAAATAAGGGGAAGGTGAATATAGAAATAGAATTTAAAAATCGAAAATTCATGTTTGAATTTGTTATTATATGTAAAATGGTCAAGCCGATTCTAGGATTATGTCCCACCCCATCGGGTTCCTCTGAGTATTCGCAACAAATTGAAATCCAAGTTAGAGGGGATGAAATTGTCAGGAATTATTTCAAAGGTTAATGAACCAGCCGATTGGATTCACAATTTAGTAGACATAGAAAAAGTTGACAAAAGTTTTCGTATTTGCCTCGATCCGCAGGAGCTTGACAAAAACTTGAAGCAAGATAATTTTCTCATGCACACATTGGACGATTTTATATTTCATATGCAAAATATGCAATTTTTTACTGTTTTGGATCTTCGTAAAGGCTTCTGGCAATTAGAACCGGACCAAACAAACTTCTAAGCCTCTTACAATATTCAGTACTCCATTCGGATGCTATTATTTCAATGTAGCTCCTGAAGTATTTCAGAAGCTCAACCAATAGTATTTCGGCCCACTTCCAGGTTGTTTTGTTTATATTGATGATATTTTTGTGAGTGGACGGACCTGGGCTGAACATGACCATAACCTTAATATAAAATTTAACCCGAAAAAGGTACAATATTGCTCGCAATCGGTAAAATATTTAGGTCATATATTTTATAATAATGGAATAGAACTGGATCATGAAAGAATTCAGGGCATTATGCATATTAAAAATTCAGTTAACTGAAAGGAATTAGAATAAATTTTATGAACCTATAATTATTTGAGGCAATTTATTCCAAATTACTCCTCGCTAAATGCACCTCTTCGTGCTCTTTTACGTTAAGATATCATTTTCAATGGGGCCCGGCTCATTGAAAGGTCTTGTAAGAAATTAAAAACAGAATTAAGAATGCGGTACGATTACAAATTTTCTCTCCAAATATTCTAAGAGTCATTCAAAGCGACGCCTCAAAAGACTGACTTCGGTGTTGTATGCTGAAAAATGATAAGCCCATGCATTTCACACTCAAAAGCTTAACTTCAGCAGAAACGAACTATTCTCAAATAGAAAAAGAATTGCTAGGCATAGTATCTGCATGCAAAAAATTCCACAACTACATTTTCCGCAGGAAAGCGACAATTTTAACTGACTACAAGCTGCTTATTCCGTTTATGAAAAAACAAATTTGTGAAATTCCGTCAAACACTTCCATATATATTGCACGTGGAGCTGGCCAACAGATAAAACAAAACTTACCGAAAGTTTTAAATTCTATTGGAATTTGAGACATAAATTGTGTCTTGAAGAAGGTCTTTTGTTTTGTGAAGAGCAAGTATTCGTTCCTTCCACTTTACGGAAAGACTATTTTACATGAACCCCATTTTGACATTTACAAAACAAAAGTAAGAGCAAAATCATTCCTTTATTGGCCCGGAATGTTGTCAGATATAGAAAAAATTATTGGAAAATGCTCTACTTGTGAAGCTTATCAACCAAAGAATTAGAACTGCTGATTTTAAGTCATTTTGCAAAGCTCGAGCTTTCGATCTTTTTAGAGTACAAGCTCGAGCTTAGCTCGAGCGTTTTTGATCCCAAAATATTAATTTTATAACGTAAATTTTGATAAATTTATATGAGAAAATTCTCTTTATCTCTTGAATGGTAAGAGCTACAAACTTTTTAATGACATTTTCTAATAGTAACTTGTGTATGAGGAATCCGAATCTGAAATCAAATTTTCGAAATTCGAAAAAAAATGCTATATACGGACACACTTTTCGAATTCATAGACGTACTTTTTTAAAGTTCGTTGCAAATAAAAAGATCGAGTATTTCAAGCAAAAATATCGAGCTTCTAATTCTGCAATTACCCCCAAAAGCTCGATCTACTGTAGCATGAAATACCACAATATCCTTTTGAAAAAGTTGGTTGTGATATAATGGAATATTCTGGCGTTGTGTACCTTGTCTTAATGGATTACTACTCTAAGTGGATACAATTAAGAAATTTGCATGATAAAACATCACCTAGCGTCATTCGGTCTTTGAACGACATATTTTGTATTCACGGTATCCCAAAATATGTTGCTAGTGACAATCACTCATTTTCATCCTATGAGTGTCAATTCTTCAGTAGTGACCAGAACTTTGAGTTGGTTTTTTCTAGTTCCAGATATCCTAGGTCAAATGGTTTAGCGGATAAATGTGTTCATAAATGTAAACAAATCATAACGAAAACGAAAGAAGGAAAATCCATTACAAGATGTAATCGCGTTACCGGCATCTCAACAATGCTGTATTTCAATATATACAATACATATAAACAAAACCATTTTCATTCTTCATTTCATAAGCAAAACAAAATTTTGAAAGTATCTAGTATTCTATGACTTTTATTGTTTTAGTTTTTTTCATGAATGTGTTATGAAGGGAATTTTTATGCATCCGTAACTTTGGAATCCGACCACCTAGAGATCTTAGCCATACCTTGTTTTTCTTATTTGATCAAGGTCTATTAGTCTGGCTTTGTTTCATGAAAATCGGATTAGTACTTTTCGAATTACTATTTGTTAACAGATATCAACAGCGAGGATATAAGGCATCTCTCCCGCTCTAGCGCTTTGATTGAGTTGAGATGCCTAAAAAAGATATCGAATACGCTTTATTAGAATATAGGAATACTGCTGCCGCAAATTTACAGTATAGTACCGTAGAAATACTAATGAGTAGAACATTGCGTTCGAAATTACCTATTTGTGATCAACGACTCAAACCAAAATTGGTTGATGTCCGTACTAACCTGGAACGTAATAAAGAAAAACAGGCATTCTATCATGATTGAGGCATATTCAAAGTAGTATATTGAAGAGCATAACTCTTTTATATTTATGAACATAATATAGTACATCGAGCGCAGTTAATTTAATCAAAGTATACATAATTACATTTAGGAAAGTATACTAAGAGATGTCAAAAGAAGAGGAATAAAACAAAGACACAAGATGTCTGAAAGTGGAGGAATACGCTACTAAAATTATTATAATTGGTTAACAATAAATGTATGTAAAAGTTGTAGTATGTTTAATTTTATTTCTAATTTGTGTTGTAAATTGCTTTTCATATTCGTGCTCATAAAAACCGCAAGCCGGTAGGATTATAATTAATTCATTATTTGATAGGAGCTCGCTGCGTAAAGACACTAATTTTAATATCGGGGATAATGTAACACAGCCACACTACACACCAAGGTTTTACCTAATTCAAAAAGAAAATTGTCAGATTATTCGCCGGAATACAATTCACTGCAATAATCCACAAATCAAACAACATAGTGATTTGGCGCACAGTCGAGATCCAACACTTACACAAAATCAGTTCACTTCAGAAAATTAATCAAGCAAAACCGAGCCAACGCGAAAATTCAAGCAATTCAAGTGAAAGTGTAAACGTTCCATGAACTGGGTATGTTACGAGATTTGGTCGTCATGTTAAGCAGCCAGCTTACTATAATGAGTATAGGTTATAAAAATACATTAAAAAACTTACCGTAAAAGAAGGAAGATGTCATATATGTATATGCGGCTCATTTGAATCTTGCAACCGTAGTCGTAATCTCTAAATATCTCTATATCATGTAAACAAATAAATTTATAAATGGATTGTATATTTGGATGTTTAGCCGCTATCAAGATATACAGAAAATGTGAAAAAACTAAAACAAAATTTTCTGCATATAACACTTTTCGTCCCATTAAAATTCGTCCGTCGGTTGCCACGACACATAAACCTCACTCATTTCGTATTTTTTTTTTCTTTATTTTATAGTTTCCAAGATATTAGTGAAAAACTAGTGTTTTACTCATAAATGTCAAATTTTTGGTGAGTGGTTAAATATTTTGATTAATTTTACGACGAAATATCTTCTTTAATCCGGAATGTCGTTCTAAACCAACTTTTTCTTGGGATAAGCGACCAGCTGCCAGACCGCCGGACCATAAGCCCAAACAAATGTTTACTGTTTGAATAAACAATTTAAAACAAAATTTGATTCTAGAAGTATTTTGTGGAAGAAAAGAAATTAAATAGAATTTAGTCATCTGCGTGGAATAGGGCAGAAATGCTGAATGTCGAAAGGCCGAATATCGAAAAGCCGAATTTCGAAAGGCCGAGTGTGTCGAAAGTGAAAATTGTCAAAATTTTTATGAAAACCGAAATCACATTCAAAATTCAATCATTATCAAAATTTTTGTATAAAAATGTTTAATAGTAACGCTTTTTTTGCAATATAATTAAAAATTAATTAATTATAATAAAAAAAGAAAAATAAATTAATTCTTTTCCGTCAAAATTTGATCACATTAATATGCTACATACACAGGATTTATTAGCACGTATTTTCAATTAATTTAAATCATTTTAGATTAAAAAATAAATTGTGTAAGTGAAGGAAAATTTAATGAAAATTCGGCCTTTCGACCCAATCGGCCTTTCCACACTTTCGGTCATTTGACCTTTCGACATTCGACCTTTCGACCCATTCGGCCTTTAGACATTCGGCCATATGACATTCGGCCTTTCGACATTCGGCCTTTCGGCGGTTCGGCCTTTCGACATTCAGCCTTTCGGCATTCGGCCTTTCAACATCTAATGATCTGCGTCACTCTCTAATTTCATACGCCTGCCATGATATACATATTAAAATTCCCTCGTAACTAGAATGTTATTAAATTAAAGACATTTTTTTGAAACTGAAGGACAAGTGCAAATATTGGGTCCACCCCTGGTTCAAAAATTGTATTTATGTCACACAAATTGATATATAAGTGGGGCAAATAAATATCATAATATGAAGTTTAACAGTTTACCTTTAGTTTTACACAAATAGGAATTGAATTTAAAAATTGAGGTTCTGGCAATCATCAGTGTCTACGGAGCATTTTAAAATTAAACATAAATTTTTATTTTTTTTTAAACACCATGGCTACTACAATATTAAACATTATTAATTCATTATTAAGGTTGACATTTAGTACTTATGAGTTTAGTATAAACTTGTGTGGGTCTGCTGGACCAGTGTCCAGTTCCCTTAGGATATAACATTCATACGGTTAACTCATGTGGTTTGATTCGTTTGAGCCGCCTTACCTCGTTTGCACTGTCCAGTAGTTGTACGGCCTCAACGTTGGTGTGGGTAAGAAGTCTCTTCTCATGTTTAATGGCACATTCGCGGATGACGTCGTCTACCAATTGTATTTTTAGATCATTGTGTATTTCCCTGTTAGTCACAAATCGGTAAGCGTTTGTGACCATTCGAAGAAATTTATTTTGGCTACGTTGTATAATGTCTCTATTGGATTTATGAGTACAACCCCATGGCTGCGCACCATAAATCCATATTGGTTTGAAGATAGTCTGGTAGACTAGTCTTTTGCAATACAGGTTCATTTTGGAATGATGCCCAATTAACCAGTACATTTGGCGTCCATTTAGTAACGTTGTGCATTGCTCGTTGAAGATTTTCCACTGTCCTTGGTTGTGATTCGTCTACTGACATAATTATAGTGTCGTCAGCGAACGTGCCGATGAATGTTTTATTCGTTGTAGGTATGTCCGCAGTATAGATAAGGTAGAGGAGGGGTCCCAATACGCATTCCTGCGGAACTCCCGCTAGCGTTGGATAAAAGTCAGAACATGTTTCGTCATGGATGACTCTGAATTGGCGATCAGAGAGCGGTATGATTCAAGCAGCTGGCAATAGTTTTGTGGTAGCATTTTGCTCATCTTGAATGTCAATCCCTCGTGCCAAACCCTATCAAAGGCCTGAAATACATCCAGAAATACGGCGGGGCAATATTTCTTTTCTTCTAACGCTTGCTCTATTACCGTAGTTATTCGATGGACTTGATCTATTGTGGAGTGGTTATTCCTGAATCCAAATTGAGAATCAGGCACGTTTACCATTGGCTTTAGACGTTTTAGTAGTAGTTGTTCAAACAGCTTTGATAAGGTCGGAAGCAGTGAAATTGGTCTGTATGATGTTTCTTCTTCATCTGGTTTACCTGGTTTCTTCAACATAATTATTTGGGCCGTTTTGAAGCATTTGGGTACATACTTCAATCTCATACAAGCATTAAATAAGTATGTGATCATGAAGATTGCTTTGCGTGGAAGTTCCTTGAATAGACCCGGTGATATTTCATAAATTCCTGGTGCCTTTTTTTGGCTAAGACTTTTGTCGATTTCTTCAGTAATTTCCATTGGCGTGACCCTTTTAAAATCCTGATTTGGTTGAGAGACAGGTGTTACGTCAATGTTGGATTGAATGTCATGGGGTTGAAACACTGATGCTAGGTGTTGAGCAAAGAGTTCCGCTTTTTCTTTGTCTTGTCGAACCCAATTGCCTTGAGCATTTCTTATGGGTGGTACTCGAACTACAGGTCGTTTAAATTTTCTAGTTGCTTTCCATAACGAGGACTACCTTATCCATTTCTGAAACTAGCCCGCTTAAGTAGTTGTCGAAGCAATCCTGTTTGAAGCTTTTGATTAGCCTATTGACTTTGTTACTTATTCGATTGAAGGTGGTTTTGTCACCGCGATTTCTGGTGAGATGCCATATTCTCCTTGCCTTTCTCTTTTCCTTGATTTGTTCCCTGATTTCAGCCGGGTATTTGACTTCAATCTCCGCTTTGTCCTTTAATTCTGGAGTAGCTAGACTGGTGGCCATACGAGTGTATTCAATGAAATTGTTTGTTTGTTGTTCCAATTCTTCATTACTTTTAATACTAACTTTTAATTCAACTAGCTCTTCCAGTTTTTCTCTGAAGAGATCCCAATCCGTGATCTATCAGTAAGGTTTTGCTTTTTATTTTTCTTGATGACTATAGCACAGTAGTAGAGGACAGTATGCTGCCGCAATATTTAGATCTGCGCCATTATATTGGATTGAGATAACAGTTGCTTGCATGTAGCTTTCTCGAATATCCTCTTGTTGATTATGTTTGATATTATTTTTAATTAGTACAGCTGAACCACCTCTTTCACTAGGATGGGTTGTCCAGTAGGAATTAAATCCCTTTATTCTGAAAAAGCTTTTGTTGGAGAAGTGCGTTTCTGAAATAAGTGCAATATTTATGTTGTTTGTATGGAGAAATATTTCCAGTTCTTGGGCTCGTTGGTTGAGCCCATTAGCGTTCCAAGTTCCAATGCGTACACTGAAAAAAAAATGTAGTCATATTGAAAAATTTACGATTTATTTACTAAATTTGTATTTAATATACAACCGATAACATACTAATATTAATAAAACTGCACTTGTTATCAATAAAACAATTCTATCCTTTTGAAAATTGCTTGTTACCAATGAACACATATTCGATTAAAATGAAAAATGGTAATACTGCTATTTGAAAACATGTTTTATCGATACGATTGTGAAAATGAACGTTATTATATCAATTCCAGTACATATTATTCAATATGAAAATGAAAAAATATAAACAAATCATTCAATATGATGGAAGAAATTTCATAGGTATTGATGATGAAGTATTTTGATAAATAAGAGTTATCATACTAATAATGAATAAACTATCATATTGAAAGCTGAATGTGTGTAAATTAAAAAAAAAACGCTCAATTGCTTTTTATTAACTATTTCAAAATTTATTGAAAATATAATAAAATAATAAAATATGTACGTATAAAAATTCATATCGTTTTACATTTAATAATACAAATGAGTACATATAATATGATAACAATTATAAGTACACATATGGTAATGGAATTAATTGTTGTTATTTGTACTAAAATAACATATTTATAATAAAATATAACTTCAAATTAAGAAAAAATATAATTACTTGTTAAATTTAATAAAAAAATTTAAGCATCTTTCAAATTTTTAATTAATAAATTAATAGAAGTATGCTGCTTATCAAATTCTGTCGTTATATTATAATAAAATAGCTGAATAAAATTCCAGACTAGTATGGAAGTTTGCGGATATTGTAAATTAAACAACATGTATATTTTGAAACATGTATCCAATGCCTGCAAGATACAATTAAATTGATATCTACAACCATCAAAAAACACAACAAAATTGTTTGCGTCTATTAAACTTCCTTGTACAATAATAAATGGCTGGATCGGAGCCTTTAAATTAAGTTTTAATTGAATTTTTTCTTCGATTTGCGTCACTGTTTCGCCTATCAAAAAAATTGAATTTTGGGAATCTTTAATTGAAAATTTAACACACGCCTGCTTGGACGTGCTTGGTGCCGCTCCTATCTCTCTGGTTACAGGTGGTATAACTGCATGAAGAAGATATAGCATAATAGCATTTGTGGCATCTGTAGAAAAAATAAAAATAAAAATTAACAATGATTTAATTAAATAATTATGGAATAATAAGTTCACACATCTTGGATCGAGAAACTTACTTTGCGATAAACTATGGTTGGATAGCAGTATGTCCAAAAGATGTTTATTGGTTGCGTCCTTAATTTTGTTTTTGATTATATTAATTAGTTCCGTTCGCGATGTTTCAAAGTTTTGGAAAAATGTTTTCGGTCCATATATAAACTCGAAATCAACGGCCATCTATAAATAACTAATTTAAATGTGTGCCTAAACTAATAAATAATTTGAAAGGGTACCAATTTAAATCCTAGAGCCTTTTTATAATGTGGCCACTTTTCAAATACATCAGAAGTGCAGCTTTTGGAATGTTGCATTATTTCGGCTAGCTGCTTACACCTATATTTTTTAGTGGCAATCCAATGATTCTCGAGCTCGCCAAACGAGCAATTGTCATTGCTTATGCAAGCTAGATCTGTTTCAATATCATGTTCTGGTTCTGAAAATGTATAGTTCCTGCATAACTTAAAAATTCTAACATTCGTCATTATTGCCTGCAAAAGTTGGTTATACACAGTGAGGAAAAACTAAGTGTTTTTCAAACAAGCAGCCCACTAAAATATTGAATTTTGTTATTTTTAAAAAAAATAAAATAAAAACGTTGTCTTTGTCTCTTATATGGAGCATCAGGTTATTTTTCTGTTTTCCTTGTTTTTTTGACTGTGAGCCATTTTTTGTCATGGAATACAGGCTTAAGTAGATTTATGTTTTCGTGTATAACCAACTTTTGCAGGCGAAAGTACATTACCAAAGCTGAGTGCAAATGTATTTCTCAAATATTTATTGTGAGGGCTGCTAGATATATGTTCCCGTTTTTCAAGTAGGCCACAGTCTTTCATTGTTCGTTGTGAGTTAAAATATTTGGAATATATTTTTGATATGGCTCTTTTACCTTGCTGCTTTACGAAATAGGTTCCCTATACAATTTTAGAACTCGATCAACAAATTGTTATGAAAATTAAATTGTAATGTTATTAGTTACCAATCCTTCGTCGGGGAAATTGTCAATAATCTGAGAGGACAGTAATTTTGCCAAAGTGGTTGACATCTTTATTTTTTGTTGTATGAGAAAATTATTTATTTCCTCAAGAAGTACGGTTCTGCAGCCATTATTTAATTTCTTTTTATCAGCGTAATGTTTTATAATTGCACGTCCTTTTCTAGTTTCATTTAATATATCAATAAGTTTCAAATCACATCCCTCTTCTGTGTTTTTATTCAGCGTCACAGTATTGCTATCGTTAAAAACTTCAGTTACTTCATAATCGTAATTTTGATCCGAAGCGTTTGTAGTTGTTTGCCAAGTTATTAATTTTTGCTCAAATTTGATTACAAAACCAAGGCCAATTTTGTGCAGTAAACGTAAATTTAACAAATGTTGAATATTCATATATCTTAACGCAATTTCATCTATACGTTCGTCTGCAATAACAAATAATAAAAAACAAAATATAAGAAAAGGAAACCAAAGCTCAATAATATTGATTTATATTTACCTAGAAATATTTCGTAGAGAAAGCTAAATTCCCAATTTTCCAAGAGTATTTTCATATGGTGGGCTGCGATGTCAGTTAAAGGAGGACTTATGCGATTTTCTTCAATTGTTCCAATCCGGTCACCATAATTTGTATTATTATTGTTGGTTTGTAAAACAACGTTTGACACTTCGGATAATTCGGTAAGTACTACATTTTCTTCATACTGTGGTTCCAGTTGGTAATGCATGGTTTTATTATACATGTTTCAAGATTTTATGTTAATTTTATTTTATTAACGACTAAATTTTGAAGTAAATTTATGAAGTGTGTGTTATTGATTAATGTTAACTAAATTAAATACAATTACAAATAATTTATTTTGTAATAAATCTAAAATTACGTCTAAGATTATACTTAAGTGTTTTAAAAATTTGATTTTAGACGAATATATAATTTTCCATCTTGCATTTTTATGAGATTTAATGGCGGTGACTTGAAGTATTCTAATTTAAAAATTAAATTCTCAGATATAACTAACTTATTTTTATCGACTTCATATGCCATTACATGTTTTTGAAATCATTTAATTAGAATTTCGTCTAAAACCAATATTACTTCGAATGTATCTTTCACTACATGCATTTGTTTAATTTCGTACAAACTAACGATTTCTTCATATTTATTAGTCAAGAAAAATCCGGTTTGATATAAAGTTCCAATATACTCAATGGTATTATAACTACTGAAAGTAGCATTACCTAAATATTTAGTTAATTTTTCACAAATTTTGCTTAAAGTTTTGTGTTGTTTCTTTAAAATCAAGGATGGACAATACTCATTCAATAAAATGTGCGCAAATTTTAACTGATATTTTTTTGCTAAACTAACAAGTATATTTGTCCTAGAGGTAATTGCTAGGTTTTAAATTCCTTATGTTTGGCTTCATATCGAAACCCCCAATAATATTTAGGTGGCCCAGATTGTTCTATTATGGAAGGATAATGCGTTAGTAAATGGAATTTTGGCTTAAGCGTATCTGAGAATAGAGAAATGTACGTTGAATTATGCATTTTGATCAAATTTCGTAAAATATCTAAAGTTTGCTGAGAAAACTGATCAGCAAGCAATAAATCAATCATTTCAACCAGACATAACAAAAATTTCCAGCATCTGTCTTGTTTTGGAATTAGTCTCCGATCATTATTGGAAGAAAGTGAATAAATGTTTTTATTTCACTCGCTGACATTTTACGACGTTTGCTTTTTAAATGGTCTTGTGTAATAGGCTTAGACAAATTTCCGATATCTATTGAACCATAATGAAATGTGTTCTTTCTTAAGTTAAGAATGTCCAAGGAAAACAAATCTGCATATGAATTTAAAAAGTAGTTTAATATATGACATAAATCATAATGGTAAACGCCTTCAAAAACATCATGCATTAGATCAACAGCATAATTTTCGGCGACGTGAAATGATTTTATTTGATTAAGAGGAGAATTAGCTGATATGCCGGTTTCTTCAAACAAATGATTTTTAACGTCAGATTCGTAATTTTCTATTGATCTTAAATTTTCATTTTTCTGTACACATAATTTTTGGGTTTCAGATTTATGTGTCTTACAAAACCGGCAGAAAAAGTTTGCGGAGAACGACTTTGAGAAACCACAAAAAGTATTAATACCCAAATTATCCCCCAACAAAAGACCTAATATAAATCGAACATGAATAGGTCCATCATCAGTTTTGATAAATAATCCTTTATCTTCCAAATGTTTTATCTCTGAAATTAGACGTTTGAGACATAAATGAGTGCCATATTTTTTAAAATCTTTTCCTTTTATGAAGCCGGCACAGAATATATCTTTTAGATTTGAAGAACTTTTTGAATGAGGAAAGCTGTAGTATATAGCTGTAACCGGTTGAGTTTGGCTTCCCAGAGGATTATTAAGTTCAAAATCATCAGAGTATAAAAAGTAAGGAATGTAATTTTGGTTTTGATATTTTAATAAACGATTTTTCCAAAGGTTTCCCTCGAAAAAGTTTGATATACGAGTATAAGCAGAAGGTTGAATGCTATTGAATTTTAAATAATCTTTTATTAAATATTTGGTTTCAAAAATTTTCCGGAATTGAAATCGAAGAGGTAAAAATATTCCTGAAGTATTTATTTCATCATAATGAGTCTCACCGTTATGATAAACAGAATTTCATTATTTATTGAAAACTTAATAAGATTAGCTAACAGATCTTTTTCTTTAAGCCTTTGAAAATTAAATTAATGGCCTTTGAAAATTAATTTATTTATTTATTTATTTATTTATTTATTTATTTACAATAATTTTGTGTTAGGAGCAACCATACTTAAACAATCTATTTTGAGCACGAAGCTCATTTACAAAAGATTGAATAAAGTAGGTAGTAACATAACAATGAATTAAAAAAAAATTGTGGCTTTAAAATTACAGGATAAAACCGGCAGCACCATTAAATTTTCACGTTCCATCTAGAATGCTTTTGTAGCTTCAAGTGACTCGATGGTCTCCAGCCAAGGTTGAAGCATTTTTTTTGATTCATTTTGAGTATGAGCTCATTAATAGCAGGGCATCAATTCGTATGAAGAGCAAAACTCATTACATTGGATACATCTTTAAATTCGACAAATTAGCTATAGTAAGAAATAAAAATTTTTTTTTTTTTTAAGAAAATAAAAATTCACGACTGCCTGACTCGAATGTCAAAGCGCCTTAAACAGTTTGTATTCTGAACTATATTGTTCAAATGGATCAGAAATAACATCGCTTATATTCAAAATATCCCGTTTTAGCTTATCATCACTAACTTGTGGGCAAATCGAATTAGTTAAAAAGTTTGCGGTAGGGTGCAGTATCTTATTAATAATTAAACTTTGAATCATTTTCACGTCCTTTAAAGCAAACCGATTACTATTGTGCAAAGAAATACTAATATCAAGAGCTGATTGTGTGAGTTGGGCAGCAAAATCATTAGCATTATTTTGGATAGGTTTATTTATTTGAGTATTATTTAAAAAATACTGTTTAGAAGGACCTACCAATTGTGATAGTGTGTTTGTACTATCACAATCGGGATAATGTTCAAATTTAGTTTCATTTTCACGTGAAGTAAGTTGACTTTTTTTTAATGATTTATCGGAAATACATTCTAGTGAATGAAGCCGTTGTAAATGCCGTTTAAATGTATGGAAATTTGTAAACATTTGCGTACATGAGTCCTCGCGACACTCAAATACGGAATTGTTTGTGAGGTTATGGAAAAACTTAAAATGGTATCTTAGGCCTGTATAACTTTTGATTAATTTATTGCACTTAAAACAACACAAAAACATTTTGGGGAAATGTCCAAACAGAAATTAAATTTTTCGTAACTAATTAGATACGAGTATATGAAGCTTCGATTAAAATATTAATTTTAGAATATGCGACACACTGTTTGTTGATAAAATTAAAAATGTTATTAAAAGTTACAATTTTTGCATTATTTACTTCAAATCAGACCTATTTATAATCACTCCTTCAATATCTTATCAAATGGTAAGTAGTTTTGATCCGCACTATATAATAAATAAATCACATAATTGTACATTATAATCAAAAATATAAAATATCACGCTCTTTACGCTCTTACTCACCCACCCGGTTTTGCATAGAAAAAATAATGAATTTTATTAAATACTTGGTTTCTAACACTGCACAAGCTGAAGTAATCACGGAGAATGAGGTTTATTTTATAAAATAAATGAAGAAATAACCGTTACTTACTCTTCGATTTTGTTTTCATATTGAGAATATTCTTTCAATTTCAAATTATGTGTTTTCAATAAGATGTGGTTCAATTATATTGAAAAAACAGAGTGTTTAATGTGAACGTAACTTATAATTTCGTTCAAATTGAAAGTTCTGTTTTCAATAAAAATAAAATTAAAATTTTCAAAATTGGTTATGTGGTGATGAAATAAGAAGTGTTCAATATGAAGTAGCTTTATTATGTTATTCCTTCATATTGAAATAATCTGTTTTCAATATGAATAAGTTTGACAAATTCTTATTATTGATAACAATACCATATATTGAAAACGAAATATTTTCGTAGTGCAGTTTTTCTCTTCAAATTGAAAATATTTTGTTTTCTATTCCATTACAAAGTTTTCCATGCTTTCAAATGCGGTTTAAAATGTTGTTTACAGTAAAACTTATTGCATGATTGCTTACTGTTCGTATTGAATATATATTTTTCAAAATGATGAACCGTTAATTTCAAAATAAACTTCAACATTTAATGAGAAAATGTGTTCAATTTCACAATCAATATGATCACATGTGGCTCAATTGTGCTTGTGTTTGTCTTATTGAAAACTATCTATTGATATAATAGTAACAATGTTATACCAATAATTTAGCATTACAATTTTTCAATAAGAAAGTCGTTTTTTTTTCAGTGTAGGAACGAGTTAATCATTTGTGTGTATGCTGACTTTCTTTGCTATAGGCGGATAGAAATTAATTTGCTAGTTTTGCCACCCTTTCTGTTAAGTGACCAAGTGTCTGTTGAATTTGACTAAGCTTTTTAATAATTTCAAAGTTATTAGACTCGTTATTAACTTCTATGTGTTTGTTGTTTTGGTTTGATTCATCAGCAGATAATTTGGTGATTTGCGCGTAGGATAATCCAACTGTAGATGGTGTGATTGTTGTTTAGCAGCTTTGGTTTGTAATCGCTGTACTACTCTTGTTCTATTATTCTGTTGACTTTTAATTTTGTTCTGATATACACAGCATCCTTTATAATTTGCAGTATGTTCTTGTTTTTAACAAAGAGCACATGAATGCGCGATATCTGGTTGTTTTTTGCATTTTGTCTTGTGATGATCTCCAGCACATTTAACGCATTTGGTTTGGCTATAGCAAAAACTCTTGGTATGTCCAAGTTGTTGACAATTCGTACATTGTGGAATGTCCCTTGTCTTGTTAGGTGGCTCAATTTTAACTATACAGTACGGAAGTTTCTTGATGTTGTATACTTCTTTATTGTTGTCTTTTTGTTTTAGGTCGATGTAAAACAATGGAAAGTGTTTCCTGTCTTTTACACCATTAGTTGTGACCATTTTGTATATGTTAGTAATACCTGAGACTTCATGTCCCAATTTTTTCTAAGTCTGTTTTAATTACATCGTGACTAATGGAAGATGGTAAGCCTCTGATTACCACTCTATAAGCCTTTTCGCTCTTCAGCTGCTGGGTGTAATATTCTATATTTTCTGATTGGTTGCTTGGTTCTTTGTTTAATTCTTCCAGTAATTTTTTGACATTTCTGTAATCATTTTCATTTTGAAAGGTAATTTTAATGTCACTATTTGAAAGCGCCTTAAAATTAGTTGATTCACTAGTGGTTTTTATTACTTTTTGTCGAAAAAGTTCGAAATTTTTGATATTGCTCACGAAAATGGGTGGAGGCAGTGGTATTTTTGAGTTTTTCTGTTCAGTGTTATTGATCACAATTTGTATAGTATTTTTTGGAGGAGTTTTCGTTTTTGTGCGCCTGCGTTTCCTAGCATTTCTGTTATCAGCACTGGAAACATCTTTTTCCAGTTCTTCCTCATCTGTGCAATAATCCTTTTGACTCAGAGTGGTTGCGCCGCAACCAATTTACTACAGCTTATTGTCAACTTTAATTATATATGTACTAATTTATTAATTTATAAATGTTTGTAACATTACATTATGTATTAGTATTTTTGTAATTAGTCTAGTTTTCTTTTTTGTTTTTTTTTATTAAGTCAGTCTTAACTCGTGTGCGATTAACGAATGTTACAATTGTTACAATTTAAATAAATAAAATAAAATAAATAAAATTTAAATACAATTTAAATAAAACAAACAGTTAAACTAAAATTAATCTTAACTTACAACCTTAGTAAGGGTTCGTTTTGTGTACAAAGGGTTACCCTTTCGTTTATTTTTTGGACAACCTCATCGCTTGTTCATGGTCCTTCGAGCCAGACAGCGTATTACTATCAGTTCACGTGTGATTAATTATACAGTGCAGTAAATTAAAACCAGTTCATTACTATTAAACAATTATTGTCGTGATATTACTAGTGCCGCTACGTTTAGAACCGTAAACGTATAACATAAACAATTTAGTAGCTCGTGAAACGCAACCATTAATCAATAATTCAAATTACATCAAACCAAGGCTAAAGTAGTGCGACAACTTAGCTGGTGGATTCAAGGGTGATTGGCATAAGTTTATAAGGAAATCATTCCGGCCGCTTGCACAAACGATAAGTAGAACAAGTTGCTTAATAAATATTTAAGGTATTCTAACATATATAAAATATACATAACTAAATCGTGTTACAATTGCACAAAATTTTATATAACTAAAAAAAAAAAAAAAAAAAAAAAAAAAAATTAAATTTCGCACGATACATTTGCAATTGATATTTTACCGTACGACTTGTGACCTTGTGTGCAGGATGGCTGAGTCAATTATATTATCTAGAGGAAATATACTCGCGTCCGTTACAAAAATGCAAACCTGGGTTAATAAAATCACCAACGCAACAACAATTGAAGCCTTAGAAGTACGTATGCAAAGGCTTGATGAATATTGCAAGGATTTTAGAACGTTAGAAAACAATTTGTTTGCCTTTCCCGGTCAAGTGTCTAAATATGATGAATTCGAAGAAAAATATTTTGATTTGCGTGAAAACTTAATGCGAAGTATACGTGCCAAACAAGCTAGTTCAAGTACAGTCCCTTCTGGGAGCACAACTGCCTCACAACCTATACTTTCGGAGTTACTCGAACAGCAAAGAACCTTCTTTGAAACGCTAAATACTACAACGACCCAACTGGCTGATCGGTCTATCATAAATCAAGATCAAATTAAATTGCCTAGGGTGGAATTTGCGAAATTTGATGGGGACTACAAAAATTGGCCGGCCTTTGAAGACTCATTTGTATCATCCATTCATAGTAAACTCTCTGATATCTCTAAATTTAAACTACTTAAAACTGTTTTGACTGAAGGTCCGGCATCGTTAATCAAAAATCTCACCGAAACGGAAGCAAATTACAGCGAAGCATGGAGGAAACTGAAAACTCGTTACGACAAGAAACGGAAAATCTTAAACTCATACATTACTACGTTTCTCGATGTATCACCGGCGATAACAGGTAGAGCTACTGATATTCGCTCACTATGTGACAAATGTGATGAAATTGTTATCGGAATCCGAACAATGGGCCAGGAAGCAGAGTATCGAGATGCATGGTTGATACAAATTATGCTGCGCAAGTTGGATACTGAAACCAAACAATTGTGGTCAAAGGAAACAACCAACAATAATTTCCCAAAGCTAAAAGAATTTTTTGATTTTTTGAATATCAGATGTGACGGATTGGATGATGGAGTTACTTATGATCATGAACCACGGATTCGAATTCCTTCACATCAAAATCAATTTTCGAGGGAAACCCATTTTTTAAGGCAATGCTGTTAAATTCGAACCGATTAATATGTCCGTGCTGCAATTTCAATCATAACCTGTTTCGTTGTATGAAATTTCGAAGCTTCGACATTAAACTCAGAAGAAATTTGGTTAATCAATGTGGCGCATGTTACAACTGTCTTCGTATGAATCATGCTGTAGAACAATGTACTGATTTATCAAATTGTCGAATTTGCAATAAACGGCATAATACTTTGCTTCATCACCCTGATTCAATTAAGTCAGCTGATCAAATTAATAATTCACAACCAAGCCAAACTGCTAGTCATCCTTCATCTTTCTCACATACAATGATATCAGCACCAATCATCCAACAAGAACATCAATCTGAACCACTAAACGTTAACAATGATTCAAGATCTGAAGGTTCGTATATACCTCATATTCAAAATATGGTCACAACAACGGTCAAGTCGCTCTCTATTAATAAAAATTCACCTATTGTTCCGAATCCACAAGTCGCTTTGCTGCCAACCGCTCTAATATATATTCAGGATTCTAACGGAATTAAAAATCTCGCGAATGCATTACTGGACTCAGGATCCCAGTGTACATTCATATCGGAACAATTGGTTCAGCGTTTGCGACTGAGATGATCACATTCATCATCAATCACTATTCACGGCCTAGCTGACAAACGTGCTGCTACGACTAGAGGTTTAGTTAATATACATATATCTTCAAGGATTTTACCATCAATTAATCCGAATATCACTGCACACATCGTTCCACGATTGCTGACAATCCATCCAGTGGATCTCAATGAGTCTATTACAAGCCACGTGCAATCCCTAGAACTGGCTGATCCAAATTATGGCTTTACACGAGAAATTGACGTTTTGTTTGGAGCTGACTTGTTCTTTGATTTATTTAAACCAGACAAACTAATTTTTGAGGGACACACGTATGCACAATCAACGATTTTCGGATGGATTATCCTAGCACCTCAACTAAGGGGTCATTCAACATCGTCGTTTTCCATAACTGTCACGCCAAATGATTTAAACAAATCTCTTCAGCGTTTTTGGGAACTTGAGGAGCCTCCAAATTTTACAAGCGCCACTCCTGACGACCAATTATGTGAATCCCATTTCATCAAGACGGTTAAACGGAACGAATTCGGACGGTATATCGTACGACTTCCATTTATCACCCCACGCAATAAAATTGGACATTCGAGGTCCGCTGCCATTCGTCGATTATTAACTATGGAACGTCGTTTTGAGAAAAACACTCAACTGGCAACCGATTACAAACCTTTCATGAATGAGTATAGTTCAATGGGTCATATGGAAAGAGTTCCGAATCACGAAGTGGCAAAAAATGATGATCAAGTTTTCTATCTCCCACATCACGCCGTAACAAAATTAGATAGCTCAACCACTAAACTTCGGGTCGTGTTTGACGGATCTTGTAAATCATCATCGGGTATATCACTAAATGATATTGTACTCACCGGACCCACTTTACAAGATGATTTAGTGACCATCATAAGTCGGTTTCGTCTGCATCGTGTGGTTTTTTCTGCAGATGTCGAAAAAATGTATAGACAAGTGATTGTGCCATCGCCTGATAATGATTTCCAAAGAATAGTGTGGAGAGACAATCCTACCGAGAAAATAGAGACATACCGATTAAACACCGTGACGTATGGGACCTCATGCGCGCCTTTTTTGGCTGTCAGGACTCTTCAAAAAATTGCCGAGGATAACGAACATGACCATTCGAACGTAGCTTCCATCATTAAGCGTGACTTCTACATTGATGATTTACTTTCTGGATGTGATAATGGTGATATCGCTGCTAAATTATTCACGGAGCTATGTCAGGTCATGGAGGGAGCTGGTTTTCTACTTCGAAAATGGAAATCCAATTCTTTCGAATTCTTATCAATAATTCCTGATAAGCTTAAGGAACCTGCAATGTTAACTTTTGGAAATGATAGTGCTACCATCAAGACCTTAGGAATTCAATGGAATCCTGTGCGAGACGTATTCTCATATGCGGTTAAGATACTACCAAGCATATTCCTTTCTAAGCGAAACTTACTGTCCGAAATCTCCAAAATCTACGATCCTTTAGGCTGGGTGTCTCCAACGACTATCTCCATGAAAATTATTTTCCAACAATTATGGAGCCGGAGGATCGGTTGGGATGATGAAGTTCCCGGCGACATTAGTCAGAAATGGAATACCATAAAATTAAATTTGCCAAATCTTGAGGCCATCGAAATTCCACGGCATTTCTTCGTTTCATCGAACACGAAATCAACACAGATCCATGCGTTCTGTGATGCTTCGGAGGTAGCATATGCGGCTGCTGTTTATCTACGTAGCGAAGATTCAACAGGATGTATCAAAACGTCGCTAATCATCGCCAAGACCCGAGTTGCACCTATTAAGCAAATGTCAATTCCACGGCTAGAGTTGTATGGAGCACATATCTTAGTGAAACTAGTCAAATTTTCATTGGGTATTTTTCAACATCGGCATTGTGAAGTATTTGCATGGACTGACTCAAAGGTGGTCCTAGCCTGTCTTTCTGACCACCCACGTAGATGGAACACGTTCATTGGGAACAGAACTTCGGAAATCATGGAAACAGTTCCTCGAAATCGTTGGAATTATGTACCGTCAAGGGAAAACCCTTGCGATATTGCATCAAGGGGCATTAGACCAGAATTACTTCCAAATCTTGAATTATGGTGGTGTGGCCCGAAGTGGCTGATGTATGAAGATAATTACTGGCCATCTAGCAATCAACAACAGTTTGAAACAATGTGCGAAGAACGTCGAAAGACCCCAATCATCATGACACTTCAAATCGAATCCAACGAAATTATTTCATATTTGTTATGCAAGTTCTCATCATTTGAAAGGGTAAAAAGGATAGTCGCATACCTTCTCCGATTTTTGTATCAGAAGTTGCATTTAATTGACTTAATTCGCAAGGCCGAAACATTTATATATAAGGAAGTTCAACGCGAATCATTTAGTGATTATACTAATCTGCTCATTGCTGGAGAGCCTCTCACTCGTAATAGCCAAATATCATCATTATCACCGTTTATTGATAATAATGGTTTATTGCGTGTAGGAGGACGACTCTCGAATCTTGATTGCGAATTTGATATGAAACATCCAGTGATATTACCAAAGGATCATAGACTCACGTGGATGATAATTTATGAAACGCACATACTCAATCTGCATTCTGAACCATCATTGTTGGCCAGCCTCCTTAAACAAAAGGTTTGGATCTTAAATGGCCGTAGCTTAATACGACAGTTTTGTCAAAGGTGTGTTAGTTGCGTGAGACAGAAACAAAAAATTACCACTCAACTCATGGGAAACTTGCCGAGGCAACGTCTAACGGTTTGTCGTCCGTTCACAACTACTGGAGTTGATTATGCAGGTCCCATTCTCATTAGAACTAAGCATGGTCGAGGAAGAGTTCCCTTGACTAAGGGATATATTGCTCTGTTTATATGCTTTGCCACCAAGGCAGTACATATAGAATTGGTGTCGGATACGACCACTAACGCATTCATCGCCGCGTTACGCCGTTTTACTAGCCGTAGAGGGATTCCAGCCGAATTAATTAGCGACAACGGCACTAATTTTGTTGGTGCCAAACGAGAACTTCGAGAACTTCACGATCAATTCCTTAACCATAAAACAAACAAATTAATATCTGATTTCTTTTCTCAGGCGATGATCAAATTTTCGTTTAATCCAGCCAGTGCACCACATTTTGGCGGACTTTGGGAGTCCAACATAAAATCGATCAAATACCACTTGAATCGAGTGACAAGAGATACTAAAATGACGTTTGAGGAAATGGCTACTCTACTTTGCCAAATTGAAGCTTTACTCAACTCTCGACCGCTGTGTCCGATGAATGCCGACCCTGATAATATATTGGCCCTTACTCCAGGACATTTTTTAATAGGAGCACCTCCAACTTGTATCCCTGAGCCTGACCTACACAATTTTCCAACGTCACGATTAACCAGATGGCAGAATATTCAACAACGAGTTCAAGGCTTTTGGAGAAAATGGTCTATTGAATATCTGCATACTTTGCAACAACGACCAAAGTGGAAGAAACCAACAACAAATCTTACTATTGGAGACGTCGCTCTTGTAAAGGAGGATAACTTACCGCCAGCGCAGTGGTTATTAGGAATCATCGTCCATCTACATCCTGGATCTGATGGACTAGTCCGCGTGGCTACTCTTAAAACGATTAAGGGTGAAATGAAACGACCCATAGTTAAATTATGCCGACTTCCATTAAATGAGGAGGAATCCCAAGAAGTTAACCTCGCGAGAACCAAAGTTAAGTAGAAACTTAACGGAGGGAGAATGGTTGCGCCGCAACCAATTTACTACAGCTTATTGTCAACTTTAATTATATATGTACTAATTTATTAATTTATAAATGTTTGTAACATTACATTATGTATTAGTATTTTTGTAATTAGTCTAGTTTTCTTTTTTGTTTTTTTTTATTAAGTCAGTCTTAACTCGTGTGCGATTAACGAATGTTACAATTGTTACAATTTAAATAAATAAAATTAAATAAATAAAATTTAAATACAATTTAAATAAAACAAACAGTTAAACTAAAATTAATCTTAACTTACAACCTTAGTAAGGGTTCGTTTTGTGTACAAAGGGTTACCCTTTCGTTTATTTTTTGGACAACCTCATCGCTTGTTCACAGAGTACTGAATCTATTATTCTGTTGAAAAACTGGAAATTGCCGCAGCAACCAGTTGAAATTATTTGAATCTTCATGTTGACTGCATGATGGCCGAATATGGTTGGAAGAAAGATTGTTAACTCTTGCTGAATCCTCAGCTATGCTATTTTTAACATTTTCTTTTAGTGTAGAGTTTTCTCTCTTAAGTTCAGCAACTTCATAGCTCAGCTGCGATTAGTTTCTCCATTTTTTGAAATTTATTTAACAGCTCCTCGCTGTTTATAATATTTGTTGATGCACTCGGCTTTTGTTCTGATAATAAAGTTACTTTTTCAGTGGAGACTGCGTTGTTTGCAAATATTTTTTGTATTGGTGATCTGATTGTAATGGAGCCCCTTCGGAATGAAAGTTGTTCCTCGTTACTCTTTTGAGCGTTGATATCGCTTAGCTTATTTTTGGTATCATAAGAATTTTGTAGCAATGTTTGATCCCCCCTAGAATCCATGAGACCGACCTCCGGAGAGAGAGTAGATTTTCCAGAACATCAGGTCTGCTACCTAGGGTATTATTATTATTATTATTATTATTATTGGGGGGCCATGCGGGCGATCAGCCACTTCGCACTGCGACCTAAAAGATCTATTGTGCTGGCCCCTGCTTAATTATCCGTCCAGTCAATATTCAGGTTCTTAATGAACCTGACAATACTGCCTCCCGGTACGTGATACATACTATCTGGGCTTATTGCTCTCCCTCCTAGATGTTTACTACAGCATGTAGTTCCGCTAGAAAGACGGTAGCATTGGAGCTCAAGGACCTCGAGAGGGTTGTCCCACTCCCGTATATTCCTATTCCTGCCCCGTATTCCGTTTGATTTTACTCTTATGAGTTGCTGGGAATTGCAAATCACCTGTAGGTCACCCAGCATTACTACAGAAAGGCTAAATAAAACTGGAGGGTGCCTGGTATCCAGATTCCGCATATTTTGGACTGATTAACCTATCAGCCATTCATCTTTCGGCATATGCTGTTCCACCTTAGATTAGGGTTTTTGTCAAGGTTTTCTCCTTTAGCGCCGTACTTTAGCCTGTGCCAAATGGCCAAAATCGTGCCAAGTGGCCTTAGTTACCAGTGGTTGCCACGAGGAGGCAGTACGTACACTTGCGAATTGTGAACAGGTTACCCCTTACACAATTGTACCCATCACGCAGCTGCCTAATGACAAGACCAGAACAGCTCACGTGATGCGCACCCTACTGGAAGGTTACGGAGCTCGTAGATTAATCTACTCAACTTTGATCCCCCCCTCCAATAGACGCCAAACCACCCACCTAGGGTATTAATTTCCTTGTTTGTTTTAAACATAAATGGAAGCTTTTAATATTCTTCTGTTCGCAGTTTAATTTTTTGGGCTTTCTAAAAATTGACTTTCTAAACGTTAAATTAATTAACTTTAGTCTATTTCGTTGTAGTAAAATATCGTCTCCTTGTTTTTAATTGGACAGAAAGCTATTAAGATAAAATAAATGATTCTATCAACTTTCACAATTACTTAAATTGATTAGAATAAAACCATAAATATATCGCAAATCTAAATTTTTACAGTGTTTAATAAAAAAAAAACACTTTACATGCAAATAAATCCCACATAGCTTACCAACTTTTTTTGTATAACATCCTTTTCTACTTCATTTTAATTTCCCTCAATTAAGATGTTAATGATCCACATAAAAAAATAATGAACTTCCTGTAGTGTAAATCTTATGTATTTAGTACACAAAAGGAGGTTCAAGCGTCTGGTTATGTACAATAGTAAAAAGTGGTGTGACTATGAAAATGACAAAATATGAAAATATGTATGGCGGGAGAAAGTTACTAAAAGAAAATTTTTCGGTAAATTCTGTAGCACAACAACAAAAAATAAAAATCACGATAGTTATGTTGTAAACGTACATAAATATATAAATGACGGTATAAAGACCGAACTATTTACGGAGATGATTAGTTTTTTTTCTATACTTCCACAATTTGCGATGTTGAAATTTTTGTGGAAAATAATTTTCCCAATTTTTCCACATTTCTCAGTTTTATTTTTATTTTTTTGTTATAACAAAAAAAATTCTTTTCATTATTATTACTTTAAAGCTCGTAGATATATATTTTTATTTCATATAATTATAATGAGATTGTTCAACAAAATTGTGTTGTTGGTGTGCGGTATCATTTTATCGTGAAAAATAACAAGAATTTTCTATTTTTCTACAAATTATTATTTTTATTTTTTATTTTAAGACAAATCTGGTTTGATGTTGTTTCTCACGATGACATTGTTGTTGACTATATCGCTTTTGTATACCTTTTGTTTTATGCTGACGTCATAAAAGATGAAACTAAATAAAATCGATGAAAAGAGGAAATTATAAACAAGAAGGTTGTGATTGGTATGTACACTGTGTTTCGCCCACGGGTCGGAGAAATCTAGCTTGAGGAAATAATAACGCTTAAACTACTCAAAAGATATACGGTTTTATTTGGCAAGTACAGTTGATTTTACATAAAAATACGTTCAGCTTGAATTCAAATCATGTATCAGAAATGTTGTTTGTATTCCTTTCAGCTATCTCACACTTGGTGTATAGCGTTTTCTGTCGTCAGAATTGTAATTCACATGTGATACTATCTGTTTGATTTCTAGAAGAGCATTAGCTTGCATATGTTAAATTCATTGACATTTGTTTGCCATTCGAAAACAGACATTGAAAAATCTGCATGTCGATGCAAATCTGTAACAAGAATATCCATTCGAGACCTTATAAAAATGAAGGCGTACTAATGGTAAGTAGTGATATTGATTTATACATTTGATATGTTTCTGTTGTGGGACAATGTTGGCTTAGTCGAGAACCGATGCCAAAAATAAATACTAGACTTTATTTGGCAACTTAACAATTATCTTTTTATTAATTAAATTATAATTCGACCAAAATGCCTCACTAGTACTACACTCTCTTCATCGGCAGTTAATATTCGACTAACTCAGAAAAATACAAGGAAGACTCTCCGTACTAATAATATTACTGCTGAACTCAAACTCGTCGTTTCCGTTCAAGATATATCTACCCAATCTAATACATACTACGATTTCAGGGATGCACACATGTACGTGTACACTACATTTCCTTGTAAACCAACGGTGACTTCATTTCAAGTATCAAATAATTGCCCTTTCGCTTCGTTTTAGTTGTTACAATATGATATAAGGCCAATATATCATCGGTCAATGATGGACAGTATGATTTCCGTTGACAGGCTTCTAGTTATGATATCTACCTCGGTCTTGAGTTGTTGAGATACTAATAGCCTGGTCATAATTACTTTCTTGTGTGTATCCAGTACAGCTCCTTAATGGTGTCCCAAAATTAACGCAATATTTGAATTAAATAGAAAACCTAGTTTTTAGTATTTAGATTGTTACTTTTTTATTGAATCATAAAATATGTACATAGGATGGGGTTATTTATGGAATAACACCTTGGGCAAATGGCCTCCACCGCTTTGCTGGCACATACGCACTCTTTTGTTGAAATTTTCCATGACCATATTCTGCATAAATGTGGCTGAATTTCGTTGATGCAGCGTTTAATTTTCTCCTGTAATGCACGGGTGGTTGTGGGTTTGTTGACATAGATCTTTGACTTCAAATAACCCCATAAAAAGAAATATTATGGTGTTAAATCACACGATCTAGAGGGCCAATTCTGATCACCGAAACGAGAGAGTACACGACCAGGAAATGTCTCATGCAGTAATTGAATTGTTTCACGGGCTGTATGGCGTGTGGCACCATTTTTTTGAAACCACATATTGACCACATCAATACCATCCAATTTCGGCAGAAAGAACTGTGTTATCATTTCGCAATATCGAGCACCAATAATAGTCACTGCTTGATCAGCCTCATTTTCAAAAAAGTATGGTCCCCTTCCAACCCCAAACATGGCAATTTTGGCGATTAACAAAGCCATCAAGGTGAAAATGTGCTTCATCGCTTAGGACGATTTTGCTCGAAAAATCAGCATCCACTTGTTGATGTTCAATAATCCATTCAATGAACTCTCTTCGCTGTGCATGGTCATTAGGCTTCAGTTGTTGTGTTAATTGAATTTTGTAAGGATGGAGACAAAGATCTTCTGTGAGTATACGCTGTAGAGAGCTTCTTGAAATTTGCAATTCTTGTCCACGACGCTGAATTGATGTTCTGGGATTTTCACCAACACTCTCACGCACTGCTTCGATATTGACATTTGATCGGCTTGTTTTTGGACGACCAGTCTTTATAGCGTCTCCGACTGATCCAGTCTCCCTGAATTTTTGAATTAATCTCTTCATAGTTGACGAAGTTAAAACACTATTCCGGCCATATTTTGTATGAAATTGTGGCCGCCAAGCTTTCATTATTTTTGATAAATTGTTCAATAATGAAAACACGTTGTTGTATCGTGTAATGCTCCATTTTTACTAACCCTAAACTCTCAGCTGTCAAATTGATTTTTTTAGGGTTGCCAACAATTTACTGCACAAATAGCGGCAAATTCAAATGTTGCGTTAATTTTGGGTCAACCCTTTATTAGCGTTTCTTGGAATTTTGTTTGTTTTTTCTTCTATCTCTGCCATCTTTTCTGGGGCTCACGGCACTCCCAACTCTTTCGCAGCTCGCTTTTTACGTCCTGCCTTACGCAGTAGCCAAATCGAAGACGTACGGCTAAAGACCCGTTTTCGTTTAAACCACCTCACATTTCATTGCTTCATGCCAACCTACAGTGCTGACATGAAAGGTCGGTCGGCCAATGGATTTTCTTGGATTTCCTTGAACGAAATCATTAGTGATAGCGTGTGTATTCATAAAGCTTCTTCCAACTGTTTCTTGAATATTAGCCAATGTTGATCAATATCACCTTGTCTCTTTTTAAAAACGTTAACGGTAGCATCCGTGAATGAAGTTTGGCTTTTCATCAATGCTAACAGATGGGCATAGATAGTACTCCAAATAATTCACTCGCAATGTTTCCTCTAATATTGATGGCTTCGCATTTGCTGCAGTTCATTTTTGTGCTCAACCTCTAGTAAAGACTAAATTATGATACTATTGTATTAATGCATATAATTACGTGCGTGGCATGTAAGACTTAATAAAAAAAACATTTATTTATTCAACTTTTAACATTTATTTAAACTACATGTCACTTTTACGGAGTTAAAATTACAACTGTCTTAATTATGAATTATATTTTCTTAATTCTAATCTAAAATTATTAAAAATGCTACGTGTGCGTCTTATGCTTATCCGCTGGCTCGGGTTTCGCGTATCTTATGATGTTTTCTTTAATTGCATTCTCCAAGTGTGGGAAATCCAATTAAGCATTTTCTTTATGTTCGTCTTTTACATGAGACGCATGAGAAATGCTACTATGCACTTCGTTGGAACGTAATACCTCCGGGGGGGGGGGGGGGTGAAAAAAGGGCGTCCCCGTCCTTTAGCTTGTCGGTCGCTTCTTTCAATATGTTTGACAACTGGTTGACTTTTTCCCTCTCTGATGATTTTGGAGTTGAGCTGCTTATTTTTACCGTAGCGGGTTGTATACCACGGAGGACAATATAAATGATGAGACTTATTATCCCGATTGATGATATCGTTACTGTTCCTGATAACGTCCACATCCAGTTTTGATGTTTGATCTGTTCTAGATACACGTTCTTGATTTCATTTCTGTTTTGAGTATTCTCCTCCTTTATTATGTTGATGTCTAACGCTTTTATTAGTTGCCTTGTTGCGTTTATGTTATACAGCGCACCTTGGATTTCCTGTAGGTCACTAGTTAACTCGTACGATTGGAATTTTCTGTCTTTAATTGTTATGCTGCAGTTCCAGAACGTTAGTAAAAAGTTTCCCGTTAATTTCCTATCGCTAGGTCCGCAATCTGAGTGTAATGTTTCGTTGTTTGCGTTATTTATAATTCATTTGTTTTCGGAAATAAACTGCATTTCTGTTTCCATCTGGGATGTCACGTTGCAGTGGCTTGATGTGCCCATTATTAGCGGTTTGATGCAATTGTCGTCAAATTCTTGTATCTCTGAATGACTTTGTACAAACTGCTTGTGATCCAATGTTGTATATAACTTCTGGTTGTTTCTGATGAGGTACAGTGGATGGTCCCGTATGACTGTGTTGTTAATGACTAATGGTACGATCATCAATGTGCTTGAGGTTTCCTTTTCCAATTTTGGTACCTGGAGGATGTATAATAATGTTTCACCGCTTATAGCGACTTTCGGTGTTACAAACTGTAATGCCTCGTCGGGAAATGAGATTTTGATACCCTGGTTGACCAATAAATCTTTAATCTTGATGATTTCGGTTAATGTCAGAATTTTACTGCTTGGTAAATTTACTTTTGTCCTAACTATTGCTTCTTGAATTTCTTCCAATATTGTATTTATAGTGTCAATGGTTACTATACTTGCCAACATGTCTATTTCTGTTAGTATTACTTTATTACTGATGGTGCTGTTCACTATTGCCCTGTTCACTGTTGCAGTTATCATTTGGATTCTTCGATCTATTTGTTGATTTATATGAAATTGTTGGTTATTGGCTTCTATTAATTGATTCATGGTGTTGTTGATTATACGCAGTTCTTCAGCGTCGGGATTCCCCGCAAGCCATTTCCATCCTGAGCCCAAAGCATCCCATCGTTTATGTCTGGTGCTTTGAAGTGGTTTTATTTGACGTAGGTTGTCGTGTAGCTTTTTAATTTTTTGTTTTACTATGTTATGTAATTCTAATTTATCGTACATTTTATTGTTGATTAGTTTGTCAATTGTTCCTACCGTTATTTCTATATTAGTGAGGTTAATTGGATGTATTACCTTAATATTTCCCACTTGAATTTTGCAATGCCCTGTTTTTATTAACAATATCGGGTCTTCGTATAAACTTTTAATTTCTAATTTTTGAGTAATCAAGGGTTTAATGAATACAATTAAAAAGATACAGATTTGTGGGTACATTATGATATAATTGTCAATTTTGATAATTTTCAATTCAATTTTATAATTTTGTTTTCAATATAATAATTTTTATTCTCAATTTTATTTTTTTTCAATTTATAATTAGCTAGCTATAATTTTTACGAAATTTAAATGAAAAGTTCTGAAATGATAAAAAATATTTAGTTTAGTTACACTGTTTTAATCTCTTAATTTTATTTTTGTTTCGTTTAATATTTCTATTGATATTAAATGTTTTAAAATTTATATTTTTTGCTTGAGCTTCAATCCCTCTTGCTTGTGTCTTTGTTCTAATGTTCGGTTTGAGAAATACCGATTGATTTTCAAGCAGATTTGGCGGATTTTCTCTATGGATATTTTGTTTTTCCATTTTTTTTATTGCCCCTTCTATACTTAAGTTCACCTGCTTAAAATATGTCGTTGGCTTGTCGTTGAATTTCGCAAGGGTTTATTTGATTAATTTGATTGAAAACAATCTCGTTTGGCGTGAAGCCTGTGGAGGAATGCACTGAGCCGTTGTATAAGGCTACAGATAATTCGATTGCGACTGGGACACTGGAATTAGGAAACTTGGTTTTGTTCGTATTGAAAATTTCAATTATCGTTGAATGGGCTTTTTCAATTTGTCCATTCGATTCGGACGAAGATGCGTATTCTAGCTGAACGTTAAGTTTATTAAGATATTCCTTAAATTGTATGGAATGGAATGTTGTTTCGTGGTCCGATATAATTGTATGAGGAATTCCGAATTGAGTGAAGTATCTAGTTAGAGCACTAGTTGTGTCTAACAAATTTTTGGTTTTTATGGGAATCATCTGCAGATGTTTCGAAAATGCGTCAATTATGGATAGGAAACTTGACTTATTTATACTAAATATGTCAATATGAAGTCTTTCTAGTGGCCTGTGAGTGATAGGTCTAGGCGATATTTTGATATTATACGGTTTCCTGTCGTATTTATGAGTTTGGCAGGTCTTGCAAACATTAATGTGACTTTTGATTTTCTTCGCCATATTTGGAAAAAAATATGAGCGTCTGATTTGGTTCTCTACTTCCCGAATACCTCTGTGGGCTCGTTCATGTTCTTTTGAAATAATGGCATTTTGACGATCCTCGTTCGTCACGTCTTCAACCATTTTCGTAACGAAAACGAAATGGCCGTCTCTTGAAAAATTCTCTCTGAAAGCTTCTTGGATGCTTTGGTACAGTATTTCTGGCGCTAGAATTGCCGACTGCTTACCATTGTGGAAGTTTTTCATGTAATTTATTATATCGTTTTTCTCAAATACTTTTTGAGTGATAATTATTCTTTTAAAATTTTGAAAAATCTGTTCCGAAATTATTGTCTCTATCTTGGAAACCTTAAATATAATTTGGTTCCTATAATAGTTTATGGGTCGCTCTGTGAAGTGAATGAAATAATGGTCTGAGGTGTTTGCTGAGTGAACAGTCTCTATTTCACTATCAGTTTCTGGTACATTTACCTCATTGACTTCGAGTTCACGTGGAGTGTTATAACTTTTTTCATTGAAATTTATTTCATTTGTAGGTATCCGACTTAAAGCGTCTGCTACCACGTTTTTAAATTAAAATGGGAAAGCCGTTTAAACACAGTGTCCAGATTATTTATGTGGTGTTCTAAATTTTTACCCACGATGATAATGTCGTCGAGGTAAACGTGACAAATTTTTCCTATCAAACCATTGAGAACGTTGTTCATCGCCCGTTGGAATGTGGCGGGACCGTTCTTAAGGCCAAAGGGCATTCGAGTAAACTCAAAGTGGCCCTTATCTGTCGAGAAAGCTGTTTTCTCTTGAGATTTTTCATCTATAGGAATCTGGTGAAATCCAGATTTTATTTGCAATGTTGAAAAATAAACAGATTTCCCTAAATTATCGAGAATTTCCTCAATTTGTGGCATTGGAAACTTGTCATCTTTGGTTTTCTCGTTGAGCTTTCGGTAGTCTATCACTACCCTTACTTTTTTATGCCTGATGCATCATTCTTTTTTGGGACAACCCAGATGGGTGATGTGTATGGGCTGATCGAATTCTTTATGATACCACTATCTAGTAGCTCTCTGACTTGTTCCTCTACATCCTTTTTGTAATGGTGAGGATATCTGTACGTTTTTGTGTAGACCGGACTATCGTCAGTTGTTATAATCTTGTGTTTTGTGATCGTGGTCGCTGATAACTTTTCCTTTTGTTTTAACAGAATTGATTGATTATTGAAAATGGTTTCTGTTAAGACGTATTTTTCCTTTTCACTCAAATGATTCATTCTAATCAATTTCTGGATACATTTTTTATCTAGAGTTTTATTCTCCGAAAGTGGTATTGGGTTGAGTGTTTCAAAGTTATTCGCTTTGAGCTTTAGTTAAGGAATCCGTTTAGGAGGTTCGGGGTTTCCCGTAAGAATTTTGACGGTTGTCTTGAAGTTTTCAGCTTTATACAGTCCTGGTTGTACTGTTATGTCTTCGTTTAATTTTTCGAAGCCAGTAACTAGCCATTCTCCGTTTTCCGATGTATTAAGCGTGACTGTATGGTTATAGAAATTGTCCTGTGGATAATAAATATCTGTTGAATTTATATACACGGTTGTTCAGTGTAATACTGTTAGATTTAAAATCTATCTTGGTATTCATTTTCGCCATTGTTTCGGCTCCTAGAATTCCATCGAAAAATTTATGGAAATCTAGTTGATAGTATGTTTGTTCCGGTTGATTATCTCCTAATAAATTTAATTTCACTTTTTTTTCAACTTTATGGTTGCCTAAAATGTTTTTAATTGTGGTTCTATTTATATTAACGAAATTTTTGAGATTTAATAAGTTATTGATTTCTGGCGTAATGACATTTTTGTTCGCGCCAGTATCTATTAGAAGTGTTACATGGCCTTTTAAGTACTCATTATAACACTTGAGGTACGGAAGATAATTTAATCTTCCGTATCTGACTCGATGGTCCCTTGAAAATTTCCTGAGTCCCCATCTTGGATCTCGTCGGAATTTTCTTCGTTCGAATCTGACGCTAGGTCGTCTGGAATTTCATTTTTAGTTTCATGATTGTGAATCATTTTCTTAAATGAATTTCGAGTTCTCATGGATTGATCGACGTCCATGGGAGACATTGATCCTCGAACTGAATAGGTTTGTTTTTTATTATTAAAATTTGGTGGTAACGGATCTTTATTTTTTGGTTGGTAATAATCAATTGCTTTTGGTTTTTGAGAATTATTGGGATTGTTGGGTTTTTTCGAGTTACTTGATATTAACTCGTTACTATTGAATTTACAGAGGAAGGCATATGCCTCCCCTATGCATTTTGGTTTTGCCGCTTGGGCATAGCCAAAATAAGGTTTTCGTAAATCCGAAATGAAAGCTGCTAGTGCGTCTTCTGCAATAAAAGCGCTGATTGCAGGCCATGATTCGCTATATAATGTATTTTGTCTAGACAGTGATTTGATATTTTGCACATTTTCTTTTATTTTCGTAAAATAACTGTGCACTGTCATGTTTTCGGTCATCTTTGTGGACCATAATTGAGATTTATAGAATTAAAGTTCCTGGCGATCGCCTAAGGCTTCCATTAAAACATCTTTTATTTCCAAAAATGATTGGGGATTTCCGGCAAGACATATTATATATTTTGCCTTTCCTTCTATTTTATTCAATACCGATTGAATGTATAGTGCGAACTGTTGTTCTGATACCAGTGGTTGAAATACTAGCAGTGTACTTTCTGCTGTTTTCAGCCAAGCTGATAATTGTTTACGATTCCCACCGTAATGTGGAATCGATTTAATGGGATCATCGATCCTGAACAAGTCAACTGTTGATATTTGTTCTTTAACTTTAACAGGGGTCTCGAGTTGAGCCTGTGATTGATCTACTTTATCGAAAAGAAAATTTAATTTTCCATCTTGCTCCACTTGTGCATCGTTCAATTTTTTTAATTGTTCTACGATCACGTTTAGTTGTGTAGCTAATTCTTCCATTTCTACTATTGAGTTGGTTTCTTTGTCAATGTTTCTATTCTGATCAAAGATTTTTAACCTTTTACTCATATGTTAGACGCTAATGGATTTAATATTATTATATTTTTTTGTTTACTGTCACCATGCGATCCACTGATGCTAATCGTGAACAGTATGGTACCGTTGCGTCTATCTGGTAGTGCGCGGTCGTACCGAGGTAACGATTTTAATAATATTTTATCGCTTTACTTTAAAAATCACAGCAATTGCTATCCACTGATGCTAATTGCCTTTTTATCGCAAAAGATTAATAAAACAAAAAAATCTTACCTTTGTTTGCAATCGTTCTGAGAGAGTGGGTTACAGTGGTGTCTTCAATGAAATCCGGCGGAACCTCAAGTCAACCAACGGTTTATTAACCAGTTGGCGATGTAACACTAATAATTTTTTTCACGAAATTAAACTGTCACGGATTCACTTCTGAATTTGTTTTTAAGTTCAAATTCTTTGCACTGTTAATAATTTCACTGATTTTCCACTAAACCGCGGCTGCGCCAATTACGTGCGTGGCATGTAAGACTTAATAAAAAAAACATTTATTTATTCAACTTTTAACATTTATTTAAACTACATGTCACTTTTACGGAGTTAAAATTACAACTGTCTTAATTATTATATTTTCTTAATTCTAATCTAAAATTATTAAAAATGCTACGTGTGCGTCTTATGCTTATCCGCTGGCTCGGGTTTCGCGTATCTTATGATGTTTTCTTTAATTGCATTCTCCAAGTGTGGGAAATGCAATTAAGCATTTTCTTTATGTTCGTCTTTTACATGAGACGTATGAGAAATGCTACTATGCACTTCGTTGAAACGTAATTATATATTTCGCCTCGTATATCCCATTCTTGATGCGAGAGCAGTGATTTTCTGATTAAAAAGTGACCGAGTATCAAAGATTCATAATCCTCCTAATCGTTTGACATTGGAAGAACAGGTCTAGAAATTAAATATGCTTCCATTTGTGCTAGTACTGTGCCAAGTTCTTCAAAGGTGAGAATAGTTTCTCCGATAATCTTTTTTAGGTGGTGCTTTGTTGATTTGACAGCAGCTTCCCATAATCCACCGAAGTCGGGACTGGCGTTCGGATTGAAATACCATTTCGCACCTGTATTTATCCGTTTCGCGAATTTCTTCTGGTAAACGTGTTCTTATTAGTTGTTGGTTGTTACTGGACTACTTTCTTAGGATAAATCCTTCTGATCTCTCTCTCTCTGGCTTTCACATCTCATGGAGGGATTTGCCGCCCGCACTAAGGTCCTCCATCCGTCTCGATCCATCGCTCTCGTCCTCCAGTTTCGACATACTAATACATGTAGATGTTGTTCGACGTCGTCACGCCAGCGCAGTCGGGGTATTTCTCTACGACGGACACCGGCTGGTTGTTGATGGAACACTTTATCGGTCATTTGTTGTTGTGGAGACCGTGTAACGTGGCCGAGCCATCTAACTCGATTGGATTTGATGAATCCGATAATGTCGCAGCTTCCAAGACGTTGCCTTATCCCGTGGTTCATACTAATCCGATATTCGTTGTTCGCGACTTTAATTGGACCAAAGATTGAGCGAATGACCTTCCTTTCGAAGGTAGATAACAATCTACAATCGTTAGAGGTCATGGTCCAGCTCTCACTTCCGAAAGCCAGCACAGGTCTTATGAGTGCTTTATAAAGTGCGAGCTTGCAGGACTGCGACAGATGTTTAGATCGCAATAATTTCGATTGGGCGTAGAAAACTCGTTGTCCGGCAGTGATTCGGGCTTTTTTATCTGCCTGCATATCATTCGGCGATGTTATAACTGACCCGAGGTATTTAAAGTTTTCGACGCTATCAAAGTTATGGTCGCCAATTCCGAGATTTACCATGGAGATGTTCCTGGGTGTTGATAACAATTTTGTTTTGCTGCTGTTCACCTCCAAACCAAGTCTTCTTGCGCAGCGATCGAGCTGTGTGAAACTGTCCTTGATATCGCTAGGTCTTCGGCCAAGAAGCACGATATCATCTGCATATCCAAGAATTTGGCCTGATTTATTAAATATACAGCGCGAAGTTTCAATGTTGCTTTTTCTCACTACGTATTCAAGCGCCAAATTGAACAGCACAGGCGCGAGTGCATCTCCCTGTCGAACACCAGATGTTATTTTAAAGGAGTCTGACACAGCTCCCTCAATTACGATTCTACATACAGACCCAGAGGTTGTTAATTTACCCAGAGAAACGAGTTTCCCTGGAATTCCTAGGCATATGAGCGCGGCCCATAGGTTTTCGCGGTTTATACTGTCATATGCCTGTCTGAAGTCTATATACAGTTGATGTATGGTTATGTTATACTCCCAACATTTTTCCAAGATCATCCTCATGGTAAAACATTGGTCAGTGGTCGATTGGTTGGGACGAAAACCACATTGATAGTCGCCAATGATGTTTTCGGCGAAAGGGATGAGTCTGGCAAGTACAACATTAGCAAATACTTTGAAAGCAGTGCTCAATAGGGCGATACCACGATAGTTTCCACACTTAAGACGGTCTCTTTTTTCGTACAGCGGACATATGAGTGCAGTCTTCCAATTCTCCGGCAGCTCTTCTTGGTCCCAAATAGAGACGATGAGATCGTATAGATTTGTTGCAAGAGTAGCGCCTCCGAGCTTAATCAATTCTGCGGGGATTCCGTCGACCGGGTGCCTTTCCATTTTTTAATCTACTAATAGCTGCATCTACTTTCTCTACTGTGGGATATTCGACAAATACCTCTTCACCTGGAGGAGCTATTGCTCTAATGGGGGTCACTTCGTCACTCCGATTTAGCAGATTTTGAAAGTAGGTTTGCCATACAGAGAGAACATCAGCCACGTTTGTTCTCAGCTCTCCATTTCCGTCTTTGATGGCTGTACTTCTTGGGTGGAAGTCTTTAGTTAGATTTCTGGCGTTAGCAAAACAGTCCCTTGAGTTTCCTATTTCCGCTTGGAACCTGATATTTTCGATGCAAGATCTCTTATGATCGCGCTTCTTTTGTCGAAGGTATTAGTCGTAGCTTTCCTAGCGCGGAGGTATTATGCTGGAGTGCTTCTAGTGTTTCGAGCCAACCATTTCTCATGAAACTTTCGTTTATTTTCGACGACCCTTCGGCATTGATCATCGAACCAATCATTGCGGGACCTCGGAGACCTTCTTCCGATGGAACTTTGCGCCGCGGTGGTTATGGCTGACTGTAAAGCGTCCTGGATGTTAGGAGGAGCTTCTTTGTTGTTATTGGGCCGGTCTAAATAATTAGTGACAGCTGATTGGTAACTCTGCAGCGACACTTGGTCTTTTAAAGCATCAATATTCCACCGAACGGTCTTTTGTGCTTGTCTGTTGAACGTAGATGACAGTTTGCACTTATACTTAAATATGACAAGCACATGATCGCTGTCCGTGCCTGCACCTCTGTAAGATCTGACGTCGGATATGCTGGTGGAGTGTCTCTTAGACACCATGACGTGATCGATTTGGTTTTCCGTTCTTCCGTCATTCGATCTCTACGTTACTTTGTGGATTCTCTTGTGTGGGAAAAACATACTTGATACAACTAAGTTGTACGTTATTGCCGTTAGGACCGACGTACGATGTATTTTCTGCACTCCTACCGATTTTTGCGTTAAAATCGCCCACGATGATTTTAATGTCGTGGTGCGGTATGTTATTGATGACTTCCTTCAGCTCGACAAAGAAGAGATCTTTGATGTCATCAGATTTATCTTCGGTGTGTGCATATACATTAACGATCGTGATGTTAAATTTCTTGGTGCGGAGCCTGACCGTGCATACCCGCATGTTGATAGGGGGGAAGTCGATGATATGATGCTTTGCGCGCTGATGGATAATGAAGCCAACTCCAAATTCTCCTCCATTCTGATGGTCGCTGTAATGAAGAGTGTAACCATTGGTGGTGTCATGGATCCCACTGCCAGACCATCTAAACTCTTGTAGTGCAAGTACGTCTAATGTGTAACTCTTTGCTTGATTCGAAAGGATCTGGAGATCTCCAGGTCTCAAGAGGCTAAGCACGTTCCATGTTTCCATTTTTAAAGCGTTGTCCGTGTACAATTTTCGAGGTCGATTTTGTGATGAATCCGATATGGTAATCCGAGGCCTTTGATTAGGGTTCATAACTTTAATTGTTTTTATGAGAGCAAGTTGTTGGCCTGCTGCTCAACCCGTTTGTTACGTGTGTGGGCCACGTACTGGTGAGAATCTTAAGGCATCCAGTCCCACCTTGAACATATTTATATAGCGAGCCGCTTGATACAAGACAGACGCCCGCTTCAGCCGCACCTAAGCTGGAGAACAGACGTTGTTTTGATGTTGGTTTTGAGGCGCCAATGACTCGCCCTGACATGTAGTGTCCATGACTATAAACAGGATTTCCCCTGCTCGTCTCCACTACACCGCATGATTCATTTAGCGTGACCCAGGGAGCACCACAAGGAGGTATGAATCTAGGACTTCGCCTCCCCCCCCCCCCGATCTTCCCCCGAGATCCTTCTGATCGTAGAAGTTGTATAAGCTGGAATTGAGATTCTACTGCTTCAACTATTGTATCTATTGTCGAGCAATTGTTGACGCAACCAGATATTTGTCTTTGTAAAACCATTGTGACTAGGTATGTTACTGCTGTAAACTCACATGCACTGTTTTCAGTTTAAATATTTTAATCTCTTCTTTTGGTGATTTTCTCTCGTTCATCAGCCTTGAATACAAATTCATGCTTCCTCCAGCGTAATATAATGGATATTATATCCTGTCGTATAATGTTGGACCATTCGGCATGATATTGTTCAATGAAATACCAGAGGTAGTTTTTGCTGACGCGTCGAATACTACCCTTAACTTTGTTGTCGTGCTATCTTTTTTCACAACTGCATCGATTCGGTCAGTCGTGCAGTTGGCTCGTTTCTCTCTCCTTTGAGTAACTGTGGTTTTATAATCTGGCCATAGTAATCTGCTTATGGTAATATATCGTAGGTAATAATAAGTAGTAATTTAGTAGTAAGTAGTAATTTATTTAAATGTTCTCATTTGTGAGATAGAAAGTGTGCTTCTGGAAGACTTCTACTTATTTTATTAACGGAAATCTTGGTTGTAGATTAATACTCATGATACTATATACCTTTCTAGCCATTTATCCTCCAACTCAATGAATTTCGGCACTGATTCTGCGTCCTGTTAAGTTCAATCATTGTTTAGCTTCTGCTGTTATAAATGATGACTGTCAAACGACAATCTGAGAAGTTCTTCTTTTCCATCCAATCTCGTTGTTTTCGCCATAGTGGTAGCTAGTAGTATCTGTTGTTTTTGGTAGCTGGGCCGGAATTTTTAATCTGCAGGTGTTGATCCCGATCCCCTAAGGCACGTACTGCATGATATCTTCGTTCTAAGAATTCGAGGAAATCGTAGCTTGTTTGCAGCTGCTTGGAATTTTCAAACCAAATCTGATAAGCTTTTAGAGTTTCGTTATCTAATTTTCTGATTAAATATGGCACTATCGAGGCACCCCAGAATTTTACATTAATGTGGTTATTAACGAGTAACCTTTTCTTTTGGTACTCGCATAATTGTCACCTGCCGTTGCAGATGCTGAATAGCTTTGTCCGCAGCCGCTCCTAGATGCGGTTTTAAATACGTAATTTTGTAATTATCCGTGAAGTTTATATTTTGGTCCACCAATTAACAAAAAAACTCATAAAACTCAACACAATTTTGGTAATCGCCATTAAACTTCGGTAGTTCGATTTGTTGTATCTTGTACTCTAGTTGCTTGCTGATAGATGGACTTACACACCCCAAGTAACAATTTGAAAGGTAAATTGTCCTAGACAGCAAAAACAAAGATGTTACAACGTCTTGAAATCAGAAAAATTACACAAATTAGTTATAAATGTTAAATAGATATTCAATAAATTTTTAAAACGTTGTGGCAGTGAAAAAAAAAAAGCTAACTAGCTTAAGTAGGTATATAAGACATTCTAGCAGGGATTTTGTTATACGCCATAAAGTAAAACAGCCGGGAGAAAAGCAATTTAGCTGTGGTAGTCAACTAAACAAATATGACAGCTAGAACACTTTATTTATTTTTTTATGTAATTTTCAAACATTTGCATTTAATAAAAATTACTGTTAAAATAACAAAATAGTTAGAAAGCAAGTCTAAAAGAAATTTATAAGTAATTAGTAGTAAATTTTGGATACAAAAATCCAATATGCTGTACGATCTAATTTTGCCCTTTATGACATAAAATCAAATAAGTCGAATATAATGGCGAACAAACATTTATATAATTATTTTTCATTTTATATATTTATTATTTATAATAATTGTAAATAGTGATGTGGTATCTTGCAAATGAGGCTTGCCAAATATCCTGTGTGAAGAGGCATCTTGCAATTGACTAGTACAAGTTGATGCGGATGGGTGTAACGTAACAGTAAGATTTGGTGGTTTTTTCATTATTTTTTTGCGACTATCGACCATATCTTGCATCGAAGGAATATTTGATATATCTTAATTTAAAAAAAATTCATTAAAAAATTAACAAAAATTAACAAAATAATTTGCTTTACTTGCTCTTCGGAAGTGGATCGTTCTTCTAACGTTTACATACCCTGTACTGCCAGCTGATACTCCGAATATTTGGCGAGCATGCGTGCCAGTTCTTAGCACCATGAATTATCGGCTTTTTGCTCTGTAACCTAACCCTTGATATTCGAGGAACTCTTTGGTGTCCGGTGGATAATGAACGATACCATTATTTTCGTCTCCTTCAAACCAGCACACCGGACACACAAACAATTCCTTCTTGCTTACAGTTTCGGGAACACAGAAAACCTAATAATCATAACAAACCTATTAAATAATACTCTTTTAATATTAAATAAACTTAAAATCACTAGAAAAAATGATTTCATAGCAAACACTTACCATTATTAAAGATGAAATGTACTGTTTCAGTAATTTTCGCGTTAATCTGACAATAATGTTGAATAACAAATTACAGAAATCCAACTTGATATGCCAATTGGTTTGGAAAAGGAAAAACTGCTTAACTCAAAGCAAAATCAATACTTATCTAACAACGAAACTGCTTAACACACAGCGAAATTTATATGAGTAAACTAAACTTGGATAAAAAAGGAAAACTGCTTAACTCATAGCAAAATTGTTTAACACACACCAAAACTGCTTAACACACCGCAGAATCTATATGTGTACTCTGTGTAAATTTATACATAACAATGTTGTTAACCCTCTCGCAGGTATTTCCGCTTTTAGACGGAGCACAGAAAACATGAATAATAAATAGAAAATTATTATTTGCTTTTGTACTCTTTGCACAGATTTACGTTTTTATAAGTTGTATATAATATTATAGCTGTATGTAATATTTAACTGTCTTGTCACAATGTCCAAGTGTACAAGAAATATTATTAGTGTCTTGTTTTTCTTGTCGTAGAAATCAGAGAGAAGAAAGATAGAACATTCATAATATTCTGATCTACAGTGCAGAAGATATTCTTGGTGTGCTTGAGAGACACCATTCGAGTATAACGCCAAATGTTAACAGTACTTGAGAGGAGTACTTCGAGTGCAAAGAGCTAAAAATGTAAAATGTAGAAAACATCGATACGTCGTGTGAGCGATGATAGCTGGCATAGCAAGGCAATAGTAAAATAGTTTGCATTGTTCAAAACAAGAAAACGTATCTCGCTTGATTTAACGCAAGTGTGCTAGTAAGTTTTAAAAGGCTTCGTTTGCAATTGAGAGATATGTATAAACAAAATTATCTCACATCGAATAGCTTAGCTTTACTGAAAGGCTTTACTGAAAATGGACCCTTGTGTTTCTGAAATATTAGTATGCATTCGTGAGACCAAATATTATTAGACTGGCGGTTGGTGCTTTTACAGTTCAACCGGGAATTAGAATTTCAATTAGTGATGTTTTAGTATTATATAATCTTTGTTAATGTAGTAATATGTTAGTAATTTTAACCTGAGATAATTTTAGACCTAATTTTCGATTTTTTTACATTAAAATTACTATAGCATAATTTTACCTGTCAGAAAAATTGCCTGCTAGCAGGTTAAAGTAAATAATATTCCATGCAAAGTCCAACAGCTAAAACGCTTAACACAAAACAATAATATTTTATGATCAGTGATGTTCTCATTCAAAAGCTAATTAGTTACTTTTAAAACATTTAATATATTTTGGTTACTTTTTCGTATGTTCGTAAGACAATTTAGCTGTAATAATATTTAATTTAGGACAAATAGTTAAAATGGTTATATTTTATGCTATTTAGTAGTTACATATATTAAAGATGGATGTGAAGTTTTCCACAAATCCACAGATTTTATATATGTATTAGTTTCACACTGCTAAACAAAATTCCAATTGGAAAAATTACGATTCATATTGAAATATTTAGTACTAAAAATGTAATTTCATTACAAAATCTTTCGAATAAAAGTGATTTCCTGTGAAAGTAAGACTATTCAGAGGCAATATTAGTGGAATTTATTCAAAATAATATATGGACCATAAAAAAATGAATCCAAACCATAGGCAAGTAGCGTAAATGACATTAAATAATTGTTAGTCTTCAGCGCCAGAAAAAATGTCTAGTTAATATTAATTCTTGGTTTAAGAAATAGTTAATCGGCATAATGGACCACAATTTTAAGCAGCTACCACTATCGGATCTCTAGTTCAAATATCTAGTAGTAGGTATTAACGGTCAATGAACGATTGACCTCGATGGATGGAGTAGTAGGCCAACTACTACATTTACTATCGGAAAGTGAATTCAAATCTCTGGCAAGTGGTGCTAAAGCCCATTTATCAGTTTCAGCTAAAATCTCAATTGGGATAAAATGTTTCCAGGATAATTTATTCCCCTGGATAGGGGATAGTTTTTAGGCTCGATAGATGTAGTAGTAGGTCAGCTACCACATGTACTATCAGAAAGTGAATTCAAATCTCTGGCAAGGGGTGCTAAGGCCCATTTATCAGTTTGAGATAAATTCTCAATTATTATAAAAAGTTTCCAGGCTAATTTATTCCCCTGGATATGGGGTATTTCTTGGACTCGATGGAGGTAGTAGTAGGTCAGCTACCACATGTACTATCGGAAAGTGAATTCAAATCTCTGGCAAGAGGTGCTAAAGCCCATTTATCAGTTTGAGTTAAAATCTGAATTGTTAGAAAAAGTTTCCAGAATAATTTATTCCCCTGGATAGGGGGTAGGTTTTGGGCTTGATGAACGGAGTAATAGGTCAGCTACTACATGTACTATCAGAAAGTGAATTCAAATCTCTGGTAAGGAATGCTAAGCGATAGTACATGTGGTAGGTGACCTACTACTACATCCATCGAGCCCAAAAACTCCCCCCTATCTAGGGGAATAAATTATATTGGAAACTTTTTATAAAAATTGAGATTTTAGCTCAAACTTATAAATGGGCTTTAGCACCCCTTGCCAGAGATTTAAATTCACTTTCCGATAGTACATGTAGCAGATGACCTACTACTCCGTTTATCGATCCCAAAAACTACCCCCTACCCAGGGGAATAAATTAGTTTGGAAACTTTAGGTATTGAGATTTTAGCTGAAACTGATATATCGGCCTTAGCACCACTTGCCAGAGATTTGAATTCACGTTCCGATAGTACATGTAGTATCTGACCTACTACTCCATCCAACGAGTCCAAAAACTAGCCCCTATCCAGGGGAATAAATTATCCTGGAAACTTTTTATAACAATTGAGATTTTAGCTCAAACTGATAAATGGGCTTTAGCACATCTTGCCAGAGATTTGAATTCACTTTCCGATAGTACATGTAGTAGTTGGAATAGTACTCCATCCATCGAGCCTAAAAACTATCCCCTATCCAGGGGAATAAATTCGTCTGGAAACTTTTTAAAACAATTGAGATTTTAGCTGAAACTGATAATCGGCATTTGCACCCCTTGCCAGAGATTTGAATTCACTTTCCGATAGTGCATGTAGTAGCTGACCTACTATTCCGTCCATCGAGTCCAAGAAATACCCCCTATCCAGGAGAATAAATTCGTCTGGAAACTTTAGGTACCAATTTAGATTTCGTCTGATATCGTTCATTGACCGTTAACAGAAACTTTTAGATATTTGTACTAGGGATCCGATAGTACATTTAGTAGCTGCTTAAAATTGTTGTCTATTATCCCATAATTAAAATTGTTGTCTATTATTTCTTAAACCAGGAATTAATTTAAACTGGATATTTTTTCTGGTGATTAAGACTAAAAATTGTTAAATGTCATTTACGCCACTTGACAGTGATTTGGATTCATTTTCTTATGGCTCATAATTTATTTTGACTAAATTCCACTAATATTGCCTCTGAATGGTATTATTTTCCCAGGAAATCACTTTTATTCGAAAGATTTTGTAATTAAATTACATTTTGAATGCAGTATATTTGAATTCCAATTGGAACCAAATAATAAATATGTTGAACTAAAACTATTTGATATTTTTGAGGTTTGTAACTTTGGTTTTTAGTTTTAGAACTTCGATGTTTGATTGAACAAGCTTAACTGGTAGCAGAAAACTATAGATCGTGTTTTAGTACATCAGCTTTACAAACATTTTCGCAAGAGGTGCTAGTCCGTGTACAAAATTGTTTGATTACATTTTTTTATATGAAATACCAGTCCAATAAAATTGCAAAATTGTTAATTAAAATTATCTTGAAGAAACGCTGAAGGTTGTATTAAAAATCTAAAATACTATTTAACATATTTTGTTTAAATTAAATAATCCGCTGACCTTTTATAATCAAAGAAAGTTGCAAATAAACTGAGATCATTTTTCGTTTTTTATGAGGTTATGTCTGTTGTTTTTGAAATTTATTACCAAACAAAAAATATGAGATTTGAGCAAAATTTTGTATTTAAAGCAGAAAATAAAGAGAACGTTTGTAAGTTGCATCGAAAAATATAAATTTAATAATAAGTTTAGTTGATAAATCAGCTCTAAAGGTGTTAGAATTGGCTGTTTTATTTCACCGTTTTCCTGGATATTAAAGGGTTATGGATTATTCCCTTTTCAAAATACATGACACAAATCTATTGTAAATTATGATTATTATTTTAAACTTCATATCGTGGCATTTGTTTTTAGCAAAACTTCATATAAAAAAACTAAATAAATGTTTTTGTACACTGACTAGCGGATATAAATGAACTGGCGAATATAATTACTTAAATAAATTTAATTAAATTAGTTTACCATTCCGTTACTACTGTGCTTAAAAACTGTTTTTATTATAGATATTATAATATTTTTATTATATAATTGAGAATAAACAATTCAGTTTATTAGATTACACCGTTGTATAGTAATATCAAATACTAAATATCGTTATCTCAAATTAAATTAGTTTTACGTATTGCATTAATAATAATTTATTTGAACAAAAATTATATTGCATTAATTTTATTCGGTTTTTTAAATCGAAATTTAGTAAAATTATATTATACGGATTCTTAACAGTGTACAATACGCACCAACACATGAAAAATTAGTTAGAATCCAATATAACGTATTACTGTGGAAAAAAGTGTGGAAAACTTCACATCCATATATTAAAGCCACTTTTAATTTAGTTTTTCTTCTCATAAAAATGGCTGGATCATTTATCTGGTTAAAAAAGTTCGACAAAAACAACTTTATCACATGTAAATATTAAAAAAACGCCAATCTTCAGCTTTTGGTTGACTACCAGAAGCTTTTTAACAGATTTGGAATTATTTTTCAGGAAAAACCAATTTTTCGGAAAAAATTTTGATTTTAATTTTATTATTAATATCAAATATTTTTAAGTCTGACCTACTTTTTCAAACTGGTCGATGAAATTTATTTCCCGTGTATTTTTACGATTAAAAATCACAAGCAAAGTCATATTTTCCCTGTCAATATTTCATAAAATATTTGTGACATTTATTATTAAAGTATAGAAAACATAATTAGAATGACATCATTAAAATTGTAGATGCAATTATAGAAATAAGTTTTTTTACCAATCATTTAGCAAAAAATTGTTATTGTTACAATAATTTCCAAAATAATAGCTCTTTAGTTATTTCTGATTGTTTTGCTATTTTGAAACCGATTCCCTTAACTACGTGTTAGCTGCTATAACATTAATTTTTCTTATATAACTATTTTGCGTGAAGCACAGCGAAACTGCAAATATAATTTTTTTGCTATTTGGGAACCTATATTTTTAAATAAACCAAACTGCTGTCTCAAAAGTAATTTACCATTTATTACGAGTTTGCTATTTGACGTTGCTATAACATATCGACAGGCAAACTACGATTACCATTTTTGCTGCTATTACATCGACAAACTAACAAACTGACGTTTATGGTTATTTTTTAAGAAGTTATTATAACTAAATTGCTGTGAATTTTAGATGGCACAACATTTTGACAACTTAAAATTGTTACTTGGGACTGCATTGTGAACAATCGATAAAAAAACATTTTTTATGTTTCGGAATTCTAGAGTTCATATTTTTACATGGAGACTGCCCAAATCATACCATTTCTAATGAAATATTTAATACTTAATCAGGTTTTAATTGTTTAATTTTCTTGATATTTTACTAAAAGTAAAAAAAATATCGTTTAAATCCATTACAAACACAACTAATGGACAATCACGTTTTCTATTCCATTTCCCGTCGTAGCAAGCAGACGATACCTTTCATCACAACAAAATACAATAATTCACAATAACAAAATAAGAGCTTTGAACAAAACAAATTTGTTTTGTACTGTCAATCCTCATTGGCGTATTTTTAGGTTTCGAAATTGAATGCACTATGCAATAAGAACTTAATTTTAATTCCACCTTCTACGATGCATTCAGATACCATTTTACATAACACAATGTCAATATGCGCTTTTCAATAAAAAAAAAACTCGATAAAACGGGAAGATTACGTTGAAAACATAAAATTGAAAATGGTTTGTATTGATTTTCAATTCAAAGCGGCATATTCTATTCGAATTTATTGTGCGTCATTATAACAAAATTTGACTCATTTCAAATAACTTGTTTGAAACGTTTATATTTATATTCATGATATTGTTCCGTAAAATAAGGAAAAAATCATTAAGTTCACAACGCTCCCACAAAATGAATAGTAATCAATATTCTAGGCAACCGCAAAACATTAATTACAACTTTGAACATTCATCTTTTGATATTTTATATTAGCGCACAGTGTAATTAGCCCAAATTGTTCTTGCGTGTGCGATTATTTTACACAAACCTCCCAGCAACGTATACATTAATGTCCATCTTGTATCAAGGGGACTAAATCGATCGATCAACTCATAATCAACAACCTCCTTCTACATTCGTATTGCAAAACTCAAAAGTTCAGCCCAAAACAATTACATAAACTTTTGACAATTTATAATTTCTAAAACCGATTATTTTTACTTTATCTTATCACAAGAAAAAGGGATAACAGCAAAAAAACGGTTGGCAATCCTTTTCTTTTTTGTTTACTTTTTTGTTTACTTTTTTTTATATAATTTTCACAAGATTGATTGGGTCGGAAATAATCAACCGCACGAAGATATACACATACATATAAATTTTCTTTTTCTCGTATACGTACCACCAAAAAATAAAAATTTAATCTCACACAAAAATCAGAAAGCTTTAAGAAATTCATATCTAAATAAAGCTCATATGGTGATGACATGGCAAAAAATATATCTAAATAACTGTATTTAGTGTTGGTTTCACATGAGCCCACACCAAATAACAAATAAAAATCATAACAAGAAAATAAAAATGAAAAATCGAGCTTTTAATTTATTTATTGTGTTTGAAGACAGTGAAGATAGAGATGTGACGACGACAACGTGATAAAAAACACGACGATAAATCATTTGGAAAACACTTTGCTTTATACTTATTCTTATCGTGCAAATGGTGGTTTGTTGATGTTGTTGATTTGGTTGCTTAGTTTCGATACCCAAAAAAAAATACAAAAAATTGAAATCGCACCTGATACATCATCATTGGACATTTTTGTGGATTTTTGTTTATATATCACACCATAAAACATAAGTACCACCCTGTCCTCTATCTAGTAAGAAGGTACAGTTCCCTGATTTTTCCATGAAAATGGTTCCATCAAATCACAATTACATCATTCTTGAGTAGTTTGTTTTATTTTTTAATATGATACAAAATTGATAAAAAATCGTTCGTTCGTTTGTTCGTTATGATTGAGTTCACAAAATATAGGTGCGGTTTGATTATTTTTCGATGGTTAGTTTTGAAATTGGGGCGAACATGTTTTTGCTTCAGGGGACTTTTTTTTCTATAATAATACGAAAACAATGAAATACAAATATATACATAGTCGGAATAATGTGAATTTAAGAATATGTATGCAATAAAATGCACGCGCCATTTAAGAGTATGGATAAAGATCAATTCCACAAAACCGAATTAATGGTTCGGCAAAAAAACACGTTTCCGCTTCTTTCACTCTTTTTAGAGTTTTCCTTATTTTAAAAGAGTGATCTGTGCTATATTGTTGTATATTCGATACGGGCAGAATAACTCTTCTTTTCCCGCGTAGTAAACGAAATCTTCTGGAATAACATCCGCACTCGCATCTTGTCTGAAAGTTATTTAAAAGATTTCAAGCATTATATTTGAAAATTCAATTTCCTGAAGCCCATTGCTCGATCTCAAGCCATTACAGACATAATCATTTATTTAAAATATTTGTAAATTCTTCCAAAATAACTTCTAATCAACTGGTGCTATTTCTGTACATGAAATAAATTCTGATTCAAATGAAATAAGCGTTGCGAAAGTTTCATGCTATCGTTTGTTATAGCTATTGCTGGTTTAACATTCGGCATTCCATTCTTCTGTGTAATGAAACATATTGAGGTTTTTTTTATAGCTCGTCCTACCGTAAAATGCATTACATATATACTGCATAACATGTAGCGGAAGGAGATTTGCGTTGCCCAAGATCGGTTTTAGAGCATGGAGATATTTGAATTACAAATTTGAAGTGAATAATTTTTCCTCCATGTTTAATTTATAAGCTTAATGGTAAAATTAATATACTACTTACAATACCAATTGCACTAGACTAAGAGTGAATTTACCTTTGAATAATTAGATTGTTGTCTTAACGAAACAGACAACTTTGATTATTTTGCTGATAATTTCGCAATCGAGGTAAATGCCTTTGGAAAGCTGTCTCGTTTCTTTATGAATTTAAGGTACCATTTCTTTGTGGAATAATGAGAAACAATTCATTTTCCCCTGACGTCATGAATTTTATTTGTAATAATCTAAAATTTTAGAAGCTCTTGTCTTTGTGATGAACATTAAATGTATTAAGTTACCTCAGAATTCCATCCCATGAAAAATAAAAATTTCGTGGGGCAATACAATTTTCATTTTAAGAATAATTGTCAATTCATCGCCTTTATTTATAAGAATTTAACTTCTCAAAATTCTTCTTTTTTCATCCATTAAAACGAGAGTCTTACTTAATTACTCCCGCCGTTAATCCCCGCTAGCTTGAATTTCTTTACGTTAACATACAGGAGTGAGACAGATGAATAGCGATTGTCAAAACAAAAACCAAACATATTTTTATTCCATTATTGGCTCTATTTAGCTGAGGAAACTGTCTAGTTTACACTGTTTAAGGAAGATTTTTCAAGTAGGAAGATAGTTCGCCAATAGATACTGCGTCTGGGATTTAGTATTAAAAAAATTTCATAAATATTAAGGTACGCGCATCTCTTCACAAAAACCAATAAATGATCATTAAATAAAAAATAATTGTATCTTGACATCTTTTGTTATAAATAAAAATTTATTTTAAATAAAATAGAAAAATATTTTCCAATTCAAGTTAAAAGGTATTTATCTAATACAAATGTAAATGTCATCATAACACAAATGTAAATGTTTTACATTTGGAGTTTTATGGCTAAATAACGACGCATAAAACAGCAGGCTCACGAAATAAAAACTCACTCTATAGATTATGTTTTCCGAAAGAAAGCAAATCGTTTCTGCTAGTTGTCACTATTAACGTAGAACGAAACTACTTAAGGTTTTCTAAAAGGTGGCAGCACTAAACGACACCAATGGTAAACTCTTTATTCATATGTATCGTACCTTTCTTTTTCAAATACCATAATGGACACAACCGATAAACTAAGAATTAATAATGTTATACATACACATACATAATTGTATAAACAAATATTTATAAATAATTTAAACAAAATAAAATTGTTATTAAATTATTTTAGGAAATATTAAAAAGGAATTAAAAGCAAGAGGGGCGGAACAACTAGAACAAAACGTTTACTCTACGATTATTAATAATTTATTAAATCGTAAAAAACACTATGTATGTGAAGCTAGCCCGAAACTCATCCCGAAAAAACGCGATGGCAACACTAAACTATATCTATCGCGACAGTTTATACTCTCAGCCCGAAAAAATGTCACGCCAGCGACAGAATTTACTATCACGATCAAATATCGTGATATTTTTAACTGTCAGCCCGAAATAATGCCGATAATTTTTTTAATAACATTGATTTGTTGAACAAAAATTGTATATGTATAGCTACAAATTTTAGATAAAGTCGTCTAGTTGTTCTACTTCTCATTATATACGAACAGATTCATTGAGGTTTCAGCTATATTCTGTGCAACTTACAAGAAAATTGTATCTGAAATTTTTGAGATATAGTCATCTGAATATTTTAATACAAGCGATTCACGAGCACTTCTCGTATAAGGCTTGATTCATTGAAGTTTCAGCTATATTCTGTGCAAATTACAAGAAAGTTGTATCTGAAATTTTTGAGATATAGTCATCTGAATATTTTAATACAAGCGATTCACGAGCACTTCTTGTATACAGCCTGATTCATTGAGCATTCAGCTATATTCTGTGCAAATTACAAGAAAATTGTATCTGGAATTTTTGAGATATAGTCATCTGAATATTTTAATACAAGCGATTCACGAGCACTTGTTGTATACAGCCTGATTCATTGAGCATTCAGCTATATTCTGTGCAAATTACAAGAAAATTGTATCTGGAATTTTTGAGATATAGTCATCTGAATATTTTAATACAAGCGATTCACGAGCACTTCTTGTATACAGCCTGATTCATTGAGCATTCAGCTATATTCTGTGCAAATTACAAGAAAATTGTATCTGGAATTTTTGAGATATAGTCATCTGAATATTTTAACACAAGCGGTTCACGAGCACTTCTTGCATGCAACCTGATTCATTGAGCATTCAGCTATATTCTGTGCAAATTACAAGAAAATTGTATCTGGAATTTTTGAGATATAGTCATCTGAATATTTTAACACAAGCGATTCACGAGCACTTCTTGTATACAGCCTGATTCATTGAGCATTCAGCTATATTCTGTGCAAATTACAAGAAAATTGTATCTGGAATT